>OZ038512.1:36010140-36072640 GCA_964036315.1 Acanthosepion esculentum
CTACTGTACATTTTTCTATTCATGAAGTATCCCAAGATTAAACACACCTACTTAATAATGTGTAGTTCCTCATTTCGGGAGATTAATTGCGCTTACACGATGTATATCCCATACGATCTTGGTGAATCGTTGCGTGAGTAAATCTAACCACTCACGTATTAGATTGGTCCATAAGTGAGTTATATTTGTTGGTTGAAGGGAGCTCGTGTTCCTGTAACGAGTTAAGTGTCATCTGCGCATGATCGGTTTTGTTTACCTTGTTGGAATAATGAATCAATAATGGAAATCGTAGTGAGATTCACGTCAAGTGTCCCGTAACCCATGCCTAACGAACCTCACCATGCTTGTTGTTGTTTCATTTTTTAAATTCAGAGTTTTATTTTTCCTAGGCGGGGTTACCACCACCACTGTTATATATCGTACCTATGAACACTAATGTGTATCTCTCAGTCCTCAATAATGCATTGGAAACTATTGCAAGTAGGGTTAATATGCTGTCTACGTTGACAGCGTGAGCTGTCAGCATGGGAAGCTCTTGCCGTGTCGACAGAGAGGAACACGGACGAGGCTATGCCAAAGGGCAGAGTCTCGTCCGGGGAGATAGACAGATACCCGATCACACGTATGTGGGGTCTACGGGCAATTTTTGCCCGAGCACACAGGCTCGGATTTCCCCACATTAAATTTGGCTTTGTGCCGCATCCAACCTCGTGGGGGACAGGTAAATATCGTAATATGCTGTCTACGCTGTCAGCGTGAGCTCGCAGCGTGGGAAGCTATTCCTGTATGGAACTCTCTGAATTTGAGCAGAGACGAACTCGGACGAGGCTATGCCGAAGGGCAGACTCTCGTCCAGGGAGGTAGACAGATACCTGATCCCGCGTATGCGGGGTCTACGAGCAATTTTTGCCCGAGACCACCGGCTCGGATTTCCCCACATTAAATTTGGCCTTGTGCCGCATATTACTTCGTGGGGAGACAGGTAAATATCGTAATATAATGTCTAAGTAGTCCACCACTAGCAGTGGTTTACCTACTTCACGCCGCTGCCGAGTATTGTATTTTGTTGATGTTATAAAGATTACCGTTTCGTTTCCAACTTCCGTTTTGGTTATTCCTCATTGAGTAAACTCTCTTAGGTTACAACACAAGTAAAATGGGAACAAAACAATACTAATCATTAAGGAATAATGATTGACAATGCCTCATGTAATAAAAATTCACGCTAATATTGTTTATTATTAGACGTAGAGTGATGGTTTGAATATTGTTAAAAAAAAGCAATTTATTATATACCGTACCTATGAACACCAATGAGTAACTCCCAATCCTCATTAATACGTTGGAAACTATTGTAATTGTGGGTAATATGCTGCCTAAGTAGTCCGCCACTAGCAGTGGTTTACCTACTACACGCCGCTGGCGAGTATTGTAGTTTGTTGATGATATAAACATTACGATTTCATTTCCAACCTCCGTTTTGGTTATTCCTCATTCAGTAACCTTTTCTAGGTTACAACAATAGCATATACATAAGACCAGATGTAATAGAAACTTTTTGGCGATGAGGATGGGATATTGACTCTGCAGAGTAAATCTAAAAATGTGGGTGTTATATACCGTACATATGAACACTAATTGGTATATCCCAATCCTCATCAATACGTTGGACACTTTTGTAAGTGTGGGTTATATGCTGTTTATGTATTCTACTACTAGCAGTGGTTTACCTACTTCACGCCGCTGGCGAGTATTGTATTTTGTTGATGTTATAGAGATTACCATTTCATCTCCAACCTTCGTTTTGGTTATTCCTCATTCAGTAACCATTTCTAGGTTTCAACATCTTCAAAGCTAGAAAGCCCGGCCAGTTCTATATGTTACTCGACTGCTGAGTGGAAAATGAATTGCTTCGTACCTTTCTCAAGTAGATTTTTGTGAAAGTGAACGTATCGAACTCGGATGGAAATGGAACTCAGTATTGTTATTTCTCTCACGGAATTGCTAACTGCGCATCCAAGGATAAAGAGGTTCAAATGTTCAGTAAATAATCCTGTTAAGACAGATTCTAATTTCAGTAATGGACTTTCCTGGACGCCAACACGAACACATTCAACGTTACTACAGAGCCGCCACCATTTTGAAAATAACTCTGCTGACAGACTCGAATCACAGAACCATACAGGCTCATCGGGGACACGAACTCGACCATGGCTCTCATCCACAAAAACTGAAAACGTGGTTTGTATATCTAGGTGATACAACGCCAGGCTTCCTTGATCAAATTGTTCTCCATCTCAGTTGGATTTCAGATTATAAATGATGCAGACCATCAATAACTCTACACTTTTGGGACTAACAATTTCAAACGCCATTGAAATCAGTATATATTCTACAGTGTGTTAATTCATGTATGTTCGTCAATACCAGCATGTGGATTGATTTAATGAAAACGGTCGCATCCGTTACGCGATTATTAATGACTCTAAATTACTGACGCCCGGAGTTTCCCGTGTCACGGATGTGTGTTAGAAATTCGTATACTCCGAGATTAATTTTATCGACTCCTACCTGCGAAAAACCTAGGTCTCCTTCTACCTCAGCGATAGAGTTAAATATTTTTCTGCGTCGTACAAATAGCTTTCAATCCTGTCAGTATCTCATGACTGCCATAGTTACTCTATCTCTTTACTTTATAGTCATATCATCTGGTAGACATTACATCTAAAGTTAGAGTGGGTGGACCAGCCAATGTACACCACTCTCAAACGATTGTTATTCGGTTTAATATTATTATTACCTGTCCGACACATTTCCCAAAATCAGTTCTCTGATGTCTCAACATTATAATACGAGACCGTACTGAAAAGTTGTCGCCTCGACCGATTTCCCGAAATCTGACAAAATCACTCAGTCTCCTGAGCCGAGATGAGAAAGTTACAGCCCGATCTCGTATGTCGACGTTCGAACATCGGTGAATGATTTGGGGAAAAGTTACGGGCAGAGATTTTTTTTTTCCACATCAACTCGGCCAGTCCGAAATGTAACTATTTATTTTCAAATATTTTTACGACACAATGGCGTCATTATCCGGACATTTTTCGTTCCCTCTTTTTATCTGCCTGTTAACAACTGCCAACAAGTTATACATATCTAATTATCAGTGTCTTCGTATAAATATTTGCTGAATGGAAATATTTTTCACTCTTAGATCTCATTAGATCTCTTCAGAACTATTTATCCTAGTTCGGTAATTTCTATTACTATTCCTTCTCATCTATATCGCTCGGTCTGCGCATATCATAAACTGTTTTATCTATCGATTGAGATAACTAAATTCACTCTGTCGCTACCGCAATTAAGCTTATAACTTTCCATATTCCTTTCATATGTCTTTATCTTTCTACCGAAAATTGTTCATATCTAGCTAGTTCATTCCATTTCTATCTACCTATCCATCTATCTGAAACTTTCATATCTATCTATCTATCTATCTATCTATCTATCTATCTATCTATCTATCTATCTATCTATCTCAGTCTGTTTCTATTTATATATTTACGTATCTATCGATTTATCGATATATCGCAGTCTTTGCATATCCATCTCTGTAGATTTGACTTGCTGATTTTGTTCATAATGTCTACAGAACTCAGTCTTTTCTATGTATCCGAGTCTTCACACACAAACACACACACACATGTGTGTATATATATTACTTATTATATATATATATATATATATATATATATATATATATATATTACAAATTTTTTCATATCTGTCTACAGATTTCAGTCTTTTCAAGCTATCTATGTATCTGACACTCTATCTGCCTTCATATATATATATATATATATATATATATATATATATATATATATGTGTGTGTGTGTGTGTGTGTGTGTAATGCTTATGTATATAAATATATACAGGCTCACAAACTCACACCAATACAACTATATATATATATATATATTTCTTACTGATTCTCTTCATATCAATTTACAAATCTCACTTTTATACCTATATATCTCAGTCTTTTCACATCAATCAATCTCTCCCTTCTGTATATATATATATATATATATATATATATATATATATATATATATATGGTAAATCTATTTTTAAGGTGTGCTACAATGATGAGTTAATGCATAGAGCGTATATAATTATAAAAGTGGACATTAAAGTCAACACCCAGAGGCGACAGTCTGTTTCATGCTAAATATATATATATATATATATATATATATATATATATGTGTGTGTGTGTGTGTGTGTGTGTGTGTGTGTGTGTGTATCTTACTGATTCGCTTCATATCTAGCTACAGATCTCTGTCTTTTTTATCTATCTAGGGATTTGATTCTCTTCACCTTTCTCAATCGCTCTCTGTATACATATATATATGTGTGTTTGCGTGTGTGTTTGCGTGTCTCCGTGCGTGTCTCCGTGCGTGTGGGTGTGTGTGTGTGTATGTGTGAATAAATAGATGTGTGTGTATATTTGCGGGTGACTTTATTATTATCTGCATCTAACTGTTCATAACTAGTTCCGTCGTTCCTTACCTAATTATGACTGTTTCTATCGATCTACTTCGGCTGTTGTTAGTAGTTTTGTCTTTTTTTTTCTCCTGGTGTTATTTCACATGTAGCCATATCTGTTTGCACACGGGCGTATCTTTATGAATATCACTTTTAAAAAGTTGATCTAGGAAAATATATCACGTTGCTCTTTAAAGATATTTATTCGAACCGGTAAACGTCCTGCGTCCTCTTCATCCAACTCTTTCTCTCGGCCTCTCCTTCTCCTTTTCCCATTCCGTAAGTCACTGCCTCACACATACTCGCATGCCCCCTCTCTCTTTCCGACTGCCTTTTTTTTTTCGGTGATTTCTATCTTTCTGTTCACACTGCTTGTATTTTAAGGCCCCCGAGGTTGTTTCAAAATAATTATATTTTCTAGAGTAATTATTCAATTAGTGTAATCAAATAATTAATTTAATTAATTTCCTGTTTTCTACTTATTTTTCGTTCTTTCACCCAAATTAAATTTATCGTTTCGGTTTCAAATCCTGCTCATCCTAATCATTTCTTTCCACAACAAATATATGAATTTAAATCATTCGCATGTCATAATATAGGGTGACCCAAAAAAATGGGAACTTTTTAACAATCCAAGAAAACCAAGAATGAGGGAAGAAAAATATTTAATTCATAGTAATTGAAACCTTAAAACATGCCATTTAAGAAACAATGATGGAATTTTCATTTTTTTTATGTCTCCGCCTTTCACTCAACCTTTGCTTATATCTTATTCTACCCATTATTCCTTCCAGGAAAAAAAAAGAATTTTCGGCATTAAATGACCCATTGAGGATGATATGCCGTAAAACAATAAAAAACAAACAGCCTTATACAGGGTAAATACCAATATGATAAAATAAAACAAAATAAGAAAAAAAAAACTTGCCCTAAATTTTGACAACAATAAGATATTATATAAATATTAAACCTGTGTCTTCTTAGTAACACTTAAATTTTTGACTACACGCGTTTGTTTTTTCTTTTCTCTAGTAAAATCACTTTTTTATTTTTAATACCTCGATACGAATGGCGATACGAATGGACGGCATCGAAATCCCTCGACGGGCAATTCCGTCCCCCGCCAACGGCGAACAAAATCTGACTCCAATCCCAAGCATAAACCTTAATATAGACCAGCATCCGGATACCCAATATGTCCGGTTTTGTTGTCACTTGATCTCCAAAAAAAAACTTCATCCACTTTTTTACTTCCCTGTTTCCCTTCGGTCAAAGTGGAACCCTCTTATAAAACTAGACTTTAAATGAAACACCTGGCTGGCTTTTGAAAGGAAACTCTTGAGAGCGAGCTAAAACCACACGTTTCTTTACTATGTGGGTAGCCACAGTATCACATGAAACTTCGTTGTAAATACTTTCGCAGCAATGTATTGAAAAGCATTGTAAAATAGCGTAAAAGGTATTGCCAGTCGACATGAATCATGACAAGAGCTGTTGAGAGAATAATACTGCTATATATGCGATTCATTAGAGTAGCATTTAGGTTTAAGATCAATCAGGCAATCTTGTTTGCAAAATCAAATTATAGAAAAGAGTGGATGAATAAAAACAGTTCCATAAGATCTTATTGTCTTTGGCGAAACAAATCCGTAATAATTTCTAATTAATGCCATAATAGGTATTTTCGCATAGTAGGACATAGGTTGTCACAAAGAAAGTTTGTATTGGGCCAATCCTCTCACTGGGCTGCAATATGAGCTATAAAAATTAGCATTAAATATTTTACTTGTTTTACATTTTATTATAGCCATTAAAACAGACATTTTATAGTAAGGAGAGAAAGAGATAAAAAAAATAAAATTAGAAACAAGCTTTTTATCTTCTGGAATCGAAACCATATCTCTAGATATGGAAAATACGTAAAAATTTCAACCATACAAAAAATGCTTTTAATAATAGGATAGTTGGTTATCTTACTACGTGTAACAAAATGGGAAAACAATTAAAATTTTATAACTAACTCACTAATATACAGGGTGATATATTTTATGTATGATGGGATATCCCGTCTTGTAAAATTTATAGTTAGACGGGAGAGTCCATACATAAAGTAGGGAATCACTTTCCAATCATCCTTTATATGCAGGAACAAAAACAATGCAAGGGGAGGCTCACTAATATTAGACATCGACAAATAACGTTTCGGGGGATATAGGCAAATATGTGGACTACTTCTAAAGAAAAGGATATACCTATAATTTGGCGATCATAGTGGTAGATGCACCCACATCAGAAGGCACTGAAAATATATACAAGTTTAACGACGGATTAGAAAAAATATCAGAACAAGGTTACTCTACTAGATCGTTTCGTAGTAACGCAGGTATCCCCCATGGCAACATCCTTATTCCTACTTTGTTTCCATTTTTCATTAACGACCTTCCCGATGCTATCAGCTCTCAACTTGGTATCTACTCTGATGACAACAATTTACTCCTCTCTCGATCAGTAAGTCTGGCCTGTTCCATAAGGTCAAACTGACGCCTGATGTCGAAAACGACTTCAGTCTGTTGTTAACTGGGGCAAAGAATGGCTTGTTAATTTTAACGCCTACAAACGAAACTACTCTCTATTAATCATCTGAGAGACCCCGTTTTGCCTTCAACATGGCTGATGCTAACCTCCAGGAGAATGACTCGTTGCGCCTTCTAGGGCTAACGTTCTCGACTGATATGAAGTCGAAAGTCTATATTGAATCCATTGCTAGGTCAGCTACTAAGAAATTTGGTTCACTATATCGTGCTGGTCAATGTTTCTCTACAGAATCTGTCTTACATATCTATAAGTGTACTATTCGTCCATGCTTAGAATATTGCTGTCCGGTGCTCTTACTATATATTTAGAGATCCTTGATAAAATTCAAAGAAGAGTCAGCAATATTATTGGTGCTAATCTGGCGACTCGACTCCAGTTAATTTTCCCACCGTCGCAAATTTGCCTTTTCTATCTGTGCCGAGCCAGGAAATGTTTGGTGTCAACTATTCCTGAAGAATCGCTTCTAATGGGATTGTTCTATAGTTATTAAAATAAATCGCGTTTTTGCTTTACAAACATAGAAACACTGTTCCGCCATCGATTTACTAAATTTCACTAACTCTCTCTCTCTCTCTCTCTCTCTCTCTCTCTCTCTCTCTCTCTCTTGCCTTCAATCTGTCCAGTGAGTGTCAGATATCCTAAGTCGTTTTTTCTAATTACGTGCCCTAGAAACCTCAACTGCATCATCCTGATGTTAAGTATAAGTTTTTTTTTTTTATGGTGCCATTTTCACTGAAACTTCCTCGTTACTCACATGTTCGGTCCCTGGTATTCTCGACACCTTATTGTATCCTTGGCATGAACTCATTTTCTACCCGCATGCGAATTTTTTCTATTTATAAGTAGTCTACTTAGCTTTTAGAAAGCATCTTTAGCTATCCCAATTTGCCTTCGGATTTTGACATCACAGTTGTCTTGTTCGTACCCTGGTTACCAACTCTGGCTTGAAAGTCAAGCCTGTGTTGAAATTTAACTCATAGCTAGGACGAAAATATATGCGTTTATATCTTTGCCGAGGGTATTTGCGAGAAATGTAAGGTAAAGCAATCAGCTCACCGTTTTCGTGGTTCGAGCTTTTAACCAATGCATGTCTTATTATCAGCCGACTTTAAAATATTGGTCTTGTTTACCATTATTCATTTAAAACAGTTTTTTAAAGTATTTAACCCCAAGCACGTCGGCAGTACCACTAGTACACAGGGCACTACAGGGAGTGTAAGTAAGATGTTATGGTCCAGGTTAGGACCAAGGAAGAATAACACGAACACAATAGTAGAAATAACGAAGATATAATACACGGAATAATAATAAAAGATGTGGAAGCTGTTAGTACGACTGTCAGTCTGGTTTGGAGTGAACTACTATCGGCTCGACTAGATTCGTCTCTCTCTCTCTCTTGAGAGGCGTAGTATACATAGTGTTAGGAAGAGTTCATTCCGTAGTTATAGGTAAGGACCCATAACATAAGGGGAAAAACTGGGTATAAGGGGGTGAAGAAAGGATAAAAAGAGGAAGGGGGAAGATAATAAGAAGAAAAAGGATCAAAGCAACAGATGTCAACTGACATTACATTTACATTTTTGAACAGTATAGTTGTCAGGGAAGCAAGTAAGAGGAAGGGAATTCCACCGTGGGGAAGCACGAAAGAAAAGGCTGTTGGAGTAGAAGAGACGGTTACATTTAACTGTTTCAGCAGTAAAAGGGTGGGACCGATATGCCAACCTAGTAGTATGCTTAATTCATGCACTCGCGGCACCAGTGAAAATCGCTCGTCAGAGCAATTTCAATGAAATTATTTATAGAATAGACAGAGAGAATCCAGATTACACCGGTGAGGAAATGATTGGAGTCGAGACCATGGGAAAACAGGAAAAAGCTTTTTTTAAAATTTATACAACTTTTTAAAAGCATTTCACCCTAAGCAAGGCGAGAGTGCCACGAGAGTGCGCAAGGGGTTACCGAGAGTGGGAGCAAGAGTAAAGAGGAGTGATGGAAGAAAGGATGAAGAAAAGGACGGGGAAGAGATCAAGGCATCTGATGACGATTGACATTGCATTTGGATAATTGAGGATTAAAGATATCAGTGAATCAAGTAAGAGGAAAGGAGTTCCAGAGATGGGAAGTTCGAGACATGAAGCTATTGGAGTAGAAGAGACGGCTACATTTAACCATTTCGACAGGGAAAGGATGGGGCCGAGATGCCAACCAAGTAGCACGTTTATATTCATGCAGTTTGAGAACGAGCGAAAGTAGCTGGTCGGAGCAGTTACCGTGAAAGTATTTGTAGAAAAGACAGAGGGAAGCAACGACACGTCTGTGAGAGAGCGACTCTAAACGAGATGTCAGATAAATTTAAAACAGTAATAATGTTTCCAAAGAGACAGGCACTGTTTCAATATCTGCGTTGGTAGGGGTACGAAAGTTCGAGCGTCTTATGTAGAGATGTATTTTGAATCTGAAAGGGGAAAATCATATTTGTTAAAATTAGACCATCTTGGCAGTGTTACTTGTTTGTGTGAGTCACCATTGGCCGAAAGCCCGAAGTGTGATTCGTATTGTTGATTGTGGAGAGTAATTCTTGTAAAGTAAAAGGAACAAGGAAAACAAATCATCTTGGAAATGTTTTGAACGTGTTTCCTTTCCCCCTGAATAATGCGCATTATTTACGATTGGGTTAATCTCTGCGTCAACGGATGATTGCTAATGTTACAAAAAGAAAATAAACAAAAGAAAAAAAAATATTTCAATACACAATTTACGTCAGTGGTTCACAACCGATTTTGAGCCAGGCCCCACTTTGGTATTTTCTAAAATTCTGCTGCCCCTCCCCTGTAATATTTAATTCTTACATATATGCCAATTACATATGTACATACATACAAACAAAATATGTTTATGTATGCACACTGTATATGCATCGTATGTATTAAAATGCTCAGTAATTCTCACTAGAAAACAATTCACTCTTAATAACACATTCTCGAATTACCCTCTTATTCCGTTGAGTATAGTAAGACGAAGGGTGCACATCCCAAGTATGCCCCACCAAAATATTACCATGCCCCACCGGTGGGGCATGAGGCCCACGTTGGTAATCATTGATCTACGTTGATTAGAATTTACAATGATTTTCACTTATTAGACACTAAAAATAATTTTTTAAATAATTACTGATATTTTTTAATCATTACATCCCACACAAGGCAAAAAAGCCACTAAGACGCAAGGACTATGACAGAATATGAGAAAAGAAGCATAAAAATCAAAACAATTATTAACGAGAGATAACGATATAAGAACAACCATTCAGAAAGATAACGATTGACATTGTATTTAAATTTTCGAAGATCAAAATTGACTGGAAAGCAAGAAACCGGAAGAGGTTTTCACAAGTGAGAAGTGAGAGAGAAGAAACTGTTAACATAGGACATCCGGTTACATCTAGCTCATTTCAACTATAAAATGATGAAATATCGTTGTCAATTTAGTACTGCGCTTCAATTACGAAATTAAATACGCTTAGTATTACCAAAGCATCTACTGTGCAAAAATTCATTATTGTACTAATTGCTTATTTAACACCATTTGGAATACTATTAATTAATATCACCAGTCGGTTTTCTTAAACATATTCATCCAATCTTCTATTTATTAACGATAAATACCTATTTCTTATTGTACTAATTGCTTATTTAACACCATTTGGAATACTATTAATTAATATCACCAGTCGGTTTTCTTAAACATATTCATCCAATCTTCTATTTATTAACGATAAATACCTATTTATTATTCCTGAAAAATACTTATCGAAGACAAAAATCATATTTTGGAATTAGAATAAAAGAAGTAATGGCGCATACTTAGAATTCTTCATAAAAATTCAAGATGAGGAATCACTAAATACTAATCACAGAAAACATCTCGATGTATGGATCAGTTATAACAAATTTAGTATAGGAGAAATGGAGACTGAGCATCGAATAAACTGCGCTAGAGATAGTTTTCCCCAACACCGCAAGTTGCTACAAAACTAAAACATTAACCTAAAAAGTTGAGGCATGTTCTTAAATAACCTCATCAAATCGATACTTTTATATCGATGTCATGCAAGACGCCAAACTGGATCAGAAATATCTAAACTCTCAGACCTATACAACCATTTTCTCGAATGAATGATGAAAACTGGGTTAGGTCTTAGAGAGGACCATGCTTCTTCGAAGCTCGTTGACTGGCGCTACAGAATCCCCAACTAAGAACTGTACAAAATAAGAGAAACTACCTCAGTTGGGGACTTTCAACAGCAGCAACAGCTAAAGTGGATATCACTTGTAACTCGAAGAGAACATAATGACATAATAAAGATGTAGATGTTCCACACCACTTCAAACAAAAAGCTAGGAAGGAAACCCCCAACAATACTTGAAATCGCGATAGTGGTTAGTCGACTTGAGAAATCTATTTTCCTGAAAAACTGTTTTAGCAGAATGAATTTATTCATTTCAATCGACAGTACCACTGGCTGCTCGGTCAGTGAATGTGTAATGTTTCCTTAAACAGCTAATATCCTTATCATTAGATATGTAGAGAACAGATACTACACTTTGATACCAGCTTGACGACCAGCGAGCGAATCCTAACTCGATTAGCCCTGGATGCTAGGTCAATGAATGCCGAATGTGTCTTAATAATATTACCATTACCTTGTGAACTCTAGAAGCAGCGGTTTCAGTTACAAGATCATTTATTTACGGGATCTGTGTGCTAACCACATATGAAAAATTGATTGTATTTATAGGTTTAACCTTTAACCCTCTGCAGTATTCACTATATTCCTTTACATTGCATAGTATTTCAAGGTTTCTCTACAGCACTACTTAATTTCAGTCGTCGCTATTTTCTGTTGCCATAGCAGGATATAACAACACAACTTCAAAATTCAAACATGCTATCATTCATTCATCTTAGTCACTTGCAGTGGCAAGATAATTTTTTTATTTTAAAAATTATAAAATTATCTTATAAAACATTTTAACAGAAATAATTTATTCATTTCAACCGACAGTACCACTGGCTACTCGGTCAGCGAATTCGTAATGTTTCCTTAAACGGCTAATATTATTTTTATTACTAGAGATGTGGGGAAGAGATACTACACTTTGATCCCAGCTTGACAGCCAGCGAGCGAAGGAAAAGCCTAAATCGAGTAGCACGATGCTAGGTCAATGAATACCGGATGTGTCTTAAGAATATTGCTATTACCTTGTGAAATCTAGAGCTGCTATCAAACCAACTAATGCAGCAGCGGTTTCAGTTACAAGATCATTTTACGGGGGTCTGTGTACCAACGAAACGTCAAAGATTTGACTGACTTAAAAAGTTGAATGGCTTCAGCTCCTTACTCTTTACTCATAGTTATGCGTGGAAGGCATTAGTGTGAATTTCACTGTTAAATCTTCTTTTTCTATAACCCGTATTACTCCAATGTAATGGCCGTTTTTGAAAAACAAATCCCTATCACTATAAATATACATATATAAAAATCTACATATTCAGTGAAAAAAAAAAAAAAAAAAACAAAAACACATCCTTTATAATCGTCGTAAAGCTGTCATATAGACATTTGGACAGATTTTTTAGAAAATTTATGAACGGGGAAAAAAGAGACTTGTACAAATGTAAGAAAACTTGATTAAAAATTTTATCTTAGACTTTGTGAATCGTCTTTAATTAAACTTGTATAAAAGAGTGATTGCTGTCCAAATACATTATATATATATATATATATATATATATATATATATATATATATATATATATATATATATATATATAAGGCTCAAACACTAATATTCCATGGTTATAATTTATTACATTGGAATCGTAATCACGATCCACTTCATCAGACCTATAAATTCAAAAAGAAATCGGAAAATATAGCTCCGGGTATGAAAAAAACAAAATTTTAGTGAGAGTGTATGTGTAGGAGTGGGAAACAAGTGTAAGAATGAAAGCTTTAGGGAGAGGTGTAACAGAAAAAAGAAGAACAGGAAGGCCTAAAGGTGAAGGTGGGGATTAAAATTTAACAGAGAGAAGTTTTAAAGAGAGGAGTTAAATAACGGTTTAAATGAGTGAGATACAGCTAAATATGAATTATTTTCAGATGCAAAAATCAATACCGATTTTCTGACCTAAAATTAAAATTAAAATACAGACACCGGAGTTCTACCTGGATTCTATCCTCTTGCGAATTTCTTGATATATATATATATATATATATATATATATATATATATATATAAATAAATATTATGAAATGGACAAAGTCCGACAATTATTTAAGGACATTTTTATGTTTAACAATATTTTTATAGATACGATTATTTAAGTAAATGCTGTGTTTATAGTAAACAGTATTAAATAATATTTACCGGCCTGAATGTCCGAGAAAATTTCATAGAAAATATGCGTCCTCTTTACATTTGATACGCCATGAGCAGTTATGAATGTACGTGAGAGATTCATGGAAGATTGAAGTTTATAAGCAGTAAATTCGACCTTGTCAACCGAACGCTCCTCTGTGGCCAAATCGGTAAATGCACGTCAAGCTAAATGTCGGTTCCGTATAGGATACAGGTTCGAATCCTGTCGGAGGACGAATATTTTCTATGAAAATTTCTCGCACATTCAGGCCGGTAAATATTATTTAATACTGTTTATTATAAACACAGCATTTACTTAAATACTTGTATCTATAAAAAGAATGTTAAACATAAAAATGTCTTTAAATATATATATATATATATTGACCACTAATATTATATATTTATATATATATATATATAGCATAATGAGAGGCCACGTATACTTTCTTGATATGTATATAATATCTGGATAAAATAAATGAAACAAAATTGGATTTTAAAATTAAACACATATAAACTAGGGTTAAACAAAGACTTGGGTATTCTAAATCAGTATAAATATTTCAATAGTTAAAATATTTCTTAAAAAAATTTCTTTAGATATGGTAAAAAATCCTTTTTAAACAATAACCAAAACACCAGATGTCCGTTAAAGAATCAAACACAATCGCGTTCCACACCACGTGTCGTCCGAGTCTAAAAACAAACACACAAACACAGTAATTTAAGTACAACACACATACGAAGAAGAAAAAAAGAAAAATACTGAATTCTAAAATTAGACACATATAAACTAGGGGTAAACAAACACGTGGATATTTTAAATCTACATAAATATTTTAACAGTTAAAAATATTTCTTAAAATATTTCTTGAGTTATGGTCAAAAAACCTTTTAAACAACATTTAAGACACTATCATCAGTCTTCCGCCAAAAATTCAAACAAAGTCGCATTGCACATCACGTGACATGCACGCTTCACGACAAACGCTGTAAACAAACACACAAACACAGTATCTCATTTGATTTCTGAGGAAAAACCTAGGTGGTCTGAAATATTAAATAAATAAATATATACAAAAACACAGAAATAAATACTTTCTTAAAAAAAACACCCAATTTTGTTTCATTTATTTTATCCAGATATTATATATATATATATATATATATATATATATATATATATATATATATATATATATATATATATATATATCAGCAGTATTTAGAAAAATATGATAAACTGGTATATTTCTTGTCCGATACAATTCTAATGGATGAAATGCGTCACAAGAATTTTTCCAGTTTGTCCTTTTCCCTGTTTCTCTACACCGGGGTATCTTGGACATTAACAGGCGAATGACAGCGAAGAATTCAGGCATTAAATATTAGATGTTACTAAGTCAACCGACACTTCTCCAACGTAGACGGCATTATAAATGACTCGCTGCGAGGCAACGTCACAGAAGAAACGGGCCTATTGGGAGATGTCATATCCACCGCCAAAAAGAGAAAGACGAAAGTGATTGCCATCCTAAGAGCTACCGACTGTGACAAAAAGAAAAGGCCGATAGAAAAAAACATCACTACCATATAAAGATAGCCGGTCAGGTGCACAGCAGTCCAGATAAATACCTTTATGAGCGACAAAAATTATAAAAAATACAATAGACAAAATATATTTTAAAATAATAATAATAATAAAAACAAGAGAAATGTTGGAGGATAATGAAACAAAAAAAGCTTCCAATAAGGCGACGAGAATAATGAAACTGGCCTTAAAAAATCAATCTGGAGTCCTGGCAAGATCTCATCACAGAGAACCCAACAGAAATAAAGCGGAGTATATTGTTTTGTTATAAGAGAAAAAAATCACAGGAAAACGGTTTCGAAACGTTTCAATTTATCAGAATTTCAATAAATCATTTAGAATCTTTCAAAAAAAAAAAAGGTCACGTAGTTAGTGGTTCTTGCATTGAATTGTTTTGCGAATTTGAAATTTGACCCCTTCTTTAAAATTACATTGCTTAGAATAAATTTCCTGTAACTGATGTTTTTCATCTGTTTTTTGTTTTTTTTGTTTCAGATGGTTACGGTGCTCAGGTCGAATTTGATGAACATGGCGATGCACTCGGCCGTTACATGATCTTTAACTACCGCTACAACAAAACAAAGAAGGCCTACGAATATAAGAACGTTGGAACGTGGAGTACGAACGGCCTTGAATTGGGTGGAGATGATATAACCTGGAGCGGTGGTATATCGAATATTCCTGTTTCACGATGCAGTCGTCCGTGTAATTATGATGAAATCAAGTCAGTTCACGACACTTGTTGTTGGATTTGTATCAAGTGCCAAGATTGGGAATACCTTTATGATGAATATACGTGTAAGGACTGTGGCTTAGGACGCTGGCCGAACGCCACCAAGCGCAGTTGTTTCGACTTGGAATTACAGCATATGACATGGGACAGTATCTATGCCATTGTACCGATGTCGCTCTCCTGTCTCGGTATAATCGGCACGGTCACTGTGATTGTGACCTTCGTCCGCTACAATGACACGCCTGTGGTCATGGCATCGGGCCGCGAATTGAGCTACATGCTCCTCAGCGGCTGTCTCTTTTGTTATCTAATGTCATTTATTCTGATCGCTAAACCGTC
The DNA here is from genome assembly GCA_964036315.1 of Acanthosepion esculentum. Classification (NCBI taxonomy): domain Eukaryota; kingdom Metazoa; phylum Mollusca; class Cephalopoda; order Sepiida; family Sepiidae; genus Acanthosepion; species Acanthosepion esculentum. The sequence goes on from OZ038512.1 coordinate 36,026,372, forward strand.
AATGTTTATTTGCTCGGTACAGCGAATTGGCGTCGGTTTTGGTTTCGCTATCATATATTCGGCGCTTCTTACAAAAACTAATCGAATATCCCGGATATTTTACAACGCCCGGCGTTCGGCCCGGCGACCTCCGTTCATCAGTCCACGCTCTCAGATAGCCATTGCTAGTATTTTAATTTCGATTCAAATCGTATTTACCGTGATCTGGTTGGTGCTCGAACCGCCTGGTACCAGACACTACTTCCCTTATAACAAAAGGAACGAAGTTATTCTTAAGTGCAAAACACGAGATATCTCCTTCCTTGTTTCATTAATATACAATATGCTTCTCATTATCATATGTACTGTTTACGCAGTCAAGACAAGAAACATACCAGAAAATTTTAACGAATCAAAATTCATAGGATTTTCAATGTATACAACTTGCATTATCTGGCTAGCATTTGTTCCAATATATTTCGGAACGCTAAACGCATTCCAGGTAAGTAAATATTTTTTTTTATTTCTTTGTTTCTTTATTCATGTATTATTTGTTTAAAGAATTTACCTAATTTAATTAATTAGAAATACTTAGTTTAATTAATACAATTAAAACAGCCGTAATAAAATGGGCCAAGAGAAAACTGCAGCTAAACTAGTTGACATTACGAAAAGAAGAAAATGAAAAGAGAGAAAAAAAATCTAAAAAAACAAAAAAACAAAATGAAAAGTCTTATCAAATGCTCAAAATTTAGTCCAGAAATGTTGCAGAAGAAGTTGCGATGTTCAGAAAGGTTGTGCGTAGACACCTATGCGGGAGTTTATTTATAGTGGGGAAGGTGCGTTGTACGACGTGGATGAGCCCACACTCTCGGCCCAGGAAGTCGATTTCCAGTGGCACGAAGAAACGTCACGACTAGGGACTACTTCAGCTGTAGTAGATGAAGACTGACGCCCTCCCTGTCTTGCCACGCTCTTGGCGCTCCACAACACCAGCTCTCGGCGCCATCGTGCCCGTTGAAACAAGTGATCTCTTCGGCTCAGTCCACCGAGTACAGTCTTCGTATGCTAGGGTAGTCGAGCCCAAATCAGCGGCGGCCTGTCAGATCTTTGCCTGGCATGTGTCCGCTGTCGCATCTTTGGAGATTTGGAGAGACAATGATTATAGCTGAGTGCTATATGGAAACCAAGAGAGGGCGACCTGTCCTAAAAAGGACATGGCTCCCAACCCCACAATAAGGCTACTATCTTTCTGTGGACGCCCTATATATCCCGCAAAGAGATGTATGAACAATAATAAAATCCTAAAATAGCCTGACTGATGCCTGAAATAAAAAGTATAGTTCCTTCAAATGTACTAGTCAATGATCGACGCCACATACACACCAAAAGTAAAATGCTAATACAGCGATAAAGATGGGAATAATTATAAAAGGTAAAAAGAAAATACCACAACAGCAGTAGTTGGTACAAAGATATTAGCACAAAAAATGTACTAACCGGTTATCGCTCCACACTCGTCAGAACTCGATCGACGAGAATAAAATATTGTACGCACCGATGAATAAAAGTGTGGGAGGACATCAGGAAAGAAAAGATGAGCAATGAGAATTGATCACAGGTGAACCAGATTGTTGACGCGACGAGCTGAACAGGCAAATATAAACCGGGGAGAAATTTGCTCAGTTGCCCAATCAATTTAACCATAGTCGCATATCACTATATATATATATATCGATTTGTTGTTAAATATAAGTGATTAAATCTCGTATTTTCATTAGTCGTGACGAGAATGCAACATTACACAGTCAAGTGAGATTACTGAGATAAAATATTGCATTTGGCGAAAGTCTAACTCACGACAGCAGACCTTGTTTTTATTTTTCTGTGTAACTTTCTGTGCTTTACAGCTATTCATAATGTTTTACTGCTTCCCATCCTTCCCACCTTCTCCCTTCTACTATCCATTCACATGCGCCTCAGACGACTGGGCATTCTTGGACCTACCTGTATGGAAGCATGTGGTAATTGAGAAATGTCTCGGAGATATTCCATGTGTAGTGAGTTTATGTAGCAAGCCCCTATACCACATGTTAAGTCCAGTAAGGAAAATCTGACATTATCCATGTTGGAAGATATGTTTTCTTTGTTTCCTGATGAAAACAAATATTAAGAAGCAATGACAATAATATATTTATCTACACGTTAATACGCTTGTTCCTATGTATGGTGCGCATCAAGCGTGATGCACACCATACATAGGCAGATCAGAAGGCTGCGTGTTCGAATCACGTCGGGGTCACCAATCTGTAGAGGACCGTGTGGGTTTGTGAGTTGTTAAATTAGAAACACGTGCTGTTTATTCTTACCAGAAGTCCAACCACAAGAACATGGCGGACTCAAGTTGAGTCCAACCGAAGATGCAAAGAAAACAAACAAGACCGATGTATATATATATGTAAAAAAATATATGTATTAAACAACAAATTTACAAGTGACAAAGACATTAACATTTGTGTTTGTGTGCGAACGTAAAGAGTTTGTATTTTGGTGAATGTTCGTACGTACGTGTATGTGCGTTTCATGGCGTTTTCCCACAAGTGGGCGAAAAGGCAGATTTTTAAATTTGTCCGCTGAAATGCAAAGTGAAGAAGAGAACGAGGCAAGAACTCGCCCAGTATTTATAGTGTAGGGGGAGCGTCACCTAGTGGACAATTCGGGAATTAAGTAGGAGATAACTGCAACAATATTACAGATACTGAGAGGCAAATAGAAAAAAGAGAGGCACTTGTAGAGACAAAAGTGAGAGCGACACAGAGAGGTATTTGAGGTGGGATCATCATCTTACTTAAAGGCCGTTATTCGCAGTGAATGTTTAAATCATGTATTATGGTATGACGATCTGTCGACGAAATTGCAGTCGTTTAAGAGAGTCTACATCACTTTTCTTATATCACCACACGGTTACGATCAACTTGAATTTACCGTGTACTTTTTATTTTACATAAAATTTTCTTTTAAATAAATCTTTTTTAAAATTATTTTAAATAAGATCTATATATTGATGTTTGTAACTATGTATGGTGTGTGTTATGCTTGGTATCACAGGGACCGCGAGGGAATCTTTCAACTGTTCAACAAAATGCTTTCAGCTTTTTTCGCCATTCTGGTGAACCTATTTGGACATCTGACGATAAAGTTTCAAGCTCAAACTATGACGTCACAAAGCAAGACGTACTACAACTATAGAGGTTCAAAAATAAAAGCCTGATAATGGAAAAACTACCTCTATTGGAAATACTTTTAATTTTTAAACCCTGGTTAATGTGGCTTAATGTACTTGGAGAAATACGTCTTTTTCTATTGAACGACCAATAAAAGGAAATTGATTTAAAATAATTTAAATTACCTAAAAATAGATTAATAGGAATATTTGCGTGGTCTCCTATCACATATGAAAGAAAGTTCATTTGCAGCCCAACCAAAACGTACACATTATATAGGCATACACACACACAGACATACACACACACACACACACAAACACACACACACACACACACATATATATATATATATATATCATGAAATGTACTAAGTCCGACAATTATTTTTAACATATTTTCTGTTTATACGTTATTTTTAGAAACTGCGTCTAGAGATTATATGCAAAAGAGGTATTGTCAAATATTTTATGTAAAATTCATAGATATGTGTTATCCAATGAAATAATTTGTACTATTATGTATAGCGAGTAAGCATGAAAGCAATTAAGTCCCAATTTTCAATTTCAGATTGATATTTAGTATTTGTTCTGTAATTATAGCAATTTACAGTGTCAAGAGATTATTTGCAAGAACTAGAATTTAGTATTATGGCTCGTAAAAAAGACCTAACAATGAATGAAAAGAATTATATAATCAAAGAAATTAGCAAAGGAAAGTCTTCGCTTCAAATTTCTAAGGATTTGAAAAGGGATCATCGAACAATCAAGAAAATATGTCAAATGGCGGCGGTGGGATCATGATATGGGCTGGGATTATTGGTAATGAGCTCGTGGGTCCATTTAAACTGAAAGACGGGGTTAAAACGAATTCCAAAAATGACTGTGATTTTCTAGAGCAATATTTCTTTGAATGGCTTGATAACCAGTCTTTAGCCAAGCGTAGATCTATGATCTTTATGCAAGACAACGCACCAAGTCATGCATCAAAGTTTACTAAATGCTGGTTGAAAGAAAAGGGATTTGTTGAAGATTCTCTCATAGACTGGCCTTCAAATAGCTGTGACTTGAATCCCATTGAGAACCTGTGGAGCATCCTCAAGAGAGATATTTATTCTAATTGAAGCCAATTCAACTGCAAGTGTGACCTCTGGGAGGCAGTTAAAGTTGCTGCAAACAACTTACCAGCCGCTAAAATTGCAAATCTAACATCAGATGTTGGCAATAGGCTGCTAAGCGTTATTGAAAAGAAAGGAGCATTTGTGCAATAAATTTTAGGAGGTTCTTATTATTTTTTGGTAATATATCTTTTATTTTTAAAATAAAATGTTTTTTTTTATGTTTTTCCTTTAAGAAATTGATGAATTTGTTTCATATTATTTTTTTACATTAGTTTTACAGGGTATAATAATGTAAAAGTATCAAAATAAATAGTTGCAAATAAACTACTGACTGTCAAATTAGTCTGTTTTGTTAACTTAGTAAATTTTTTTCCAGCCAAAAACAATAGTTTTCTCTATCACTATATATCTATGTTAATAATATTGAGTAGAATCTAAACAGCATCATAATAGGACTTTTAACATTAAAGACGCAACTCTTTATATCAATTCATAACTTGCATATAATCTCTAGACGCAGTTTAGATACAAATATTTAAGTAAATGCTTTGTTTAAAATAAACAGTATTAACTACATTTACATTTACATTTACATATATATATATATATATATATATATATATATATATATATATATATATATATATATATATATATATATATAGGCAACATGATTTCATTCAATGATGTTTGGTTAAATAATTTAGACGTATAATATTTTAGTTTTAATCTTTTCAAGTCCAAGAATTATTTTCTTCGTCACTGTAGGAAATTGATTAAGAAAAATTCCAAAATGTTCTTTCAAATAATTTTTATTTTCCCAGGTACTTTCAATTTTATTTGAGACAATCCTCAGGGGCTGCATGTCTATGGATGTGTTATACATTAATACTACAAATACAAAATATATTTTTTTAACTCTATGCAAGGGAGGTAACTTATGCGACTTTTAAAAAGAGTTTTTATTTTAATTCTTAAGATTTTTTTTGTAGTATTATAATTTAGTGTTATTTTATATAACACTTTGCGGCTACAAACATTTAAGACATTTGCTGCCATACTCGTAATTGACTTTATTTATTTTTGGCCGAAATTCTCATATATAAATGGCTTGCAGAATTTTAAATTTAGGCCTATTTTTATCTTGATCAAGCACTGATGTATTTCGAGTAATATCTGACTGAACTGTGTGTGTATACATACATATATATATATATATATATATATATATATATATATATATATATATATATATATATATATGTATATATATGTAGAGAGGGAGTGAGAGAGAGGGGGAGGCGGAGGCGAATGTGAAGAAGGAAGGAGAAAAAGGAGAGCGAGAAAGAGAAAAAGTAAGAGTATCATAAATGTATCGGTGGGGGGTAATTGAAATGTATATTTTTTAGACAGTGTCATATGTGCTTGAGAGGAATTTTTTAATATGTATGGAAGGACTCAAGAGTTCGGATTCTGGTTCTAAACTTCTTTGGATCCAGTAATGTCATTATTGCTAAACCAGACATCCGAAGACTTGAGTTGTTGCATACATATTAAGAAATTCCTATTAAGCACATAAGAGGAAGGATAAAAAATATACATTTCAATTAACCCTCCACAGATACTTTTATATTACCTTTATTTTTTCTTCTTCTTCTTGTTCTTCTTGTTATTGTTGTTGTTCTTCTTCTTCTTTACATGATCCTCGACCCCCTTCTAATACAATTACAATCAATGTCATACGTTTGTTTATATATCTAAAAAGTAATATTGCGTTCATTAAGTTTTTAAAAATAAAGCGATAAGAGGTCATTTGATAAAATCGCCTGAGGTGACCGTAAGGTTGAAACCAAGGCAGTGGATTCAACTGATCTCCTGATTTTTTTAAAGTTAAAAGCTCTACATATTTTACATTCGGTTTTTAACAGGTGTATTGAGCATTTGTTAATACTAATATTTCCTGGTCTGATTCAACTCTGACCATTAACCTTACATGTATTATATATATATATATATATATATATATATATATATATATATATATATATATGATAATAATTATAACTTATGCATGATATAACATCACTACAAAAATTGTAACTATGTTTCAACACTACTGGTGTCTTATCACGTGACCTTACACATATACATACACACACACACACACACACACACACGCAATAGGAGGAATAGCTAAATAAATTCTTTATATAGGGTGACCCAAAAAAACGGGAATGTTTTAAGTGCGTATTGCCAGACATGAGCAAGTGGCAACAGTGACCTTGAGCAAGTAAACATTTCGCCATTTTAGTAACGAGAATGAAATTCACAGTATCCCAGCTGAGATGTTGCAGCAGTCAATGAGGAATCTCAACAGCAGATTTCAAGAATGCATTCGTACAGGAGGACGCCATCTACAGGACGTAATTTGAAAAAAATGAAAATATAGGGTGTGTATATATATATATATATATATATATATATATATATATATATATATATATATATACCCTACATCAAATTAAGTAATTTGGTATATGAATTTAATTGCCAGTGCGCTGCTGGTTATGTGGGGCGTACAACGTTGCATTTGGAAACAAGAATTAATCAACATGTACCTTCTAAAATACGACTTGGCAAAATAGATAACATGTGTTATCTTCCCTCTAAAAATGAGGAATCGGCTATTGCGCAACACCTAGTAGAGAATATAGCCTGTGCCAAGTCGTATACGAAAGAGTGGTTCAAAATTATTCACAGCGCTGGTTCCAACAATCATTTGAAGATTTTGGAATCAATCTGTATAGGATTACGGAAACCTTCTCTTTGCCGGCAGAAGGATTTTTGGGAAGTCCCTTAATTTGTTGGGGGATATTTTATTTTAACTGTCCCTCGCTAATTATTTACACGCAATTTCCCCTCCCCTCGTCATAATATATATACTTATACGTTATTTATTTTAGCGTGCCCCCCCCTACACTTTTTTTTTGCTCTTCATTTTCGTTGCTGTTCTTTTCGTTTAATTTATCAATTTTTCCAACGATTTTCTCCTGATGAGATGTTGGACGAAAGGGCCGTAGGGACTATTACCATTAATAAATTCCTTGTTTTTAAAATAGTATATAGATTTTGTACCTCCAAGCATTTGTTCATATATATATATATATTATATATATATATATATATATATATATATATATATATATATATATATGGGTGTATGTATGTATGTATGTATGTGCAATTATATGACCGAATACATATGATTTTATTGCACACATATATATGATAAGTGAGATGAGTAAATTGCCAACATTTTATGATTTTAATTTCGTGCATGCGTGTATCTTGTTTTTTATTTTTATTTGCCTACTGCACAGTACAGTAGGGTCAGTTGGGAACCGTCTGGGGGGCAAAGACCACAATGCCGCAGTTCACTCCGCCAAATATTTGGAAACGGCATGCTGTACTGCTTGGTATTCGCAGCGGAAGCTCTAATACGAACATTTCAGAATGTTTGGGTGTCAACCTGAGGATTTAGAAAGAGTTGTATGAGTCTAATGGTGATTACGAAGTACGGTAGCTCGGAAATCTCCCTCTGATCGTTCTTATAATAATAGAACTCCCGAATTTGTTAGCGAGGGCTTGAGACTCAACACTAAGACCTACATATATATCTCCAGTCATCGTGGTGTTTGGGGCGTTCACTAGTGATAGGGATGTCATCTCCCCACAGGGCCTCAGACTCAACACGCTTGTGTACATAAGTGCATTGTGGAGGTAATGTTGCCCTGCGTCAACAGACTCGTTGTTGGAAGACCCTATGTCTGGCAACATGACTCTGCACCATGTTATACAAGCAGGAGAACACAATAATGGCTGACGGGCGGTTTCTGCCACAATATCACTCCTTACATCTAGCAACCTAACTCTCTAGACTGAAACCCCCTTGACGTGTGGGACACAGTTGAACGAGAGACCAAAAAAACTCGTTTGTACCAGTAAAGATGAACAAGGCAAGGATTATGGCAGCATTCATCAACCTAAACAAGTAGCCAGTCGAGAAGAGATGCGGGAGATTCCGAAGTCGTCTGTTGGTCGTGGTTGAAGCGAATGGCGATTTTATTGAGTAAATTTACTCTTTTAGATATTTTTTGTGTAAATTTCATAAATATACCTGTTAATATGAGACGTCAGTGATATTTTCAGTTTTGCGTAATTCAGACGAAAATTCATCCATCGCACTCTGTATAGATGTAGATATACTAGGCTGATGAAAAATTCGTCAGATAAAAAAACAACAAAAAACAATGTTCATAATAAGACTAATAATATTTAGTAGGCCTTTTGACTAAATGGAAGCATGATTTAAAAAAGTTAAAAATCGGAATTTTCGGACACGCCTGTGTCCTTTCTCAACGAGAAATTAAAAAAACGAAGTGGTACTTTGGGGAGGGCGTTCCGCATGTGTTATATTACTCATGAGATATAGTATTTTTTCGGCTCGTTGTTTATCTCGACTAGTTCGTGAATCGTTTGTAGATGGGTGTTTTGTGGAAACTATATTCGGGAATGTCTTTGTTGGTATTTAGACCTCGGATGAATTAATTTTAAAGATGTATTTTAACTGGGACTTTCACTGTTCGTGATGGCATTACAGAAGGCAGCGAAAGAGAATGAGAAGAGGGGGACTAAGCATAAACTACAAGAAGATAGGATGCCTGGTCATCAGTAAAAGGGGGAGCCCAAAATGCGATCTCCGGGGACAATAAAATCAAGCAGGTGTAGAAATTTAACTATCTGGGAAGCGTTTTGATAGAGGACCGTTAGTGCGACGCTGACATCCGAAGACGTATTGGGATGGCCAAAAACGCATTCCAAAAGCTAGGCTGAGTATTACGAGACAGGAGGATTTCTTTGGTAACAAAGAAAAGAGTACTTAGCTGCTGCGTGACAATCAGTTCGCCTTTACGGCAGCGAATGTTAGACTGTGTCCTCGAAGATGAAGATGAGACTCGAGGTATGTTTTTACAGAGGGACGTTAAGGATATCATGGACTGAGCGTGTGAGCAACGATGAGGTTTTGGAGCGGATGTAAAACAAGCAGGAAGCTTATACTTAACATCAGGAAGAGGCAGCTGAAATGTCTGGGACGCGTAACGAGGAAGAAGGGTTTGAAGAATCTGATACTCACAGGTCGAAAAGAGGGAAAGACGGACAAGGGAAAGCAACGCATTTCATACCTGGCGTGTTTGAGCAAGTGGATGACAGAAAATGGCCCGTGGGAAGTAGCAAAGGGACAAAACTTATTGAGAGCTACAAGGGATAGGAGGAAGTGGAGAACCATGATCGCCTACGTCCTGAAAGGACAGGGCGCAGAAAAAGAAAGAATATCGCCCAAGTGAAATATTTCCACAAAGAAAATTACTATGTAAGAGTAATGAATGTGTGCGTCATTGTGAGTGTGCGTCTGCCTATGGGTGTGTGGCGTCCGTGGGTGTTTGTCTGTACACGCTTTGTGTATTCTGATAAATCTGTCTTATTTCAGTTTTATACTTACACACTTATTCTTCAAGTCTCTTCTCTGTCTTCCCAGTTACACTTTGCCTTCTCTATCACTCTCTTTCTCGTCGTTCTCACTTTAATTCCTCCCCACTACTCTCTCTCTCTCTCTCTCTCTCTCTCTCTCTCTCTCTCTCTAACACACGCACACTCAGTCTCGTTTCCGTTTCGGCTCTTGTTTCTCCATTTAATCTCTTTTCTCTATGTGTCTTTCCTCCTTCTCTGATGGTTTTCGCTTTCTCCTTCTGTTAGTCTGTATCTCTCTTTCTCTTTCTTCACTATCTATTCTTTCTTTCTTTCTCTCTCTCATTTTCAGCCTCGTTTCCATTATCCTGAAGCTAACGTCATGATAGAACGTTCTCTGAATAAATCCCTGAAAACAGCACTGATCTATACTTCTTGGCTTCAGAATATTCCGTTAATACTTTTAGTGCTAAGAACAGCTGTAAAATCTAAGTTCTGTAGCCGAACTTGTATCTGACACACCTTTACGTCTACCCGAGAGTTATTAATCAAACCAAATGAACTAGTCTTGGATCCTGTGCCATTTGTAGATATGCTGAGACTGAAGATGCCTCAAGTAACATCTCCATCTCTTAATCAACCCATGTAACATATTTGCCAGAATCACTCAAAGAATGCAACTTTGTGCTAGCAAAAGAAAATGCAACCAAACATCCCTTACAACCTTCTTACAGAGGTTCTTACAAGGTCGAAAAACGTACATAGAAATATTTCACAGTTGTGATTAATAATACGCAAGAGAATATTTCCATTAATCGACGAAAAACGGAACATATAGAAACTATTGGTGCTGATATATTAGAAACCATCAAGCAGACGCAACGTAGAACTTCAAATCGCGATCGTTATATTAGATGGCCTAAGAAATTATGTTCTTAGCTAATATAATAACAATTTTCTTTCTCAGGATTGTCGTACAACAATCACGTTTGAATGGGGTACTGTAGTGACCTTAGACATACTAAGAGTAGCAGCCCTAAACAAACCTTATATCACCAGCAGCTCTCGAATATATATATATATATATATATATATATATATATATATATATATATATATATATATATATATATATATATATATAAAAGTGAACACTAAAGTAGCTTTTTCTCTCTTTCTGTCTCCCACTCGCTTTTCCTCTTTCGAACTGGGGAAATGAACTTTCCAACGTGAAGCTAAAAGGGCTGTGAATGATTCATACTAAAACACACCAACGCCGTAAGTCCCACAATAACATATTTATGAACATTTCATTGTGTATGCAAGTTACTTCTAACAAAAGAAACTCCTGTTTTAAATTTTCATTTTGTTAATTTTGTTTTATTAAATGTTATATTGTATTGCAAATCAATTGGTCAGTTATTTTACGCATCTGTCTATATTTCTGAGATGATGTATTATGTACATTATTTACATTATTCGGACTATTGTCCTCATCTTTGTCGCCTTTGTCCTCTAGGACACATGGCACAGTGGATAAAGGCGTTGGTTAGATCCTGTGACAGGACCCAAAGTGTCTGAGTTCAATACCGGGTTAAGGTAGTGGAGAACTTTCAGTGTAATTAACAGGAGATAACTGATAACTGACATCCATTAAACATGGCACGTGGAACTAGAACAGTCTACCCCAGTGAGCGAAATAAAGGGTTCAGTTCGACATTCCAACCACCTGAAGAAGGCCGGAGCGTACAACGGCCGAAACGTTGTGATAAACATGGCGACAAAGATGAGGACAATAGTCCGAATAATGTAAATAATGTATTTTGCACATGTAATCTTTTTCCCCACCACTGTTTCATGTACTATAAAATATTCCCGTAAGAAACTTTACCCATATAATTATTGATATAGCTAATCTCTAAAGGTTCTTATTCCTCCTTTTTATCTCTTTTTCTCGTTTTGTCGTTCCTCTTTCTCTGATCCCCGTATTTTCTCCCCCTGTCTCTTTGTCTCTAGCTCTATTTCACTTCCTTCTCTCTCTCTCTCTCTCTCTCTCTCTCTCTCTCTCTCTCTCTCTCTCTCTCTCTCTCTCTCTCTCTCTCTTTATATTTCTCTCATTATCAATCTCGTTTCCGTTTCGGCTTTTTAGCTCTTGTTTTCTCTATGTGTCACTCTTTTTTTTCTTCTTTTTTTTTGACGACTCCTACTTCTCCTTCTGTTTGTCTGTATCTCTCTCTCTCTCTCTCTTTCTTTCTTCACTGTTTTCTCGCTCATTGTTAGCCTCCTTTCCGTTTCGTTTCTAGCGTTGTTTTTTCTCTGTTTGTGTCGCCTCTTTTTCTCTGGCCCTCCTGCTTTCTCTTGCCTGTCAGTCTTTATCTCTATTTCACTTTCTTCACCCTCTCTCTTCTTTTTCTCTCCACTATCCTCTCTGCTACACTCACTCTTTCTCTGTCTACTCGCTACTCTCTACTCTCTCCCTCTGTCTCGTACTCTCTCTCTCTCTCATTATCCCTCTCTACTCTTTCTCTCTAACACGCTCACACGCTCTCTCACACGCTCTCTACTCTCTCTTCTCTCTCATATTCACTCTCTCTCACGCTCTACACTATCCTCTCTCTCTCTCGCACCCTCTCTCTCACTTTTTACCACTCTACTCTCTCTATCTCTTATACACTCTCTCTTTTTAATCTCTCCTCTCTCGCACACTCTCTCTCTCATCTCTCTTTCTTTCACACACACACACTTTCTCTCTATCTCTCTCTCTCTCTCTCTCACTCTGGACGATCTAACTTCAACCTATCCATGTGTTTCTTTTTCTCTATTTATTTCAGCTGATCTTCTCTCCATCGAATCGATTGTCTTCCCTTTCGCTTTTCGTTTCTTTTTCACTTTTGTTTCTTTTTCACTTTTGTTTCTTTTTCACTTGACTACCCTTTTATCGATGAGACGGCGACCGTCTCGTTTTAGTGAAGCGTGCTTCTTTGTAATTGGAAAATCTCCATGAAATATTATTACACCTCAGCTTAAATCATTTGATAAAATTAGCCAAGGAACCAGTAAGAGGGCGTGAGCTATGGGAGTAATGGGACAGAAAACCAGAGATCACTAGAAATGGATATATCAGCCATTTCACGACAGAACATTTAATTATCAGATCTTATCGTCGACTTACTCATTACAGGAATATTTCAATACTATCACAGCGAACCAATAACAAGAACATAGCCAGGATGACTGTCGATGGGACTTAGCCTACAGTGAGCTGGATCTCAGATATTTAAACAGTGAACCAGGATTCGTTAGACAGAAAGCATTCCAGAGATAGGAATAAAACTAGATAATAGCCACTTTTTATTGACTTAGTGACGCGAATGTTGGACGGTCTCCACAAGGATGAAGGCGAGACTCGAGGTAACAGAAGTGTGATTCTACAGAATGATGTTAAGGATAGCATAGAATGAACATGTGAGTAACGATGAGGTTTTGGAGAGAATGCAAACAAAGAGGAAACTTATACTTAACGTCAGGAAGACCCAGCTATAATTTCTAGGACACACAGGGTGGATAGAGGGAAAGAGAGACAAGGAAAAGCAAAGCGTGACATATTTAACGGGCTTAAGCAAGTAGATGGCCACACCAGGGTCTGGGATAAATAACAAAAAATAAAACTACAAGGGACAGTAGGAGATGAAGAGCCATAATCGTCTACGTCCTGAAGAGATACGGCACATAAAAGGAGAAATAAATGCTGCATGTTGTTGCTACAAGGAAAATTCGAATATCTTGAAGAATATTTCAGAATGGATAGCAAAATAATGAAAGAAAATTATTTACACTAATTATTGCCAAAAAGAAAAGAGCAAAAAATAATGGCATGACGTATTTGACACTTACAGGGTATATTGATAGTAAGAGGGTCAGTGAGAAACGCCGAGTAACCTACATAAGAATTATGTATAAATGTATAGCAAAGTATAAATATATAAACTGCGATGTATCGCAAGAAGACACTCTTTGACAGAAATAGAAAGCTGTAAAGATATTTGATCTTTCACTGTCCATGAGAAAAATGGTACATAAATCTAGAAACAGTATAGGGCTATTTAAAAAAAAAATGATCTTCGTATTTGACGTATCAAAGATTTACTAATATTTATTTACTGAATAATTTCTTTCTTTCCATTCTTTTATTTATTATTTGGAGGTGAATTTATCTCCTTTTAAATGGCGATTTTGTCTCCTTAATTTCTGTCTTCTTGTCCTTTCCCTTCATCTTAATTGCATTGCATAAAAATGGCGGTAAACTTTACAAATTATCATCATAACAGGAAACTCGGTGAAAGTCATTCAGTTCCAAGCTTTGAGATTGGCTCTGAATATTCTAATCTAAACTATCTGAGATTCGTTCGCAGAAAACGGCTTAGGCTGAGTCTCCACTGATTCCAAGACCAGAACCAAGACATGTAATTCTGTTAAGAAAGGTGAAATAGGGAAAAATCCTGGGCGTAAATAAATATTTGGTTAATATTCAATGGCGGCACACTCAGAAGGAAAATCCTCGAAAGTGCCGCCATTGAATATTATCAAATATTAATCTACGCCCAGGATTTTTCCCTATTTCACCTTTCTTAACAGAATTACTTCCCACCCAAACACACGTACAGAAAAGTATCAAAAAATCAAAAGAAAATAGTTGAATCCGTCAACACAGCAATAAAGACAATATTTCCACCCGTGACAGTAAATGACATAATTTCAGTTAACAGTATGAAAATAGCGTTCTCTAAATTCTTCCAGTTGTTAAGGACATTTTGTTTTGTTATTATTAGTTATTTCGTTTAATAAATTCATTTCGTTTTGACTTGAGAAAGTTCACATCGGACGAAAGGCGTCGGCAAGTATGACAGTTTTCCTATTGTCTTTTAACATTTATAAATATTGTCTTTTTCTACAGGTGAACACTGAGAGATTTTTCATACATACATACATATATATATATATATATATATATATATATATATATATATATATTACGCGAATCATTCATACGAAAAGCAGATAATGAAGTTAATGATATGGCAAGAATCACTCTCGCAAACAATTTTTAATAATAAAATACATTAACCTCGAATCCGTTAATGAATGGTATGATCCTTGTTTATAAATTACGGTTTTATCAGGTATTTTTTACTACTAGCTTTCAATCGTTTCATACGATCATCCTTAGGTAGGGAAATAGGTAAGTTTTTACATCCAGGACATCGAAAGATAAAGTGTAATCCGAAAGAAGTGTTTTTAGAAATGTGATATTGTTAACTGTAAGAATACTTTTGGAGCGTGCAGTCACGACGCTGAGGTTGAATTTGTTTAAATTTTAAAATTGTGCGTTCTTGTACTAATATAGTAATATTAGAATTCTTTTGTAGAAGTAGGTTTTTTAGTAAAGGTGGCATGAACTAAATTGTTCAATAAATAGAGTAATGTCACACTTATTATCAGGAATTCGCACGTCGGATCGGTTATTTTAATATCAATTATGTGGTGCGGGTTCAATTTATATTACGCGAATCATTCATACGAAAAGCAGATAATGAAGTTAATGATATGGCAAGAATCACTCTCGCAAACAATTTTAAATAATAAAATACATTAACCTCGAATCCGTTAATGAATGGTATGATCCTTGTTTATAAATTCCGGTTTTATCAGGTCTTATTTTATTACTAGCTTTCAATCGTTTCATACGATCAACCTCAGGTAGGGAAATATATATATATAGATATATATATATATATACAAACAATAAAGTTCAAATGTTTGAAGCCACCCCGAGAATTATCATGGGATGAACATGACTGAAGAGAGACACAAAAAAAGAACGAAAAAGAAATCTACGAGTGAGTGAAAAAGAATGGGATCAGTTATAAAACTTATGCTTTAAGAAACTTTTGCAACAAATGCCAAAACTCTGTGCTGCATTAATGAAAGCAAAAGGAGGATATTTTGACGAGAGCAAAATTTAAACAAATTTTTTGTTCATTTTTTCATAATGACATTTCTAAAACAAACAAAAAATCATATCTCACCATTTTAACCATGAATGTTATTTAAAGTAGAAAACAACTGCATTCTGTGCCAATTTAAAAAATTACCAGGAGGGGCTTCAAAAGACTGGACACGATTCGTAACGTACTTGTTGGGAACACAAATATAATAGCATCGTCTACATGTAAAATCAGGCTAAAAATAACGGAAGCCTTATTAATAAAAGCAACAAACCAAAACTCAATAATATCAACTATGAACATGGACACAATATCTTGACCATGTTTTGAAAATGAAAACATTATATAATTACATACATACAACAATCTATTTCTCGTTAACATTTCATATATTTCCACCTTGAAAATGGCTAAATGTATAGCCGAAAGCGCTCAGAAAGAAAGAACAATTGGACAGTTTTTATATAATTTATCAACTGCGAAGAAAAAAAAATAAGATCACATGAGAAATTGTATAAATAAAAACACCTTGTCTGTCGTATTCAATGAAATGTGCATGAAATAAGGATTGCTGCCTAAATACACACATATTTATATACATATATAAATAATTGTGAGGATTTGAAATAATCATAATTAAGTAATTCGTCGAGTTTAGAAGAAACCTCAACAGAATGCAGAAAGCACTGGACGGTCGTTTCGTCCTATATTTGGGACTCATCAGCCGTGCGAATCCACTACCGAGAATTGAAGCCCGAACAGTTACGATACTAGTCAAACGTCATACCAACGGGCATATATATATATATATATATATATATATATATATATATATATATATATATATATATATATATATTAAGCTTTTCACCCCAAGCAAGGCTGGAAGCCACTAGCACGCAAGGGGTTACAGAAGGTTTGGAGGAAGAGCAGATAGGAGTGGGAAAGGAGAGGATGTGGAGAAAGATCGTGGATCGATCAAGGCAAGGGGGTTGCAGAAGATTTGGAGCGAGAGCAGATAGGAATGAAAGGGGAAAGGATGTTGTGAAGGGAAGTGGATAGATCAAGGCAACTGGAGATGTCGATTGACGTTACACTTAAATAGTTGGAGATTATATTTGTCAGGGAAACAGGAATAAGGAAGGGAGTTCCACAGGCGAGATGTGCGAGACATGAAGCTATTGGAGTAGAAGAGACGTCTACATCTAACAGTTTCAACGGTGAAGGGGTGGGAACGGGATGCCAGCCTCGTAGGACGCTTAAATCCATGAAGCCCGGGAACCAGCGAAAGCAGCTCATAGAGATACACTTATATACTAGAAAGTGTCAGTGTTATTACTTTTACAGATGTATGTGAAATATATGTCTACATTGAAGTCAATATTAATTTTCTGTAAAGAAATTATCTAATTTCCTTTTGGTTTTTCTTATAAATAATAGTTTCATCATAATCTTATTTCTCGACGAATTAATAATAATATAAAAAAGCGTCTGTATTTAATATTAGATTTTTTTTAAAAATATACATAGACTTTAAACGAGAAGAGGGGAGACTTATCTCGAAGGTACTCTTCCGCCCAACTCGCTAATTATCTTTTCCTAACAAAAAGAGGAATTAAAAAAAGAAGAAAAAGAAAAAAAAAACATAACAATAAAACATATCAACAACAAATCAATAAAGCAACAGGGGTCATTTTTCCCATCCCCTTCAAAATATATTCAAAAAAAATATTTAAAAAAATTAAATTTCGAAGATTTTGAATAATACATTGAAAATTTCACAAAGCTTTTAGCTTGTAACTGTGCCCCGCTACGAAATTATTCAGTCAGTCTCGTAAATAAATATTACGTTGAGATTTGATGCAAAACTATATGAGAAGAGGAAAATGTTGTTGAGACAACGTTTTAATTAAGGAGGGTAAGCCTGTTGCATCAATTAAGAAATTGTATTCCTCTGCTTTTGCTAAGCCTTGAAGAACAACCACACCCAAGGAAAGGCTTCTGCACGTGCACGCACATAAACACGAACACATCGTGAGCCCAATGAGAGGGATATGAACAAATTAATATAAATGTCAGAGGGAGGAAGAGATGAACATACATAGCAGTTAGATAGATAGATAGATAGATAGATAGATAGATAGATAGATAGATAGATAGATAGATAGATAGATAGATAGATAGCAAACTGAACGAAAGGAAATAAATGAATATGAACAAATTATCATAGATAGATACGAACAGAAAGATATATGGATAAGAACAGGAAGATAGTATAGATATTAGATACGAATAGATAGATAGATAGATAGATAGATAGATAGATAGATAGATAGATAGATAGATACGAACAGAAAGAAAGATAGATACGAGCAGGAAGATAGATAGAATAGATAATAGATACGAAGAGATAGATAGATAGATAGATAGATAGATAGATAGATAGATAGATAGATAGATAGATAGATAGATGAAAGAAAGGCAAATAAATGAATGTGAACAAATTGTCATAGATAGATAGATACCAACAGAAAGATATATGGATAAGAGCAGGAAGATAGTATAGATAATAGATACGAAGAGATAGATAGATAGATAGATAGATAGATAGATAGATACGAACAGAAAGATAGATACGAGCAAGAAGTTAGATAGAATAGAATAGATAGATAGATAGATAGATAGATAGATAGATAGATAGATAGATAGATAGATATTTAACAGACAGTGATAGTTGTTTAAGAGTGAAAGAGATATATTCAGACTGATTCCGACATTATCAGGTGTCCTTGATTTTGTCATCAATTGGCCCTGACTGCTGCATTTTCAAACGACCTTTTCTCAACTAAATGCCATATTTAAAAGAACTACACGTAGTGGGGGGTGCTCTCTGTGATCCTAACGTGTCAGGATTAGGAAGAGGATTAGCATAAGCAAAATAACTCTTTTTTCTTGCTCTACCCAACCACATTCAGCCTCCTAATCCATCTCCACGTCCCCCGAAGCTTCTACTCAAACGTTTTATTTTATAGTTCTGTTTCTAATTCCCGCCATTCCCTCATTGTGTTCACTCTTTCCCGCCATTTACTAAATCTTCTTGTTTCTTCCCCAGATTTTAAATAATGCAATTCATCTAGAAATATCGAAGCGTCTAAGGGCGTCTTTGAATTCTTTTTTCTTTTGTTTTCTATTTTGGTTTTATTTATATATATTTTTTGATTCCGTGTACCATTCGCATATAAATATAACAGAGGCATGCATATACTTACTCCGATATACTTATGAACGCATAAACAACCACCTATCCCGTGGAAATCCCTTCCATTTTCTGGCGCACTACAATCTTCAAAGATTTAAGTGTGACGTCAGTCGCCATCTTCAGTTTTCTTGAACACTGTTCAGTTTCGTCCATTCCCCCATCCTCCCCATTTTGTCTTCTCTTCCATTCCCCGCAACACCCCTGCGTTCTAATGACATAATCGCCTTGTTTGGGGTGAACCGATTGATAAATATATTATTGGAATCCTTCTACTTTGTTTTTCGTTGACTGTTAAAATTCGGAGTGTCGGGATTCGATACAATAGCATAAAATATTGTTCCGGGACTGTTCGTAATTCGTTTAGTTAGAATAATCGAATGACTTTCATTGAAAGAATAAAATCCAGTAGGAAAAGACAACGAAGTATTAACAATTAATATTAATTTCATATGACAAGAATACAAGAAGTTGGTTGAATTTATTGAATGAGTAATGTCTTTTTGTTTGATTGTTAATAAATTAATATTATATTATATTATATATTGTTAATATTATTATTATTACTGTAATGTACCTTAAGTGTCGCTTGGGCCTTGTATTTGGGAAAATTATTAAAAAGTCTTAATACAGTTGTGTCAATAATATATTTCATTCATAAAAGGAGTTGTCAATATTTACACTCGGACTATTTTCCTCGTCTTTGTGGTTATTATCATAATGTATTCGATACTTTTTCTCCCTGTACGATATCTTACCTTTAGGTTTTTTCTCAATTCATTGTTTAAGACAATCACGATGTGTGGTAGATGTTGGCTAGTCTGGGATCAGGCATCAATTACGCGGTGTGGGCTGCAGGTTCATGGCAGGAAATTGTCACTACTCTGTCGTTCGTTCCATGGCAAATGGTCAGATGAACTCTACTCATTCGTTCAACCGGTTCAAACATACGTTTACAGTTTGGATATGATATCCCACTTCCATAACGTTGAATCACCTTCATTTCCCCCATGTGGCAACGGAGTTCCACTAAGACACCCCCACCACCTCTCCAAAACTGCAAGTTTTTTTTCCAATGACACTCTCCCGCGTCATATTGATTCACACAATATTCAATCTTGACCTTTTTAAGTCAATCGTCATTTTTTTTTATAATCTTCATTCTCCACCAACTTCTCTTCCGTTTCTATTACACACCTCATTCAATATTATTATTTTTACTGTAATCTACCTTAAGTGTCGCTTGGGCCTTGTATTTGGGTAATTTTTTAAAAAAAGGCTTAAAACGTCCAACGTTTTATGAGGTTTTCGCATTTGAAGATTGTCAATCTGATCATGTGTAAGACTTTAGGAATCCTTCTACTTTAAATGTTAAAATTCGGAGTGTCGGGATCCGATACAATAACGTAAAGTGTTGTTCCGGGACTGTTCGTAATTCGTCCATTTAGAATAATCCCACGATTTTCACTGAAAGAATAAAATCCAGTAGAAAAAGACAACGTAGTTTCAACAAATAAACATTAATTTAATACAGTGACAAGAATACAAGCAGATGGTTTTAGATTAAATAGTAAAACCTTTTTTGTTTTGGTTAATATAGTTCTGGAATGAAATATAAATTATATTTGCGTACGTATGTGAGAAACAATGAAATGTTGCTATGTGTGTACTTGTGTGAACGTGTCAATACGTGTATGTGTGCTTAGTAGTAACGAGGAATACAAGAGATAGAATTTGGTTCTTACTGTGAACTGCGGTGCCGTAGTCTGAGCGGTCTCTTTGTAGTTCGTCGGCGTTGTCGCTTTTAGCATGTAGACATGTATGAGGCCGTGAAAATCATCAGCGTGTGTGACGTGGACCTTGGTGACATCTGTGCGTATCCGGTTTGGGACGGAGTTCATTTGTTTTATACACTTTTTCGTAAAAATATCTTCTCCAGAATTAAATTGTTTATTTCTTCCTAATTGGCCCTAACAAAATCGCGTGGTATTTCTTCTACTACGTCCGCGCGATATTTTGGCGCTATCTAACTAAATGATGATGACTAATAAAACAACCTTTCTGTTTTGTAATCTATGGCTTTATTGGTGTGTCTTAAGAACTAAACACTTTATTGTGATTCTTTTATAGATATTGTATTTGATATTTTAGTGGACACGACAATATATATGATCTTTAGAAAAGCCTCAATACTTTATTAATTAAACAGAGTACAAAAGTATTACAGCGATTAAAATCCTAGGTACTTTTCGACTTATCTTCAGAAAAAATAATATCGCCAGAAAGTAAAACAAAGAGACTGAAAAGAAAAATTATTTTTCAACGATTGGTGTTAAAGTATACCAAAAACTAGTGGAGCGAAAAAACAAAACAACAAAAACAAAACGAAAACCACCATTTCCCTAGTCAGGCAACTGAGTTGACGACCTGCTCCCCGAGTAATGCCATATTATACTTTTAAGAATAGTATTTTTTGTTTTAGTTATTGGAATTTATTCCGTATACACCATTACTATACTTATATATATATACTTATATATATATATATATATATATATATATATATATATATATATATATATATATATGAACACTAATAATAATTATAATAATAAATACTAACAACATTTACCAGCCTGTATTTCCAAGAAAATCTCAATTAATATATGTGTCCTCCAACAGGCATCAAACCTGTATCCTACAGGGAACTGTCATACATCCTGGCGTGCTATGCCATTTAGCTATAGAGGAAGCGCCTGGTCAGCAAGGTTAAATTACTGATTTTAAACTACAAACTTCCCATAATTTCTCTCGAACGCTCATATCTGCTCCTAGCGTATCTTAACGTAAACAAATGGCAAAATATATTATGACATAATACTGTTTATTTTAAACAGAGAATTTATTCAAATATTTGCATCTATAAAAATAACGTATAAAAATATTAAAATAATTTTCGGACTTAGTTCATTTAATAATAATAATAATAATAATATATATATATATATATATATATATATATATATATATATATATATATATAAATATAAAAGTGGACATGGAAGTCAGCACTTAGAGGCGACAGTCTGTTTCATGCTAGTGCAATCGTCAGGCGCCTGACGATTGCACTAGCATGAAACAGACTGTCGCCTCTAAGTGCTGACTTCCATGTCCACTTTTATATTTACACACGCTCTATCTCTGATATTGAGCACTTTACCCCATAAATATAGCACACTTTAAGACTATATTTCTGCATATATATATATATATATATATATATATATATATATATATATATATATATATATATATATATATATATATATATATCATGTATGCTATATTTATGGGTTAAAGTACTCAATATCAAGGACATAGCGTATGTAACTATGAATATAAAAGCGGGCATTGAAGTCAACGCCCAGAGGCGACAGTCGTCTGTTATACGCTAAACGCAATCGTCTGGCCATGTAAAAATCGCCACTAACTTCAACCACGGCCCCTGGGCGACGTCGGAATCTGCTGCCCCTCTTCTGGACGGTCTCGTTGTTTAAGTTGGTGAATGCTGACATAATCCTTGTCTTCAGTCCATCTTTCGTGGTAAGAGGAGTTTTGTTGGTCTCTCGCTCAACTGCGCCGCATACATAATAATCAATTTTGAGTATTCAGGTAGCCAGATGTAAAGGGTGATGTTGTCTCAGAAATTGTCTGACTGCCATGACTGGGTTTTGTTGCTTGTGTGGCAGGGTGCAGTGTCCTGCTGCCAGACATAGGGTCTTCAAGCAGCCACTCTCATGAACTATGTCAGCACTACTTCCTCAAGGCACTTGGTGTAGGCCTCAGTGTTGAGTGTGGGAACATGAATGGGGGCATAATATCACTCCAAAAACCTTTGTTATCAACATTTGACTCACCCTACTATTTACAAATCCTCTGAACTGTTCTCAGATTGACATCGAAAACCTCGTACTGGAGCTCCCAGTGCGAATACCAAGCTGTACAGCATAATATTTCCAATTTTCTGGTGAACTGAATTGAGTCATCGTGATCTTTTTCTCATAGACTGTGTCCAAGTGACCCTGCATTCGATAAAATTAAAAACAAACAACGTGCATGCGCGAAAATAAAAATATTAAGACGGAGACAATTTACCCTCGCATATTTTGTATGCGTGCGTATGTGTTTATATATATATATATATATATATATATATATATATATATATATATATATATATATATATATAGTGTATTGGATATTTGGTGTGTTGTAAAACTCTCACTCTAAGCAGGAAGCTCTTCCTTCCAAATTCTGATGTTTTGGGCCGAGAAATATTCAGCATCCCTTTGTATAAGCACACACATTTGCTCGCGCGCGCAGACACACGCATTCACACACACACACATACACACACACATGAATTTGAGTGCGAACGCGCGTGCGCAAATGAGTGTGTGTGTGTGTACGTGCTCATGTGTAAGTCATTTATGTGTGTGTGTGTGTGTGTGTGTGCCTGTATGTATGTCTCTGTGTGTGTGTGTGCGTATGTGTGCGCATGCGCGTGTCCGTTAGTTTCTGTAGTTTTGCGTGAAGATAGGATTTGATCGATGGATAATGTAATTAAATTTTCATCGAACTGGCCAAGAAAGCAAAGCGCAAAATAAGGCAGTAAAATAATGTTGTCCTCCCGAAAGCCCTACCCCCGGCCACCCACTTGCCTCATCAGGATGTCGATCGCCTGATAATCGATTCATCTTCCTGGCTGTCCTCAAGCGTAATCACTCGTCAATTCACGAAGAAGATTAGGAAAACACAGACACACGCACAAACACAGACACACGTAAGCTAAGACACACACCAGGCGTACACCCCGAGACCCATGCATGTACTTGTACACTGAAAGCAAGAAAATATTTGAGACTCGGGACAAGTTGCTTACAAATTCCAGAATGTCAATAAGTTATTTTCATTTTCAGTTTTATCTTGAAGAAACGTCCATTTTTTCTTCTTTAGAACTCTCTTTCAGAGGTTTGATTCCCTTTTGATTATTAGTTTCGCGACATTCTACAAGTGGCATGGGCAACCTTTTTCGAAGAAGACGAAGCGCGGTACATTAAAACACGAGTCGTATGAGGTACAGTACATTTTAAGGCAGGCGGCATGAGGTCAGTCAGTTATGTGTCATGCGCGATAAACGCTTAGGCGATCATGTATCTTTCGAAACATGACTGATGAGGCAGAGATTTTTTTCCTCACAGTAGGTTGCCATTTCTTTCTGACGTTTTCTTGCCATCCAAGGATATTTACCCATAACTGGATTGAGAAGAAGAGGATTCGTTCCTTTCCCAAGTGTGATAGCATGTGAGTGAATGTAATGGATTCGACTGGAATTCGAACTCGGCTCTCCGAGTCCTCAATCCGTGCCGCTATCTATTACACCACCGTCACAGTACCTCATAAGGTGGGCCGTACTACTAAAAAAAAATCAAGGTAATTTTTTCATTAAATATACTGCAGCCGTTTTCCCAACAAATGCACATGCGCATTAGCATCTGCTTCAGAAATGAGGAAACCTCGATTTTTTTTGTCTTTGAAGAAACGGTTACCTCTCTAATTAAAAGAAAATCCAGGTATAATACTAATCCCTGTTGACTGGGGGATTAACAACCACTCCTGCGTTTTTATTTGTTTCTAATTTATTCATTTGAGGGTACAAAAATATATGTAAAAGAATTATATTTTTTCGAGAAAAA
The DNA here is from genome assembly GCA_964036315.1 of Acanthosepion esculentum. Taxonomy (NCBI): domain Eukaryota; kingdom Metazoa; phylum Mollusca; class Cephalopoda; order Sepiida; family Sepiidae; genus Acanthosepion; species Acanthosepion esculentum. The sequence goes on from OZ038512.1 coordinate 36,051,238, forward strand.
TAATTATCATTGGCGTTTCTGGTTTCTTAATTAAAAGATGTTTACACGTATGATCTTCCTTACTTAAAATCGCCAATCGTTTAAAATACTGATAACGTTATCTTCAACTAAAAGTTACAAAATTCAAGAATCATTGTCCATGATCATTATTTATATATGTTGTTAAGTACGAGAGAATGTGAGTGAACAAGTGAGAACAAAAGGAAGCAAACACCATCTTAATTAACATTATTTTCCTTACCAGATTAAGCGTATCATTCAGAAAGCCAATCGGGTCGCATCTGATCCCGACGCCGCAGATTGAACACGACGCTTCTACAGTCTTGTAAATCTAAGTGTATAAATCATTGCAAAAGATTTTCAGGTTATTCAACGACTTTTACTGATATCATGTAACTGAATACTGTCTGCCCCATGGACGGATTATCGGCGACTAAGCTAGATTTTCTGATGAGGATAGTAGATAGACACCCAGTACAAATAAAAACAAGATCTGTGAAAGAGCGGATGAAATTTCTTATAGTGACAACGGCAATCTAGCACAATAGGGCGGATTGGGCTTCATAACTATGTAGGCACTCAGTGCAGTGATGACACGGCATTGCTAGGCAGGGGGCTTCCTAGACTGAACGCAACAGTCAGGGCGGAGGATTTCCCCGATGGAATCAACGGTCACTGTTCCGTGACGAAAGCGAGCTTTCAAGTTGGATGACATTGGCTATAGTTTAATCTGGAGAATTGATTGATACACTTTCTACAGCCATCTGCAGGTAATTTACAGCCAGAAGATTTTTTTGATATTATAATCGTTTAATAGGTGAGGGGAGAAGAGTAGGATTCATACCTTTTCCAGTTATATTTGCGCGAAAGTGAATATAACGATCTGAACGGGATTTGGAAATCGTTCCAAGCCATTATCTGTTATACCACCAACATATCCAAAGTGATAGCATCTTGTATTCTCCTGCGGTCACACGTTTTGCGTTCGAACCAGGCTGGACGTTGCTTTAATTCGGTGATCGTACAGGAACCAATGTTTCGACGTGATGTGGCCGTAAGTTTTGGAGAACAATTTGCTCCAGTTCTATTTGTCCAAGACTCGCTACGCATGAACGAATACATCTTCGACTATTAAACCAGATATGGGAAGGAAACTGGTCAGGTGCTCACTGGTCAGGTGGTCAGTTTCACAGCAGCCCTGCGACCACGCCCTGTGATGAGAATGAAAATCATTATGATGATGATGAATTCTCAAAGACACAATGTAGATTATTTTAGTATTAAACTATAAAAGTGAGTAAGCTTTTAAAAGAAATGAACTTTTTTTTATTCAAATGTACAGTTACCAAGTCCCCCACCGAATTATACAGGTCGAGGCAGAATTACCTCCAATAATTTAAAAGATACTAAAAAGAAGAAAGTAACTACTATTAGAAAATGTATTTCACTGTTGTTCACACAAAGGTATACAGTTTTTACTAATTTAATTTTAAAAAGAACATCCTCCAAATCGTGACAGCGATTCGCCAGAAACTGTTGTAGGAGATTTCTATATATTCTCATCACGCGAAGAATCGTTTCTGGTGGTATTTCTGCAAGGTTTTGATGAATTGTATTCTTTAATTCTTCAATGGTTGCTGGTAGATATTTCAGTGGCTTTCAAGTAACCACTAAGGAAATAATCGCAGAGGGCAAGATCGGGCGAGCGTTCTTGACATCCAATTCCATCGTGTAGAGTAATCAAATATCCTGGAGACATATCTCTCAAAGCTTACATTGATCTTCTTCATGTGCGTGCGCGTGATGGCTCCATCCAGTCGCAACCACACGCCCGGATTCTCAAGGTCTCGGAGTCTTTGTTCCAGAAAGGTTTACAGCATTTTCAAAGGTTGCTGTTGCTTGGTGATCTGTCTCCCTCGTCAATTATTAAGGCCCCCGTACACCAAATTTCGCAACTGTGCACCATACAGTAACTCGTTCGTGTCGATGTCCTTCCTGAAGCTGTCTACCGTTATTTCCGCCCAAAAGCTTAAATCCTGCCAACCACTTGTGAGGAGAAGAGCATTTACAGGAGCATTTGGAAGGATATCATCACAGCATGCAATGCGATTTTCCCAGGTTAGTTCTTGCAGTTCATGAACAACAATTAATTTGTATTAGTGGAACTTCAATTGGTGTGTAAAACTCTTCTGGCTGCTCGATCAGACAATCTCAAAGCAAAAGAATGTTTATGGTCTTAAAGCCTGGAAATTTTGTGAAGTCCAATTGCTTCGCAGTCTTCCAGGAGGCTTTCTTTCAAGTGCTAAACCTGTGACACTGGAAGTTTCAACCCATAATAATCCTCCGCTTGACTTTTGTAATCGTAGTGGCGTGGGAGTGGGAGGAGGATCCGAATGCATAAACCATATTCAATCTTCTCCACAACGGTCTATCATCCATCAATAATTCTGGTATAGTCGTACTCTCCATTGTTTGACATTGTCCAAACAGTTTGGGAGTTGGTGTCCTCTTCTACGTCTACCTTCAACGGTACCTTGCTTGATGGTCTTTCACAGGCTGTCGTGCCTTGTAACGTGTCCAAACCACGCCATTTTCCTCCGTTTGACAGTGGCGAGAAGAGGTTCCTGGTGGCCCACAAAACCTTCAAATCTTCGCACAAAATCATTGGTTTTATGTTCCCAGTAGAAAATGCCAAAGTGTTTTATCATGCAATTTTCTCGAACGCTTGGATCTTTCTCTCTGTTTCTGCCAACAGTGTCCAGATTTCACATCCATATAGGAGAATGGAGACTACCAGCGATTCGTATAGTCTGTACTTCGTTTGAAAGCAGAGTTTGCCTCCTCCATATCCTTGCCAATTTGGCCATTGCTCGCAGCAGTCCGTGTGCGGATTTCAGAGCTGCAGGTACCATCTTTAGACAAGATTGTTCCCAAGTATTTAAAACTGGACACTTCCTCCAGTGAATTTTCATTCATGGTAAAAGTTGACATTACATTCACCATTACTTTGGCTTTCTCCGAGTTGACGTCCATTTCATATGCTCTTGCTCTTTCAAAAAGTTTGTTGGTCAAGTCCTATAGCTCACTGTTTTTAGCTACTACGAGGTCAATGTCGTTTGAAAAACGTAGATTACAGGCGGGTTTATCAACGATAGAGATTGAAGGATCATGGTCGTTCAAGATTCCTTGCATGATTATCTTTAGAAATAGGTTTTCAATCCATAGAAGTATCGATGTTCTATCAGGAACAACATCATTCCGACAATGAAAAAAGCACGAAGAGCTATCCGTGCTGCTATTACAGATTCAGCAGTTTAAAACAAACGCGTTCCGACAGCAAATGCACGCTGTGCACGGGTTCAAGTTCATTAGCTAGATGAAGACTCTATTTTCAATTGCCTAACTTCACTAGCACCACACAGGTAAAAGTTTTAAATGTAGGTGGCGTTTTCGCCACACCCTGTATACTCCAATCACCAGAATTTTAATCACAGTTATAAGAGCTCACTGAAAAATCGTAGAGATTTATGGGACAACGTTGTAATAGTAAAAATATTATTTATATTTGAACGTTTTATTATAAAAAAATTTATAGCTGCTTTTGACATATTGCCTGTTCAGCAAATATTCAGCGCTGTAAAACAAATCTAATTTGATTTTTGCTCTTTTTTTAAATTTAAAAATGTTTTACAAAAAAAGCAAAAACTGAAAAATCAGTTTATAAATAACATTATTTTCTAAACTTATAATCACGAAATAAACGGTAAATTTTCTAGGGGAAACACAGGCTACATATCGGATAATTTAATTCAAATGATGAAGTGGCAGTTGTGTTTAATTTGGATAAGGTATCAATTTATCTTTTCTTCCCGTCCATATTTGAATAATTATTAGAATGGGCAGTACACATGGCCTTGAACTGGTGACTAATCAAAGAGAATAAAACAAACTGTGGAGAAAGCAACAAGAAACAACATATAGTAAAAGAAAAAAGCTCTGGGGAGCCAATGCTCTGTATAATATATTTTTACTGGGAAGTGTTTGCTTTCTGATTTTTACAGAGCCCGACCGACTGCTGGCGCCTGAAGATGATATTTCAGTTTTAAAATATAGACACTGTTCATATATACAATGTTAGTAACGAAAGAAGTATCCAAAAAGCTAAGTATGATACTGAGAAATGGTACGATTTCGGTAGAAACAACGATAAAAGTACTGGATTGTTATGCAATATCCACCCTCTAGTATGGCAGTAAATGTTAGACAATCCCAACCACGGATACGGAAAAACATTACAAGCAACAGGAATGTGATTCTATAGAAGGATACTGAAAATTCCAACAAGGAAGTTTTAAAGAAAATGACAACAGAAAGAACTCCTCTACTCAAAATCAGGAAAAGACAGCTGAAATCCCCTGGACACATAATGAAGAAGAGCGTATTGAGGGAAAGAGAGAAAGGGGAAAGCAGTCAGCCATTTATCTGACCAGCTTTTTTAAATGAATGACAGAACGTGAAGCCTGGGGAAAGGGTGAAACTCTACTAAGAGCCACACAGGATAGAATGTTGTCGGGAGCCATGTCCAGAAGGAACGCCACGCATAAAAGAAAGAGAATGGTAAAATTAGTCGTTTCCTTACGAGGAAATGTTTGGCATTCATTGACAGTGCAGCCAGTACTGGTTACCGTTGAAATTCATACTTAAAACAATTTTTCATGCAAATAGTTTTTTTTTCTTTAGTGTAAGGTTTACATAAGTCTTATTTCTCAAGATCAAGCTCAATGGATGAAACTCGGATATTTTAGGGAAAGGGTTCAGATCGAGAGCTTTCTTGGAGTAATGAGAGAGAGAATACAAAAGGCGCTTAACAATTCATATCATGACCAAGATTCCCTTTCATTTATTTGGTTATATTTGGAAGAGCTGGTTCGCCTACAAACCTTTAAGCACGATCACGATCCCCGTTCAAAGGGATACCACATAAGCAGTCTGGTTTGAATTCAGAGTTTTCATTCACCTAGACTAGTTGTTACCAAAGGCTATAGAGCCTATCTTGCTGTCTTGCTATTTAACAACAACTGGGTGGATTGAGAAAAGATGAATTCATATATATATTTTTTCTTTATGTTCAGTAACACTTTCCAGTATTAATAGAATTTCCCTTCCAAATCTTCGTAAGTTATTAATTTATCATTTGTTTTTATTCTTACGTTATGCCTTCTTATTATAAACTTTATATTTGAAATTTTAGTATACATTTCATAACAGCCTTATGAAAAAACTGTGTATTTTAATATTTTTCTTTAATAAAACTTTCGGAGACACTTGCTCAGGAAGATAGGAATATATCCATATGACGTTGGCCTGACAATTGCGTTTAGACAGGAGACAGACGGTCGCAATCCAGTGTAGATAAATATCTCCACACCCTCTGTCCTGAGCCGGCTCCTGAAGGCATTCCATTCGACAAACTTATTTTTCAGAATGTCAAGTTGAATTTGAAATTCGCAAGCTGCCATGAAGCTCGTTTGAAGATTTTTCCCTTCCCAAGATCTTCCATAGAACCCAGTCTGTTCTGCTATTTACCCATAGCTTTAGGGAGAAGAAATGGATTCATACCTTTCTCAAGGGTATTATCACGTAAGTGAATGTAATGAACTCGACTGGAATTCGAACTCGGTTCTCTTATTCATCAGTCTGAGCCGCTACTCCATTACGCCACCGTGCCTAATATTGAACATATTTATCCAATAAAAATAGCATAAATTAAAACTATATTTAATAACATATATATATATATATATATATTCAAACATGCATTGTTAAATATATCAACGAATGTCTATTATGTTTGTTCATGAGCCGTTTTAAGTTTCGTATAGTGACTTTCATTTCGGGAGAAAAAAACAAAAACTGTCCTACATTTTGGATATTTTTTATCGTCGCATTGCAAACTTCTATGCAAACGTAACAGGATATCATCTTTGATGGTGAATATTTTTGTTTAAATGCTCATATAACTACTCTGAAGATGGCTCATATGATCCAAAAGTATATATCGAGCACAGCATAATAAAAGATATCCAACACACACAGAGACAGACAGACACACACACACACACACACACACACACACACACACACACACACACACGTAAACAAATGTAAATAAACATAAATGACTTACACATGAGCACCTACACACACACACACACACACTCACGTGCGCAACACACCAAATATCCAATACACCATATATATATATATATATATATATATATATATATATATATATATATATATATATTTAGTTTACGAAAAACTAGGTAATCCGTATGGGTAGACCGAAGGAGGATAAAATCCAGAGAGCTCAATGTAAATCAGAGCTAATAATTTAAATAAAAACAGACCACTTTAAGGTTCCATATAATAAATTATTTCACCACAGCCCTTTTAAAGGACCGCGGATCATCAGATTTTACTTCCAAAAGTTGAAATATATATATATATATATATATATATATATATATATATATAGCGAGAGAGAGAGAGAGGAGAGGGAGGAAGAGAGGGAGAGAAAGAGAGTAATGTAAGGTTTAGATAAGGCTTATTTCTCAAGATCAAGCTCAATGGGTGAAACTCGGATATTTTAGCGAAAGGGTTCAGATCGAGAGCTTTCTTGGAGTAATGAGAGAGAGAATACAAAAGACGCTTAACAATTCATATCATGACCAAGATTCCCTTTCATTTCTTTGGTTATATTTGGAAAAGCTGGTTCGCCTACATACTTTTAAGCACGATCTCGAGCCCCGTGATCCATTAGGTTCAAAGGGACACCACATAATATGCATCTGTAGCAGTCTGGTTTGAATTCAGAGTTTTCATTCACCTCGACTAGTTGTTACCCAAGGCTATAGATTCTATCTTGCTGTCTTGCTATTTAACAATAGCTGGGTGGATCGAGAAAAGACGAATTCATATATTTCCCATATATTCCAATGTAAATATCACAAAGAAGCATTTAATCACATGTGTATCCATAAAAAATAACATATAAGCAGAAAATATATTAAATATTTGTCAGATTTAATAAATTTCCTATGATATGTTGTCATTGTTTACGTTAGGTTAAGAATTCAGAGCAGATATGATAGATCGAGAAAAATCGGTGTAGGTGTGTGTTTAAAAGCAGTAATTTGAGCTTTGCTTAAGCTGAAGTTCTCTGTGGCTGAACAGTCATAGCACGCCAGGTTTAATGGTAGTTCCGTATAGGATGCATGTTTGATTGTTGTTGGGCAATCCATATATTCTACGTAATTTTACGAACATACAGGCCCGAAAATATAATTAATATTGTTTAAGCAAACAGAGCATCTACTCAAATAAGGGTATCCATAAAAAATAACAGACACACACAAACACAAACATAAACACACACACACGCGCACACACACACACACACACACACACATATATATATATATATATATATATATATTGACCGTGTTTTGAAAAATGAAAATATTACATAAATACATATATGCAACAAATTATTTCTTATTTAACAGTTAAAATATCATACCCTTGAAAATGGCTAAATGTATAGCCGAAAGCGCTCGCAATAAAAGAACATTTGGACAGTTTTTATATAATTTATCATCTGAAAAGAAAATAATTATTAGATCGCATGAGAAATTATATTAAAAAATAAATCAATGCACCTTGTCTGTCGTATTCAATGAAATATACATGAAAGAAAGATTGCTGCCTATATACTCACAGACACACACACACACACACACACACACACACACACACACACACATATATATATATATATATATATATATATATATATATAACTGGCATGAATAAACAAAAATTAATTTTATTATTACTACTCATGATGATTATAAAAAGTAAAATATATATTAACCTCGATTTAGTTCTGTTGATCGTGGTTCGAAACCAGTTAGCTATCCCGTTTTTCAATTTTAATTTTTATCATCATCATGAGTGGTAATAATAAAATGACTTTTTGTCTATTCCTGCCAGTTATATATAATTAGTCATGGCAGTTATAAAGTTTTGTAACACCAAACATATATATATATATATATATATATATATATATATATATATATATATATATATATATATATATATATATATATATATATATATATGCATATGGTGTCTCAAAAATTCTATGCATATCAACTCTAACCCTGAAATAGTCCTTCATTCCAAGGAATCGAGAGGTTTTGGGAGATGCAGACTTTTATTTTCAGCAAGAAGGAGACCGAAAACTCTGCTATCGTGATGTACGATCGTACCTGAATGTAATCTTGCCAAACAGATGAGCCAGAAGACGATGTTTCGGAGAGTATCCTACTCCTCCTAGTTCAACGGACCTCCTCCTTCAGATTTTGTTCTTGCGTGGATAGTTAAAAAACAAAATCTATGCTACGAAGCCAGCAACGATCACTGAATTCAAATTTTCCATAGAGCAATATTGCAGCTCTGAACCTATCGAAATATCCCGATTGCTGCTTGGGATTCCACTGTGTTGCGTTGGCAGCAATGCCTGGGCCATAACAGACACCAATTTGAAAAGCATTCAATGAAAAAAATCTTAAGAGCATACATTTCTTATAAATACTTTATAGGAATTATTTAAATTAGATATAGTTGGCTGTAGATGCCTGAATTATTTCTTGAGAAATCTTCAAAATGGGTATACATTTTTTTGGGAGAACCAATATGTGCGTATTTTGTGTTTGTATTGGTGTATGTGTGTGTGTGTGTGCGCGCGCGCGGATTTCGGTATCTGTATGTTTGGCGGTGCGTGTATGTGTATGTGTGTGTGTGTTTGTATACGAGAACTGTTATTACCGCTTATTTTTATTAATTTTATTTTTTATGAGATTTTTGGTTTGAGCATGAGATTTTTTTTTTTGTTGTGGAGAATTCCCTTGTGAATTTGTTGCTTTTATGTAATTACAGTTAGTTTACTTGCACCGATGGCCGGTGAATACTATCCCTGAAACCCCCGACCGAGAGGCAAGCCTGATTGAGGGCTCTGAGCATCGCATTGTGACTTTCGCTATCTTATCAACACTTAAGTTTTCCGCCTACATTTATAAACTTTAAAAATTAAACTGAGTTCAATTCTCTAGGAAAGGATGAAAGATTTTCGCGAATTTTGATGTCATTCATTTTTCTTTCCGTCCAAATCCGTGAATTTATTTCTCTCATGCTAAGTCTACGTCCCTGGGTATGACGATAAACTACGTCCGCGTCCTGGGTATGACGATAAACTACGTCCGCGTCCTGGGTAAGACGATAAACTACGTCCAATAGCAAAGCCTCTGATCAGGAGGTTTTGAGGAGCGTGGAACCACCTCATAATTGCTGGTGTTCCAAGATCAACCCTGATCTGGGGTGGTAGCACATGTTAGGCTCCCAGATATGGGCAAATAGTTAACACCCAAAAACTCGTGTAAAAATAGCTTTTAATACCGGAAATACTTTATAATAAAAAAAAATTATTACCAGCAATAATTTTTGAAGGAAAAATTATTATCAGCATTACTTAAAAAAAAAAAAATACCAGCAATACAAAGAGTTATACATTCTTGGAAAAAAAATAAGTTCAGCTATAGATTTCCTCAAGGAAAAATATTTCCAAAAAAAGATTTTTGAAGAAAAACATATTACCAGCAATAAAAAATTTGTCGGCATTAAATAACGCTTGAGGTTGATATGCCTTAAAACAAAACAAACCAAACCAAACCGTGCTACGTCTCGAAAAAAGTAATATATACAATTCATATATTTTGTTATACATAATTTTGAATGTGTTAAAATTATTCAACATTTTAACAAGAAAAATCTCAAGTCGATGTTAAAAATTGCCGCTAAACTTAGTCGATGATGGACTGATCTATTATGACATATTTCTAATTCGTATTTAGATACACTGTATTTATTTCCAATTTTCCTGGTCGAATTGTTCAACTATATTCCATACGATCCATTTTTGCACATAATTAGGTTACAATGAAATTTGTATTTTATACGAATACTACCTAATGGGAATTGAAATGTAGTTGAGTTGAGGTCTCCGTATCATAGATTCGGTAGGTCTGTATCATAGACGCGCGGTTCACTGGACACTTACACCAGCTTTGCTTGCACCTGCAATCAATCAAGGTAATTACACTCATTATTTCATAGACGAAGCTGTAACTCCATTGGAACGTCGATTCAACAACCAGCGGATGCTGAGTAAAGGTAGACGACAAGATCAGTGGAAATATCGCATTCGCGAAGATACAATTATAAGATTATAAAAGATGATCTGGTTGTCTGGGTACTCTGACGTTTGGCCGATGGACATTTAACTGAAAATGTAGTGGCGTACTTACATGTGTCTGTCACACTCTTTATCGCAATGTGCTACATATATCTATATTTATTTACTGTATTGTCATAATTTTCCGTTTTTTTATGGCAGGCTTTTTTTTTTTTAAATCTATTCTGTATATATTATATTTTGCTTCAAATATTACTGTAGGATGATAAATATTTTGAGAGAAAGCACATTTTACTACAGCAAAAATCTGAAGCTTTTTCGATGTGAAAAACTTTTCAATTTCGCTTTTAATGATCATTATATTAAAAAGGATTAACTAGCTTTGATCTTAGCGTTAATACGAATTTAAACAATCAAGAGCTACTTTTTATCCAAATACACTCAAATAATTTTTAAAATACTGATTTCAATAAACAAATATTGAAATTAGAACACCTTAAATTTATATTATTTACATTATTCGGACTATTGTCCTCATCTTTGTCGCCATATTTATTACAAAGTTTCAGCCGTTGTACGCTCCGGCCTTCTTCAGTATCTGTCTATATTTCTGAGATGATGTATTATGTACACTATTTATATTATTCGTACTATTGTCCTCATCTTTATCGCCATATTTATTACAACGTTTCGGTCGTTGTACGATCCGGCTTTCTTCAGGTGGTTGGAATGTCGAACTGAAAACCCTTTATTTTGCTCACTGGGGTAGACTGTTATAGTTCCACGTGCCATGTTTAATGGATGTCAACAGGAGATAACTGATAACTGACATCCATTAAACATGGCGCGTGGAACTAAAACAGTCTACCACAGTGAGCAAAATAAAAGGTTCAGTTCGACATTCCAACCACCTGAAGAAGGCCGGAGCGTATAACAGCCGAAACGTTGTAATACATATGGCGACAAAGATGAGGACAATAGTCCGAATAATGTAAATAATGTACATAATACCTCATCTCAGAAATATAGACAGATACATTAAATTTAGATTTAGTAATTTAATCACTTGAAATTCAGTGGTAATTATTAGTCCTACTCTACCTTATAATACTGCTAATTAAACGATGGCCGATGGACATTTGGCCGAACAGACATTTAGACGACAGATATTTCACCGAAAATCTAGTAAAAATAGTAACAAGCAATACTTTAAGTATTTTAATTAAATTTCCCTACCTACTAGGTTTTAGTGTCCTCGACCTGTAAATCGCATACAGTCCTGACCAGTATTTTGCCATTCAGGACAAGCCTCGAATGCTGTAACACTGCTTTTCCGTTAAGATGTACTGCTTTGTAACCAACAACATCCATTTATGCAATCTAAAACCTCCAACGTCGATGGGGTCTAATAGCAGAATAATGCAACGTATCATCGGGCCCAAGTTGCCAATAATCGTTTTGAGAAGTATCTTAACCCTAGAACACTTACCATCAATTAAAGTTACAACACTACTAGCCATGGGTATATCATACCCGATTTTGAAAATATCAACAAAAAAAAAATATAAAACTTTCTTTGAAATATTTTACATGCAGGCACTTCAAACTTTGTACTTTGAGTTAACATTAATAGGAACTGAAAAACATATTATTTAGGTAAGAAAATCAGGTACTGAAAAATGTAATTAAAAATAGCAAAATTTAAAAATATACCCATGGTTAGTGTTCTAGTGTTAAGGAATTTCGACAAATGGTATGGAAAAAGATCGCTCGACACCAGCCTCATCAGCCGTTGATAACATGTGCTGGACAGATATTCGTACGCAAGATGCTGCCTCTATAAACATCAGGTTGCTGTGGCCAGCTATCGAGACGTCTCGTGGGATCGGAGCCACATCTTGCTATACTTCGCCGAACTAGAGCTGATCGTAGTCAATACTGGAGATCTATCACATGACTTTTTCTACATCAGTATCTTCATATTAGTTGTTCTCTTAAATAAAACAATAGAATTTCAAACTTGGTACGTTGGAAGACACCCGAAAAATAAATTGTCCCCTCTTCAATAGTCGTAATCCTTTAATGGCTACGGAATAATAAAGTTTTAATTATAAAAATTAAGATAAAAATCAGTTATAAATACCAGAGACATAACATTTAAAAATGTTTCAAAGTTGTGTGTTAAATAACAGAGTATATTGGGCTCTTAAGCTTTGCTAGTAACTAGTCTAATAAAAGGAAAATTCCAAATTCCAAATGGTGGAGACAGTAACAAGAACTCGCTTGTGTAACCCTCTTAAGGTTTCTTGATATCCAATCAACATTGATCAACAAAACATTAAATACATTGTCGATCGTATCTACGTTATTTATATAATTCGAACTGTTGTCCCCTTCTTTACTGTCACATTCACAACGTTTCGGCCTTTGTACGCGCTGGCTTTCTTCAGGTGATATTTGCTTGAATTTTGAATCGAACCCTTTATTTGATCCACGGAATAGATTGTACCATGCATTTGAGTATCTCAGTTTTATTTAATTCGCCTTGATAATTCTCTATTTTTTTATACCATCCGCTGAAACATGGCGTTGGTCGACTGATCGGCAAAGTGACTTGACGCAAAGAGCTGTGAGTTTATTCCCTGGTTCCAGCATAGGTGGGATTACCTCGGTTGTTAATTTTGAGAAAAAAAGGTCTCATATTCATTGTACAAGAATTTAAAAAATATCTGTGAAAAATGGTAAGATAAACTTTTACTGGTTTGTGGCATCAAGTTCGCGTATGGAACTATAAGCTATAAACTCTAACTCTAGTCATATTTCTGTTATGGATATTCTTTCTGGAACTTTAGTTGATCCATTGTCGCATCCAAGCAACAAGAGAATTCAAAAAGCAAATTCCGTTTCCTATGGGCAAATCGTCCACTTGAAATCCACTTTGCAAATCCAAGTCTCGAAGGATGAGAAGCAACAAACAAACAACAAAAAATTATTTAATGAATGCCCGTAGTGAGTTGATGTTTCAGTGAGTTTATAATTAGAATTGCATAAAGCCAACAGATGGCGTTGAACGAGAGGAACAATTTGCATGCATCTTACATAACTATATAAAATCCAAACTTGTCTTTGAAATAAAGCAGTGTTACGCAAATTTAAGAAAACAAAATTGGTAGTTTACCACTCGATATATTTATATATATATATATATATATATATATATATATATATATATATATAAAATAAATTTTCAAATCACCTCATATGGGGAATAGCCTATTTCGGGAGACAGAGATATCGGTTATCTGTCTTATCAACCCCGGTGTGGACTGAGTTCGTCTCTGAAATAGATATTTTACAGTGAAAGCTAAAAAAAAAAACCAAAAACACTCGAAAACCTAATACAGAATTTATCCATTTCAGTGATAGGTTCGAGACAGGGGTCAGGGGAAGGTGAAAGGTATTTGTTTTAAAGGGAAAAACTTTTATAAAATTAAAACTTATGACATTAATTTGGGGTTATATGAAGAATGAAATATTAATTTAAAATTAAAAGAGGAATAAAAAGGGGTTTAAAAATTCCTTTAAAATATATAAATAAAAGAATGTAATGGATTAATGGAAAGATAGTTGAGATCTTATAGTGGGGGGGAGTTTATAAATTATAAATAATATAGGTAAAGAGGTTACAGAGTGGAGATAATATAGAAAATAGAATTAGTTATACACTTGATATTTGAAGAGTTAGAGTGGTGAATATTACAGAAATATAGAAACTAATTAAGTTAAACTAATATTATGGTGCTATTTTGTTTGACCATTTAAACATTCAATTTATTTTTCTTTTGATTAGCCCATCCACACGAACTGAATCATTTTGTCAATGAAATAGAAAAATATGACAGAAAATTATGACATAGAAAAATATGACATAGAAAATATGACATAGAAAAATATGTCAAAGTAAAATATGACGTAGAAAAATATGACATAGAAAAATACGCCATAGAAAAATATGACACAGAAAAATATGACATAGAAAAATATGACACAGAAAAATATGACATAGAAAAATATGACATAGAAAAATATGACAGAGAAAAATATGACATAAAAAATATGACACAGAAAAATATGACATAGAAAAATATGACACAGAAAAATATGACAGAAAAATATGACATAGAAAAATATGGCAAAAAAATGCAGAAAAATATGACATAGAAAAATATGACACAAAAAAATATGACACAGAAAATGATTGAAAATATGACACAGAAAAATATGACACAGAAAAATATGACATAGAAAAATATGACATAGACAAATATGACACAGAAAAATATGACAGAAAAATATGACACAAAAAATGGCATAGAAAAATATGTGCACAGAAAAATAGGACATAGAAAAAAATGACTGAAAAATATGAAATATTCTTCTCTGTAGCATGGTCCTTCAGAATGTAAGTTATCATGGCTCTCCACAACTTCCTTGCAGCTCTTAGCAAGCGCTTCCTTTTTATCATATCCTCCCGCTTGCCCTTCTGTTATTTATTATGTCTATTAATTACATAATCTCATCAGGAAGGTGGCCCACTTCCCTCTGGCCTTTATGTCTTTGATTTTTACCTACTTTATCATGTAGGTATTCGGGCGACAGATATTAGAGCTGCTGACTGCTGGGAGTGTCTTCAAAATTTTGAACTGTAGCGTATGTGTATAATGTTGTTTAATACTGTTTATTATAAACAGAGCATTTACTTAAATATTTGTATCTATAAAAGGAATGTATAAACATAAAAATGTCTTAAAATAATTGTCGGACTTTGTTCATTTCATAATGTTTGACGTCATTTGTTTACATTTGTATATGCATTGAGCAGATAAGAATGTACGTGAGAGATTCATGGAAGATTGAAGTTTAAAGGCAGTAAATTCGACCTTGCTAACCGAACGCTCCTCTGTGGCCAATTCGGTTAAAGGCACGCCAGGCTATATGACGGTTCCGTTTTTCTATCAAAATTTCTCTGACATTCAGGACGGTAAATGTTGTTTAATACTGTTTATTATAAAACAGAGCATTAACTTAAATATTTGTATCTATAAAAAGAATGTATAAACATTACAATGTCTTTATATATATATATATATATATATATATATATATATATATATATATATATATATATAACACTTAAAATATCATAGGTAATAATCTTTATTTCATGAAATCTATAAAAATGCCCTTCAATCTTTCAGACCTGCAAACCAAATATCTGGTATTTAATTTGTAGGTCTGAAAGATTGAAGGCGATTTTTATACCTTTCTTGAAATAAATATAAGTTTTTGATATGCGTTAATTAATAATTTTGCTCTGTCTCATGAAAGACTTTATACAACTTGAAGTTTTTTAAAAACTGGGATCATAACATTCATCGAGTGATTCGTAGGCTAATGCAAATTTAAAAAATTGTTTGCGAAGTTTTTCGTCATTTATATAATTAATAGTAAAATTGCATTAGCCTACGAATCACTCGATGAATGTTACGATCCCAGTTTTTAATAACTTCAAGTTGTATAAAGTTTTTCATGATTCATGTAATATAAATTGAACTGCATCACATATCTGATATATATATATATATATATATATATATATATATATATATATATATATATATATATATATATATATATATATATTGAAATGTTACGATCTCAGTTCACAAGTAAACAATAACTTATATGAGCCAAATAGTAGATAAGGTAATCAACAGATGTGTTCTAAATTAGAATTTTTATTGAACTCTATTGTTGTTCAGACTTAAATTAATTTACTTATTTGTTATTATTTCTATTGAATTTGTGTTTGTAATTTTTCATTAACACCATCACGATCACAAATTTTATCACCGTTTTCAAACAACTGGGATGAACAGACACAGCGAGCCAAGGAAAAAAAATATAAGGGTAGTTAATAAGAACACTAAAAATAAGTCACATTTTTATTGAGATATCAGACTTTTTTCCTCTTCATTTCAATGCAGACGAACTGATCGATTTTTCCTTTCTCCTTTAATGGGTACTGATTAAATCTCCATCAGACTGTTTTCATTTCGATCTTAATGAAAACTTTTTTTCCAAATGAAATTACCACCCCTCACTTTTATCGCAACACCTCTGCTCGTTGGTTTTAAAAATTGGTTTCAATTTGTTATTTTTGCATAAATCTTCAGATATTTACTAGACAGTTTAAAGCCGTTTTAGTTTAATGACGTTTTGGCTTAATTGAATGCTAAATGTACTCGTAGAAAAGAATGATTATCGAAATCTTATTTCTGATGAGTTTTTTTCTTGTAAGTATAAGCAGACACGAAAACAATGTTGACTCTAAGATGTTATTACTCTTTTAAAGCCGAAACTTCAAATTGTGAGATAATATTAGGTTGGTGCGAAAATAATGTCGCTTTCTCACATATGTTACTTATGTAAATAACGACATTACTTTTGCACCAACCTAATACCACGCATTGTTAATATTTAAGAAAAAATTACATATTTACAAAGTTATAATAATAATAATAACTCATACAAATATTAAAACACCAAATTACTCCATCAACAAAGAAGCTGCACTCTTCAAGAAACAGCTTAATAAACCTGAAATCCTACCAACAAAAAAAAAAAAACGAAGCGAATACCATGTATGCCGAAGAAGTAAATTTGAAAGCAAAACAACTTGGCCAAATAAAATTGAAAAAAAAAACAAACTCTGTGGACAAGGCGTTTTCATGGCAAATAAAGAAAGAAGCAGATGTGGACCGACAGAAAACACATCAGTCGCTGAGGAGCACCAGGTTGAAATCTGAGACAGAAGGCCTAATTATTGCAGCTCAGGATCAAAGCCTCACAACCAGATTCTATCACTGTCACAAAATCAAGGATGGAACTAACCCAAAATGCAGGATCTGCGGAAAATATGATGAAACATATTATCTCAGGACGACCGGGACTAGCCAAAAATGAATATACCAACAGGCATAACATGATAGCGACGTATGTGCACTGGAAGAATTGCAAGAAGCACAAAATCGAAACCACTGAGAGATGGTATGAGCACCAACCAGACAGTTGTAACGATTTAACTATCCCCTGGAACATGACAATTAAAACTGACAAGGAAATTAAAAGCCAACAGACCAGATTTTATCATAATGGACAAGAAGTTCAGGAAGTGTATGCTTATTGAAATAGCAGTGCCATCTGAGAGAAACACCTCCATGAAAATTTTCGAGGAATTGTCTCAATACAAAGACCTGGAGATCGACATTAGTAGGATGTGTGGAATGAAGACTGAGACTGTACCAATAGTAATCGGAGCTCTGGGCCTCAAAAAAAAAAGGAATGGACAATTTTACTAACAGTGTCCCAGGTAATATCAACATACAAGTTGCCCAGAAGATCGCCTAACTAGGAATTTCCCATATACTAGGAAAAGTGCTATCAATTAAATGACAATTATCCTGTAGAGCCTAAGGGCCATAGTTTGGACCCGGCTATCCAGGGTACAAAGCAGGAAACATAACGTACACAAACAGTTATAATACCAAGCTAATATCATACATAATAATAACTCAAAATGTAGAGTCTGCGACCGATACGTTGAAACAATTGATCACCTTAACTCGGGATGCTAAACACTGACAATCAATGATTGCAACATCTGCCAGGACAGAAAAGATCAATATCTGCATTGGAAGATCTCTCATCAGTACGGGAGAAAAACGGCTGTAAACTGGTATAAACATCATCCTGAAACTGGAGTTGAGGTAGCAGATGTTACCATACTCTGGGATATTTCTATCAACACTGATCGAACAATAAAATTAAATCGTCCAGGCATTATTATCAAAGGCAGGAAATTAACAGTTTACAGCTTATTGAAATGAGCTTACCAAGTGACAAATACATCTCTGAGAAAGTTATTGAAAACTAAGCACAATACAAAGACCTGGAGATGAAAATAGAAAACAAATCTGTCACTTAAAAACTAAAAGCGTTGTTTTTGTGGTTGGAGCTTTGGGTCTGCTAAAGAAAGGATCTCAACAAAAATCAACAAAATTTCTGGTGCACAATCTCTCCAGGAAATGAAAAAATGTTCTAATATCCAGCTTTCTCCATTTAAGAGTTTTCCCCATTTAAGTTTGTTTTATTTGTTAATAGATGTCGTTTGTTTAATTAAGTGGAAAGAACAAAAAATAATATCCATTGTAGACACTAGATCATTGGTTTATGATCCGGCATGTAGGTCAAAAAGAATAGCTTCTTATAATAATAATAATAATAATAATAATAATAATAATAATAATAATAATAATAATAATATTTAACGCCTGACAAAACACGTAGGTCCGTACGTTACTGAAGCATATAGGATTCAACGGCGAGCAAATTTTTATTAACAAAGTGTTTAATATTAGATCAACAGTAGTTAAACGAGTAAAATATATTTTTGCACTTCAAGATTAGATGATACACTTCGCGCCAGGATAAATTAAATGTATTTAATACATTTATCTTACGCTGACGCACCGTATATCTGCCAAACTCAAAGTTGGAAGATAAGTTTTTTAACTTTCATTTGAGTATTATTGTTATGGTCCAGGTTAGGACCAAGGAAGAACAACACGAGCACAAGAGTAAAAATAACGAAGATATATTACATGGAATAATAATACAAGTTGTGGAAGTGTTAGTATGACTGTCAGTCTGGTTTGGAGTAAACTACTATCAGCTCGACTCGATTCGTCTCTCTTTCTCTCTCTCTCTCTCTCTCTCTCTCTCTCTCTTGAGAGGCGTAGTATACATCGTGTTAGGAAAAGTTAATTCTGTAGTTATAGGTAAGGACCCATAACAGATATATATATATATATATATATATATATATATATATATATATATAGATATATATATAGATAGATAGATAGATAGATAGATAGATAGATAGTGTTATGGTCCAGGTTAGGACCAAGGAAGAACAACACGAACATAAGAGTAGAAATAACGAAGATATATTACACGGAATAATAATACAAGTTGTGGAAGGTGTTAGTATGACATTCAGTCTGGTTTGGAGTAAACTACTATCGGCTCGAATCGATTCGTCCCTCTCTCTCTTGAGAGGCGTAGTATACATAGTGTTAAGAAGAGTTCATTCTGTAGTTATAGGTAAGGACCCATAACAATTATCTATTTAAAAAGTTTATATTAGAATCAAATATCGTTGACATTTTATTATATGGTAAGTTGCCTTATTATTAATACTGACTCTTGATTGCAACCAATTCCGAGGAATATAGAACGGTATTTGACTAGAGTTCCGAGTTCGAATTCCAGTCGAATCCATTACATTCACTTACGTACTGTTAACCTTGGGAAAGGTATGAATTCTTTTCTTCTCACCCCGTCCCAGCTAAAAATAAATAGCAGCACAGACCGGTTTCTCTAGCTGTGGATGACAACTGGTCTACGGCAGAAAGAAATGGCAACCTACTGCACGAAAAAAGTCTGCCTCGTCAGTCATGTATCGAGAGATACATGATCGCCTAAGTGTGAATCACGCGTGGCGCATAACTGACTGAACCTTGGGAAAAGTATGAATGCTCGTCTCCTCCCAGCTATGAGTAAATAGCAGGACAGACCGGTTTCTGTAGCCTTGAATGGCAACTTGTCTACCGCAGAAAGTAATGTACGAATTAGGTAAATTTGTATTTCTGTTCTATGTAATTTATATGTTCTGTTATAATAAATAAATTGAGCGCTTTTTGTGAATCAGTTTTAATATTTTATATTATTAGGATTCAGTTGAATTATATACCAACGGATTATTACACACACACACACACACACACACACACACACACACACATATATATATATATATATATATATATATATATATATATATATATATATATATATATATATATATATATATATAGTACATTAGAATATGTAAATATCTACTACAAAATTGTACATTTTGTTTCAACGTTAAAATCAAACATTTCTACAGGTAGTTAACAATGAGAGTATTAAACGATTTTATTCAAAATTGCGATTAATGAAACACTACTTCACTTTCTGTTTTTGGAAAATTTTCCATTAAAGGCAAAAAGGATTTCTATTAGGAAAAAAGGAAAGAAGATAAGAAATCAATAAAAAAAAGAAAGGAGAAAAGAATTTTCATTGTTTTAATTCGTTTCAACATCTTTCTATTTTCAATCTTCTTGACTTTCCTCTTCTTATGAATGTGGGTAATTTTGAATATACTTCTCTATTTCTTTTGCCTTTCTTTTTTGTCTTTTCTCTTGGCAGTGGGGTTAATTACCTACGCTTTATCTTGCCTTACTTTCTTTTTCTTTCCTTTTTGATTTCTTATTTTCCTTCCTTTTTCTTGATATAAATCCTTTTTGCCTTTTATGGGAAGTGAAGTAGTGATACATCAATCGCAATTAGGATTCGTTTGGTTTATTTTGTTTTACGGCTTATCAACCTCAATGGCTTATTTAATGCTGACAACATTTTTTTTTTATTGCTGGTAATATTTTATTTTATCAAAAATCTGCTTCTGGTAATATTTTTGCTTCAAAATTGTATTGCTGGTAATATTTTTTTTTCAAAAAAGTATTGCTGGTAATAGTTAACTATTTGCCAATAGCTGGGGACCTTAACAGGTGCTACCACCCTGGGTCAGGGTGGGCCAGGGAACACCAGCAAATTAAGAGGTGGTTCCACGCTCCTCAAAACCTCCTGATCAGAGGCCTTGCTGCTGGATGTAGTTTATCGTCTTACCCAGGACGTGGATGTAGTTTAACGTCTTACCCAGGACAATCGCCATTAGGAATAAAACTGTTTAGTACTATCATTGTTAACTAACTGAAGAAACGTTTAATTTTAACGTTGAAACAAAATGTACAATTTGTAGTGGATATTTACATGTTCGAATGTAGCAGAGTATAATAAAGATTTGATGAATTGGATCGCGATTACAATTCCAGTGTAATAAATTATAACCATGGAATA
>OZ038512.1:36075140-36085140 GCA_964036315.1 Acanthosepion esculentum
CTGTGTTAGCAATGCCTTTAAGATGACATTAGTTTCATCATCCGTGATCTCTATATAGTTTTTTTGCAAAGTTATTACTATTAACTAGGAGGTCTCTGGAGATAAAGGAATAGAAATCTATTATATCAAACTTAATGAACGTCGCTTTATCCTTACTTATATTGGCGAGCCATTTGATATTATCTGACAAATCCTTCCAAAGTTTGGCACCAGTTGTGGTTAGTAGTTTATGGGTTATTTTTTTAAAATTATATTTTTTGAGATTAGACCTAGTTCAGTTTTAGTTGGGTTTATTTTTCTATATTGTGTGCCATTAGCGAAATTCGGGCTATGGTCCTTAAATAAAATGTAGGCATTTTTAGTATGGATCTTTCCTACTCTATCTCAATATCTAACTTATTAGCTATCTCGGTAGTCTCTGTATCGATCTCGGGTATACTCCTGTTTCTGTGTTTCTGTTATTTTCTTCGTAAGGATTTTGCGGTAATGTGAAGGGTTACATTTATAAATATTTTTAGATTTATCGGCTCTTACCCAAAAATGTTCTTGGGGTTTGTAATAGTCTTAATGTCCGTTTACTCCTTTTTGGAAGTGGTTGAATTGCTTTGTTGAATTTGATTTTGTTTAACCACGTCAAACATGTCCTTTTCGAAAGGATCTAGGAATTTACAGGATGGTGGAGTTTGTTGGGTTCTTAGGTTAAAGGTTTCCTGTTTTTAATTTGTTGTTTCAGATGGTTTAAGGCAGAAAAATGCTTTTCATCATAGTCTCTTCCGTGAGGGATAAGTTGAAAAAGTGGAGAGAGGGCTATGGAATACGTTTTAAGTAGTACACAGGACAGAACCTACCCATGATGGCAAGTTGTAGAGGCAGTTGGAATTTCCAGGTCGATTAATCCGGGGAGAGCTCAACTATTCCCACTTTTGGTAATAGATAGCGGCTTGGATTGACAAATCAGAGAGCCGAGTTCGAATTCCAGTCGAATCCATTGCACTCACATACGTGCTAATACCCCAGAGAAAGGTACAAATCCTCTTGTTCTCCCAACAGCTATGGGTAAATAACAGAACAGACCGGGTTCTATAGCCTTGAATGACAATCGGTCTACCACCGAAAGAAATGGCAACCTACTGCGGGGAAATCTACCTGATCAGTCATGTATCGAAAGATACATGATCGCCTAAGCGTGTATCACGCATGGCACATAACTGACTGACTTACATACACTCTATCCCTGATATTGATATATTTAACCCATGAATACGGCGTACCTTAAAACTATATATATATATATATAGATGTGTGTAAGATAAAATATAGTTTAGTGGGATGCCATATTTATGGGTAAAAGAGATTAATATCAGGGATTCTTTTTCATACCATGCGCCAACTTCAGGTCATATGCATTGTGTTTTTGCCCGACTATCTATATATCCAAGACAGCCCCGAGAATAATTCGAACCATAACCGCTACTTCCACCGAAATAAGCTTTAGAGTAATGCAATAAACTTCCCACAATGCACCTCAGCCCTGTATATATAAATATCCGGGCAAAATCATAACTCATATAGCCTGAGGATTGCGCTTAGCATGAAAGAGACTGCCACCTTTTGGTGTTAATTACAATGTCCACTTATATATATATATATATATATATATATATATATATATATATATATATCAAGAAGAAAAAACCATATCCATTACACACATACACACACACACACACACACACACACACACACACACACACACACACATATATATATATATATATATATATATATATAAAATGGATATGAGTTTGTAACCCTAGGTTTCACGCTTATACGACCCTCACACACGCATCGCATAATCATGAAACCCAGGGTTACAAACTCTTATCCATTCAAGTGTCAATATGTTAGCTCTATCATTAATATTGAGCGCTTTCCTATAAGCACCGCGCACATATATATATATATATATATAAATATATATATATATATATATATATATATATATATATATATATATATATATATACACACACACACATATATATATATATATATATATATATATATATATATATATATATATATATATATATATATATATATATATATATATGGTTATATTTCGTATTACTAGCAAGTTATGTTTTATAAACGCTCCATTGAATCTTTTATCATGCTAATAACATAGCAGGAAGATCCACTGAAGTAGAGAGGTGTGACAAGGATAATTCGAACCGGAAGGCCAGAAGAATAAACAAATGTACGGTTCACTCTCATCGAGTTTCTTATAGGCCTAAGATATATTTATTAGCATTTAGACCTTACATCTGACCTTTCGTTTAATTCCTTTATTTCGTCCACCGGAGTAGATTGCGTCCTCAAGGACACATGGCCCAGAGGATAAAGACGTTGGTTAAACCCAGCGACTAGAACCAAAGAGCTGTGAGTTCAATACCAGGCTACAGCAATGGTGGACCAAAATAACTTGGAAAGTTGAGTTAAAGGGTAATAACTGAGACTTCCGGAAGAGGCATGGCACGTGGAACTAGAACAATATACCCCCTCTCCCCCCCGGTGGACGAAATAAAGAGTTCGTTTCGAAATTCCAATCACCTGAAGAAGGTCGAAGCGTACAACGGCCGAAACGTTGGGAACATGGCAATGAACATAATTTAAATAATATAAATAATCATAATAACTCATTTCAGAGATATAGACAGGCATATTTTATTTATATCTGAATTTTTATATATGTATGTGTGTATATATGTATGTGTGTGCACACGCGTGTGCATCTATCAAGGTGTATCAAACAGTGTATTTCGATTTGAATTTATGTACTCTCCAATGTCCGATTTAAGTTATTAATATTAAACTCTGAATTATTGCAATATCTGATCGATGTCGGTTTATACTGGCAGCGTAACGACGTCATCGCGTTAAGCGACATCAGCGAAGCGATATCAGATATCCTGACACGTCTGTTGCGTTCACTTTGGCATAAACGTCATTGGGAAATGCGGGAGTCACCTCTTCCGCCCTAGATATGGGTTACATAGCAAGAGAGAATGGAGTCTGTAGAATTTGTTGGTAACCATTTTAAGAGGAGAAAAGCGCAGGATTTAATATCCTGTAGGGGAAAATACTTCATTGATATGTCCCAAGAATGTACGGCAATTCGCAGATCAGTGTCACGATGGCTTTCGTCCTAAAGGGACAGAACATGAAATCAAATACGCTGACCCGAAAATTCAAGAAAACATTTCTTTCCCAATTATAAAATATTGTCACTCTCATGGATTTGTTTCGATTTAAGGTTTATTTTTATTTCGCATTAATTTGTTTTTTATTTTATGAATTTTGCAAGAGTATTTTTTTTTCGGTTTTTACTACAAATGCCATTCATATCATTAGCTAGCAGGCTTCGCCCGCTCTCTATAGATTCCTAAAGTAAGATATATTCACTAATTGAAATCTTTGGAACAAAAATTTTAAATGAACACTTCATTCATAAATTGGTTGTAAACATGAAACTAAACATTTGTATTTATTCCGATAGCTAAACAGAATTTTAGATGTTTTTAAACAAATGAAACATGGTGAAACTGAATAACATTTAAAAGGTGTTAACAGAAATAAAATACATTTACATGAATGAAAAAAATATAATGGTGAAAAAACTGAAGTCAAAATGAAATTGTTTCTTAAATAACTTTTAATGTAATGGAGTAGGATAAAGTACATTTTTTTTTAATTTAGAGAAAATATAAATAAATTCCTTCCATTTCGACCTCTTGAAAGGGCAGCATATAATGAGAAAAGCCAAGTTGCATAAGGTCAAATCCAGTAACTTTCATTAACTGACCTTGTGATTTATTAATAGTCATTACAAAATTAACGGTTACGTGCATTAGTCGTTTCCCTATGGTTACAAACCTGGGATATTAATGACAAAACCTTAGCAAATAATTCAATTTATTAGAAACTAGATTTGCAAATTAAGATATATTCACTACTTGAAATGTTTGAAACAAACATTTTAAATGAACATTTCATTTCTAAATTGGTTGGAAACATGAAAGAAACATTTGTATTTATTCCGATAGCTAAACATTAGAATTTTAGCCATTTTTAAACAAATGAAACATGGTGAAACTGAATAACATATACAAGGTGTTGACAGAAATAAAATACAGGTATTTGCATGAGGGAAAAACATAATGGTGAAAAAATTGAAATCAAAATGGATACACGCCAAAAGAAAAACATAAATGTTTTCGTTTAAAGTTGAAATTAATATCAAGAAGAAAAAACATTTGAAATTAATATCAAGAAGAAAAAAATAGATATTAGACATTTAACTGGTAAATGTGAATGGATTTCTAATTAAAATTGAAACAAGAGGACTATCATTAAATAGAAGATATTTTAATCAGTTTATGCAAATTAGTCATTAGCTTATCTGTGTTAAGACTTTCTTGTAAATAAATAAATTAAAAAGGGAGCATTTTTATATTTTCTTTCAGGGTTGGGGGATACGGTTGTGTATGAAATATTGTTTGCTTTTTTCACTTGTTCATTTTGGTATAATGTTGTTTGTCGAATTTCCATACTGTAACTTCTGTAAAAGAAATCTATTAATTATGGATGCTAGATATATAAACCGATAAAGGTTTACTTTAGAAAAATAACCTGTTAATTTTTCTAGGAAAAATTAGTTGATTTTATTCTGGGATTAATTTTCATTATTTATGACATACATATATGTTTTCAAAGAATATGACTGTTAGGACAGAAGAAATTAATATCGAAACAGAACTGTTTTTGATATTAAAATGAAAACAATCCTCGAATAAAAGATCACTAATGAAAGACAGTTAATTATGAATTATACTTTTTTTTTTAAATCAATATGCAAATTACTTAAACCTGAAAAGTGATAGTGTCTTGAACTCGATAATATATAATACAGATATTGTCATCCCGAAAATAGTAAATAAGTAAATGCATGTTTTTCTTTTTACGACAGAGATTTGCGAAGACTTTGGCGGACTTAGAATATTTTTAAACCAAAGTTGTCATCTGAATTACGGTTCTTTCAAAGTATTTGCACAGATATAATAATAGAAAACACACATCAAAAAACAACAACGACAACAACAAAGCTTCCGTTTGAAGTAAGTCCTGTTGAAATTAATATCAAGAAGAAAAAAAATAGATATTAGACATTTAACTGGTAATTTTGAATGGATTTCAAATTAAAATTAAAAGAAGTGGATTATCATTTAAATAGAAGATATTTTAAGCAGTTTATGCAAATTAGTCATTAGTTTATTTGTGTGAAGACGTTTTAAAAATAAATAAATTAAAAAGGAAGCATTTTTATAATTTCCTTTCGCTAGGAGACGTTTGTATGTGAAATATTGTTTGCTTTCTTACTTGTTCTACTTAAGACCATTTTGATAGAATGTAGTTTATCGAATTGCTACACTGTAACTTATGTAAAAAAATCGGCTAATTATGGATGCTAGATATATAAACTGATAAATGTTTACCTTAGAAAAATAACCTGGTAATTTTTCTATGAAAAATTATTTTTTTCTATGGTATTAATATTCACTATTTATAAAATTTTGAAGGGGTTGTGGACGTTCAATATATTTGTACAAAGAATATGACTGTATAGATAGAAGAAATTAATTAGTCGGGTGTGGGGCCAGGTTTGTTATAGTTAAGGAAAGATTTACAAATAGATGCCAATTTGTTGAAGGCCAAGTAAAATGCAAATTCCAAATACTTTTCTGTTCTATATAAGAAAATGTTCGTAAACAGAACTATTTTTGATATGAAAATCAAAACAACCCTCGAATAAAAGTACAGTAATGAAGGATAGTTAATTAATGAAATATACTTTTTTAAAACCAGTATTCAAATTAGTTAAACCTGAAAAGTAGCATTGCCTGGAAATCTATATAATATAATACAGATATTGAAAGCTTCCTTTGTAAATTAATATAAAGTTTGTCCTTTAACCTCAAAATACGTGGGAGAATTGAGTTCCGATTTCGCGTTTATTCATAATGATCAGCATTTCTCAACCTTTTACCCTTGCGTAACCCTTAAAATAAAGTACATGTCTCAAGGAACCCCTGCGCAAAATCAAGATTATTTACCATATCTTTCTCATTTTATTTTCATCGTTGTTCACGTGGTAAATATCATAGTATATATTTTTGAAGAACTGGTTTAAGGAAAAATTAATGCTTGTTTGCCAAATATTTTGGTAATGCTAAATGAAATTCATACTGTTCCTTTATAATACTTCATCAGGGAGTTTTCATTCACACACAAAAATTCTAAACTCAAACAGAAAAAATAAACATAAGTAACTAATATATACCTATAATATAAATGTAAACAGAGCTAAAGAAGATAATTGCTGCATCAGATTTTTTTATAGGTATTTCTGTAAAAATAAAGAAAACCAAAGAAATAAGTCATTTTAAGTCCAGGTCCCGTTCGCTGAGTGGGCACTGACGAGTAAAGGTGATTTCACACTAGCGTCGTACAGACATCACTAAATATATTCCCAATGATTATTATATTTTTTATAACATAATAGGTTAGATAGTTTGGTTTATTTTGTTTTACGGCATATCAACCTCAATGGGTTATTTAATGCCGACAACATTTTTTATTGCTGGTAATATTTTATTTTATCAAAAATCTGTTTCTGGTAATATTTTTCCTTCAAAATTGTATTGCTGGTAATAATTTTTTTCAAAAAGTATTGCTGGTAATAGTTAACTATTTGCCCATAGCTGGGACCCTAACAGGTACTACCACCCTGGGTCATGGTGGCCCTGGGAACACCAGCAATTAAGAGGTGGTTCCACGCTCCTCAAAACCTCCTGAACAGAGACCTTGCTGCTGGATGTAGTTTATCGTCTTACCCAGGACGCGGATGTAGTTTAACGTCTTACCCAGGACAAAGGTTTGATAGGATGATGTCTATATTACAATATTACAATAACCAAGAATATATTGTGTGTTTTTAGTAATTTTACTTATATGAAATTAAATAAAATGTCAAAAGTGCATTAGCTTATATCACCTGTTCTCACGGAACCCTTGGGGACCTTTTACGGAACGTTAGGATTCAGGGGAACCCCAGTTGAGAAACACTGATATAGATCATTTATTATCACTAATGAAAATAACTGTATCGAAAGTTTATCCTTATTTGATTTACTGATATTATGTTTACATGAGATACTATTTTGGTATAGTTTAGAAAATGTTATAGTTAAATCAAATAAATTAGTTTTCATTATATCGGTTAAGTAAGAAAATGACGAACTGAACGCTCTCGGCATAATTTATTAAGCATTAACGATGAAAAATGGTTGCTAGAGTAGCCGAAAGCGCAATGATCCAAAGATAACTTGTACAGTTCGTACAAACTCTATTCCCCTCCAAGCCAACAGAAATCGCCTGTACGCATGCAAGAAAGATATAATAAAAACTTAATCACAGTATCTTGATAGTCATTTTCAATGAAACCGCCTGAAAAGAGGGATTTCTGCGCAAGTGCACAATTATATATATGTATGCATACATACATACATATATATATATATATATATATATATATATATATATATATATATATATATATATATTATGAAATGGAAGAATTCCGACAATTATGTTAAGACATTTTTATGTTTATATATTCTTTTTTATACATACAAATACTTAAGTAAATGCTCTGTTTTATAATAAACAGTATTAACAACATTTACCAGCCTGAATGTCCGAGAAATTGCCATAGAAAATATGCGTCCTCCGACGTCACACATTATGAAATGGACAAAGTTCGACAATTATTTTAAGACATTTTTATGTTTATACATTCTTTTTCATAATGTATGACGTTATTTGTTAACATTTAGATAAGCATCGAGCTGATATGAATGTATGTGAGAAAATCATGGAAAAGTGTAGTTTAAAAAGAGTAAAATCGACCTTGCTCACCGAAACGCTCCTCTGTGGCGAAATCGGTAAAAGCACGTCAGGCTACATGACGGTTCCGTATAGGATTCAGGTTCGATTCCTGTCGGAAGACGAATATTTTCTATGACAACTTCTCGGACATTCAGGGCGGTAAATGTTGTTAATACTGTTTATTTTAATTTTTATTTTTTTTACTTAAATATTTGTATCTATAAAAAGAACATATAAACAAAAAAATGTCTTAATATATATATATATATATATATATATATATATATATATATATATATATATATATATATATATATATATATATATATATATATATTGCAATATGAGTACTGGTAAAAAATGGTTGCTGAAAAATTAGGTTTATAATACTCAGAAATTCATACCCAGATGTCCTCAAGGACACATGGTACAGTGGATAAAGGCGTTGGTTAGATCCAATGACAGACCCAAAGAGTGTGAGTTCAATACCCGGTTCAGGCAGTGGAGAACTTTCAGAGGGAAAATTACCAGGAGATAACTGACATCCATCAAACATGGCTCGTGGAACTAGAACAGTCTACCCCAGTGATCGAAATAAAGGGTTTGGTTTGGTTCGAAATTCCAACCGGAGCGTACAACGGCCGAAACGTTGTGACAAATATGGCGACAAAGATGAGGACAATAGTCCGACTAATGTAAATACTATATATATATATATATATATATATATATATATTGCAATTATGCTGTATTAACCTTAGTTACAGTTTCTGGGAGAAAGACAGCGCATTATCTTTCAACAAAAGCAGTATGCTCAAACAATCGGCGACAATGACTTGCGACGTTCTGGCTTAATCAACGTTTGCTCCCAAAGAGTTCCGTCTACAATTTCAATCACAATTTATATACTTTTATGTGATGTTTGTGCCGATGGCCATTTCACAATAGCTCAACTGACTAAAAGTCAGCGAACTACACAAAAAAATAAAGACATGTTATAAATCCTTTCAATAGTAAATATTAAATAAAGAAATACAACCTGTGGTGTATGGTTGTCGTGCACTTTCCAAATGCGCTGCACGCTTGTATCACCTCTCAGACCGAAAGCATCAAGATG
The DNA here is from genome assembly GCA_964036315.1 of Acanthosepion esculentum. Taxonomy (NCBI): domain Eukaryota; kingdom Metazoa; phylum Mollusca; class Cephalopoda; order Sepiida; family Sepiidae; genus Acanthosepion; species Acanthosepion esculentum. The sequence continues at coordinate 36,084,265 of OZ038512.1, forward strand.
GCAACATCGTGATAAATCGACATCGATAAGATTCGAACGTGGGTTACATGCTCGGAAAGCGGATGATCTCACCAATTGGCCACGTCACATACAGGGTCACCGCATTCTACCTTTACTTGCTAATTCAATTTCTTACATTAAGTGCACGTATTCGATTGCTTTCTGCATTTGAATGGCGTATGTTTATTTATATACTTTTATGCCATGTTGTGATGTTTGTGCCGATGGCGATTTCCCAACTGCTCAACTGACTAAAAGTCAACGAACTACACACAAAAAAATAAAAAATAAATTTTATAAATCCTTTCAATAGTGGATGTTAAAAAATTTACACCCAGAATTTTCGTTTTTTACTTCTTTCGTTCATCTTACAAGATATAATCAAAACGAAAGTGAATTTTCTTTTTTTAAAATACTTCGAACTAACGGCTTATGCATGCTTACATAATCAATATACACACTCTATGCGATACGTCACGAAAGACGATAGTCTGGTACAAGGATAATAAAAAACAACACATCTTTACACTATTTACATTATTCGGACTATTGTCCTCATCTTTGTCGGCATATTTATTACAACGTTTCGGCCGTTGTACGCTCCGGCTTTCTTCAGGTGGTTGGAATATCGAACTTTATTCGCTCACTGGGGTAGACTGTTCTAGTTCCATGTGCCATGTCTAATGAATGTCAGTTATCAGTTATCTCCTGTTAATTCCCCTCTCCAAGTTCTCCACCGCTTTAACCAGGTATTGAACTCACATTCTTTGGGTCCTGTCACTGGATCTAACTAACGCCTTTATCCACTGTAACATGTGTCTTTGACGTCCAGTGACAGGACCCAAAGAGTGTGAGTTCAATACCTGGTTAAGGCGG
>OZ038512.1:36090140-36117640 GCA_964036315.1 Acanthosepion esculentum
TCCAAACCAGACTGACAGTCATACTAACACCTTCAACAGCTTGTATTATTATTCTGTGTAATATATCTTTCTTATTTCTACTCTTGTGTTCGTGTTGTTCTTCCTTGGTCCTAACCTTTGACCATAACAACCATGTAATCTGCTATAACCGGTTTTATAGAGAGTTTTTTGTGTAGATAAGCTCTACCTTGTATATTAGTCATTAACAATGATAAATGGTTACTAGAGTAGCCGAAAGTGCTAGGATCCAAATATAAGTTGTACAGTTCTTACAAACTTTATTCCCCCTCCAACCCAACAGAAATCTTCTGTACTCGTGCAATAAAGATATAATAAAAGTTTAATCGCAGTACATTGACAGTCATTTTCAATGAAACCATATGAAAAGAGGGATTTCTGCCGAAACGCACAATTATATACATGTATGCACTCAAGTGTATATATATATATATATATATATATATATATATATATATATATATATCCGATGCGATAAGAACGAAAGTAATATATAAATTCCAACTTTGGCAGCGTTAATTCAATAAAGAGCTCGATACAGGTAGTAGAGCGATAATTATTTATTTATTATAATTTTATCATATAGACAAAACCATTTTACTCACTACAAAGATGCAACTTGGTTTCAGTGCATTTCAACTGCACATCGACGGGTGAGGGTCGAAAATGGTTATGAACAATCCTGCTTGTAGGCAAGATCAGCGAAAAAAGTTCCACAGACCAATCAACATTAAACACCCGGTCCATCCATCACCAAACTGCTATCAACTAGCACTATTGTTTCACTCCGATACATATATATATATATATATATATATATATATATATATATATATATATATATATATATATATATATATATTTTATGTATATTTTTCTTCTCAGACAAATGGAAAAAAGGTAGTGACGTTTCACATCCGGCTTGCCTACAAGCAGGATTGTTCATAACCATTTTCGACCCTGACCCGTCGATGTGCAGTTGAAATGCACTGAAACCAAGTTGCATCTTTGTAGTGAGTAAAATGGTTTTGTCTAGATGATAAAATTATAATAAATAAATAAATATATATATATATATATATATATATATATATATATATATATATATATATATTGTCATCCACAGAGAAACTGTTTCGCTGTATCACAGCTCATCAGTGTGGCTAGACGTCCGGTTGCCTCTAGCTAGGATCGAAACCCGGTTGAATTGGCGTCAGTCGGGATTCTACCACTAAGCCGTTTGCGCGCGGCAGAGATGAAGGTGAATTTAAGCGTATTTATGTTTAGATAAATACACAGTGACTGAGAGAACTCGATTCAATTTACCGAAGAGTCTTGCACTATCAGCCGTAACAGTCACTAAGGCTTAAAGGTGAAGTTAAGGATTCAAATTTAACAGAGATATGTTAGATCAGGTATTATCTTCTGCTCTCTACACGATGAAAATCAGTAAGACTTGAATTATGTCTCATGTTCATGAAATGTGCCTCTTCACTTATATCTTTTGCTCTCAGAAAAGCCATGAAATTCTCATCTGTTCATCTGGTCGATCTTCTAGTTACATGAAGAAGATTTTATTCTGAACTATAAAAGGAAAACTAATTGTCTTCTTTCCATTCTTACTTACAAAAAGTGGTGCAACAATTTAGAATAATAATAACAATTATATTATCTCTTTCTTTATATTCCACACAATTTAATTTACGTGTAGTTCGTAGAGTGTCTCGGCAATAATTGAATACATTGAAATAGATTAAGACACACATACTGTTTTTATATACTGGCAATTTCAGTATTGAGATTTTATTTACTGCGTAAACAAGTACTTTGAATTTCGTATTAAATACACCCAATACGGTACTTAATTTAAGACCGAGAATAGACTAATGTTAAAATTATTTTACTATGAAATATATTTCAAATTGAGACAAATTTGATGCCCATTAACATGGTTAATATTTCGACAGCAACACTTTTATAATGCAGTCATACATTTTACTTTTAAATAACATGTTTTCATATGCATCATCGTCAGTCGATGAAAAAATATCAAGGACAAATGTTAGATGAATGAAACATTAGACTGCGGTTGTATATTTTTAGTCGGTGTACACGTTTATATCTTATTAGGTTCTCAGGTTTTTGTCTAATTAAAGAGGACGAATAAATCGTTTTAATTGTTGTTATATTTCGGTATTTTTATTTTACGGCGATATTTATTTTACACCCTTTTTTGTTATGAATTGTTTCCTTTTTGTTATGAACTGTTTCTTTTTGTTATGAATTGATTACTCTCTGTTATGAATTGTTTCTTTTTTGTTATGAATTGTTTCCTTTTGTTATGAATTGTTTCCTTTTGTTATGAATTGTTTCCTTTTGTTATGAATGGTATCTTTTTTTATGAATTGTTTCCTTTTTGTTATGAATTGTTTCCTTTTTGTTATTAATAGTTTCCATTTTGTTATGAATTGTTTCCTTTCTGTTAAGAACTGTTTCCTTTTTGTTATAAATTGTTTACTGTTGTTATGAATTGTTTCTTTTTGTTATGAATTGTTTACTGTTTCTATGATTTTTTTTTTGTTATGAATTGTTTCCTTTTTGTTATGGATTGTTTACTTTCTGTTAAGAATTGTTTACTTTCTGTTATAAATTGTTTCTTTTTTGTTATGAATTGTTTCCTTTTATCAATGGTTTCTTTTTTGTTATGAATTGTTTCCTTTTGTTATCAATGGTTTCTTTTTGTTAATTCATAACACAAATAAATCATTGATAACAAAAGGAAACAATTCATAGCAATAAGGAAGCAATTCATGTTTCCTTATTGTTATGTATTGTTTCCTTTTTGTTATGAATTGTTTATTTTCTGTTATGAACTGTTTATTTTTTGTTATGAATTGTTTCCTTTTTGTTATGAAATGTTTCTTTTTTATCAATGTTATGAAGTAGAGCAATCTCTAGAATAGACGTTGTCGGGTCAACAGATACTAGCGCGACTGGCATTTCTTTGGTATTCTACTTATATAGCATTATCTCATTTGCATAAATTACTATATCTCCCTGAACCGAAATGGCCATTATCCCCGTCGTTGATTTTTAACTTCTAATTATTCTTGAGAATCCAAACTGTCTTTCTTAGTGTGTATCTTGATTTTTTTTCTTGTAGGAGACCTGGTTCTTAGTTCATTTTCCTCTTCAGACTCCTTGCCAGATTTCATGTTATTAACATCCAGATTGTTCAGTTTCATTACTGGGGTGCCCTCTTCCTCTTCATGTTCTTCACGTTCAGATTCTTCGTTCATTTCTGTATACTTGGGTTCCATTTTGCTTCTGAATTGATCCGCATTTTGCCCATTATTCGTTAGTGTTGCTGTGTTGTGTCTTTTCTGTACTACAAAGTTCGCCTTCTCTGAATTAGATTATTTGTCTTTTCTATACCATGCACTTTCACTTGTTGAAAATGTTATTCTCATGAGAGCTCTAATCTGTCTAGCCATTAATGCGGAGTGAAAATGTGGAACTGTCTCATAGATTAACAGTAATCTTAGTAAGTAACTCTCTCCGTCATCACTAGATGGGGAAAATGCTTTTAGTCCCATTTTCAAAGTCTGCATCATTCTTTCTGGGATTTCATTCGATTGTGTGTGGTAGGATTGCTGTTTTATACGGACACATCCAATACACTTTAGCCACGAGCACAAACTTCCCTCGCAAAATTCTGGCGCGTTATCCGACACCAACGTTTTAGTCATCCCATTCCTTGAAAATATTGTTCTTAATACTTGCTTTATAATGGTTGATTTTCTGTCAGCAACCTTAATTGTTCAGGCCGTCCTGAAAATGAGTCCACTGAATTTAAAAATAAACCCATGCCTTTAAATTGGGCATACTCCATAGTTCTTTTTCTTTAGGATACGAGTGAATTTTGTTTTGCTGATTTTTTTTTTATTTCAGAATATTTTAGGCATCTTTTCACATGGTTTTCTACATCTCGAGAATATCCTGGCCACCACGTTTGTAATTTTAATCTCATTTATGTTACTGTTATATCACAATGTACATCATGGTTTACACCTTTTAATATTTCCTTTTAAAACTTTGTGGTGGTATTATAATATCGCAATTGCATATTATGCCTTTCTCTACAGTTGGCATATGCCTTGATTCTATGTAGAGTCTCTGCGATTGAATACTTGCTTATCGTTTTTCTTTTCATTCTGTCAGAAATAACTACTTAACACTGGATCTTGTACCTGAGACGATTTAGGTTCAATACGTCCGTTTCAACCCAGTGCAGTATTTTATCTTCTGAAATTTCAAACATTTCTAACTTTTTTACTGTCAAAATTTAGTCTGGAGAGCGCATTCACGTGTGGAATAGTTTTTCCCTTTAAATATATGCTGTTGAATTCAAAGTTCATGCGTTTTATAACAAATCGGTTTTCTTAATAGTACCCTCCTAAGCTTTCAAAAGCTATATTTTGCCTTTGAGTCCATTTGTTATTAAAATAAATTATTATTCTGCATTCTTTTTCCTTAACTCTTCAAATAGTTCTGTTAGGTTGCTTGTATCGAGGTAGATATTTGCTAGAAAAATTGGTCAATCCCAAAACGGATACTAATTCTTTTTTGTTATAGGTACTTCCAATATTTTATTTATCAGTTTGTCTGGTAAAATTCCTTCTTTAGATATTTGTTATCCCAAATATAGTATTTTGTCGCAGTTTTTGCTCACATTTATCGAAATTTATCGTCATACGAGCATTTTGTAATTTTTAAAAAACTTGTTCACTATTTTTTTTTATAATTCCTCTTTATTGTAAGCACCTATGACTATATCGTCTTGATATATAATTATATTTTTTTACCCTAGAGAAAATTTTCAGTTGCCTTTTGAAAAAATCGCTCAGAGTTTTAACTCCAAATGGAAGACGAGTCTATCTTAATAAGCCCGTCCGGATATCAATTTTAGTGACTTCTTTAAATTTTCTATAAATTTCTATTTGGTTATATGCCGATTTCAGGTCCTCCTTGGCAAAGTATTTCATTCCTCCTAATTCATGATTTGCTATTTCTATTTTAGGTAAGAGGAATGAATCAGAGCATATCTGATGATTCACACCTACTTTGTAATCCCCGCATATCTTAAAATCGCCTTTGGGCTTTCGTATCGCAACAATTGTTGAAGCCCAACTGCTACCACCTTGAGTAAATTTTTCCAATCTGTCGTATTCTACTGTTTTCTTTAGTTTTGCAACTTCCATGGATAGAATGTGAATAGGTGTTTTTGAGATACAAAATAAGCCGCTTGATTAGTTTCTTTTAGACGAATACTCGCTTCATATTCTTTTAATAGTCCTATCTTATTTTCTTCCGACTTTATACAGTTTATTAATTTCGCCTTATCCACTTTTGAAACGTATATTCCTAGGAAATTCATGACTTTTTGTGCATTATTCTACAACAGTGATGGAAATAATTTCAAAAGTTTTTTTTTGTCTGCGGAATTCCTTAAAAGGAATCTATAATATTGATGATAGATCTATCAAATTATTTTAAATTAACATTACTTAATTTGGGTTTACTCATTTTTTTTTTTACTAGTAATTTCTTGGGATCAAGTTAATATCGCTCCCCGTGTCAACCTGCATGGGGAAAAATATATAATATTCAATTTTACTCTCTACATTTTGCAGATGTTCCGTATTCTGTATTTTCAATATGGAGGTTTATATCGTCTGCTCTTTCTATTCTAGTTTTGTATTTGCACACAGGCTGGAAATGGTCTTTTCGTTTACAGTCTAAACATAATTTTCCTCGGGCTGGATATTTGTTTTTGTTTCTTTCGTATTCTTTGTCGCAATATTTGCACTTAATTAGGATTTCAGTTGTGTTGTTTGCTTCCACATTGTTTTAAGAATTATTAAATTCATTAGTTATTTCTAATTGCTGCAAGAATATTACACTTGCCTCTAAATTCATATAATTCGCTGGTAGCCGTTCTAGGATGTTATGTTTGTACGTAATGTGATACATGCCTTCAGTTAATCTTACAAGGATCAATTTGTCTTTTATAGACATTTCTCTCGAACCCAGTTTTTCAAATCCCCTATATATTTATCCTAATTTAATCTGCGTAAATATTGTATTACGGGTTCATTTGAGTTCTTTCTATTTTCCAGAAATTTTATTCTCTCTGTAATAACCAGCTTTATCTTTGGTCGCACGTTTCTTTTTATAATGGTTGAAATTTCCTCATATGTTAAGCATCCTGGGTAAGACGATAAACTACTTCCAACAGCAAGGCCTCTGATCAGGAGGTTTTGAGGAGAGTGGAACTACCTCTTAATTGCTGATGTTCCCAGGTTCACCCTGACCCGCGATGGTAGCATCTGTTAGGTTTCCAGCAATGGGCAAATAGTTAACCCCGAAACGGAGGTAAAAAAAAAACGTTATAAAAGTGTAAAAATAGGTTTTAATACAAGAAATAATTTGTAAAAGATTATTACCAGAAATAAAATTTAAAAAACTATTACGAGCAATTCGTTTTTGAAAAAAACAACAACAAAAAACTATTACCACCAATACGTTTTTACCAGCTATACAATTTTGAGGAAAAAATATTTCCAGAAATAGATTTTTGAGAAAACAAAAATATTATCAGGAAAAAAAAAAGAAAATAGTTGTCGGCATTTCATGACCCATTGAGGCTGATATGCTGTAAAACAAAACAAACCAAACCAAAGCTTATATGTTAAGTTTTCCAGTATTTTGGTTGTTACGGAACAAATTGTCACAACACAAAATTTAAAAAGAAAAGATATAAAAAACTAATTGTTGTCGAAGGATATGACCAAAGTTTACCACTACGTACTGGACGGATTCTGTTAGAGGGTCAAATACATGAATGAAGAGAAACAACCAACATTAAAGAACAACAAACAAAATTATATATTGATATAATATAATAAGATTTAATTATAACAAGACGATGCATAAAAACATTAAAGCAAAGTATTGCGTGGAAAGATGTTTGCTATACATTTCAGTGTGATAAGATATATGCGTTATATATCTGATATGACAAGTCAAAGCACACTTAGATCTAAAATAGGGTTTTCTCTTTTCCCTTTTCTCTCTCTTGCTTTTGTTTTATATTTCTCTTTTGTTCCGTTCGTTTGGCCAGTGCAGCGATATATTTTTATATATTATTCCTTCTTTACTGTTATGAGTTCTGACCCAGAGAGTTGGACGTTTACTCCCTTCTACACATATTCAGCAATGTAGAATTCATCATTGGCGTAGGAATATTCAGTGCTGTATAAGTCATAGCTTGCGTCCAATTGAGTGGGTCGCACATGCCTGTCTTAGGTGACTACCACGCGCTTATTAATTCACTCGTGCATTTGATATATTCAGCATAGTGTATTGAGTTGAGTTGGAACTCGTCTGCATTGTGTGATTTCCTTTGACTCGACGGCAACAAGTAAAAAGAGATGTTATTCGCTTCAGATCCGTTTTCCAACTAATCGCTTCCGATGTTTTCTCGCTCGAGGCTTCGTACTTCATCACGTGATTTAGCATGTGTGTGAGAAGCTATTTTTAGATCTCGCTAGGATCTGTTGCTATGATCGTTAGCCTGTCTGACATGATTGCTCTTGTAGTCAGAAATAGAGAGAGCGAATAAATTTCATATATTATAATGAAGGGAAAAGAGAGCTGGTTCGATAAGTGTAAAGTGCGTGTGATTAAGGGTTTTGGCTTGGTAAGGATGTAACATAATGGATATTTTATTTATGGCTTTACATCCTGCCGAAACTCAAAATAGATCAGTAACTTAGTCTCCTCGCCTGAGGCTTTCTTGTCTTTCAGTTTCTTTGCCCTAGCCAAGCCTGCGAAACATGTCATGCACGTTCCCAGGTGCCTCAGTTCATCCAGCGCGATTAAGGATCCTATCGACGACGCCATATTATTATGAAGTAATCTCTGGAACAGACGTTGTCAAGTCAACAGATGTTAGATCGGCTGGCATTTGCAGTGTTGTTCTGCCTTTATAGGAGTATCTTATTTACATACGATACCAAAATCATAAATTGTTTATTTTTGTTGTGAATTGTTTATTTTCTTATGAATTTCTTCTTTTTTGTTATGTATTGTTTATTAATATATCTGCTTTTATTGCTCTAAATGAAAGCAATATTTTCTATTGTATGATAACTCATTTTATCAGTTAATAGAACAGAAAATATATATTGTGCGTATTTTATAGAGCATATCAATTAAATGAAATACTGTCAGCATTGAAACGAATATACTTGGGTACTTACATCAAATAAGAAAACAATAAATTATATCTAGTTCATGCCGGGAACAGTTCATTACAACCTCCTCTTGATTATAAAAATGAAGAGGAAAAATAGTCATATATATATATATATATATATATATATATATATATATATATATATATATATATATATATAATTAGGATCTAAAGAGTTCATTGACATTAAATGGCAGAGCCATAATATTTCTAAATAAATTCGTGGTGAACAGTGGGCACATCTACATGTGTCGTGCTTTTTCACGCAATCATCAGATAGTCGACCTGTTAGTTTCGCGAAAATGTATTCCTTTGATAAAAATTAAGCATATATTAGTTATAATACAGAATTTTTTCTGAATACTATTAACCTGTCACCCATCCAAACAAAGTTACCATATGCAAACTTATAACGCAAATCCACAACGTCCTTCTAATTTACGTCAGGTTTTGGTCAGCAATAAAACAGTTCGATACAAATCATTGAAGGCCTTTATATCAAAGGAAGGCAGCCCATTAACGTAAAACTCTATTTCATAGTCATCGTATGTGAGCCGATATTCTTTCCAAACTTTGAACCTTTAACAACATAAATGCCATACTTTCTATTCTTCGTCTTTTGAACCAACGATAGCCGAACGCACTCGGAACATTCATTTTCGGCAGATTCTTGTACAAGTTTTCAACTGATCTAATGACTTATTTAAATATAAATTAAACGAGTATGACCATCGCTGACAAGTTTGATCCTTGGTTTTAGTTTACGTGAGAAGAAGAACTGCCATTAAAGCCAGCAAGTGACCTTCGGTGCTCATTGCAGACATGGCAAATGAAATTCTCTCGTACATAGCATGGCCTGTTTATTTTAAAAATCTGTCTATGTTGATTTCCATATGACGGGTCGGTTTCTACATGTTTCCTGACACATTACACATGTTAATTTATTCCCGGCAAAATGTTGACTGTAATTTGATAAAGCTCTACCAATATATGTCTCTTCTTGTTGCTAACGAGACCTGCATTAGGGAGACATACTCAGCCATATCCATCACATGCAAATTACTAGATTGCTGGACCAATGATTTCCCCTTTCATGGCGGAACGCGTGCCATTTGCCCAACTCATTGGAAGATCTTAGTATTTTCATGAACCGTACACTTTCATTTATGTTGATCACAATCAACAGTTTCAAACTCAGGATATTTTCTACATATAGTAATATATGGTAATATTAGCAGTTTCCTTATATAGAAACACTCGGCATTCATTGACCGAGCTGCTATTACTGCCCTCGGTTGAAATTTATAATTTTTTTTTTATCTTAAAACAATCCAACAGCAATTACCGCTCTATCTATTTGTTATGGGACCTTACCTATAACGACAGAGTGAACTCTTACTGACACTATGAATACTGCGCGCCTCTCAAGCGAGAGGGACGAGACGGAATCGAGTCGAGCTAATAGTAGTTCACTCCAAACCAGACTGACAGTCATACTAACACCTTCCACGTCTTGTATTATTATTATTCTGTGTAATATATCTTTGTTATTTCTACTCTTGTGTTGGTGTTGTTCTTCCTTGGTCCTAACCTCATCCATAACAGTGGCGACGAGGATATTGAAGAAACGAAAAAAAAAAGAAAAAACCATTTTGCTATCGATCGTCCATAACGCTATTTTTGATGGAAGTTTCTTTCCCAACCTTATATTTGAAGTAGCGTTGAACGTCAGCCACTTGATTATGTCATTATTGTGTTACTTTCACTTCGAGTTGCACGCTGCTGAAAATTCTCAAGTGATATGGTTTCTGCTATTCGGTATAGATCTTTGTTCGTGATTCTGTGGCGCCAGTTCACGCGGTTCGAAGAAGTGTGGTCTTCGCCAAGAGCCACAGGCATCACTCGCTCAAAGCAATTTTTAAGCATTGATCATAGCGTTTTCTAGTCTAGTAGTTAGAAGTAAAAAAATAAATAAATAAAAGCTTTGTTGTTCTGTACTTCAAATCCCTCGCTTCAACTAAATTCAGGATAGGAAGAGAAACATAAGAAATAAAAAGAGACATGTTTGCACTATTTTCAATAGAGCAAACGTTCATTATCTCGAAATCGCCTGGTCATATATATTTATGACAGCACGAAAAGCACTAGAAAAAATGCGTGAGCATGAAAGTTTCTACGAATGCATATAGGTCGATATATATATATATATATATATATATATATATATATATATATATATATATATATATATATATATATATATATATATATATATAAAGTAATTCTAATACATTTACTTGGTTTTAAAAAGAAATATAGTCTATTAAAAATTGAAAATTAATTGTTGTTAGAATTGTAGTTAAATAAAACATATTCTAGCCTAAACAGCCCAAAAAATATCTTTAAGTATACAAATAGAAAAAATGCCGTAAGAATGTTTGCCGTTAAAAATAAAAATAAAAATTATAAAAAAAAAAAAACAGACAACATGCATTTAGCGGAAGTCAGAATTTGTTGAAAAATACATCCCTACCCATCCCTAAACATAACTCCGCGTTCGAATGTAACTATTAACTGATACAACGAAAATTGAAATTGAACAAGCTACCACCCCTTGTCTAGATGAGTGTATTTCTCTGTATCCTTGGAAACACTAAATTATGAATCTTTGCCGTGCCATTAAAACTGTAAATTTTAAAAAATAAGTTACTCCAAAATTTGCTTGACGAGGAAATGGAACAAATGTCTTTAATTTAATAACAAAATTAAATTCGAAGCTTGTAGCTTCCATTTTTGAAACATGGTTATTACTGTGCAGCGAAAGATTAATGGTCAATACATATGTATACTTATTTAGTTATTTATCTCATGCAGTGTTACATTAGAACATGCACATATCCACTACAAAATTGTACATTTTTGTTTCAACGTCAAAAAAGGGAAAAAAACTTTTTTTAGACGTCTCATCAGGTGGGGAATTACGGTGTTACAAAACACCGTGTTTCCCCTCCTGATGAAATGTCTAAAAATGGTTTTCGCTTTTTTTGACGTTAAAACAAAAATGTACAATTTTGTAGTGGATATGTGCATGTTCTCTATTTTGTGTATTGAGCACTGTTTTTAAATTAACGTTTTGAACGCTGTAATCTTACTGTTCTTTCTCCTACACTTTGATATATATATATATATATATATATATATATATATATATATATATATATATATATATATATATATATATAGGAATCCCAAGATGATAGAATCCAGGTAGAACTCAATGTCCAGGACAGAGTAAGAATATAATATAAAAGGCTCAAACGCTAATATTCCATGGTTATAATTTATTACATTGGAATCGTAATCACGACCCAATTCATCAGACCTACAAAAAGAAAGAAATCGGAAAATATTTTCTTTTCTTTTTCAATTTGTAGGTCTGTTGAATTGGATCGTGATTACGATTCCAATGTAATAAATTATAACCATGGAATATTAGTGTTTGAGCCATATATATATATATATATATATATATATATATATATATATATATATATATATATATATATATATATATATATATATATATATATATATATAAAGACATTTATATTATGTTTAACGTTCTTTTTATAGATACAAGTATTTAAGCAAATGCTCTGTTTTTTATAATAAACAGTATTAAATAACATTTACCGGCCTGAATGTCCGAGAAATTTTCATAGAAAATTTTCGCTCTCCGACAGGAATCGAACCTGTATCCTATACGGAACCATCATTTCGCGTGATGTGCCTTTATTTAAAGACATTTATATTATGTTTAACGTTCTTTTTATAGATACAAGTATTTAAGCAAATGCTCTGTTTTTTAAATAAATTGTCGGACAATGTCCAATCCTAAAATATATGACGTCATTTGTTTACATTTGATACGCTAGAGCAGATATGAATAGAAGAGATTCATGGAAGATTTAAGTTTAAAGATAGTAAAATCGACCTTGCTAACCAGACGCCGCTCTGTGGCCGAAAGGTTAAGGCACATCACGCGAAATGATGGTTCCGTATAGGATACAGGTTCGATTCCTGTCGGAAAGCGAAAATTTTCTATGAAAATTTCTCGGACATTCAGGCCGGTAAATGTTATTTAATACTGTTTATTATAAAAAACAGAGCATTTGCTTAAATACTTGTATCTATAAAAAGAACGTTAAACATAATATAAATGTCTTTAAATAAATTGTCGGACAATGTCCAATCCTAAAATATATATATATATATATATAAGCGCTCCATAGTCAAAGCCACATCAGAACATGATGAATTTTACCATCGTCAGGCAAAGTGGTTCATTTTTTCAAAAGTAGATTTATTTATGCTTATTTGTGTTTGATTATTTGTGTGTGGTAACACGCAAACACACACACAGACACATATGTGTGTGTGTGTGTTTGTATGTGTGATATGTGTTCAATAAGTTATAAAACTTCAATGGACTTCTTATTGACCGACCTCAGAATTTTGCGCCAAATGCTCTTCAGGGTCAGATGTTTCATACATAGATAGATAACATACGCACATATAGACATGTAGAGGCGTATATATATATATATACACACATACACATGCGTAGAACGCATATACACACAACGAAGAAAAAAAAATCAACATAACACCGGTAAAAGGCGCATTATTTTTTTTGTTCAACATGCATAAAAATAACGAAAATAAGAAATTCGGCAGGCAATTGCTGATACCTCCTGATGCGAGTGTACCAAAAGATTACAAAAAAATTGTTCATCTACTAAACTCTGGAGTCGGGGTGCTGAATATAACATCAATCAGCTAAGTGACAAATTTCATATTTGTATTAAGCATATATATATATATATATATATATATATATATATATATATATAACATAAATCATTCATACGAATATATATATATATATATATCAGCATAAACAGTTCGGTAAGCTTTTGAACAAATAATGTCATAGTGCATTAAAATGAAAGACCTATCTATCTGAAAGTTCTGAAATACATCGATGTGCATTCTATAAAGTGCAATCCACTTAACGGGGAAATATTTCTTAGTGTAATATTTATGCAACTTATTGAGAATCACTTATACAAATAAATTCGCTTTCTTGTGGCATATTAAAAAGAAAATTTAAAAAAAACATCTTCCAACCTACATAACTGCAGAGAGATTTGAACTTGCTTCATTTTCACATAAGTTACCTAATTCTTCGTCGGTGAAAATTAGTAATCAGATAAAACTAATAGTCAATTTGATTTGGGCTAAATCTATATGATGTGCGAGTATGGTGTAATGTATTTAGGTTTGGATGAGAAATCGGAGTCCCGAGTTCGAATTACAGCTGACTTTGTTACATTCACTTACGAGAAAATAGATATAGGAGCGCCATGAATCCACCAATTCTTCCCTCATTTATAGGTAAAATAGCAAGGCAGACCGGATTCTATAGACTTGGTTGGCAACCATGATAGAGATGGTGACGCGATAAAATCACCAATCTCTTCGGAAGATTGGGCCAAAGGCGGGTGTGTATTGGCCCATGAAAACGCACGGTGACTGAGATTTGTTCTGGCGTGCGAGTTGCACATTGCGCTTCAGGTGAAGAAAGCGTCTCTAGTTGTTTTAAGTTACAGTCATTTTATATCCAGGAAGTGTATTTTCGGTTCATTTTCTGTGGCTTATAATTATAAGTAAATATACAACTGATTTATCGTACTCTGCAATTTAGTGTGTTCAACAATTTGTAGATATTTAATTGAATAGACAGCATCATTATTAAATACTTATAGTTTGTTATTTTCCAGATGTAGCATTACACAACGTTGCTGCAAGTTGATACTGGGTTATAAGAAGGGTCCGCTATAAACTGATGGGTTGCCAGGGCACCATAATATTCCACTGCAAAGACGTGACGAAAGAAAGAAAGAAATGAACGGACTGAGATAGATAGATAGATAGATAGATAGATAGATAGATAGATAGATAGATAGACAGACAGACAGAAATGAACAGACTTGTGGGCATAGTAATCAAGACCGTATAGTCACAGTCAGTTTGAACACCTTATAATGATCCTTTGATTGACCTGAAGATCGTATTTCGATGTGAAAGTGTCAGTCCGCAAACAGCGTTGATTCCTAGGTCTCTGTTAATCTATAAATTCACCATCTTTGATAATGAGCGCTAACCTTCTCTCAGTATAGCAAATGTCATATATATATATATATATATATATATATATATATATATATTTGAATGTTTTTAATGTCGTATTATCTAAATACATATTTATTTTTATCTGTAATTTTGTAGAATCAAGAAATGCATTCACCAGTGTTCTTCCATTAATTGGCCTGTGTGGCAACCCTTATTGAGTCGCATATTTTTTTCAGTATTTCTTGGCTTAATTTACCCACGCCAGTTTTAGCTGGATTTATTGGTCGATTATTCATTTTATACATCTATACCTGAAAATGATCTGCTGGAGGCTTTGTACTTCGCCAAAGGCTTCGTAAACATAACACTTGATCGAACGGAAATAAATTTACATTGCCGCAAATCAATTTGATTCGACAATGAAGTAACCTTGTTTAAGAAATAAAAGCCATAGGTGAAAGTCTTTTCTCGATGTACCACAAGTTTCGTTTAATGCCGCTGAGTTTTCGGAGTTAATAGGCCTACACATTTTATCTGAAATTAACGAAATTGTACATATAAATAACCACGGTCTTTATTGGGATGACGGTATGATTATAGCGTCAGACAGAAGAAGAACAAATATTAATATAAGAAAATAGTTTTTCAAACTCTTCAAAAACCTCGGAGAAGTCGAAATGAATAAACATTTGTCTACTATCTGGACGTCGAATTAAATCTACAAGCTGGCAGTGTCTCCCAATACATGAAACCGAACGCAAAATTAAAATAACTGAATATTAGACCTAACCACTCTGCCAACATTATAAAACACATTCCTAAAGGCATAGAGTCTAGGCTATTCAGAAACTCTTTTAGTAAAATAGTTTTTAAGGATAAAAAGAAATATCATAAGGAATTAAAGACAGAGGGTAACAAAACTAAACACGAATTTAAACCTCAAATTAAACAACATATGAAGAATAATTTGGGGAAAAGAAAAATATCATTTGCTTTAGCCTCCCTTTTAACTTAGAGGTAAAATATCAAATAGGAAGTTACTTTTGAAATTACTTGCTAAAAACTAAACATAAAAAAATGAAGAATTACATAAGAATTACATAAGATTCAGAATTACATAATTTAACAAAATCACGGTCAAATTAAGCTACAACTGCACTAGTAATTTAGAAACAATAATAAACAGACAAAACGCCAGAAATTTCAAAACTAACGTGTAGCAAAATATAGTTTACACTAGTAATTTATGCAACTGTAGATATAAGAATAAATGTCCATTAAATGGAGCTTGTAAAATCGAAGCAATAATCTATAAAGCAAAAGTAACAAATATTAACGGCCCAAATAAAACGTACATAGGATGTACTGAAGACAGAGATGGTACAATCATAGGTCGTCATTCAAGCTAGTAAGTTTTAGGTGCTCTACCAAAGTAGCTAACTATGTGTGGAATCTAAAAGAAAGAAAAACAATAGGGATTCAATTGTAAAAGGCAACGCCTTATAACAGCCACAGCAATATTTGCAACCTCTGCCAAAAGGAGAAACTATCAATTATGACATTTCCGGAACCAAAGAAACTTTTGAACCAGAAACCGAAGTATTGAGTCTTTGCTTACATATTAGTAAATTTCTATTAAGCATATACGAGGCTGGATTTAAAAAAATGTACATTTCAATTAACCCTCCACCGATACTTTTCTTCTCTTTCCTCTTCTTCATTTTCTACTTCCTTCTTTACATACTCCTTCTTACTTTATATTACACCAAACGCCGTGCGTTTATTTATTTAAAAAATATCGTGTTCAATGTGTGTGTTTTTTCTTAAATAAAGCGTTAAGAGGTTATTTGATAAAAATCGCCTGAGGATATCGTAAGGTTGAAACCAAGGTAGCGGATTTAACTGCCTTCTGATTTTTAAAGTTAAAAACTCATCATGTTGTTTTTTTATTTATATTTTATTTTTTGCTCACGTGTATTGAGCATTTTTAATACAACTGTTTCTTGGTCTGATTCAACTCTGACCATTAATTCATATATATATATATATATATATATATATATATATATATATATATATATATATATATATATATATATATATATATATATATATAGCTCTGACTGACACAAAATCGGTTGTGTTTCGATCCTGGCTTGCGGCATTCGGATGTCTAGTCGTTCTGTGACACACACACACACACACACACACACACACACACATATATATATATATATATATATATATATATATATATATATATATATATATATATATATATGCAGTCTATCTTCATTCAACCCTATTTCATTAAATCTAGACACATGGTAATTTCTTTTGATCATAATCCTCTATTTCACTAATTTAGAAATATATTCAATACAAACACAGTTAAATTAAGCTACAGCTGCACTAATAATTTGGATAGAATAAGAAATAGACAAAATAACACCTAGCACAATATAGTTAACCCTAGTAATTCATGCAACTGTAGAATTAAGAATAGATGCCCATTAGATGGAGCTTGTAAAACTGAAGCAATAATCTATAAAGCAAAAGTAACAAATATTAATGGCCAAAATAAAATGTACATAGGATGTGAATCGTCTTCTTCTCCCTCCATCTATGACAGATTAGGTTCTATAGCATCGAATGGCAACTGGTCGAGGAGAAGGATAACTCTGAATTCAAAACCTGCGATGCTTTGTTTGGGGAACCCTGTGGCACGTAGTGCATCAAATTTCTGTATTCGGCCCTTCAAAAAGTGTGGCTGGTTCTGCACAAACCTTCACTACTATAATCACATCCCATGTGCTGGCGTCGGGACGTCAGTTTCCTAGGAACTGATCTGCTTGACCTTCATACGTCGAATTCGACGGGAGAGTCGAGTATATATATATATATATATATATATATATATATATATATATATATATATATATATATATATATATATATATATATGAATGTGTGTGTGCGCGCGTGTGTGTGTTACTATGTATATATATCCATTTGTGCGCATGTTCGTGCGCCACAATTATAATCGTGTTAATTTTTAAATTTTCTTTATTTAAATACATTTATTATTGTCCCCTAATAATATATATGTAGATGGATAAATAGATAGATAGATAGTAGACGTGAGTAAATGGAGATATATAACGAGACATATAATGACATATAGCTATGAACATAAAGATGTGAAAGAACTGAGATAGGCGTGAAGAATGCGATATATATATATATATATATATATATATATATATATATATATATAACATTTCTAAATAAGAAATAAACGAGCGTGTTATATGCTCATTTTTTCAGAGTTTCTCTCATTTTTTTACCATGTTGAACATTTTATTTCCAGTTGAACTATATTGAATAAATCCTTCTCTAATGTGATTTTATTATTTCGAAAAAAAATATCCCCCTCCACGAAACATGTGCCTTAATTTTTCAGAAACTTTTAGTCTACACGATTTGAACGTGAGATGATTAAATCTATGCATTTCCTTTTCCCATTCAGTACCAGAAAAACTATAATAGATTACGAAAATCGTCTTGCCTTTATTTTACTACGAATGAAATTTTAATTTCCGTAACATCTTTTTGACTATAAACTAATAAAATGTCTTCTTGTAGAATCCTTTGTTAGAAATTTATTTTATTCTCCTCCAAACATGATTAAAAGATTCTTCCTATTTGAGACTAATGAAGTCACCTCAATTCCCAAAGCTACAAGACGATGGCACGCTGGATAACTTGTTTCAAATTTTATACAGTACCCTGCAAAGATCTTCAAACTATTCCCAATCTTTTAATAAATTCCAGATTAACAGATTTTTCTACAGATGAAATATTGACCAATTGGAATCATTTCAATGTGGAATTATCATTTTTAGTAGTTCTTCTGAATGAGTCAACACCTCACGCAAACAAAATGTCTGCCATTAAGATGCTCGATGTCTCATATGCTACATAAAAGCTTTCTGTTAGATTTCTGTTAGGCTGAGTTTAAAATAGATGACGGCAAATGAGAAAAATGCTTTTCACTACGACTGATATATATATATATATATATATATATATATATATATATATTAAGACATTTTTATGTTTATACATTCATTTTATGGATACAAATATTTAAGCAAATGGTCTGTTTTTTTATAATAAACAGTATTAAACAACATTTACCGGCCTGAATGTCCGAGAAATGTCCATAGAAAATATTCGGAACCGTCCTATAGCCTGACGTGCCTTAATCGATTGATCCACAGAGGATCGTTCGGTTAGCAAGGTCGATTTTACTGCTTTTATTCCATGATTCTCTCACGTACATTCATATCTGCGCAAAGCGTATCCAAATGCAAACAAATGGCATCACACATTATGGAATGGACAAAGTTCGACAATTATTTTAAAATAATTATCTTAAATTAATTGTCGGACTTTGTCCATTTCTCGTCTCGGGAAACAGCTGCCCGACCCCATTTTATACGGATTCTACGGGGAATTCTTGGCCGGGCTCGGATACACCAATTTAAACTCGGCCTTGTGCCACTTCTGACAGCGCGGGGGTTGATATCCTGCACTTGGAGATACATTGTGGAATTCACTTGACTCAATTCTAGCAGCTGACTATTTCTTCTACGCGCCGCTGGCGAATCTTATATGCGTTGTTCTTGTCCTAAGTATTATCGTTCATTACTAATCTTCGTTTGATTATTGTATCCAGTAACCTTCCCTAGATTACAACAGATAGAAAAATAGATAGATAGATAGATATATAGATACCATAAACTAATCGTCAGAAATATTTTCCTGCAGTTCATAAGGAGATTACTGCTGAAATGGGCTCCACCGATGGCCTTGTGCAAGACTCAAGAAAGCTTTGTAAATAACGCTCAAAAAACATACACATACAAAAGTATAGATAAAATGCAAGTGAAAAACAAATGGCAAAACAAGAAGGAATTATTACACATTTCAAGGCATATACATTCAACGTACATTTTTTTCCATTACCATTTGTTCATTAAAGACTGATTATGACCCAGAATAGAACGGGAAATCAGGGTAATGCATTTTATTGAAAATCTGCCTTGAGGAATTAGAAATGCACACACGCACACATAAATACGCACAGGCGCTGGTGCGGGAACACATTAATACATAAATATACATGTGTGTGCGTGTGTGTGTGTGCATACATATATATATATATATTAGGTTGGTCCAAAAATAATGTCGTTTTCTCACATGAAGTTGAACGTCAAAAACGACATTATTTTTGCACCAACCTAATATATATATACATATATATATATATATATATATATGTGTGTGTGTGTGTGTGTGTGTGTGTGTGTGTGTGTGTGTGTGTGTGTGTGTGTGTGTGTAATTTGGCAGCAACTTTTCTTTTAAACATGTTGTGTTGAATGTTAAAGACAACATCGTCCTGCATATTTTCTTTTGAATTTTCTCATATTTTCTAATGAGACTTTTTATTTGAAAATGATATCGAAAAGTCTCATTAGAAAATATGAGAAAATTCAAAAGAAAATATGCAGGACGATGTTGTCTTTAACATTCAACACAACATGTTTAATATATATATATATATATATATATATATATATATATATATATATATATATATATATATATATATCTTTACGTGTGACAGCGCATGAGTTTATTCGTATATATATATATATATATATATATATATATATATATATATATATATATATATATATATATATATATATATATATTTAGTTTACGAAAAACTAGGTAATCCGTATGGGAAGACCCAATGAGGATAGAATCCAGAGAGCTCAATGTAAATCAGAGCTAATAATTTAAATAAAAACAGGTTGCTTTAAGGTTCCATATAATAAATTATTTCACCACTGCCCTTTTAAAGGACAGCGGATCATCAGATTTATTTCCAAATGTTGAAATGAAAAAATGAAAATAAATTTACACATTTATGACGGGCAATAATAAGGAAACTCACGAAGTGGGGGCAGGTTAGGGGGTAGAGAGACAGCATTGAGTTAGATGTAACATTTCTATTGTTTCAATATATATATATATATATATATATATATATATATATATATATATATATATATGTATATATATATATATATGTATATATATATATACGAATAAACTCATGCGCTGTCACACGTAAAAAATAGATATATATATAGAGAGTACAAATTTACTCATAAAACATCTATAAAACTAAATTAGGTCGAGTGATACAAATTGTTATTATCGCAGGCATCGCATCTCAAAGAAAATCTCTCTCTCTCTCACTCTCTCTCTCTCTATCTATCTATATATATATATATATATATATATATATATATATATATATAAGTTAAAGAAAAATCAGATAACTTTAAGGTTCCATTAGTTATAATTTATTTCACCAGAGATATTATTTCTCTGGATCTTCAGACTTCACTTTCAAAGGGGAAAAATTCATTTAAAATTTACACTTTTGAAGGGCAGTATTAAGCTTATATAAGTTCACATAGAGGGTTTGCAAGGAATAGAGTGAGAGACATGGTTGAGTTTAGGGAGGGAAGGGAGAGTTTTAAAATTTATATTTATTTTTATTACAATACTTAATATTGAGGAGTAGGGGGTAAGGATCAGACATTGACCTATTTAAATCGTAATAGTAATTTAATTGTTTAAAATCACACACACACACATACATACATATATATATATATATATATATATATATATATATATATATATATATATGTGTGTGTGTGTGTGTGTGTGTGTGTGTGTGTAAGGAGAGGCAGTGGGAGTGAGAGAGAGTACAGCGATAGAATAAATAGTATAGGAGTGATAAGAGTATTGTAAATATATCTTGATGCGAGAAACTGACAGTTATATTAAATTATTTAATTTATATCCATATCGTATCTATCTATCTATCTATTACGTCTTTTTCATAACTGTTCATCTACCTCTCTATAACCGTTATGATGCCCGGCAACGTATCTCCATGCATGCATATATATATATATATATATATATATATATATATATATATATATATATATATATATGTGTGTGTGTGTGTGTGTGTGTGTGTGTGTGTGAGAGAGAGAGAGAGAGAGAGCGAGAGAGAGAGAATGAGAAAAGAGGGTGGTACACAGGACCCAAAGATAGCTTGAGGCTTGAAACTGACAGTCGTATTAAAGTATTAATATTTATATATACCGAATCTATCTATCTATCTATCTATCTATCTATCTGTGTGTATGTGCTTGCCGACGTATATGTACTTAAATTCAAAAATAAATAGCAATATTTATAAATGGAATTAATCTTTACAATCCAAAACTAAACTGCGATTAAAGCTACCTAGGAGTTTGGCGCGTAATCATCAAATATATACATAGATATGTGTATATATATACATATATATACATATTTGCCATCCACAGACAGACTGTTTCGCTGTTTCACAGCTCATCAGTGTGGTTAGACGTCCGGTTGCCTCTAGCTAGGATCGAGACCCGACTGAATTGGCGTCAGTCGGAACTTCTACCACTAAGCCGTCGGCTCACGGCAGGGATGAAAGTGAATTTTAGCGTTTTTATTTTTAGATTTTAGATAAACACACAGTGACTGACAGTGATTCAATTCTGCCGAAGAGTCATGCTATATTAGCTTAAATAGTCAGTTTACAAACT
Source organism: Acanthosepion esculentum (assembly GCA_964036315.1). Taxonomy (NCBI): domain Eukaryota; kingdom Metazoa; phylum Mollusca; class Cephalopoda; order Sepiida; family Sepiidae; genus Acanthosepion; species Acanthosepion esculentum. The sequence goes on from OZ038512.1 coordinate 36,112,413, forward strand.
CACACCTCAAACCAAAGAGCTCATCCGAAATTAATTTTTCAGGAGCCAATATTTTTGTCATCCACAGACAGACTGTTTCACTGTTTCACATCTCATCAGTGTGGCTAGACGTCCGGTTGCCTCTAGCTAGGATCGAGGCCCGACTGAATTGGCCTCAGTCGGAACTTTTACCACTAAGCCGTCGGCTCACGGCAGGGATGAAGGTGAATTTTAGCGTGTTTATTTTTAGATATTAGATAAACACACAGTGACTGACAGTGACTCAATTCTGCCGAAGAGTCATGCTATATTAGCTTAAATAGTCACTGTTTACAAACTCACACCTCAAACCAAAGAGCTCAACCGAAATTAATTTTTCAGGAGCCAATATATATATATAAATTCAAGTGACCTTTGGGAGATTGTATCTACAACGAATTAAATAATATTTATGTTGGTCACAACACAAACTCGCTTTCACGACGCTTGACACTACATTTGAATTTTTAGACATTTAAAACATGCCTGGCCGCATACACAATTCCGGAAAATCTTTGTTGAAAACACAACTATACTTAAACATGAAAACAATAAACAAAAACTAAAAATTCTTGAAGCTAGATACATAAAACAGTTGAAACCTAACTTGAACAAAATAAACTATGAAATCTCCACAAATATTCTTAAATTCCTATAATTGGTAACAAGCCATTGGTTTATACCAACGGCTTACCATACTTAATACTTCTCGAATTCACTCTCGCGTGGCCATGTGTGACGTCATTAGCTGCGGTGCGATTTTCGCTTCCAGCGTCTTATATGCACGAGTATTATTTTTGCTTGGAAATCTTCCATGCAAACAGAAACAGACTATCATCACTTTCTGGTCCGTGTATTGCTTAATACAGTGTAACCCGGATATAAGAGAGTTATCGGGACCGGAGAAGAAGTCTCTTATATCCGGGTTTATCTTATATCTGGGTCTATTTTGTTTAGGTAAGTATGGGAACACTTCATATAACGCTTTTTGCGTACAGAACATTAGTTTATTTAACAGTTATAGACATAAAAAAAGACAAAAACACAGACAAAAATACATTTCCAATCAGTTTTCACAAATAATTCAATCAAAAATTACTTTTTCTTAAAAAAGTCAGTCATTTTTGATTGTACAGAAATCTCTTTGTTAACATCATGAACACTTTCATACAGTCCGTAATCATTTTCAATGCGCCATCAGGCTTACTGCTTTTTGCTTCAAAGTAGGCTGTCAGAGTTTCAAGCGCATTCAATGCAGCCAGAGAATTTGGCACTGGTTTGTCACTTTCAGAAACTTCAGAACGTACGCTTTCAGCATCAGCATCTTCGTCAAAATCTTGATCATCCGATTTTATACCACGTGTGATGCCCGTGTCAGTCAGTTCTCCCTAACATTGTGTACGATCGTCGAAGCTGATAATTTCGGCCAGTTTGAGTTTCTTCACTTTGACATCGTCGATGAGCTCCAACTGTTCAGAATTGCTCAGAGTTTTTCGTTGAGACGCCGACGCCGACATCACTAATCGCAATGATCGCAAGCAAACGGTTTTCAGTGGCAAAATTAACAAACAAACTTCTGACTCAACTGAACAGTGGGTAAAATGAAAGTGCTGTCCAGTAAATGCAACGACAAGCAAAGTCAGTAAAAAAGCGGGCGGCGCTACCCTTAGACACACAAAGCAAAAAGGTAGAGGCTGTCTCCTACAGACACAGATTGGACACACAGTGTCTCTAGACTAGTCAAGATTAAGTCATTGAACTTCACTCTCTCTCTAACTGACCTCTGTTTGACCGATTTACGACATCACACTGTCACTCAAAACGAACTCTCCTTATATCGGGGAGGACGGCACCAGAGAAAATCTATCTTATATCCGGCTTTCTCTTATATCCGGGTTACACAGTATATTCTACTGTAATTGCTATTTTGATAATGGCTTATGTAAGGCGAAAGCTTAGATAGGATTAAAAAATATGTATCAATATTGTGATTTTCTCTCTTCGTTTAATGATAATGTGTTGTGTAGGATCCACCTAATCTGCATAGGTGACTACCAACTATATAAATAATGGTTGGTACCGGAATGATGGGAGGAGGAATCACGAGATCCAACTAGAGACTCTGATCGACTGCGACTAGTCAACACATTCTCCAGGAACGTCTTCCCAGAAATATACAGAAATACTATATGTACTTATTGTGTACACTTTCTTGTTATAATACATTCTTGTTCTAAGTACATTTTGTGTTGCATTATTATTCCATGCATTAGGCGAGATTCAACAATGAGTCAAGACTCAACATAATGTTATTAAGCTTATTAGACGATATGAAAATAATTTACATAAAATAAATAGACAACACGTGTCTATATTATTTAATGAAACATGTATGAATGAAAAAATGCTGCCTAAATAGACAATATATATATATATATATACATACATGTGTGTGTGTATGTGTGTGTGCGCTTGCGCGCGGATGTGTACGTATTTATTAAAAGTTAATTTCACTTCACAACAGATACATCCACTGAATAACTTCTTGGAAAGATATAGTGGCAAACTGGCATTTTTTTCTGTTTTGCAAACGGAAACGAAGCCATTTTATTTTTAAATGCATTAACATAAACGTTAGGAACTCTTATAATTACCTTGGTTTTAAGTTATTTTTCCTTCTCCCAAGTGACATTAGTCTAGTCATTCCGACGTGGTATGATCGTAAATCTTCACGCTATTTCCTCCCAGGTACTTCCGGATATATGTCTGTGGGTCCTTATGGCTTATGACTTACTTCCAAGAGAGCACGTCGGCATAAACCAAATTTGAATTTTTCTTTGCGTATACGAAAATTTTCAAAAGCATTGACCATAGAGAAGTTCTAACATGACGAAGAACTGTGATAGTTCATATACGGCTAAAATTTACATAATGATAAACTTAAAATGGGTGGACTGATGTACAATTTACCTGGACAGAATTGTCGCACCAGACGACAGAATGGTACGGGAATAAGTAGACAAAACAATGCAGTGATGTTTCCATTAAGTAATAAAAGCAATCTCCGTATTCTGTTTATACAGAATTCTATTTACTAGAAAGATGCAACATTTCTTGTCTACATCGGATTGAAAACATCAGAGAGTTCTTTAATGGAATTGTAATAAACAGAGATATATGTTTGTGAACAGAGAGAAAGACAAATAAGATGTTAAATAAAGGATCAGTATTATAGTACATAGATAGATACGAACAGAATGAGATAGATAGATAGATAGATAGATAGATAGATAGATATGACGAGCCTAAGATAGATATGATGAGATTAACATAGATAGATAGATAGATAGATAGATAGATAGATAGATAGATAGATAGATAGATATGACGAGCCTAAGATAGATATTATGAGATTAACATAGATAGATAGATAGATAGATAGATAGATAGATATGACGAGCCTAAGATAGATATGATGAGATTAACATAGATAGATAGATAGATAGATATGAACAAAATTATATATATATATATATATATATATATATATATATATATATATATAGATATAGATAGATAGATAGATAGATAGATATGAACAGAGTAATAGATAGATAGATAGATAGATAGATAGATGGATAGATAGATATGAACAGAGTAATAGATAGATAGATAGATAGATGGATAGATAGATATGAACAGAGTAATAGATAGATAGATATGACGAGCCTAAGATAGATAGATATGATGAGACTAACATATATAGATAGATAGATAGATAAATAGATAGATAGATAGATAGAAATGAGACGATACACAGTACACTATGCCTAATGTCACAGCCTGAATATTAGTTTCGTTATTCTGTTCCCATGATGGTCGGCCGCGATTGAAGTTACCCAGGAGTTTGGCGCGATATACACATACGTGTGTGTGTGTGTGTGTGTGTGTGTGTGTGTGTGTGTGTGTATGAAAAGTTAATTTCACTTCACGACAGACACATCCATGAATAACTTCTTGGAAAGATATGGTGGTAAACAGTTTTTTTTCCCTGTTTTGCAAACGGAACCGAAGCCATACCGGGGGCTTTGTTAACACGGCCAAGCAAGCAGTTTTTAGGTTGCTAGATTTGATGAAAAATTCTGTACCCATCACCAACGACTCGAAATTTATTTATTTTCTTTCACACTCTGACAGTTATAGCATCAAACTAACCGAGGTTTACGTCGTGAAACACGACAAATGGCACACATAAAGTCACTGCTTGCTTTTTTTAAAATAAGAAATTACAAAATAGTTCAATAAATTTTAAATCCGTTTCGCTCATTTGTAATTCAAATCATTTGTAACTCATTAAATAGACGGGTTTTTATCTCGCGGGAAACATCCCTAATCTGTTAATCAATTATACCTTCGAGAAATTCTCTAACTTCATTGTTTATGCTAATCGTATTAAGAAAAAATTGATGTTTTCTATCCACTAAATACTTCTTTTTAAAAAATGCATATTCATTTATTAATTCTTAAGAGGATGCCAAGCTTTGAATCCTGAATAATTTAATTTAAACAGAATCTATCTCCCCTACTTTTTTATCACTCTCTATACTGTATGATATAAGATATAAGGCCCATCGATTTAGAAGATGCAGTATTATTCTGAAGTAAGTGTTTTGGAAATAAAATTCAGTCAGATTTAAAATTAGAATGCACACTATGCAAGAAACAATATGTGGGAAAATCTGAATGGCATTTTCACTAAAGGATTAATGATTATCGGAATCGGATTAAATCGGCTTCCCACCAAAGGATTATAATCTGTAGAACAACATTTCCGCATCGAAAAACATGATTTTAATAGCCACACAAATGTCCCTATTATTTAAAAATATATATAGACAGAAAAGTTAACCTTAAAAAAATACTAAAGAAATATGAAGACAAATGGATTTTTTTCGCCTGTGAACAATTTGTCCGGATGGTTATAACATCAAACTAAACAGCACAGATAGAATAAATATATAATGACATTGATCATATCCTCCATACTTTTTCTCTCACACATTATAATCGCTACATAACTGAATCTATTCTACTGTTACTACAGAGAAGCGAACACCACCCACGAAGAGCCCAAGCTGACTCCCGTAACGCCTCTCACCCACAAACATACTAGACAGACATGCTTGAAAAGGTGAGGAGGTATCTTCCAT
>OZ038512.1:36122640-36135140 GCA_964036315.1 Acanthosepion esculentum
CTAAAAGAAACCATTTGATTATCAACTATAAATCTAAGTTACAATAAGCTATATGTTTGATTATCTTCCTACTCCTCCCTTTAGATTCTTCTAAAATCGATTACATTTGTTTCATAATTATGTTACATGGTTGCCACTCGGTTGTAGTTTGCATTAATTTCTTGTCTGCCACTCATGACCTTGTCTAGGATTATATTTCAAACCATATTCCCCTTTTTTAGCGTAGTCCTGACACCTAAATGGTTAATCAGGGTAAACCCACAAGCCATTTTTTTAATTTCGATTTGTTGATGTATGCGTTTGAAATTTTAAAATAATTTTTTACTCACCAGTTATTTACCATCGCCTGAGAAGGTACAATTTGAGTGCTGAAAAATGAAAGCTTTTGTGTAGAAATTTTTAACATGTTTTTCATTTAGTCTCATATAATACATAATATCAAGCTCTACTCTGTATTGAGCCCTTTTTGAAAAATGAAATGCTACAGACAGTGGAATTATACTCCATTTGTTCTTATACCATACATGATATATATATTACAAATAATCGTCCACACAAAAAGTAAATTAGTAAAGTTAATGATATAAAATGGCGAATTCTAAATTTTAAAGAAGAATTAACCCACTAGTCACTCTATGAATGTTATTATTCTTGTTTTGTTTTTTAAATCATAAACTGTATTAGGTCTTCCTTAAATATGCAAGTACTTTCGATGGGCAATCGGTTCCTCATCTGGCATGGAAACAATTTTCTTTTTGGTAAAATTAAGGTAGCATCCGAGACGAAAAGTATAATGCAAATCGAAATGTTTTTTTTTTAAATTTGTTATTTATAACAGATACAAACTTGTAGGGCGTGCAGTTGCAACGCTAAGGTTGAATATTTGAAAATTTAAATGAGGGCGTTTTGAATAATATTGTAATTTAAGAATTTTTTTGTTGTAGGAGTTTATCAGTCAACGTGGTATGAACTAAATAGTTTAATCAGTAGAGTAATGTCTCAGTTGTTTTCCGGAAAATTTGCACGTAGGATCAGTTCTTTTAAATCAAATATGTGGAGCAGTTTAATTTATATTACAATGAATTACATATATATATATATATATATGTATATATATATATAAACATGCATATATATATATATATATATATATATATATATATATATATATATATATATATATATATATATATATATATATATATATATATATATGTGTATTTAGGCAGCAATCGTTGTTTCAAGCACATTTCATTAAAAACGACTGACAAGGTGCTTTTGTTTAGTTTTTTATATAATTTCTCGTGCGATCTAATAAAGTTTTTCTTTTCAGAGGATAAATTATATAAAAATTGTCCGAATGTTCTTTTCCGAGCGCTTTCGGCTATACATTTAGCCATTATCAAGGATTATATTTCAACTGTTAGAATTAGAAATAGTTTGTGTGTGTTTTATAAAGTGATTCATTTTTTTGTTTCAAAACACGGTCAAGATATTATGTCCATGTTCAAAGTTAATATTATTAAGGGTTGGTTTGTTTAATTTTATAAGTAAGGCTTCCATTATTTTTAGCCTTTTTTTGCAAGTGGATGATGCTATTATATTAGTGTTGTCGACAAGTATATTCCGAATAGTGTCCGGTAGGTCTCCATGAATATTTAAATGAGATCTAATTGAGCTATTGTCAGAAAGGTGTAGTGTTAATCTGCGTGTTAAACGATTTGTAGTGTGGCCTATATAATTATTTACGAAAGTTGATTCTTGAGGAATACAATTCCTTAATGGACATTTGAATTCGTAAATAATATTTGCTCTATTTAATTTTGTTGTAGGAGGTGAATTATTATTTTTAACTATAAGGTTACAAGTTTTAAATTTTTTATAATAAATAATTAATCTAATTTTTTTGCTATTATTAACTGGTGCTATGTATATTTTTATAATGTTATTCATTCGGCATTCATCCTGTTTGTAGTTATCGTTCATTTCATATATATATATATATATATATATATATATATATATATATATATATATATATATATACATACAAAATATGTGGTGCAGTTTCATTTATATTACAATGAATCATTCACACAAAAAGTAAGTTAGTAAAGTTATGGATATAAATGATATATATATAATGAATTTTACGAAAACGGAAATAGTTTCCATGCCTGATGATGACCGGAGAACCCGTTAAAAGTACTTGCATATTTAATGAAGACCTAATACATTTTATAATTTTAAAAACGAAGATCATAATATTCATTGAGTGTTTAGTAGGTTACTGCTTCTTTAAAATTAGTTAGGGAATCCACTATTTTATATCATTATCACTTTACTAATTTACTTTTGTATTAATGATTCATTGTATATATATATATATATATATATATATATATATATATTGTGTATTTGGCCAGTAATCCCACTTTTATGTAAGTTTCGTTAAAAACGACTGACAATGTGCTGCGGTTTTTATATAATTTTTCATGTGTTTTATAATTCTTTTGCTTTTAGGAGATAAATAATATCAAAATTGCCGAATGTTTTATATATCCAACCGCTTTTGGATATACTTTTAGCTATTATCAAGGATGAATTTCATTTTACTTTAACTTTTTATATAGATTTTTTATGTATTTATCTAGTTTTATAGGAATGTTTTATTTTACAAACAGGGTCAGCACATTGTGGCCATGTTCATAGTTGCTCTTATTGAGTTGCTCTCCTGAAGGTTAGCATAAGCCTATTCTAGTCTGATAGCAGAGAGAAAATATTCTTTATGAGTAAATGACAGCAGTTTTGTTTTGAAGGACTTAAAATTTACAAGCCATTCCTGTTCCTATATTAACCGGCGATTAAAGATCATTTTCGAGGGCAGTTTTACTTTGTTGGCCCTATTGGACACGGAATAACATAATATAATGATGAATTTAACGTAGATATCAAAAACATATTTCCGTTAGATGGCGCACAAATATAGCGCGATGATGTCTGCTGTGTACGATTCACGCGAGAAAAAAAAAAGTATCTGTACCGAAATTTATGCCAATAAGGAATATTTTTTCTAATATTGATGGCCCAGTGTGTATCAAACTCGGCCTAAAAGTTATCAAAATCGATTTTCTCCCAGTCTCAAACCAGGGCATAAAAGAAGCCAGGTGTATTAGAAGGTCGACCTCGAAGGTAAAGGGTGATCCAAAAAAACGGGAATTTTAGAAGTGCGTATTGCCAGACATGAGCAAGTGGCAACACTGCGAGACAGTTACCTTGAGCAAGTAAACATTTTTTTTGCCCTGACGAGGTAATCTACATTAAGCACTTTTATTTACTAAGTAGGTGTTTGCCTTGAGGTCATTTTTTCTTTTTCTCTCCTTAAGGTCTTAAATCTTATATATGTACATATATATATATATATATATATATATATATATATATATATATAGGTTCGCTTCCTGTCGGAGAGCGAAAATTTTCTATGAAAATTTCTCGGACATTCAGGCCGGTAAATGTTATTCAATACTGTTTATTACAAAATACTTGTTTGCTTAAATACTTGTATCTATAAAAAGAACGTTAAACATAATATATATAAAAATGTCTTTAAATATATATATATATATATATATATATATATATATATATATATATATATATATATATATATATATAGTTAAGTTAAGAAAAATTTGGTAATCCGTATAGGTATTCCCAAGGTGGATGAAATCCTGAGAGCTCAATGTAAATTCAGAGCTAATAGTATATATATGTATATATATATATGTGTGTGTGTGTGTGTATAATGAAATCGATTAAGTCCGATAATTATTTAATATACTCTCTGTTTATACACTATACGTTCGCACCGGTAAATGTAATTAATAATGTTTAATTAAAGAAAGGGCATTTACTTAAATAAATTGTATCTATAACAATAACGAATAATATATATATCTATCTATCTATATATATATATATATGGGGTGACCGAAAAAACGGGAATTTTTGAAGTGCGTATTGCCAGACATGAACAAGTGGCAACACTGCGAGACAGTGACCTTGAGCAAGTAAACATTTCGCCATTTTAGTAACGAGAATGAAATTCACAGTATCCCAGCTGAGATGTTGCAGCAGTCAATGAGGAATCTCAACAGCAGATTTCAAGAATGCATTCGTACAGGACGTCATTTTAAAAAAATGAAAATTCCATCATTGTTTCTTAAATGGCATGTTTTCAGGTTTCAATTACTATGAATTCAATATTGTTCTTCCATCACTCTTGGTTTTTTTTGGTCACCCTATATGAACATAACGACCAAGTGCAGATTCTCGCATCACTGGAAGTCAGTGACTGCACTCGACATATAAACACGTGGTTGGTCAACCAGCGCGTCGGATGGGCACATTTGGAACATCCGGATATCACGATGATGTATTTATGATGTTAGGTGTTTGCAAAAGTTGCCGGTGCTATTTCTTACCACTAAAAAGGCGGTTTTCACCTGTCTATTGACAGGTCAATACCGGCTTTCCAGTGGAAAACTCAGAAAATTGTTTTTTTTTTTATATTATTAAAGGTAAACGTATGTAAATGGCTTTGATTGCAAACTATCGCTGCACTGTTGCTATATCATTTATAAATAGGTACCTCCACTTTTTCGCTGAAGAAAATAGCATAGCATGAAGAAAAATGTCCACAAACGTAATAAAAACAAAGTTTTATCGTCACAATTTTTATGTTATTATTAAGAAGAATTACGAACATATTTTTTTATTATTTTATTAATTTTTTAATCCTTTCCAGATTGTTCGATGTTTTGGTAAATTGTCTATTTTTTGCCGTTAGCGTTCGACGTAATATTTACGATTAATGTCTTTGCGCTTGGGCGGGGGTGCAGGAAACACATTGATTTTGAAATTATTGCAAAAATCAAATAATAGTCGTTTTAATGAAACGTTCACTACTTATTTACAAATGAATTAAATTATTTAGAAAATCTTGCTAGAAATATATATTTTTTACAAATGTACGCCCCCACACTTAATGTATTTCGAGAAATTAACTTTCATCCGAAAGTTTTTTTGTTTTTTTTTTTAGTTAAAAGCAGGACTCCATGGAAAATGTAAATCATCAGTTTCTGTTTTTCAAACTACTACTCATTCTCTGAATATCTGCTCCGAATTGTAAAATAAAAAAAACGTAATAAAACCATGACATTATTTAATTAGAAAAGCTTTTAATTGCTTTCATGAATAACATTTGATACTATTGTCTTAACAATTTTTCTTCGATTCATAATAAATTTTTACAAAAATTGTTTTCATTTTTTTTACATTTTAATTATAATAATTTATAATATATAAATCTTTTAAAACTCTGTCATCCGGTTAAGTGTTATTGACATTAAGTGAAAACTATATTTAACTAATGAAACATTGAAAAGCTTAATACAAATCTTTTGGCAACAAATTTTTTTAAATTTAAAAATGTTTTTTCATGTACATAAAATATTATGTGACGTGCCCATTTTTTTAAGTATGGTCGGCCATACACGACATTATCAGAAAATAAGTTAGATGACTATGGTAAATTTAAAATGAATATTCCTTAAATTAGATTACGGAGAATGTTTTCCAACATTTTTTTAAAGATTACTGAATATTCAAAGACTACTGACATAATGATAAAAGAAGGGCCTGGAGAATCTAATACTCACAAGTCGAATAGAGAGAAAGGAATCAAAGGAAAGCAACTCGTGACATACCTGGCTGACTTAAGCAAGTGGATGTCAGAACGTTTTCTGGGGGAAGAAGCAGAGGGGAGGAATTTGTTGAGAGCTGTAAGGGGTAGAGAGAGATGGAGACCCATGATCCCAACGTCCTGAAAGTCATGGCACATAAAAAGAACAAGAAAAGGAAGCTATTTAAAAAATCTAGAAAAAAGGGTATTCACCCGACATTTTCTTAAATTACGTTTTAACAGATAAAGTCTCCGTAGAACAACAATAAAACTGTCAACACCTTATCAGCACCCTTCACCCCTCGTTAATTACGTAAGAATGTCTGCTGTCGGTTAAAAATAACCGCTACTCTTTGTTTTTACAATTCATTTCGCTGTTATTTTAAACTTAAATAATATTTGTTTCAAATCGGATTAATTATATTTTAATATATTATCTAATATTCTAATATTCATCAAAATTTAAGAAAAGTATGATTTTATTTTTGAAATATTTTTTAATATGGAGAATTACATTGCGATGAAAGATAACTAAAAAAAAGGGCGCTAATCAGCTATTTTAGAAAAGATTTCTTAAAAAATCGATTCCAATCAATATAATTTCTGTTGGAAATACACCAGAGTATTTTGCCTGCTGGAAATAGTAAATGTAATCCTTTAGCTTTCAATTTAAGCTAATATGAAAGCTTCAAAGCAGCTTTTTCATTTATCAAAATTCATTTTAAAACAAGGTATAGAAAATTAGTGGAGATACCTATTCACAAATAATGAAGGGAAATTCTTCATGTGCTGAACATTGAAGTCAACACTCAGAGGCAACAGACAGCCTTACGATTGCGTCTAGCATGAAACAGTCTGTCGCCTCTGGGTGTTGACTTCAATGTTCACTTTTATATTTATATTTACATACGCTCTATCTCTAATATTGAGCACTTTATACCATGAATATAGCACATCTTAAAACTATATTTCTTCATATACATATATATATATATATATATATATATATATATATATATATATATATACATATATATATATATATATATTCCTCACACACATACACACACATACAAACATATATATATATATATATATATATATATATATATATATATATATATATATATATATATATATATATATATATAATTTAACGAAAAACAGACCACTTTAAGGCTCCATTTGTTATAATTTATTTAACCAGAGAATTTTATTTTTCTCTGGACCTTCAGACTTCACTTTCAAAGGTGAAACAATATATATATATATATATGTGTGTGTGTGTGTGTGTGTGTGTGTTCCTCACAATATATTGAAGAAACTTGTAGAAACTTTTTAAAAATATCTATGAAAAAAAGGATATTACACACAACAATTTATCAAATGCAGTAGTTATGCATAGAAACAAATTCAAACACAACTTTGATCTAAAGAATAACGCACTTTTCAAAAGAGAAAGTAACTTACTTAGAGAGAAAATCATCGAGAGTGCTGCTATCGAATCTTACCAAAATATAAATCTGTGCGCCGATTTTTTTTTTACAATATCTCCATTACTGAAACAACTACTACTTTGCCAAGTTTAATTTCGCATGTAACTAAATCAGAAAATGGACGGCATTGACTTCTCGAAACGATGTTTTATGGGGATTGGAATGGAGAGAGAATTTCGAGTAATTTGCTGTACTTTGCTAATTTTGATTCTCATCGTTTCAAAAAGGCACGCGCTATAATAACATTTACGGGCTTTCGTTCGCTAGAGTACGCTGATGTAAATAGACTTCAGGCAGAATGCGCTCACGCCTTTTCTCTGAAGAGACAGAAGAAGATTGAAAAAAGAAGCTTGGGGTCATTTTAATAGCTATGGTTTCCTCACCTGATCAAGCTAGTCATTATTTTCGGGAATTTGAAAAAAGAGAATATGGAATTCCAAGCAGCTGCCGGGCTTCGAACGATATCCATACCTAAGTTCGTCTTTAACATGTAATTATTATTATTATTATTATTATTATCATCATCATCATCATCATCAGCATCTTCTTCTTCTTCTTCTTATCATCATCATCATCATCATCATCATCATCATCATCATCATCATCTTCTTCTTCTTCTTCTTCTTCTTATTATTATTATTATTATTATCATCATCATCATCATCATCATCATCTTCTTCTTCTTCTTCTTCTTCTTCTATGTGCAATATTCTTTCAGAAAGTGGGCGGTGGTAATGGCTGTCCACAACTTCCTATCCTGTGCTGCTCTTAATAAGCTTTACCTTTTCATCCTCCTCTTTGTTCTACCATCCATTTACGCATAATTCTCGTAAGCAACGTCAAGCTTGGTCAGTTCTTAGATGGGTGACCGCTTAAGATTAACAGGTGGTGGGAATTTGAACGTGTGGATGTTCTAATGTTCCGAATTCGAATTACAGTCGCGTTTGTTTATATTACATATATATACTCGAATCATGTATTCTCCCCCAGGTATGGGTTAATTAGTATGACGTGTATCAATAAATCACTATTATCTCACCCGAATTCTTAAAATCTAAAAGATTTTCCCGCTTTAAATAATCTGCAAAAAGGTTGATAAACCGTAAAAAAACAAGTCAACCAACCAATCTTAAGTTGGTTACTTGCTGTTAGTCACTGTCTCTCCTGACTTCAATATATCCTGTGAGTGGCAAATTCTCGAATCACTCTTTCCTCATCGCATGCCCTAAATATTTTAACGATATATTTTTTATTAATTATAAGTACAGGGTGACCCAAAATTTTGAAGTGCGTATTGCCAGACATGAGCAAGTGGCAACACTGCGAGACGATGACCTTGAGCAAGTAAACATTTCGCCATTTTAGTAACGAGAATTGTTCGGTAACCGTGTGATCTCAAGATTCGGTAACGTTGCCTGACCCCCTAGATCGCCAGATTTATCCGTTTGTGATTTTTTTCTTGTGGGGCTATCTCAAGAGTAAAGTTTACACAACTCGACCAAGAACTCTGGATGAGTTAAAACAGAGAATTCAAGATGAAATTCACAGTATCCCAGCTGAGATGTTGCAGCAGTCAATGAGGAATCTCAACAGCAGATTTCAAGAATGCATTCGTACAGGAGGACGCCATCTACAGGACGTAATTTAAAAAAAAATGAAAATTTCATTATTGTTTCTTAAATGGCATGTTTTAAGATTTCAATTACTATGAATTAAATATTTTTCTTCCATCACTCTTGGTTTTATTGGATTGTTAAATAGTTCCCGATTTTTTTTGGGGGGGGGGGGTCATCCCATATAAGCATCCCTTACACTATTTATTTAGCACCAACGAGCCAAGTGCTTGTTTGGTGCGTAATATATATGTACACACACACACACACAAACACACACACACACATATGTATAGCTGACCACTGGTATTCGAGGATACAGGTCTACGAGGACGGCTATCCAATCCGACGTTTGCTTAGACGCTTGCTTAGGGGCCTTTATGTTTATTCAACACCCACAGAGCCCACCTATGGTTTATGCTGCAACAATGCTGAGCAGACCTTAGTTATGGTTTCTGGGAAAGAACGTGTTATCTAGCGTGGTCAACAATTTGAACAAGGCCAGCACGCTTTTGTAGCATACCTACTCATTCACATAAATGCAGTGTCGTTCATTACCAACCTTCCTGTGATTATTCTATTCAATAACTTCCCCTAGGTTACCACAGATAGATACATAGACAGATAGTGTTGCAGCATACCTACGGATGATAAGAAGTATTCCCCTATTTACCTAAATACTATAGTAAATGCTGGTCTGCAGTTAGAGATTCATTGTGGAATTCACTTGACTCACTTTTAGCAGTTGGCGAATCTTATATGTGTTGATCTTGTCCTAAGTATTATCGTTCATTACCAACATTCGTGTGATTATTCTATTCAGTAACCATTCCTAGGGTAACACAAACGCTGAAATCCTCGGCCATGATGACTTGTGAGTTCATGCTAGCACAGCTATCGACGGTCACCAAGGCTTCCGTCTACCCAATTTCACTCACAACGCCTGGTTCAACGCGTGATATGGTTTTAATGTACTTTCTAAAGGTGCCGCATGCTGGGATCGAACCCTCCAGTCAGTCAGATATCATCATGAAGTCTCCTACCTCATAAATCAACCACGGTAAGAATGCGAACCTTTTAACCGCACGGCTATGAACACATTATATACACATATGTATATACATATATATAATATTTAGCTGTACTCTGTATTGAGCCCTTTTTAAATCAAATGTTATGTACAGTGAAATCATACTGCATTTGTTCTCATTTTACTTGGATATATATATATATATATATATATATATATATATATATATATATATATATATATATATATATATATATATATATATATATGTATGTATATGCGTGTATGTATATATGTATGTATGTATGTATATATATATATATATGTATGTGTGTGTGCGTGTGTGTGTGTGTGTGTGTTCCTCAAATATATATATATATATGTGTGTGTATGTGTATGTATATGTATATATGTATGTATATATATATATATGTGTTCCTCAAATATATATATATATATATATATATATATATATATATATATATAGTAAATCGAATATAAATCTAAAGAGCCAGGTAAACCTACCTAGATTTCACCTAAACGAATCTCCAGGGTAAAACTGGCCCCACAAACGGTTTACCTGGCTCTTTAGGGTTATACACACACACACACACACACACACACACACACACACACACACACATATATATATATATATATATATATATACACACACACACACATATATATATGTGTGTGTGTGTGTGTGTGTGTGTGTGTGTGTGTGTGTGTGTGTGTGTGTGTTCCTCACAACATATTGGGGAAACTTGTAGACACTTAAAAAGAACGTATCTATGAACAAAAAAGGAATCTTACTTACAAGAATTTATCAAATGCAGTAGTTATGCATAGAAACAAGTTCAACCACAAATTTGATTCAAAGAATGCCACACTTATCAAAAGAGAAAATAATTGACTTACGACAAAAGTCTTCGAGAGTGCCGCTATCGAATCTTACCAAAATATAAGTCTGAACCCCGGAGTTTTCCAATATATCCATTCCTGAAAGAATTTCTACTTTCCCAAGCTAAGACGCGCGATTACAAAAATGTTAAGAATTAAAAGACAACTGTTAAACCCATGGCCTCAAGATATTCAAAATAGATAACACGTAGATTGATAATAAACTAAACGAATTCAAATATTAATATGCACAAAATTGAAAAAAAAGAAAAGAAAACTTTCCAAAACATCACTCACTTTCTTTTATTTGATATTGAATTTTATCACTTCGCATCACCCATAGCATGTCTGACGTTTTCAACTAACCTGATGAATATTTATGAGCAATTATTTATATATAAGAGCAAAACATTTTATTGGTTTTTCAAAATTCTTGAGTTAGTTCCTAATGACATCCAAGGAACTATGCAACCATACTTATATAGCTATAAGAAAGCGGATAAAACCAATATCTTTGTTGTATTAAATAAATCCGATTATAAATCGAAATTACAGAAAATACTCGACGATCACACCAAATTTTAAATAGTCAACAAAAATTCTACTAACCAACTGAAATTAAAAAATAATGAACTGATTACAGCCAATAACGCTGAGCAAGGGGCAACTTAAAACTCCCTAAAATAATCGGATGCTACAAACCAAGATACATGTATGGAACGATAAAAATACGCAAGCCTAACTCCTCTTTCCGTCCCATCATATTCCAGATCCCTACCCCGGTTTAACAATTAAGCAAAATCATCAACCAACTTATAACGCTATAAATAAATAAAAATACTATATTAAATCACCTTCTTAATTTAATAATGTAATCACAGTGGTACTCGATGTTGAAAGTTTACTTACCAATCCCCCAGTTAGAGAAAGAATATTTACATTCCATCTCTACCTTCATTAAAAATTGAACTTAATATATTACGAAAACTACTTTTGACTTGTACCACTGAGGTTCGCTTCTATAACCATCAAAATAATATCTCCATACAACGTGATGGCGTTTCCATGGGTTCACTTTTGGGACCAACATTCAGTAAGTTCTACATGGTTTACCATGAAAATAAGAAATCAACCCCACTAAAAAACTTTCCATCTATCTAAGATGTGTAGTTTATATGCTTATTTTAGTTAAAAACATAGATGACATACATGAACTACCGGAAAACTTTTTAAAAAGATTCCGTTCCTAACTTCACATATGAACTTAACCATCATAATAAAATCTCGTTTCTTTATGTAGTGACAGACACTAATAATAATACATTTACCACCGGACAATATAAAAAAAAAACTACTAACATAAACACGTGCAATCTAAAGTATAAAAATGAATGTATTGACTATTACAAAAAGTTATTATACAAAATTTAATAAACCGAGCAAAAGTTAATCCTTCGACGAAAAATTTTCTAAACTGAATTTAAAAAATAATGATTTTTACTAATTATATCGTTGATTAACAAATTAGAGAAGCCATTAGAAATATTAATATAAATAAAAAAAGAATATGAAACCCTAAACATATCAGCCTACTATACCATAATCAAATGCATCCTGACTATAATGATGAAAAAAATTCCTAAATAATCTCAGTAGTACTAATATATTCTCCAGTGATACCAGTAAAAAATAACACTAACTATATATTGTAC
>OZ038512.1:36137640-36140140 GCA_964036315.1 Acanthosepion esculentum
AAAGTGACTGCTGAGTTGAATAATCATCTGAATAGTCCAGTTTCTACTAAAACTGTTCGTTATGAGCTCCATAAAGCTGGATATCATGGAAGAGCTGCCGGAAGGAAACCTCTTCTCTCCAGTCGCACCATTCAGAAGTATTTGAAGTGGAGCAGAGATCACAATGTCTGGTCTGCAGACCAATGGAAGCAAGTCATATTCTCAGATGAGTCCAGTTTTTCTCTTTTCCCAACTTCAGGGCGAGTTTATGTGTGGAGGCATCCCAAAGAAGTTTACAGCCTTGACTGCCTTCTTCCAACAATGAAGCATGGTCGTGAATCAGTGATAGTTTGGGCCGCTATATTATGGAAATGTCTCGGTCCAATAGTTGCACTGCGTGGTAGAATCAACAGCAAAGATTACCTGAACATTTTGGAAGATCATGTTCATCCAATGGCCAAGGCTTTATTCTCTGATGGTGACTGCATCTTCCAAGACGATAATGCTCCAATACATACCACTCGAGTGGTTAAGAATTGGTATGAAGAGCATGAAAGTGAGCTAGATCACATGGAGTGGCCTCCCCAATCTCCTGATATCAATATTATTAAAAATTTGTGGTGCATTTTGGAGCAACACGTTAGGAGCCGCTATCCTCCACCGTCGTGTCTTAAAGAGCTGGAGCAGGTATTAATGGAAGAATGGCTGAAAATTCCTCTGGATGAAATCAGGAAGCTGTATGATTCCATTCCTAGATGTATTAAAGCTGTATGTGAGGCTAAAGGAGGACCAACTCCATATTAAATATTTTTCTTTGAATTTAACAAATGTTTCAATTATTTTGTCCAACCCCAATATATATATATATATATATATATATATATATATATATATATATATATATATATATATATTATTATTATTATTATATTATATATATATATTATATATTATTATTTTGTCCAATCTCTGTATATATATGGTTAGCTCCTTTACATTGAGACATTAGTTTTGCAAAAGATCCCATGGTTACAACGGATAAATTTAACATTTAAACAATTATAACAGAATGCGTTCATGTGAATTTACAAAAATCACAGTGTTTACAACGATCACTGTTTCAGTCAGTTTGTCTTTGAAATTCACCCCTGAGTCTGATGTCGGAGGCGATTGAAAGTACTTGGATAGGAGAAAACTACAGTGCCTTCCTTGATGAATTTCGTCTTAACATCAAGGAACTAATTAGAAAACTAGAAAGGATTATTGTAAAAATAGACATGATATATTTATATTATGTAATGAAAAATATTTGACAATATAATTGATTACGAACCGGATCACAGAAAGAGGTTAGTTTATTCTTCGACCAAAGGTATTAATAATAACTGTATATAGACGTTCTATGCCAAAATACGAGCTGAGCTTTTGCCAGTGATCAATTGTCTTATGAATAATATTTATGAAATTTGTCAGCTACTGGTTTTGTAAGTTAGTAAATTTTATGTTTTTCAAAACTATACACTGTTGAACAATTGTTAACAAAATAAGATAGATAGATAGATAGATAGATAGATAGATAGATAGATAGATAGATAAAAAGCAACCTGGGATAGATAGATAGATAGATAGATAGATAGATAGATAGATAGATAGATAGATAAAAAGCAACCTGGGATAGATAGATAGATAGATAGATAGATAGATAGATAGATAGATAGATAGATAGATAGATAGATAAAAAGCAACCTGGGATAGATAGATAGATAGATAGATAGATAGATAATGAGCAGCCTGAAATAGATAGATAGATAGATAGATAGATAGATAGATAGATAGATAGATAGATAGATAGATAGATAGATAGATCATGAGCAGCTTGAAATAGATATATATATATATAGATAGATAGATAGATAGATAGATAGATAGATAGATTATGAGCAGCCTGAAATAGATAGATAGATAGATAGATAGATAGATAGATCATGATCAGCTTGAAATAGATATATAGATAGATAGATCGATAGATAGATTATGAGCAGCCTGAAATAGATAGATAGATAGATAGATAGATAGATAGATAGATAGACAGATAGATAGATAGATAGATAGATAGATAGATAAAAAGCAACCTGGGATAGATAGATAGATAGATAGATAGATAGATAGATAGATAGATAGATAGATAGATAGATAGATAGATAGATAATGAGCAGCCTGAAATAGATAGATAGATAGATAGATAGATAGATAGATAGATAGATAGATAGATAGATAGATAATGAGCAGCCTGAAATAGATAGATAGATAGATAGATAGATAGATAGATAGATAGATAGATAGATAGATAGATAGATCATGAGCAGCTTGAAATAGATAGATAGATAGATTATGAACAGCCTGAAATAGCTGCTCATGATCTATCCTGATAATGAGCAACCTGAAATAGATAGATAGATAGATAGATAGATATATAGATAGATAGATAGATAGATAATGAGCAGCCTGAAATAGATAGATA
>OZ038512.1:36145140-36180140 GCA_964036315.1 Acanthosepion esculentum
AACGAAGAAAAGGCTTCATATTTATGTCAATACAAAAGTTCGGATTTGAAGATGAGTCCAAATTCGAGGAAGTCTAATTTGAGGAAGTTGAGATTATGTTCGGATTAGGGGGAGTGCTATTGTATATCGGTATTGAGGGAACTGTTCTGATTCGAGGAAGAAAAATCTTGATATTTATCTCAATAGAAAAGTTCGGATTTGAAGATGCGTTCGAGGAATTCTAATTTGAGAAAGAATAGGTGAGTTCTACTGTATACTTGCTCTCTATAATTCTATTTCAAACTCAGGATGTCAGAAACATGACTCGCGCTCAGCATCGCAACTCTTGATTTTTATTTAACTGTGTCGCTTCAGAAATCTTCTTATAATTATTAATTTAATTTCTAAAATGCCTTACGGCTAAATCACGTCGAAACATCGGTTCTCTAACGATGAACGTCGACCATGGTCAGTACCTAGATAGATGAACGCTTAGGAATACCAGACAATGTGAGCTTGGATATGCGGGCGGTGTAACGTATAACGTGTTAAAATTGGGGAACGGGAAACTGAGTTCCAATTCCTATCGGGTCTGTTATATTATTTTATGCGTTAATACACAGAGGAAAGCTATGAATCCGCCATTTCTCCCTCCATCTATGGGTTACTTATTATGACTTATCAGTAAATCATTATTATCCCCAAATATCCTTACAGACTAAAAATATTTTCCAGCTTTAAATAACCTACAAAAGATTGATAAGCCGTAAAACACAGATCAACCAGTCATTCATTTTCTATAATCTATATCACATACTAGCAGCATGGCCCGGCATTGCCCGTGCTTGATTAAAAAATCATACAACTTATACAGCAATCGCTATCACTTGACTTAAAATATTTTTGCCCTTCGTTGCCTTTAAACGAGTGTCCTTTGTCTTTGTTGCTACATGCCTTGCTTCATGCCTATCTCAGACTGCGAATTTTTTCTAAGCTCTATACTAAACATTAAATCTGGAGCACTATACTAAACATTAATAAAGGACTCGTAACTGAAAAAGCTGAATGAAAAACGAATGTTAACAACAAATACTTTTTCACACCCAACCCAGTTCTGCGGAATCAGAATCAACGTTGAGTTTAAGCAAGCGAATGAGCCAATTTGAGTAAAGTGCCATGCAGGTTTAAATTTTTCCCACTTGTTATGAATGCACCTATCGATTTTTTTTGCATGCTAGCATGCTAGTGAACATTCGTGTCAGTCAGCTGTTGGCTCTCACGCTGGCCAATAGAATCTTCCTGCCTATTCGTGGCAGCCAGCTATAGGCTCTCACTCTGGCCAGTAGAAAATGGCCACAAACTACATGAAAACTGCCGTAGAAGCATGAAACAATCGATTATTTCCACTATCGATGGGAGTTGGGAAATGCTTTTGTAGTAACTTTGAGCATGTGCAATGTAAATTTTGGTGCAAATCCGTCAAAAATTGCGGCCGTGCATTCGTTACACACACACGCACGCGCGCGCGCGCACACACACACACACACACACACACACACACACACACACACATCCTGACTCTTATAGATAGAGATACATAATAATACACACACATAGATAGATAGATTTCTAATGTTTTTGTTTATTTTACGTTATATATATATATTTAAAAAGAAAAGTTAATTTTGGAAACCTAAAATAGGTAATGTTTATATATCTACATTATATATGTCTGAAATTTGTTATAGCCGGGTACGGTAGCTTCCACTATCGATAACTCGTCGGCGCTATAAGGCAGCCTATCTAGGATAGAGGAAATCCTGAATTTAACCGTCCCCCTAGGATTGAATTTTGACCAAACATTACGCTACAAATGTCTAGCAAGTTAAACGGATGCCTACTGCTACTACTGATAGGTAGATAGATAGATAGATAGATAAATAGATAGATAGATATATAGATAGATAGATAGATAGATAGATAGATAGATATTAACATTAATGAAGATAGATAGACAGATTATACTTGCAATAGAGGCAGAATGTATGTGCAAAATCAAAGAGTTAAAGAGAGTTGCAGAAACAGTTAGCAGGTTTATTCTATCTGAACCTGTGCAACATAAATACTCAAAGTCGATAAGCAGGACATTTACTGCACCCCTGGGGGTGCTTTTCCTGGGATTAAATTACCAACTTCCTCTAATCTTCAGTTGTACGATGATGAGGGCGTAGCAAATAATTTTTATCACCGCGTCTAAGATTAATCTCAAATTGATATTTACAAAAGGATCGTTCAACACATCATATAACTCTACACACAGACCCATTGGTATGACGTTGGAAAGGGTATAAATCTCTCATTTGACGAATTCCTACTGTTATATCTACATTACATTGAATGAAAATAACGCAATCAAAATATATAATGTCGCTTGTTGTCGACATCGTCTTACCGAATTCTGTAGTAAAGATATAAGGCGATATTTATTCTGTTTAATACACAGAAATGTGGCACAAGGCCGAACGGGGGATTGGGGAAAGACGGTCTTCTTCTGTCTTAACTATAACTTAGCTAGCCACAAACACTGACCCAATCGTACGAACAATATTCCTTACACCAAAACAACATATTCATACGCACCTTTCTTACTACATTCACCTTAATACCTCTATGTCTCTATGAAAATACTAACTAGTCCGCATATTTACAATTCATTGTCTGTGGTGTGGGGATTAAAGAGTATATATGCTATTTGGATGAATCCAAGTCATCTTCTGGAGAGTTGTGTTCATCTCCACAACACCTTTGAAATTCAACATTTGAAACCGCGGTGTTTGATTATTTGGATTCAAACTCTCAGTTCCCGTGCAGAAACACAACCAAAGGAAGAATATTTTTGAAAAAATAGCTTAATGTAGAAAACGGTTAAATGAAGAAAGACAATGTTAAGGAGATTAATATTTCTATCGACAAGAATATTATGAGCCTCCATAATTTCTATTCCATAAATTCTAGAATAATTTGAAACATAAATATTACCGCTTACTCAATAACTGCCAGGGCAATACAATAGACCTTAAAAATTAAATAAAAAACTTAACCGTAGTACCTTGTCCGTCGTTTTTAATGAAACTTAATATATATATATATATATATATATATATATATATATATATATATATATATATATATATATATATATATATATATATATATTGATAATATTAGCGGTTAATATACACATACATATATATACATATATCTAAAATATATAAATATATATACATACATACGTACACATACATATATATATGTATAAAAATAATTCCAAGAGGATAGAATCCAGGTAAAACTCAATGTCCAGAATAGAATAAGGATATAATAAAAAATTCTGTTTTGAGCTAAATCGAAGGGCAGAGTCTCGTCTCGGGAAATAGTTACTCGAACCCGTTTTATTCGGGTTCTACGGGGAATTTTTGGCCGACACTACGGACTCGGATACACCACATTGGACTTATGCCACATCTGACTGTATGGGGCGGTTGGTAGATCTCCTGCAGTTGGAGATTTATTGTGGAATTCACTTGACTTACATCTAGCAGTTGACTACTTCTCCACGCCGCTGGCTAATCATATATCTGTTGTTATTGTCCTAAGTATATATATATAGGGAAAATGTGACAAAGTGTAAAAAGTTTCCTTATGATACGTCTAATTGTTTAGGTCACCATCGGATAAATTTTGTTATGATGAAGCCCAAAAAGACGAAATGCATCACAAAAACTTTTTCCATTATTTTTTCCATAATATTGTTCTTGAAATATAAAACCCATATATGTCGTTATCTCATATATATATATATATATATATATATATATATATATATATATATATATATATATATATATATATATATATATGAATATAAATTGTTAGTCATTTAGGTCTGGTACAGATAAAATAATACTCGATGCATAAATACAAAGCTATAATTTATATTAATAATAAATGTACATCTTTCTCACTGCTAGCACAAATCATCCACAAAGCAATCGTTAGATTTCAATGAGCAACTGACGTTTATGTTGTGCATGAAACACAGTTATATATATATATATATATATATATATATATATATATATGTGTGTGTGTGTGTGTGTGTGTGTGTGTGTGTGTGTGTATATTTCTGATACATGTTTCATTTAAAAATGACTGACTTCTGTTTTTTATTATTATTATTATTATTATTATTATTATTATTATTATTATTATTCATGTTTGCGAAAAGAGATTATCTTCTTTGCGCTCAAGTGAGTGTAGGAATTGTTTAAATCGTTGCTCATTTCAAGCATTTTTGGCTGGTCTATTAGGCATTTTCAAGTATTTCCGTTGCGCTATTGTGAATGGTCTCCATGTTGATGAAAGGTAGAATTCCAGAACACGACCAGTCCGTATTTGATTTTGTTAAGAGCTGATTTTTTTTTGGGGGGGGGGGAGTGTTTGTTTCGTTAGGTGTTAAAGATTAGGGCTTCCATTAATTTTAGACGCTTTTTTCATTTGGTTTTGAGAATCCTATTTGTGCTTTCAACAAGTATCGAGGTTTGCAATGGCCCTTAAAGAGAACTGGTGTGCGATATATAGGGTCAGCTCTCTTGATAAACGATATATCCGACATAATTATACACCATTTACAATAACGTAATCAAACAGCGTATGTCAAACCAGTCGATAGGTAATGCGCTTCGGCAATGTTGTCATCGCTGCTGTGAAATGAGTTGCCCCCGATTATGCAGATTTTTAAAACCATCGAACAAAAATCACTTCAGTCAGTTGATGGCGACTGAATGGTCAATACTAATCTCCATTTGTTCTACCACTAGCAATAATTTCTGCCAACAATTCAGACGGTTCATTACCGTTTGTGCAAATGTACTGAGGCGGACAAAATTAACCTGGCAGCTCAAATTGAAAAGGACCTCCAATCGGTTGTGGACTGGGGAGAGAAATGGATGGTCAACTTTAATGCCTCTAAAACAAAACTGCTCTCCATTAACCACCACAAGGACCCATCCCTGCATCCCATCAGAATGTCTGAGGACCAACTTCTCGAGAGCTTCTCTCTGCGGCTGCTCGGTCTCACGCTGTCCGCTGATCTGAGATGGAACAAATACATCGAGTCAATTGCATCATCCACCGCAAGAAAAGTTTGTTCCCTGTGCCGAGCCAGGAAATTCTTCTCCCCTGAATCGATCCTCCAAGTCTTTAAGTCTACCATTCGATCTTGCATGGAGTATTGCTGCCATTTATGGTCTGGGGCCCCTGCGTGTTGCCTCAGAGTTCTTGATAAGATCCAGAGACGGATATGCAATGTGATTGGCCCTGATCTGTCATCTCGTCTGCAGTCGCTCTCTCACAGACGCGATGTTGCATCGCTCTGCCTTTTCTACAAGTACTTCCACGGT
The DNA here is from genome assembly GCA_964036315.1 of Acanthosepion esculentum. Taxonomy (NCBI): domain Eukaryota; kingdom Metazoa; phylum Mollusca; class Cephalopoda; order Sepiida; family Sepiidae; genus Acanthosepion; species Acanthosepion esculentum. Next base: position 36,150,582 of record OZ038512.1, read on the forward strand.
AATTGCTCTGAGGAGTTGCTTTCGCTTGTCCCTAAGCCTCGTGAATTTAAGCGTCCTACGAGGCTGGCATCCCGTTCCCACCCCTTCACCGTTGAAACTGTTAGGTGTAGACATCTTTTCTACTCCAATAGATTCATGTCTCGCACATCTCGCCTATGGAACTCCCTTCCCTATTACTGTTTCCCTGACAAATACAATCTCCAACGGTTTAAGTGTAGCGTCAATCGTCATCTCCAATTGCCTTGATCTATCCACTTCCTGACATCTTTCATTCCTATCTGCTCTCGCTCTATATCTCCCGTAACCTCCCCACCTCGATCGACCCTCCGTCCTTCTCTTTCTCCACATCCCTTCCTTTACCAATCCTATCTGCTCTTCTTCCAACCCTTCTGTAACCCCATGCGTGATAGTGGCCACCGGCCTTGCTTGGGGTGTTACGCTTTAAAAAAAAAACAAAAAAAAACTCAGTGGTTTACAGAGAGTGAATGTGAAAGAGAATGAGAAGACTGTGAATCGTGACGACTGAAGATGGGATGAAAAAGGAACAAGGTTTAACAAGACAGAAAGTGGCGACTGACGTTACATTTAAATTCATGAAGTATGTAGTTATCAGGGAAGCAATAAGTTGGAAGGGCGTTTCACAGGGAAGTTTGAAAAAAGAAACTGTTTCAGCATGCGTGTATATATATATATGTGTATATCCCCTCTAAATACATACAGACTCTCACACGACGAGGAATCAGTGAACACATCTGTACACCCACACACACATACACACAGACATACACAAACACACAAACGCACGCACATACCGTCCCTTTACAAGGAATCAGTACATACACACACACATATGTACATACACCTACTTCCCAAGTTACATGGAATCAGTATACATGCACTCACGCATACATACACACATATATATGTACACACATACACACAAATTTCCTAAGTTGTGTGGGGTTTGTGTGTATGTATGGGGAGTGGATATACACATATATACACGCATGCTGACAAAAGCACACATAAATGGAAATAGATCTAAGAACACACAGGGGTCCTTAAAAGATAAGCATGCCGATAACTACTCCATCATTTCTCGAACTAATCTTAATTGTTTTATAACCCTTCACGCAGAATTTTTTACTGCCAGTTCAAGGAAGACCTTTGGATCAGTAACACAAAAAAAGAAAATGTTTCATATCAAGAATAATTAACATCGAAAAACATGAATTATTTTTAATAACATGTGGAAACCTCCACCCTTTGCCTGATGACGGTCGCAAGAACGGAAACCCGCGTAGCAAAATTATGGAAAATAAAGCATATTTTTTCAAAAATCCACGTTACAACCAAAAACGTTTGCGGTTTCTCTCTTTTTTGTAATATATATATATATATATATATATATATATATATATATATATATACATATATACACACACACACACACACACACACACACACACATATATATATATATATATATATATATATATATATATGATAAAATATAGTTTTAAGGTGTGCTATTTTTATGGTATAAAGTGCTCATTGTCAGAGATAGAGCGTATGTAGATATAAATATGAAAGTGAACATTGAAGTCAACACTCAAAGGCGACAGGCGGCCTGGTGATTGCGTCTAGCATGAAACAGCCTGTCGCCTCTTAGTGTTAACTTCAATGTTCACTTTTACATATATATATATATATATATATATATATATATATATATATATATATATATATATATATATATATATATATATATATATATATACCGGGTGTAACAGCATAATTGTCCAAATCGTGTCGCAGCATGTGATAATTGTCTAATGCACAAAATATTTAATATCTAAAAAATAAACTAAAGTGAGTTTCTTTATACCATGTTTTTCTTTTCCCCCAGATTAGCCACCTTGACGACATTTGTCGTAAGAATCACTGAAAAACGCTTTGAGATATTCAGTTAGAAAGAGAACAATTTAAAATTGTTTTGTGTCAGCCCCACTATATCTTCCGTAAATGGGGAGAAGAAAAATGTCACCTAGGCCTTCAGTAATGGTACCAACAATCATACTCTGAATACTATCTTCAAAGTCTATTGAAGAACTCTCAAGAAAAAGGTGAATAAGTTTAAAAAAGAGGGAGCTGGAGGAAAACTTGGTCAGGAGGTCACAACAGCAAGAGGGATTATCATTTCAATTTAGAGCTAAATACATCCTTATTGTTCAAAGTAGAGTAGAATAGAGTTTAAAAAATTCGGAAAATTCTTCCTGTAAGATATCTTTAATCATATATAAGATACAACGATTCACATTACGCCATAAGTCCCTTAAACCAATAGGGTTATAGTGGAACCTTATGTATCGAACCCAAATTAACAGTGATGTGTTTAAGATGGACACCACTCTTCTGCAGGTTGGGTTCGTATTTAAATTTTGATTTCTTTTAGACAGGTTGACATCTCAAAAGAAGAAATCTCTGCTAGATATCTGTCTTACGCCATAACTGGGGTAAGACAGATTCATGCAGTTTGAATTGGCATGAATGCGAAGCGAACGAAACAGAGTTAACCTGAAATTGAACTCGAGACGCCCAGCTCACGTTCTGCACCGATAACGACACAATAATGTCATGCGAACAGTCGCAGAAACACACACACACACACACACACACACACACACACACACACACACACACACACACACACACACACACACACACACATATATATATATATATATATATATATATATGCTGCCAATTCAGGAAGACATTTGGGTCACTAACACACAAAAAAGAGAATGTCTCATATCGACAAGATTTAACATCGAAAAACACAGGAAAAAATTATTTTTAATAATATGTGGAAATCTCCACGCTTTGCCTGATGAAGGTTGCGGGACCGGAAACTCGTGTAGCAAAATTATGGAAAATAAAGCATAACATATTTTTTTTAAAATCTACATTACAATCAAAAATGTTTGTGGTTTCTCTCTTCTTTTTAAGATATAAATATATATATTTATATATATATATATATATATATATATATATATATATATATATATGTATGTGTGTGTGTGTGCATATATATATATATATATATATATATATATATATATATATATATATATATATATATATATAAGAGGAAGAGGTTATATTGGTTTCAACGAGAGAAAAGTGTGTATATTAAAAAGCAGAGATGTACCGCAAACCTTTTTGGTTGTCATGTGGATTTTTTTTTTATTGAAATATTATATTTTATTTTCCATAATTTTAAAAAATAAAACATAATATTTTTTTAAAAATCCACATTACAACCAAAAACGTTTCCGGCACCTCTCTTCTTTTTAATATATATATATATATATATATGCAAAATTAGTAGGTAGATATGAACATATATAGATATGTAGATAGATGTGAATACCTTGGAATAGATAGATAGATAGATAGATAGATAGATAGATAGATAGATAGATAGATAGATACGAACAGCCCGAGATAGATAGATTTCATGGAGGTCGTTAACTATACACAGGGACAATAATCGACCAAAACCAATATAATGAATCAATCTTATCAACTTCATCTGAGGGACTTGTGGGACAAAATTTCGCTTCCTTTCATTCTTTATATGTTCCGTTCCTATCAGTCAGCCAGAGCTCAACACAGGGGAATAGATGATGCCGAGCTACGAGATTTTATCGTTCCGAAATGGCTAGAAATATTTCACATATACTCACTCGATTCGAAAGAAAAGCTGCTTTCGGTTGTCACGCGTTGACAACTCGGGCGATTTCGCTATCCGAAGTTCGTCATAAAGCTTAAAGGCGTCGTATTTCATAATTATCACGGAATAATAACTACGATCATGGCTGCAAGGATATTGCCCCCCATATGCGATGTTTAATTATTAATTATTAATATGCAGATGGCATAACATCAGACTGGTGGCTTTATAAATATGACGCATATTTGGTCATAGTAGGAAAGCATATGTAAATAAAAGATTATTTTTAATTGATTCACCCCAAGGAATGTGACAAGCCCATTAGGGCGCTGGGGTTTACAGCGAGTGAAGGAGAATGGCAAGACTTTAGTGAGGAAAAGGACAATAAAAGAACAGGTTTCAGGAAGACAGAAGATGGCGATTGGCGTCGTGTTTATATTTTTAATTTTAGGCAGCAGGGAACGTGAAATTGAAAGAGAGTTTCTCTGGCGTTTTATGCGAGAAAAAAAACTATTAGAATAGAAATTATGGTTTGCGGAACGATTTGTAATGACGAATGTTTCCTCCTAACGACTAACCCTACTTAGGAGTTAAGAAAAAAATTGGAGTACACTAAGGTAGCTTAGATTTTGAACGGCAGTGACAGCGTACATGGTGGATTAAAGAAACAATTTGTTAGCTGCCCCCACCCCCAATCTATGGAGAGATTGATAGTTCATTAACGACATATAATGTTATGGACGTTCAAGGTAATGATGCCACGGTTACAACTAGAAAAACGCATAGTTTATAATCACGGAGTCATAACTGACCGGTAAGTACGAAATTGATTTGCAAAGTTTTCTTCTGGATAAACGTCATTAGATGAACACAAACTGTAGTGTTTATCTTACTTAAATGATGAAGCTCTGAAGTCATTAGTGGAATAGCATTTCATGGCAAAAAAGTGGAGTTAGGTGCAAATAATTTGCATCAAAGCTTTCAGATCAAAAAGTCTGTCAAAAAGATGACGGGAAGATTAAATGTCTAGAAAAGTTGTTAGGTGCAGATAATTGGCATCAAAGCTTTCAGTTTTAAAAAAAGTCTGTCAAAAAGATGACAGGAAGATTAAACGTCTAGGAAAGTAGAGTTAGGTGCAGATAATTTGCATCAAAGCTTTCAGTTCCAAGTTATCATAAAGACATATCTGATCGCTTCTCGGCCTTTTGGCTAAGATCAAAGTGTAGTATCTGTTCTCAGATTACTCGCTGAATGATCGCCTTTAGGCTGGGAGCGGTCACCGATACAGGCCGGTCGCAGGGATTCGTCCCTGCGCTGGTAGTATCATAGCTAGATTAGCTAAAGCCAAAGCTAAAGACCAGCTTGGACAAGCTATGACCAGCTAAAGCCAAAGCACTGCGGCCCGGGTGAAAACTCGGGTCCACTCCCCCTCCCGTCCCACGTTAAACCCCGACCTTGTGTCACAACCTGACCGTGTGGGAGGTCAAGTAAATCCCCGGCCTTTTGGCTAAGATCAAAGTGTAGTATCTGTTCGCAGATTACTCGCTGAATGATCGCCTTTAGGCCGGGATCGATCACTGATACAGGCCGGTCGCAGGGATTCGTCCCTGCGCTGGTAGTATCGGGGCTGGGTCTTTAGCTATGACTAGTTTTGACCAACTCTGACCAGTTCGGACAAGCTATGACCAGCAATGACCAGCTATGATTAGCTTTGACCAGCTATGACCAGCTATTGACCAGTGGCCTGGGTGGAAACGCCCGGGCCTATCCCCACATCCCCTTTTCCCACATTAAACCGGCCTTGTGCCACATCTGGACTGCGTGGGAGGTCTAGTAAATAATATCGCTTCTCGGCCTTTTGGCTAAGATCAAAGTGTAGTATCTTTTCGCAGATTACTCGCTGAATGATCGCCAAAGGCCGGGCGCGATCACTGATACAGGCCGGTCGCAGGGATTCGTCCCTGCGCTGGTAGTATCGGGGCTAAGACTAGCTATGACCAGCTAAAGACCAGCTTGGACAAGCTAAGACCAGCTAAAGCCAAAGCACTGCGGCCCGGGTGAAAACTCGGGTCCATTCCCCCTCCCTTCCCACATTAAACCCTGACCTTGTGTCACAACCTGACCCTGTGGGAGGTCAAGTAGATCCCGGCCTTTTGGCTAAGATCAAAGTGGAAACACTCGGGTCAACCCCCCTCCCTTCCCACGTTAAACACCGACCTTGTGTCACAACCTGACCGTCTGTGAGGTCAAGTAAATCCACGGCCTTTTGGCCAAGATCAAAGTGTAGTATCTGTCCTCAGATCGCTCGCTTGATCGGCCTTTTGGGCTGAGATTCGATCACTTGATACATGCTTGGCACAGGGATTCTTCCCTGCGCTGGTAGTATCGCGGCTACGTCTAGCTATGACCAGCTCCTACCAGCTTGGACAAGCTATGACCAGCTCTGACCAGCTTGGACAAGCTAAGACCAGCTAAGACCAGCGGCCCGGGTGGAAACACTCGGGTCCCCACGTTAAAAACCGACCTTGTGTCACAACCTAACTCAGTGGGGGGTTAAGTAAATACCTATCATAAAGACATGTCTAAAAAAGTAGTTTATCAAAATAATTCGCGATCTGTTTGCGATCCTGAAAATTTGATAAACTGAGAAATGAAAATGTGTTAAAAAAGTAACAGAAATTGCGATATTTTGACATCGAGGAGGAAAATGAATTCAGCTTTCTTTCTTTCTTTTGATATTCTTTTATTTTCTTCACCATCTTTTGGAACCGAATTGAAAATGTTGAAGACCCAGTCAATCGGTGAAGTGCCAGAAGCGATACACATTTTGGCGATCATTTCTCTTTGGATCCATAACTGACTTAGAATTACTTTTCTACCACAATTATTATCATTGACAGTCTTTACTTTAACACCATGTACTTGGAATTCGCACAAATATTATGATCAAAATCAGAAACTCGTTGTAGTTATTTGACAATGGTATTCAGGAAGCGACTTCACTGATCATGAAAATTTTGAATGTCCACTTCAAGAGACTATCGTGCATCGGATTTAGATGATGAACCTCTCAACTCATTAGTAAAAAGTAACCCATGACAAAGTAGTCAGGAATTAGCAAAGATACTGAAGACACTACAATGTACAATGTGCCAACATCTAGAAAAGACAGTGAAAGTTGTGTCTTGTTTTTTTGTTTTTTTTTTGGTTTAGTTTATTTGGTTTATTTTGTTTTACGGCATATTAACCTCAATTGGTTATTTAATGCCGACAAAATTTTTTGCCGACATAATTTTTGCCGACAAAACTTTTTGCCGACAAAATTTTTATTGCTGGTAATATTTTGTTTTGTCAAAAATCTGTGTCTGGTAATATATTTCCTTCAAAATTGTATTGCTGGCAATAATTTTTTTTTCAAAAAAGCATTGCTGGTAATAGTTAACTATTTGCCCATAGCTGGGACCCTAACAGGTGCTACCACCCCGGGTCAGAGTGAACCTGGGAACACCAGCAATTAAGAGAAGGTTCCACGCTCCTCAAAACTGCCTTGCTGCTGGACATAGTTTAACGTCTTACCCAGGACGCAGATGTAGTTTAGCGTCTTACCCAGGACCTGCGTTTTGGGGGTTGCGCAATCTCTTAGCTCAATAAAACAAAGCGATTTGTTGATAAACAAAACCAAATTATTTATGACTCAACCTCATATATTATCGAATTTGGAAGGACTCTTGATCTTCATTATTTAAAACTGGCAGCTCGTGTCGACAAATAAAATAATTCTGTGTTTTTGGAATTTCCCCAGTATCGGTTTCTTTTAGTCGATTAAGAAATCTTATCCAATGTTATCCAAAACATTGTTAGTCGTTCACTTACAAAAATAAAAATAAATATTCTTACATTCGAAAATATGTTTCGGCTTTAGATAATCCAGAAATAGCTGGTAAGCTTTTTAAAAACAAATCAATCATTTTTCCTAGTGTCATCCAATCTCGGGACGCAACACATCGTCCGCGATAATCTTTTATTTTTTTTTAATCACAGAAAGGCGTTAAGACGGATAGGATAAAACCGCATTAATTTAGCAAACAACTAGGCAAGATTTTTTAAAATTATTCACACATGTTCATGGGAACTATTTTAAAAAAATAGTTCAATTCCTCTGGTTTCAGAAAATAACAATTAACACTTTATCACATATAATGTACACCTGAAGATGCTCAGAAGGTAGTTGGCCGAAACGTCGTATTTAACATCAATAACAATCAAAATGAGAATAATAGTGTGACTAAATCGAATACATCAAAATATAATTTATTTCTTTGTCAATGCACTTAATTCGATGGTGAATATACCGGTACATCACTAAATCTGTAGCTTTACTAATTTACATAACAAATATTTATTTTCAACATAATTTCTATCTTTGTCAATGACCTTAATTTGGTGACGTACATGTAGGTACATCAATAAGTAGGAAGTCTAATGATAAAGTGCATTTAATTTATACATCAAATATTTATTTTTCAGTATAAACTCCTTACTTGTATATGCACTTAATATGTTGGCCTAAAATAATCCTAACCTTGAAGACGAAACTACTAGATATAGTAGTAAATACTTTTTATTAATTATCGTTTACAACATTCTATTCACTATTGTTTCTCTAGTAGTTTCGTCTTCAAGCTTTTAACTAATTATCGTATACAACATACTATTCGCTACTATTTCTCTCCGAGCCAGGAAATTTTTCTCCCCGGAATCGATCCTTCAAGTCTATAAATCGACCATTCGCCCTTGCATGGAGTATTGCTGCCATATATGGTCTGGGGCCCCTGCTGTTTGCCTCGGGGTACTTGATAAGATCCAGAGGCGGATAGGCAACGTGATTGGCCCTGATCTGTCATCTCGTCTGCAGTCGCTCTCTCACAGACGCGACGTTGCCTCGCTCTGCCTTTTTTACAAGTACTTCCACGGTAATTGCTCTGAGGAGTTGCGTTCGCTTGTCCCCAGGCCTCGTGAATTTAAACGCCCCACCAGGCTGGCATCCCGCTCCCACCCCTACACCGTGGAAACTGTTAGATGTAGACGTCTTTTCTACTCCAATAGCTTCATGTCTCGCACATCTCGCCTATGGAACTCCCTTCCCTATTACTGTTTCCCTGACAAATACAATCTCCAACGGTTTAAGTGTAGCGTCAATCGACATCTCCAGTTGCCTTGATCTATCCACTTCCCTTCTCCACATCCTTTCATTTTTCATTCCTATCTGCTCTCGCTCCGGATCTTTTGTGGCCCCCTTGCCTTGATCGATCCACTGTCTTTCTCTTTCTCCACATCCCCTCCCTTGCCACTCCTATCTGCTCTTCCTCCAACCCTTCTTTAACCCCTTGCGTGATAGTGGCCTCCGGCCTTGCTTGGGGTGATGTGATTGAAAAAAAAAAAGAAAAAAAAAGTAGTTTCGTCTTCAAGGCTAGCCTCTGGCTGTTTCAACTGCTATTTATATGGGAGAGATTTGCATATGAATACAACATGCCCCTTTGTTAATGCACTTAATTTGGGTTGTGAATATGTAGGTACATCAATAAGTCTGTAGCCTGATGACAAAAGTCTTTCCCTCCTCTTCGGTACATTCAGTCAAACCTTATACAGTGAAAATTTCAGATAGATAATCAGTTTTAGTGGTCTAGTCTTGCACATTATCGAGATGGTGCATTCTTTAGACGATATGACTATTCGCGTATGTCACATAAAAAAATATAAGAAAAATAATGGAGAATGGCATTAATAATTTCTGACTTGTCTTATTTTATATATTTATTCCTTTCTGTTATTTTTTTCTTTTTTATCCGCGCATCGTCTCGTATCGCTCTGAACGTTATGGAAGCTGCGCTGAGAGAAAATGATCCTTCGACAAGATTTGGATTTGTTTCTTTCATCTTTCGGGGGCGGGGTAGTTCTTTATTTTCTATCATTGCTTCTTAATTAAAGATCGTAGATTAGCGACCTAGGTGCTGAGATAAAGAAGCGACATAAATGGGATGAAAAACAAATCAAAAGAGGAACAAAAATTAAAATTTATCTCTTCATACAAACTCTCATATTATTTTTTTTCAATAGAAATTGCGCGGCGGATTGCGTTCAGATAATGTTCCGTATTCTGGCTTTTTTCAGGCAGTGACTCACCATCAGACTAGTCGAATCGTATGCGATGCAGGCAGTCTCCAATCGTGTTCACTGGTTCTTGTCATACGATTTAGGCTGACTGATGCCTTAACTCTAAATAGTACTACACAAGCTATGTGTAACGATAAACAAAAGCGCGCGTACCATCGGCTTTCCAGAAATTGACAAAAGAACCGCCTCATCCAATCCGTAAGCTGTTAGCGGCCATGGTCGTACAACGAGTGGACAGACATCATTACACGCGTTCGTATTTAGACTTTTATTTTGCTCGGCCAGTTGGGCACGCGCCGACAGAGAAGCAGTTGTATTTTTATTTCTGCTTTCCTAGAAATGCCCTGCCTGCCCAGAAATAAGCAATCAAAACGCGGTTTTTACTTAGCAATGACTGACAATTCCAACTCCTGACAGTCGCTGCAAATGTATTGTCTATCAATGCATCGATGCAAGTATGTGAATGGGTAGATCTCTGACACTGTTTATAAAAAATACATTGCAGTTTAGCGAATAAAGTTTTTCCTTGTATTTAATCATCAACTCTTTATTATTACTTTTCCATATATTTTCGATATTTGTGTTTTATTTACAACCTCTTCCAAATATTGATTTGTGAACAGCAGGAAATATATTTAAAAAGTATCTCTTTTTTGTTGTTTTTGCTTTGTTCTTTTCTTTCTTTCATCAATCCTTTTCTTTTTCTACGTTTTCTTTCTTTTACTCTTTTTCTTTTCCTATTATTTGTTTATTCCTAGCAATTCTCTTTCTCATTATTTTTATTCCTTTTCCTTATTTTTCATTCCTTTTTTTATTTTTCTTCACCTTTGCTATTGTCCAAATTATTTGTCTTTTATTACCTTTGTCCTTTTCCTAATTCTTTGTATGTATTTATCTATTTCTCTTATTTTATCCGGTTTCTTTTATTTTTATTTTCTCAGTCTTTCTTCCTTATTCTTGTTTTTTTTTCGTCGTTTTTTCTTTCTTAATTACTTTTTAAATGTTATTGGTGTTTGTATTTTTAAGTTCGTTTACTTTATCGCATATTGTCTCTTCTTCTTCTTCTTCTTCTTCTTCTTCTTCTTCTTCTTCTTCTTCTTCTTATTATTATTATTATTATTATTATTATTATTATTATTATTATTATTATTATTATTAATAATAATAATATTCTTCTTCTTATTATTATTATTATTATTATTATTAGTAGTAGTAGTAGTAGTAGTAGTAGTAGTAGTAGTAGTAGTAGTAGTAGTATTTTTCTGTATGCTATGTTTCCTGCTTTGTCTTCTATAGAGCCGAGTCCAAACAATGATCCTTAGGCCCTGTAGTAGTATTTTCATTTAATTCATAGCATTTTTCTTAGTATATGGGATGTTCTTAGTATGGGTCTGGGTGATGGACATACTAATTTCTTCTTGTTCTTCTTGTTCTTCTTGTTCTTCTTCTTTATTCTGTAATTATGATTATATATCTGCTTATCTTTTTTCCATCATTCTTTCCTCTCACTGAAATTCTTTCTTCTGTTCTTTCTCACCCTTACCGACTTCCTTTTCTTTTTCTTATTTCCGTCTTCTTCCTAATTTTCCCTTATTTTTTCGTTCTCCTTCTATTTTCAGATTCTATTCTATTTTCTCTTTTTTCTTTCTTTCCTTCTTTCTTTCTTACTTTCTTTCTTAATCTACCATATTTCTTCTCCTTTCTATTTTCTCCGATTATATTCTTGTATTTGGGGTCTTTCTTTTTCTACCATTTTTTTAAAATTTTCTTTTACATTTTTATTTCTTTTTTTTCTTTTTCTATTTCCTCTTTTCTTTCTTTCTATCCTTTATACTCCTTTTCCCCTTATTTTTCTTTAACAATTTCTTTCTGTTTTTCCATCTTCAACAACTCTACTTTATATTTTTAATTTCTTTTCTCACTTTTCCTTTTCCTTTTACTTTTTCCTATTTTCTGAGGAAATTCCGTCTTCTCGCTATCCGTATTTCTTTGGAGTGTGTCCTTTTTCTTCTCCTTTGTCAGTATTTCTAGATATCGAGTCCACGCCTCTCACTCGATAATAAAAATCTTTCCCGCGTACACGATTACAAATTCAGATTGGTGAAGTGAATCGTCACACTGTCCCTACTTACAGTTATCAGAGCATCATGGCAGACAATGAAATCTGTAGGGGAGTAGCAACCTATCGCTGACATAATTAACTTTTCATTACTACAATCTGTGTCATTTGATAGCCACATCGACGCAAGTTTAAATGCTGACGAAACTTCTTATCTGCTTCCTCTTCAGCGACAATCGATCGCTGTCTTCTTTGGAGTGAAAAGCTTTAAGCATATTCATCTACTTCTGTGTTACGTAATCTAAATTTCTAAGTTTCTTTCTCATCCAGTTTAAGAAGGGTCTTCAAAAATTCTTCACGGTGAATATAGACCGAGTATTTTATCATCAATTCGTTTAATATCTAGTTTCAAGAATCTTCTGGGCAATTTTGTTCTGACGATTCCGTGCACCGCTTTCTGCTTGGTTGAATCCGTCCACAATATACCGATGTATTTATACTTTTCCTTCCTTTTCTGATTCATGATTAATTCCTGGTTGCGTACATCATTCTCATTTTTTGCGTACTGCCGACATTTACCGATTCTCTGTCAGGATGTACGTGATCATGGCTCTCCACAATTTCCTGTCCTTCATAGCTCTTAATAAATTTTATCTTTTTACTATCTCTCCTAAACCTTGACCCGCTATCCATTTCACAAGCTCATTATTCTACGTGCTATGTCCATTCAGGACGTAGGCGATCATGACTCTCCACAATTTCCTGTCCTTCGTAGCTCTTAATAAATTTTATCTTTTTACTATCTCTCCTAAACCTTGACCCGCTATCCATTTCACAAGCTCATTCTTCTACGTGCTATGTCCCTTCAAGACGTAAGCGATCATGGCTCTCCACAATTTCCTGTCTTTTGTAGCTCTTAATAAATTTTATCTTTTTGCTATCACTCCTAAAACTTGCTCCGCTATCCATTTCACAAGCTCATTCTTCTACGTGCTATGTCCCTTCAAGACGTAGGCGATCAAGGCTCTCCACAATTTCCTATCTCTTGTAGCTCTTAATAAATTTTATCTTTTTGCTATCACTCCTAAAACTTGCTCCGCTATCCATTTCACAAGCTCATTATTCTACGTGCTATGTCCCTTCAAGACGTAGGCGATCAAGGCTCTCCACAATTTCCTATCTCTTGTAGCTCTTAAGAAATTTTATCTTTTTGCTATCACTCCTAAAACTTGCTCCGCTATCCATTTCACAAGCTCATTATTCTACGTGCTATGTCACTTCAGGACGAAGGTGATCATGGCTCTCCACAATTTCCTGTCCTTCGTAGATCTTAAGAAATTTTATCTTTTTGCTATCACTCCTAAAACTTGCTCCGCTATCCATTTCACAAGCTCATTATTCTACGTGCTATGTCACTTCAGGACGAAGGTGATCATGGCTCTCCACAATTTCCTGTCCTTCGTAGATCTTAAGAAATTTTATCTTTTTGCTATCACTCCTAAAACTTGCTCCGCTATCCATTTCACAAGCTCATTATTCTACGTGCTATGTCACTTCAGGACGAAGGTGATCATGGCTCTCCACAATTTCCTGTCCTTCGTAGATCTTAAGAAATTTTATCTTTTTGCTATCACTCCTAAAACTTGCTCCGCTATCCATTTCACAAGCTCATTATTCTACGTGCTATGTCACTTCAGGACGAAGGTGATCATGGCTCTCCACAATTTCCTGTCCTTCGTAGATCTTAAGAAATTTTATCTTTTTGCTATCACTCCTAAAACTTGCTCCGCTATCCATTTCACAAGCTCATTATTCTACGTGCTATGTCACTTCAGGACGAAGGTGATCATGGCTCTCCACAATTTCCTGTCCTTCGTAGATCTTAAGAAATTTTATCTTTTTGCTATCACTCCTAAAACTTGCTCCGCTATCCATTTCACAAGCTCATTATTCTACGTGCTATGTCACTTCAGGACGAAGGTGATCATGGCTCTCCACAATTTCCTGTCCTTCGTAGATCTTAAGAAATTTTATCTTTTTGTTATCTCTCCTAAACCTTGTTCCGCTATCCGTTTACTCAACGCCACAAACTTGGTTATGCATTGTTTTCCTCTCTTCTTCTTGTCGTCAATCCGCCCTGTGAGTATTGGATTTTCCAAACCTACTTTCCTTATTATGTACCCTAGAAATTTTGAACCGTTTCATCCAGATGTTATGTTTTCTCTTTCTCTCTATCTTCTCTAAAGCTTCATTGATGTTCTGTCTGTATTATTCTCGGCATCTTTCTGTAAAACCAAATTTCTCTTACTTCATCTAACTTCATCTATGAGGAGAGTGTTCAGCGTTCATACACACCTAGGAGTGCTGATATCACGTAAGAGTTCAGTACTCTTATTTTTTTGTCTAAAGAAATTTTCATGTTTCTTAATACCCTGCTTAGGTTTTAGAATGCATATTTGGCTATCAAAGTGCGCCTTCGGATTTCAGTGCCACACATTCTGTCTCCTATTAAAACTCTTCTCGGATATTTAAATATTTGTACTTGTATGATTTTGTAAGTTACATTTTGAATGTTGGGCTCATCCATTCTGTCTTCTTGTAGTTCATAGATAGTCCTTTCTTCTCGCTCTCCTTCGCTACTTTCTTTAGGAGTTTTTATAGTTTTCTCGTGATCCGATCTCCTAGAAAAATACTCTGTTTCGATTATACTTTCCAAACATTTGCAATTATTATTATTATTATTATTATTATGATTTTTATTTCCATTGATATCTTGCGTTTACACATTTCTGTCCGACTCCCGCCCGGGGACCTAAGGTTAGAAATGGCATCATGACACTTTCCACTGCAAAAAAAATAAAAAATAATTACATAGATAAAGCCCTTCGTAAAGTGTGGGCTGTACTTGTCAGAACAATTTTTTTGTATCTCCTTGAGGCATGGACTTCCAGGGATCCCTTCAATCAGCCTACTGGAATCTTTTCCAACCAGTCCAAGGGCTCCAACTACAACAGGAATTGCTGATGTTCCCATGTGCCACATTTTTGAGATTTCTATTTCAAGGTCCTTGTATTTTGACAGTTTTTCGAATATCTTCAAAGATACATTGCAGTCTGCAGGGACTGCCATATCAATAAGGAGGCACTTATTTTGTTTGTGGTCTTTAATAACAATGTCTGGGCGGTTGGCTTTGATTGTTCTGTCAGTGTGTATTGTGTAGTCCCATAGAATTGTAAATAATAATAATAATAATTATTATTATTGTTATTATTATTTTCATTTAATTGTTAGTATTTTTCTTAGTATATGGGATGTTCCTAGTATGGTGATTTTCAGGGCAACTTGTATATTGATCTTACCTGGGACACTGTTAATAAAATTGTTCATCCCTTTTCTGTTAAGGCTCTGACCTCCGATTACTGTTGGTACAGTCTCAGTCTTCAATCCCCACATCCTGTTAATCTCGATCTCCAGGTCCTTATATTTGGACAATTTCTCGATAATTTTCAAAGAAATGTTTCGCTTACATGGTACTGCAATGTCAATAAGAATACACTTACTGAATTTCTCTATTTTATTATAATATCAGATCTATTGGCTTTTATATCCCTGTCAGTTTGAACTGGAATGTCCCAGAGCATAGTTACATCGTTGTTTTGTATAACCCAGTCTGGTTGGTACTCATACCGTCTCTCGGTAGTTTCGATTTTGTGTTTCTTGCATTATTATTATTATTATTATTTCTCTCGGAAGGTGAAACATTTTTAACGGAAGATCGTGTATTGTAGATGTTCTCCATCAAGTCGTACGACCTCAGATAAAGCGCAACTTTCGCAGAATATATGTAATAATAAGCCACCACGACTTCTGAAGCAATGGGATATTAGGCTTTATTTTAATTTTCTCAATGTAGGAATTTCTTGTCTTTTATGATAATATAAGCAACGAAGACTTCTGAAGCAATGGGATATTAGGCTTTATTTTAATTTTCTCAATGTAGGAATTTCTTGTCTTTTATGATAATATAAGCAACGAAGACTTCTGAAGCAATGGGATATTAGGCTTTATTTTAATTTTCTCAATGTAGGAATTTCTTGTCTTTTATGATAATATAAGCAACGAAGACTTCTGAAGCAATGGGATATTAGGCTTTATTTTAATTTTCTCAATGTAGGAATTTCTTGTCTTTTATGATAATATAAGCAACGAAGACTTCTGAAGCAATGGGATATTAGGCTTTATTTTAATTTTCTCAATGTAGGACTAACTTCTGTGGCATAGAACCAAACTCCACAGTCACAATTGGTATCATGGTGACCTGGACGCCACCTATTCTGGCAACTCTAATTCGAAGGTCAGTGTATCTCATAAGGTTATCAATTTCTTTTAACATGATATTATGGTCACCAGAAACAGTCACGGCAACGAGGAGGGTATTATTTGCTTTTTTCCTTGTCGATGACAGTAATATCGTATCTGTTTCGGTGACCTGAAAGACATGTTCTGTTTGCATGTTGAAATTCCACAACTTCTCGACTTGTTCGTTTTCGATCACCTTCTCTTCTGGTTTGTGGCGGTAACATTTTTTGTCGATTTAACGTCTAGTTTCCGAGCAGAGTATCTACCTGATCTCCATGGCTAAGAACACCTCGCATCAGGAATTTAGACAGAAAGAAGGTAGCGTGGACAAAAGTCCTATTAAAACTAACAAAGTCAATAAAACTACCCTGAATGAATCAATATATATTAAATGTAAAACATTTAAAAAGATAAATGGATTTCTAAAAAAGCATCCGAAGAGTGAGTGATGAGCGTAAATATTTACATTCTAACTCCGGATACATACGAACATTCTTCGCAATCTCGAGTTGGCTGACGTCATAATTTTCACGCACCAAAGCCGGTCAGAGCACAGTGGAACTAACAGAGAGTGAGATCCTCAATATCAATTTATACGAATAACAAATTGTGTCACCTTTGCTGCCTCAATCGATAAACGTTTCTCCCCAGACACCAGACATACATCACTAAACACCGCTTGGCAGCATTTCCAAGAATGATCTCAATTTCCTTTTATATGGACAATAACAACTAAAAAACAACCGCGGAGACCCCAATGCAATTTGGTTTTCATGGCACAGTCTTCTGTATTATGTTAGAGATGGATTCCATCAAACTCCATTTAGAAATACTCCTTTCATTTACAGTATTATCAACAATTATCTATACTATTTCTACTGATCTATACCAGTTATACCCTTCTAATCTTATCAATTTAAGCGCTGAAACATAGTGCTTATACGCGTTTGAACAGACGCCCTGTTTCCATTAAACTGTCAATTACATCTATTGGCCTACGTAGCCCGTAGTCTGGCAGAGATTCTCCGGCATTTTCTTCGTAATATTGACTTACAACGAGATACGTGTTAAGAGATTTTATTACTAGAATTTTTTTATCGCTAACATTTTTGTTGAGATTTATGAACTCTACGTTCGTTCTATTTCGAAAACCATGAAATTTACGCTGATTTGTTTGGAAAAATACTTTGACAAAAACCCTACTTAGCGGCTTAATAATAACTTTAATTTAATTTAAGTTAATAGGACTTCATGATAAACAATATTTTTAATAAAATTTATTTTTTACCTTTTTAACAGCACGGAATAAAGTCTTAAGATTTCTTACTCTTGAACATGCAACATACAACTGGCTCTGTGTAAATATTTCTTTCTGGAGCCAAATTCCAACTTTTTGAAGCGTTTGGCCAGGTGATTTGTGTATAGTTCTCGGAAAAGCAGAGCGAATTGTAAATTGGATTCTTGTACAGTGTAACCCGGATATAAGAGAGTTGTCGGGAACGGAGGGGTCTCTTATATCCGGGTTTCTCTTATATCCGGGTTTGGTCGATTATATATACATTAACACAGGCTCTAATTTGGGACCAGAGAAATTCTCTCTTATATCCGGGTTTCTTTTATATCAGGGTCTCTTATATCCGGGTTACACTGTATATAAAATCTTAAAGAAAAGCTGTGCAAAATCAATATTGCATTTTTATTTAATAACTATTTGCTATTTTAATCATTAAATTGTTTTAAAAAATAGTTGGAGTATTTTATGTTAAATAATAAAAATTTTAGTTTTTCAAAACAAAAAAATTAAAACTTATTGTACTAAGCTACGCGCCCTAATAAAAACCATCTGTACTTTGTACGCCCTTACCTGTTTGCATTTTTCCCTAAAATTTTGTTTCGAAATGGACGGAAGGACAGAAGTTACCGAATTTATAGATATTTGGTACCTGGTATCTAAGAGAGCAGTGAAAATAATACCGGCGGCGAAAACAGATTATTTTATTGGAAAAATGTATAGAAAGTATAACACCTTGACGAAATATTTGAAAAGTCACAGAAGTATTCAGCATCCAAATTAGGTTTCTTTAATGTTGATTTTTGAAACAACAATGCTTTGTCTTCACAAATGGCACAAAGGTAACGTGTTTCTCACCATACTTTTTGCTGTTTTGTTTTTGTTTTTTAACAAACTCTACCAGGTCCGGTTGTACGTTGTTTCTTCACAATTGGTTGTATAGCTTCTAAATAACGCCTTCAACGGTTTTTGTTACTTGGTAGTTGATCATAAAGGACTCATTTCATATATTGCTACCCGAAAAAAAAAACAAGGTTCTTCGGATGGAAAGTTTTTTATTGCCTATATTGGCTATTACAAAAAGTAGCGTTTGAAGATCACATCTGACCTCTAGAGACCAACGTGTTAGTCTCTCGAAGGCAGAAGCTGGTAGATAGAATTCATTATTTTTAAAGAAAACAGGACGTTTAGTCAAACACATGTATCCACTAAATTATAACATTTAAAGTAATTTGAAATAAATTTGGATCAAAGAATAAAATACATTAATTCCTTAGAAAATACATTTTTATCCAAACTAGTGTTTAATATCGGCTTGATGCCCGACCTTTCAGAGTTGGAATCACTTAGGCTTTCTGAGTTGGAATCACTTAGGCTTTCTGATTGACAATATTGCATAATTATATTCTTTTGTTTTTTTAACAAACTCTACCAGATCCGGTCGTATGTTGTATCTTCACAATTGGTTGTATAGCTTCTAAATAATGTCTTGAACGGATTGTGTTACCCGGTAGTTGATCATAATGGACTCATTTCATATATTGCTACCCAAAAATCAAGGGTCATGATCAACTCATGAAAGATTTATTGCCTATGTTGGCTATTACATAAGTTGGCGTTTGCAGTTCACAATTGACCTCTGGCGACCAACGTGTTAAGACTCTCGAATACATAAGCCGGTAGATGTAATTCATAGACTAAAAAAAACAGGACGTTTCGTCAAACACATGTATCCACTATATTATATTGTCTTGTTGTTTTGCTTTTCTTTTTCTTTTTTTTTAACAAACTCTACCAGATCCGGCCGTACGTTGTATCTTCACAATTGGTTGTATAGCTTCTAAATAATGCCTTAAATGGTTTGTGTTACTCGGTAGTTGATCATAATGGACTCATTTCATATATTGCTACCCAAAAATGAAGGTTTTTCAGATGGTCAACTCATTAAAGTTTTTATTACCAGATTGAAGAATAAAAGTCATTAATTAGTAAATACATGTATCCACTAAATTATAACATTTAAAGTAATTTTGAAATAATTTTGGATCAAAGAATAACATTTATTAATTCCTTAGTAAATACATTTTTATCCAAACTAGTGTTTAATATCGTCATGATGCCCGACCTTTCTGCGTTGGAATCACTTAGGTTTCTGCTTGACAAAATTCCATAATTATAGGTAGAAGGAATTGTAAGGATAGAGGAAGAGAGGAAAAAGGGGATGTGAAGCAAGAATGGTTAGCTATAAGAAAACTATGGTAAAATAAAATAAAAAAGAAAGAAAACCAGGTGAAAAGAAAAATAAATAGATCCAGAGAGAGGAGAAAGGAATGGAGATTTTTTTTTTAAAGAGATAAGCTGGTTATCAAACACTGGATGATACAGTGACTGAGAGAAAGATAGATGAATAATGATAATTAACTTTTTTTATGGACAGAGAGCGACAGAAAAGAAGACGAAAGAAGTTGGAAGAAAAGAAAAAATAGAAGAGAAAATGCAGTAGAAAATATTTATAGATTTCTTATACAGCTTTCTTTTTTGCATTTGAATCTAATCCGTCCTGCGACAAAATATAGACAAATGTTCGGCATCTGAACAGCACAGGGTGATACACGTAATCAATGCGAGAAAGACAAGAGACTTGAGATTATCAGAGTTAACAACAACCAAAGAATTCCGACGATCTGCATTTTGGTTATTATTACTAGTAATTCACTAACTGTTACTTTGATTACGACAAGCTGATCGAATCACAAGTCTAAATGGTTTGCCCTTTTAAAATACTGCATTAATAAGAAAATATATTCAGTTTAAATGCAGAAGACATAATCTTGAAAGAGGTTTGTTCATGGGTAAAAATAGCAAAAATGTTATTTTTTATTCGTACTGAAAATCTCTTTTAAAATAATTTAAAATCGTGAACTTTATATATATATAAATTCTTGAAGCTATATACATAAAGCAGTTGAAACCTAACCTGAACAAAATAAACTATGAAATCTCCAAAAATATCCTTAAATGCCTATAATTAGTAACAGAAGTCATTGGTTCATACCAACGGCTTTCCATACTCAATACTCATCGGATTCACTCTCGCGTGGTCATGTGTGACGTCATGAGCTGTCGTGCGATTTTCGCTTTCAGCGTTTTATATGCACGTGTTTATCGTTGCTTGGAAATCATCCATGTAAACAAATAATACTATCATCAATTTCTTGTTCGTGTATTGCATAAATATATTGTGTAATTGTCATCTTTGATAATGGCTTATGTAAGCCGAAAGCTCAGATTGGATTAAATAAAAAAAAGTATGTATCAATATTGTGATTTTCTTTCATTATTTAATGATAATGTTATTAAGATTATCAGACTATATGAAAAAAACTTACATAAAATATATAGACAACGCTTATCTATATTATTTAATGAGACATGTATTAATATATATATATATATATATATATATATATATATATATATAATGCACTGTTACATTAGAACGTGTACATACCCACTACAATACTGTACATCATGTTTCAGCGTTAATCTGTTTAACGTTTCATCACTTGTGAAATCACGATGCTATTAAAATACTTTTAGATATTTCAGTGGCATCATGATTTCCCACCTGATGAAACGTTAAAAAAAATTAACGTTGAAACAAGATGTACAGTTTTGTAGTGGGTATGTACATGTTCTAATGTAACAGTGCATAATAAATAAATATTTATTTCTCTACCCTTGTATTGAGCCCTGTTTTAAATTAATGTTTTGAATGCTGAAATCTTACTCTTTGTACTTTTACATTTGGATATATATATATATATATATATATATATATATATATATATATATATATATATATATATATATATATATATATGAGAAAGGAAATATATTATGCTGTAGTGGGACAATGGTAATTGTGTGTGATTTTTACGAGGAACTGGAGGCTTCCCGATTGTCGACTTCTGCCTGTTTTTTTTTTAAATTTCTGTAAGTATGCTGCTATCTACTATATAAGTTACCTTGACAACAAAAGATTACTTCAAAAGCCTGAAAGTTTGGCTTTATACTCTTCTATAGTTACCTAATGGTGAAGACAGAAAGGATAACTTTGCTCGCAACAGAGATGTCCATTTTATTGCCATTCATAATGTACGTGTATATGTATATTTGCGACCAGGATGTTCCCCGACAACTCCTGCTCATGAATAGAGGCGTACCTTCTAGTCAACTGAGAAACCTATCTAAGATACTGTCCCATCTTTATTTACTGAGACAAATCATTCAGTTCAGTTATGTGGCATACATGATACAAGCATGGCACATAACTGAACTGAATTTCCATTTCTTTGTGGCTATGGAACCCGGTTCGTCCTGGTATTTACTAATAGCTGGGGAAGAAGACGAGGATCCATACCAAGGGTATTAGCACGTAAATGAATGTAATGGATTCTACTGGAATTCGAACTCGGCTTCTCCGAATCTGCAATACCGAGCCGTTATCCATTACTCTACCGTACCTCACTAATCAAATCATGCACATGTTAAAACACCAATCATTTAAGATAAAAAAACCCCAATGAATCTAGAATCCGGACCTTTATTATTACTGTTGTAATAATAATAATAATAATTATTATTATTATTATTATTATTTCCTTTGATATCTGGCGTTTACACATTTCTTTCCGGGTCCCGCCCGGGGACCTAAGGTTAGAAATGGCATCATGACACTTTCCACTGCAAAAAAAAATAAAAAATAATTACATAGATAAAGTCCTTCGTAAAGTGTGGGCTGTACTTGTCAGAACAATTTTTTGTATCTCTTTGAGGCATGGACTTCCAGGGATCCCTTCAATCAGCCTACTGGAATCTTTTCCAACCAGTCCAAGGGCTCCAACTACAACAGGAATTGTTGATGTTCCCATGTGCCACATTTTTGCGATTTCTATTTCAAGGTCCTTGTATTTTGACAGTTTTTCGAATACCTTCAAAGACACATTGCAGTCTGCAGGGACTGCCATATCAATAAGGAGGCACTTATTTTGTTTGTGGTCTTTAATAACAATGTCTGGGCGGTTGGCTTTGATTGTTCTGTCAGTGTGTATTGTGTAGTCCCATAGAATTGTAACAGGTCCTATCTCCGTAACCGGGTCAGGGTGGTGTTCGTACCAGTTTCTTTCAGTTTCCTTCCCATAGGAGTTGCAAATTTTCCAGTGCAGATATTGGCCCACTCTGTCATGCCGGGTTTTATATTCAGTGGGTGCCAATATCGTGCAACCTGATATAAAATGATCAATGGTTTCTGGATATTTGTCACAGAATCTGCATCTTGGGCTAACACAGTATTTTAGTATATGTGCTTGATAATTCCTAGTTAACAAGCATTGGTCTTGTGCAGCAATGATAAAACCCTCAGTTTCACCTTTCAACCCTGCACTACGTAGCCACTGATGGGTGCGGTTTTTGTCTACGTCTGCTTGTTTGGTACGGGCAGATTATTGGTCATGGAGCGGTTTATTTTGCCATTGTTTCTTTATCTGGTCGGTCGCATTTCTCTTTGCATTCTTTTTTAAGTTTTTTGCAGCTTCAGCCGGTGTACAGTGAGGTATTTGAATTTCTGTGCCCATTTGAAGCTCTTTTTTGAATTTTTCGGCTTCCTTTACTACAGAGTAGAGACACTTACTACTTTCATGTTCCTTGACACATACTATCATCCAGTCTTCTGTATTTTCCAAGTATCTTTGGAGGCCAATTGTTGTACTTTTGTAGGATAGTTCTAGTTGAACTAGTCCTCTGCCTCCTTCGGATCTGGGCACATACAGGCGATCAATATCAGCTTTGGGATGATGCATGCGGTAGCAAGTGAGGAGCTTTCTCGTTTTGGCGTCCATTCGCTTAATTTCAGCTATGGTCCAGTTAAGTACATTAAAGCTGTATTGCACCACAGGAACAGCTAAGGTGTTTATAGCTGATATTCGTTTTTTTTAGTTTAGCTCGGTATTTAGTACCAGGCGTACACGCCTGTAGTACTCCTTTCTTACCTTCTCTTTCATTTGGGAGTGTTGTATGCCATCTCCCTCACTAATTCCTAGGTACTTATAAGCTTCACCATGCTCCAATTCTCTAATCTTCGTGGCAAAATCTAAATCTATTAAGGGTGCTTCTAAAATTCTACCTTTCTTGAATGTTACTTTAGCACATTTATCTAATCCGAATCTCATACCTATGTCGTCACTAAAGTATTTTACAATATTAAGTAGGCCCTTCAACTCATTGTCGTCTTTTTTATTATTATTATTATTATTATTATTATTATTATTATTATTATTATTTAACAAATAATTTTTGACCGGCATTTGTTTCATAAGTCAATCCCGAGTCATGACCTATGACCTATGACCTAGAGCTAGCAAAGTATGTCATGTTTGTTGTTTTCACTTGTTTTTCTGTAATCTAATCTAAATGAACAAAGCTTTTTGCGGGATATGGGCTCTGCTTGTTTGAGATGATGCCCCTAGGATTTTGTTGATTTGTTGTTGAGATCCATTCTTTAGCAGACCCAAAGCTCCGTCCATAATAAGAACAATTTTATTTTTTTAACTGCAACATTTCTTTCTATTTCCATCTTCAGGACTTTGTTTGCTTAGCTTTTGCTAAAAAAAAAAACGTTAATCGAAAATACTGTGTTTGTGAAGGTAATAATAAACTATAAAACAAAAAAGAAACGTATGTATGCTGCAAAAACTGTTTCCTTATCACTTCTCAGTAGAGACGCGTTTGATATAAATATTTCTTTTATGTGACGTGTACCTTTAGGACGTGGGCGGTCACTACTCTCCACATCTTCTTATCATTTGAAGCTCTTAAGATTTATTATTTGCTATACTTCCTACTCTATGATTTGCCATTTTTTGCTACAAGCACGTCCCCTTTTCCCTGTCCGTCCTTCTTTCACTCTGTCATGGGTGTGTTAAATTCTCCAAGTTCTCTTTCCTCATTATCTATCCTAAAAGTATCAACTGCCTCTTTATGATTATAAGTGTAAGTGTCATTTTGCATTTTACTTAAACGTTTTTCATCGTTTCACCCCAAACAAAGCGCTAATGTCATTAGAACACATGGGGGGTGGAGGCAGAGAGTGAAAGAATGGGAATACTTTAGTTCGGGAGGATCGAGAAAAATGACCAAAACGAACGGGGTTCAACATGAGAGAAGATGGCAATTGACGTTACGTTGGAATTCTTGAAGAGTGTAGTTATCAGCGAAGCAAGAAATCGGGATTTTCACAGATAGGAAATAAAAAATGAACTGTTAGCGTATTATTCCTGTTCTTTTATTGCCCCCCCTCTCTCTCTCTAATCATTTTTCTCATATTAACCCCCCTTGCATCTTAGTGGCTTTATTGCCTTGCTTGGAGGGAAATGATTAAAAAGTAATATCTTCAATGAAGATATAACGCTTATCTTTAAATTCATTTCAGGCGAGGTTAGCGAAGCCAGACATTAGCCAATCAATAGACTCTTAAGCTTATCTACAGAAGCAACATATAACTCTACTCTGTTTCTTAATATATATGTGTCTGATGAGTTCCTTTGAAGATTTTTTTTATCATCTTCGCACAAGTCTCGCCTAAGGCCACTATATTGGTCCCACCCAGCGCGAATTGAACGTAGTATAGTTTCATGAACTAGTTTACGACATATTGGAAATGCCCCTATTTTAATCGGCAATATATCTATTTTAATTCCTATCTTTTAGCAGATGGTAAATACAACAATGTCATTTAACCATCTATACAATTACTATGGTTGCTTTTGTGCGCGTTCTCTAAGCATTCTGACTGACAGCCTGATGTGGCACTAAAAATTGTTATATCGGAAGAGAGACGAGAACAAAACAGGTTTAATACTGAATATTATATATGCAATGGTATCGACTTACAGACAATAGATATTTTCTATCTTGCTTTCAAGCAACAATGTCATTGATTCCCATGAAATAAAACCCGTTTTTATATGGTAGCCTGGGAGATGTAAATAACCCAGTTTTTGGTTTTTGAAAGAAAATTAAAAGAGCATTCACCTTCTTTCTTCTATCTAACCAAACAATATCTTAATGTGGACGTTCATTCTTGGATAAAATTCAAAGAACAATCTCGGATTCAGCCACTTTCCCACTGTCGTAACGTAGCTTCCCTGAGCCTTTTTCTTTATAAGCGTATCGCCCCAAGAAAGGCGGGAGTACCACTAGCACGCAAGGGGTTACAGAGAGTGGGAGCAAGGGTAAAGAGGAGTGTTTGGGGGAAAGGATAAAGAGAAGGACGGGGATCAAGATCAACGCATCAGATGATGTCGATTGACATTACATTTGAAGATTTGAAGATTATAGTTATCAGGGAAGCAAGTAAGAGGAAGGGAGTTCCACTGTCGGGAAGTGAGAGATAAGAAGCTGTTGGAATAGAAGAGACGCCTCCATTTAACCGTTTCAACAGTGAAAGGGTGGGACCCACATGCCAGCCTAAAAGCACGCTTAAATTATTGCAGTTTGGGAATCAGTGAAAGTAGATCGTCTGAGCAGTTGCCATTTATATATATACTTTCATGATAATTGTTTTGATGGCCCGTGGTATCTGGACTTTATGAATTTAAGCGGAGTACACCATTGTCAGCAAGGTCTCATCTTTTTACAATTGAAATGGCCAGATGTAACCGCAAGTTCATGAGGAAAATAACATTATTAAAATGTTTTTGTTTCTTTTCGCTCTCACTTGCTCACTTATCAATAGCCACATACATAAACAATGATTGAATACAATATGTCTTGAATTTTGTAACATTTTGTAGAAGGTAACGTTGTCAGCATTTTAAACGACTGGCGATTATCACTAAGGATGATCATAAGTGTAAACACCTTTTCATTCATATTGTGGCCTATTTAGGGGCCAGAAAGAATGACGCGGAAGACGAAGGTAGGTTGAATAAGTATATTGAACATATATACAAAACAATAGTATTAGTAATAAGTAGCTAGCAGTGTACGCCCGAAAGGTAGATTAGCACTTCGTCTACTATTGCCCAAAACCCGCTATATTTAACCCCCCCACGTGGGTCGTATGTGACACAAGGCCGGTATATCGTGGGTTCCCCGATCCAGTAGGATAGGCCAAAAGTATTCCCTTTAAACCCATAAAAACGGGTTCAGTGCTTGTCTACCTCCTCAGACGAAACTTTGTCCTGCGGCAAAACCTCGTCCGGGTTCCTCTCCGCCGAGGCGTATAGTTTGACAGTCATGGACGGTTTGGCACCGTAGTGCCCAAAACCCGCTGCTCAACCGACTCTCGCAGTTTGTATTTATGAGAGGAGGAAGAATTCATTCTACTGTAGAAGGATTTACCACAACACTTCAGAAACCGGAAAAGTTACTGATTATTTTTCTCGAGACAATAAATATACTTCTTTTGAAAAATGTTTTTGTCATCGTTAAATGAATAAATTAGAATGTCTTGAATTTTGAAACACGAATAAATTAGAGACAAAACACACACAGTAGTGTGTGTTAATCGCTCTGTCATCAGTGATAATATTATATCCGGATTCTTTTTTTCTCCAAAGAAAAAGAATCAACTTTTCTCCATTTCTAAGGCATATGCTTATGCGCATGCTCTTTGGTTGGGAAAATGGCTGCGATAGCTGTAATGAAAAAAAACATTTTTTTATTAGTGCGATCCGCCTTTTGCTTCAGAAACTGGAAAAGTTAATGCTAATTATTTTTCTCTAGAGAATAGATATACTTCTTTTAAAAATGTTTTTCATCGTTAAATGACTAAATTATAATGTCTTCAATTTTGAAACATTTCATTGGCGGTAACGTTGTGAGCATTTTAAACCATTGGCGATTTTCACTAAGGAAGGTCTTAAGTGTATGCACCTTTTGCTTCAGAAACCGGAAACGTTAATGATAATTTTTTTTTCTCGAGAGAATAAATATACTTCTTATAAAAATGTTTTTCATCGTTAAATGAATGTGTGTCTTGAATTTTGTAACATGAACAAATTAGAAACAAAACACACACAGTAGTGTGTGTTAATCGCTCTGTCATCAGTGATAATATTATATCCGGACTCTTTTTTTTTAAATTCCAGAAGGAATATTTTCTCTATCTTTCTCTCTATCTCCATTTGTTCATATCTATCTCAGTCTGTTCATATTTATCTCTTTATCACACTATCCCCGTCTATTTATATATGTGTATCTCTTACCTGAACATATTACAGAATAAAATAATTAAATTCTTGTTGAAACTAGGAATCTATAGCCAAGCGTTTTGTTCCATTGATTATTGCTTCTTTTATTTATTTACTGTTAAAACAAAACTCCAACAATTTCCGTCACTTCAGAACATTTTCAATCATTTTTTTCTCATTCTTTTTGCCCAAATTCAATTTGCTTTGGCGTCCTGACTTTTGCACTTGAATTTTCAAACTACATTTTATACATCAAATTTATATTTCCACCAATAAAGGTTATGTGTTATCCATGTTCTCAAACATTGTCGTTTTTTTTCCTGATCTTATTCAAAGGCTTATTCAATTATTTATTCCACGCTACTCACTGTGTTAATGAAAATAAGAAATACATTTTATAACATTTTATTATTTACCGATTCAACTATTCTATCAAAACAAGCGACATTTGCTGGCCCCGTAGTGGTTTGGTTTGTTTAGTTTTACGGAATATCAACCTCAGTGGGTTATTTAATGCCGACAAGATTTTTATTGATAGTAATATTTTTTTCTTCCAAGATGTATTGCTGAAAATACTTTTTTCTTCAAAAGCTTGGAATATTTGTTTTTTCAAAAATGTGTGTGTTTGTGTGTGTGTGTGTGTGTAGTAACGGTGAACATCACCGTTCCCATACAAGAAATGGCATTCGGTGACCAGAAAGTTAGCTCTTCTATCGGTTTGGGATTTGCAATAGCTTTTTTCTTACTTGATCGATTGATTTGTTTTTAAGGTTTATCAACCTTTTGCAGGTTATTTAAAACCAGAAAATTGTATGAAATTTTGGGAGATAATAATGATTTAATGATTAGTGGGAGACAAGAGGTGTATTTGAGTGGAAGTGGATAAAATGAACCCGACCGGAACCAGAACTCGGCTCTACGATTTCCAATTCACACTGTTATCTATTACGCCACTCGCATATCCGAGCTTACAGCAGCTGGTCATCTAAAGTAATTCACATATGTAGGCGCTGACCAGGCTCGATGTTTCTTAACTTCTGTTCTCGTACAAGAACCGTTTTTCAACGTGATATGACCGTAAACCTCCCCCTTGAAACAGATTATAAGGGGAAAAAGACTCCACAAGTCAAATAACTCATATCACCCTTTATAATATTGAATGGGGGTTCCGTTTCTAACGTTTTGTTGAAGATAAAGCCAACACACACCGTTTTGATTATTTCATTACTTTTCCCACCCAGTTACACGTGATACCTATATTAAATTTTTGTTGTTGTTGGAAGTCCTCAATTGATATGTTTTTTGTTGTTTTTTTTTTGTTGCTAATCTATCTTACTGGATTTATGATGTTATAGTGTCACTCTATAGGGTCTGATAACGTATTGTCTTCTTTAACAACTTGGGGATTCATTCGCTTGAAACATTGCTCGTTATTGATATGATAAAACAGTTGTATAGAGATGATATTTGAAAAAATTTCGAACGACCTAGTCGCCATCAGTTCACCCACACGATTTTTCTAAATTTGATAAATTTGTGTGTAAATTGCTCACTCGAGTAGTTTGTAACAGCCTATTTATCATCTCTCAGTTGCGTCTCTGTCTTTGGGCAGAGTGCACACAGGGGCGGCTCCGTCAAAGGACATAGTCGCAACCGAGGAAAATTATACTGAGAGATGCCC
>OZ038512.1:36185140-36192640 GCA_964036315.1 Acanthosepion esculentum
ATATATATATATATATATATATATATATATATATATATATATATATACCAACGTTTGGGGTGAGTCCTAAGTTTCGTTGTTTGCCAACTAATCAGGTAAAAAATATTACTTATGATTTTATTTTTGTTAAATCATGAGTACTATTTCGTGCCGGATGGCTTGGTAAAACAACGAAACTTATGTCTCACCCCAAACGTAGGTATATGTATATTTATTAATATATTTTTCTTATCTCTGTGTAACGGCCATCGAAAACTCATGTTTACACCTTAAGGTAAATTTGTTAAATATTTATTTGCTTTCTAGTTATTTGATTTACCCACCGCTATACCTATATATATATATATATATATATATATATATATAGTATGTTTTATTCATTAGTTAGAAATACAATAAATTAAAAAAAAATATCTGTACGGAGAGGTTTTCCCCATCTGTATATATTCAGTATATATATATATATATATATATATATATATATATATATATTGAAGTAATGATATCTGAGCGGAGCAAGAGATAAAAAGTAATTATGTATGTGCGTATGTTTGTGTGTGTATATATATATATATATATATATATATGTATATATATATATATATATATATATATGTATGTGTGTGTATGTGTGTGTATGTGTGTGTGTGTGTGTGTCCTTGCGTGTATACATATTCACAATTATATATTTTTGTACATATTCTCTGCTATATATGCATACATATATATATATATTCTCTACTATGTATATATATATATATATATATATATATATATATATGTATATGTAATGTGTGTATGTATATTTGTATATATGTGTTCATGTGACAGGTATTATCGTATTTTAGCGATATTGTTAACTGTCATCCAAAATCCGTTTAAATAAAATAAAGAAATTCTAAATTTCATAATCTTTACACAAGTCGATCGAAGACGAACTATGCAACATTCTGTTATTTAAATCATTAAATTTTCAGTCAGGCACAAATATCTCAATACTGATTTTTTTTATATATCCCTGCGGAATTTAAACACATTTCTGCCTCACTCAAGTGTTAAGTAAACTGCCAAATTTTTTTTGTTGATGCCTTGCTTCAAAGTGTCGCGTCACGCCACAAAGTCTCCACTTGGACGCCTTTTTAAATTATCGAAATTGATTTACGTTTAAATCAGTTCTTAATTGTCCTCCAGAGGAAGCTATGAGTAAATGCAATGTTTTATTTGGATTGGATGTCGACATATTCATGTGACTGTCGCAAATTTTGTCCGTGATTATTATTTTAGCATCTTGCGAATGCATTAGTTTTTATTTCATTATGAACTTAAACATTTTTACCAGTTCAATGCAAAAATTTCGTTATTCACTACTTGTTTTGTCTTCATAACATTTCGTGTTTTATCGTAAAAGAACAATTCCAATTTAAATTTGATTACTACCAATCAGAATTCTTCCATATGGTGATAGCGTTGAAGACACTGACCACTGTTATGATGGAAGTGCTTTTTTTAAGCTTTTCACCCCAAGCAAGGCTGGAAGCTACTAGCACGCAAGGGGTTACAGAAAGTTTGGAGGAAGAGCAGATAGCAGTGGTAAAGGAGAGGATGTGGAGAAAGATAATGGATCGATCAAGGCAAGAGAGTTACAGCAGATTTGGAGCGAGAGCAGATAGGAATGAAAGGTGAAAGGATGTGGAGAAGGGAAGTGGATAGAACAAGGCAACTGGAGATGTCGATTGACATTACACTTAAATAGTTGGAGATTATATTTGTCAGGGAATAAGGAAGGGAGTTCTACAGGCGAGATGTGCGAGACATGAAGCTATTGGAGTAGAAGAGACGTCTACATCCAACAGTTTCAACGGTGAAGGGGTGGGAACGGGATGCCAGCCTCGTAGGACGCTTAAGTTCATGAGGCCTGGGAACCAGCGAAAGCAGCTCATCGGAGCAATTACCGTGAAAGTATTTGTAAAAAAGACAGAGCGAGGCAACGGCGCGTCTGTGAGAGAGCGACTGCAGACAAGATGACAGATCAGGGCCAATTACATTGCATATCCGTCTCTGGATCTTATCAAGAACCCTGAGGCAAACAGCAGGGGCTCCAGACCATATATGGCAGCAATACTCCATGCAAGGGCTTCCATGGTAGTGTTTTTTTTATACTTTTTTTTTTTAGATATTTGTCCTAGCAAAACATCGTAGTGCAAAATATTTCTCTCTGTCGTTTTTAGGCGAAATGTTTTTAATTCGAAAATATATAAAAGCAAAATGAAAATTCTTCCAGTATTTTATATATTTTTTCTCATTTCATTTTTAATTATTCTCCCAGAACATATTTTAAATAAAAATTAAACTAAGAACTTGTCCTTTCTCTTCTTAAAAAAAACCCCCCAAAAACATCGGTAACTGTCTATATTTCTGAGATGAGGTATTATGTACACTATTTACATTATTCGGGCTATTGTCCTCATCTTTGTCGCCATATTTATTACAACGTTTCGGCCTTTCAGTATCTGTCTATATTTCTGAGATGAGGTATTATGTACACTATTTACATTATTCGGGCAATTGTCCTCATCTTTGTCGCCATATTTATTACAACGTTTCGGCCTTTCAGTATCTGTCTATATTTCTGAGATGAGGTATTATGTACATTATTTAGATTATCCGGACTATTTTCCTCATCTTTGTCGCCATATTTACTACAACGTTTCGGCCTTTTAGTATCTGTCTATATTTCTGAGATGACGTATTATGTACATTATTTACATTATCCAGACTATTTTCCTCATCTTTGTTGCCATATTTATTACAACGTTTCGGCCGTTGTACGCTCCGGCCTTCTTCAGGTGGTTGAGAAACATGCAATCATAACAGCAAAAAATTGCAATATGAGCACTGGTAAAAATGCTTACTGAAGACATTAGGTTTATAATACACAGAAATTCACACACAGTTGTCCCCAAGGACACATGGCACAGTAGATAAAGGTGTTGGTTATATCCAGTGAGTTCAATACCCGGTTAATAGAAGATAACTGATAACTGACATCCATTAAAAAAACATGGCACGTGGAACTAGAACAGTCTACCACAGTGAGCGAAATAAAGGGTTCAGTTCGACCTTCCATCCACCTGAAGAAGGACGGAACGTACAACGGCCGTAACGTTGTAATAAATATGGTGACAACGATGTGGGCAATAGTCCGAATAATGTAAATAATGAAAAAAACATTGGGACACAATCATATTTTTGTTTTTATTTTAAGTACCATAATCTAAAATAAATCGATTTAACGAGTCTATTTTTTTCTTCTTTAATTTGCATTAAAAAAAAAAACTTTTATTTTAAAATCCAAGGGATTTAAGTTTCTGTTAACGCAAAAATTTAAGTTTTTCTCATCATTCTTTGAGAGCTTCTCAACCGGTGCACCCGGGTACACTAATGTACCATGAAATGTACAAGTTAACAGAAGAGGACTTTATGAATTATGATGTTTTTTTATTCGTTTTTTTTTTTTTTTAGATCTTTGTCCGAGCAAAACTCCGTGGTGTAAAATATAATTTCTCTCAGTCGTTCTTGGGCGAAATGTTTTATAAAAACAAAGTGAAAATTCTTCCAGTATTTTATATATATATATATATATGTTTTTCTTTCTCTTTATATTTTTTAATTATTCTCCCAGAAAATATTGTAAATAAAAATTAATCTCAGAATGTGTCCTTTCTCTTGTTAAAAACGATTGGGACACAGACATTTTTTTTTTCTTTTTAAATACCATCATCTAAAATAAATCTATTTACCGGGTCTATATATTCTTCTTTTTTTTCCTTCATTAATTCGCATCAGAAAAAAATAATTTTATTTCAAAAATCCAAGGGATTTAACTTTCTGTTAACACAAACATTTACGTGTTTCTCATCATTTTTGGACAGCATTTCTCAACCGGTGCTGCCATACATCCTGAAAGGTAGCCAGAGGCGCTCCAAGTTAACGGAAGAGTAATCTATGAATTATTTTTATATTTTTAAAAAAATTCTTAGACAGATTCTATGCCATTTTCTTATTTTTACATTTCTTGCTTAATTATTCCTTATTAGAACTCGAAGTGAGCTCCAGTGTTTTACTTATACTTCAAATGCGCTCTGAAGTTGAAAATGTTGCAAAATATTATTCTTGAATGTCACGCCATGAAAATCAGACGGTTTTAGTATGGAATCGATGTCATATGTCGGAGAAATTATCATCTTAATTTACTGACCTCTCTTTGCACTGAGAGCATAGGGACGCGAATCTTCATGCAGATAAATGCTCAGTTCTCTCGGAGATATCTCTTTTGAGCCACTGAAACAAATCAGATTCTTAAAGCTACACAGGAACAGTTTTCTTTCTTGTAATAATTTTCACCCGATTCTTGGCTGAGAAGTGTATTTATGCGATCAAATCATCGGATTTTGGAGTTTCTCTCTACTCTTTTGTCCGATGCTAGCGAAAACGTCATTTATCTTTATATACGGTTTTAACACCGGATTTGGTATCTACCCTGAAACCTTCGGAATGAATTAATCCTAGCACTGGAATGCAGACGCAGAATCGACATAAGAATTGAAAACAATTTGAGATTTACATTTCTATATATATGTCCAGGTTTATATTTCTTCATATTTGCAAATTACATTTACTTATTTTATACTGTTTATAATTGACGAAATGGAGATGTTCAAAATTCCCACGATTAAGCTCACTATACGAGAACGAATTCTAACCGCGAGACGAGATTGCTACCGCCGCACCCATGGTAAATGCATTGGGAAGCGACTTGTATTAATTTATAAAAAGAGATGGGTAATTATACGATAAAAAATACAGCTAAACATGAAAACAAGATAAAATGGCGACAGAAAAGATGAGCTATGGCAATGATTAAGTACAACCGGATATATGAAACTGTTGACTTCCGCTTGCCGCAGGATTCTGACATTTAGAAAAGATTTTCATCTGCTTTACGGTCACACAAAAAGTCGACGAAGAGGTGTAATACGCTTACCGTAAAATATTTCAAGTGGTTAAACGCTTTTATTTTATAAAGTGAATATCAACACCATCATCAAAATCATCATCATCATTCCCATGATCACGTGTAGTCGTTGATTGATTTCACAATTGAGCACCAGTTCTGTTACAACTGTTAGTGTCTCAGCAAACTGGGGTTCAAACACTATGAAAGTATAAAAATAGATTTTTATAATCAAAATACCAGCATTACATTGTTGAAAAAAATACCAGCAATACACTTTTGAAAAAAATACCAGCAATACATTTGACTCCCCAGCAAAACCCTCGTTACAAAAATACGTCAATGAAACCTGATTTAGAAACTTATTTCTTACAAAAAGTACAGATTTTATTCATACTAAACTGGAAAAACTATTAAGTTGTAGTGAGTAACTGATTTATTTGAACGACACGTTGATATCCTTTTTTAAGAATTGCCGAAGCTGGAAAACTGTTATGTTGCAAGGAGTAATTGGCTTATTTGAACGAACTGTTGAAACGCTATATAAAGAATTGATGAAGTTGGCAAACTGTTATGCTGCAAGGAGTAATTGGCTTATTTGAAGGACACGTGGAAACCCTCTATTAAGAATTGCTGAACTGGAAAACTATAAAGTTGCTGGGAGTAATTGACTTATGTGAACGACACGTTGATATCCTTTTTTTAAGAATTGCTGAAACTGGAAAACTGATATGTTGCAAGGAGTAATTGGCTTATTTGAAGGACACGCTGAAACCCTCTATTAAGAACTGCTGAACTGGAAAACTATAAAGTTGCTGGGAGTAATTGGCTTATGTGAAGGAGACGTTGATATCCTTTTTTAAGAATTGCTGAAGCTGGAAAACTATTATGTTGCAAGGAGTAACTGGCCTATTTGAAGGACAAGTTGAAACTCATTATTAAGAATTGATGAAGGTGGAAATAACTATTAAGTTTCAGGGTGTAATTGGTTTATTTGAGGGACCCGTTGAACGTGAATTTATCTTTCTCTGAGCAAGCAATTGGAGAAAATCTTTTTTCTTTTTGCATGGCAACGCCGGTCATCTCACTATATTCTTTTCAAATGCGACGCATATAGTTTAAATACATCGGAAACAATGGGAAATACTTTAATAAATGAATCATGAAATAAAATATTTCATCACAACATCTGAATATTTCGCATTAATTTTTTTTTATCGAATTTTTACAACTGAATGTTTTATATTTATGGGACCATGCCTGTGGTAAAATAAAGGCTAGATACGAGTGAGTTAATCTGTCAACATCAGAGCTGTATCGAATTGAAGGCACATTGCAATTCACTGCTCATTCCAATGTACGCTCATCTGCCCAGGTGTATAGCTTCAACACTCACATACCTTTACTCTGGTTCATACTGAGCGCACCTTAATTAATGTTGAACTATGTTTCCCCATTATACCGTATTCTCGTTGGTTGCCAGCCAATGCTAGAGATTCCTGTCTACCCTGCTATTTAATTTATAGCTGGGGGGGGAAGAGATCGATTCATACCTTTCCCAAGTGGGTTTCTGCGAAAGTAAATGCAATCAACTCGAGCGGAGTTCGAACGCGGTTCGCCGAATTCCTGCTCCGAGCCTCTAACCATTACAGGAGTTGCACATCTGTAAGTTATCAATTTGATCAACTCAAACCTATTGATTTTCTTTAAACCTTTATTTTTATAATCTCCGGTCTCTACGAAATAATAGAGTGCGATGTCTAAATTGTCGCAATCTATAATTTTTAATTTCGCGCATGCGCGTTGTTTATTTTTGATTTTGTCGACTGCGCAATATAGTACGGACAGTTGAGGAAACGAGGACCATGACGCAATTAATACCGCCATAAATTTGGAAACTGCATGCTGTACTGCTTGGCATTCGCACCGGGAGCTCTAATTCGGCTATATACAGAGTGTTTCGGTGTCAATCAGTGCAGAAGAGTTGGATGATATATCCAGTCAACATCATTGTGTTTGGAGTGATCACTAGTGATGGCGACGTGAAGCCTCCATTCACCTTCCCACATAGCCTCAGACTCAATACGGTGGCGTACGAGTGCCTTGAGTAGGTAGTGTTGCCTGGGCCAAGAGGGTGCCTGCTGGAAGAGCCTATGTCTGGCAATAGGGACAGCAAATAATAACTCAAATCCGGTAAAGTTCTCCACAACATCCTACCAATGTAGCTCTATGTCATTTTTTACGCTTTACCATACCCCTCTTTATCACCTAGTTTATTGTCAATTTAGAGGGTGCGATGGGTAAATTTTCGCCAATTTATATTTTTAATTTTGCACATGCACGTTGTTTTTGTTTTTATCGACCGCACGAACATATGAACGTCAGCTGGACACCGTCTGTGAGAAAAGGGGCATTACGACGCAATTCTCTCCGCCAGAAATTTGAGAACGGCATGCTGCACAACTTGGCATCCGCGCCTGAAGCTC
>OZ038512.1:36197640-36200140 GCA_964036315.1 Acanthosepion esculentum
AGAAAAATGAACCAATAAAGAAAAGTAAAAAATGAAGAGTAAAAAAAGTGAGGGAGGAATAAGTACAAAAAAAAGGAAGAAAGTTAAGAAATAATAAGGAAGAATTAAAACAACGAAGGAAGACGTGAAGGTAGGAATGAAAGTCGGCAATATATCAAAAAATAAAAAAACTGAGTTCAAAATTAAAATGAAAGAAATGATTAATGAAGTGAGTAAAGAAAGAAAAAAGAAATTAGATTAGGGAAGAAAGGAAGGACATTTTGAATGCGAAGAAGGAATTAAAAAGAAGAAGGTAAGATGAATGTGTACAAAGAAACAAAATCAAATGAATGAGAAATAAATTGAAATGAAGAAAGAAGAAATTAAATAAATCAAGAATGAAGAAAGAAATAGAAGAAAGAAATAGAAGAAAAAAAAAGGAAAAACTGACGAAACATTAAAGGAAGAATTAAACGAAGCAAAAGAGAAAGGAAGTCACCTTAAACTGACTTTGTAACGCATTGCCTTGACCTGAAGAATTTTACGAGTGTGCAATTGACGTTTTCTTAAAGGTTAATTACACGTTTTGTTCCAATGGAGACGGAATCGAGCTAAAACCATCTCCATGTCCCCTGTCACTTCCCCCATCTTTACAGCGTTCAAAAAATATCTGCCTCTTTCTTTCGGGGCATATCCGTACTGAACACGCTGAAATTATTCCAAGACACACATGATCTTTGCAAACGATAACAATTTCCTTCTGGATGATTGCAATTTTGAGCCACGCAACTTCCAGTTCGTTTGAGGACGAATATTCCGCTTGTTTCCGCTGAGTGGTTGTCTTTTCTTTTTGCGATGTGCGGCTAATGTAAACCAGACCGGAACGATAAATCGGCGAAAGGATTTCGAATTCAGGTCGGGTTCATTAGCCTCACATTCGCATAAGTCACACTTGCAAAGAGCACGAACCCATATCTTCTTCCTCTAGCAGTGGGTTAAACGGAAGAGCTCGATGGATTCCATAGCCGTTCTCTGGAAGGACAGCTCTGAATTCAAAACACAGCCACCTGAAGCTGTACAAAGATGATAAGACAGCGGGTAGAGTTGCCATGGCTGTAAAACAGATGTTTGTTATGAGAGCGATTATCAAGATTAATGTCGACGCCAACGGGAATAGGGGCCTAAGAAATTTGGATGGCGGCGACGGATAGATGGTTAAATGGATGGATTAATGTTTATCATTAAAAGTATTCATTTCTGTATCTATTAAGGACTATCATGATCCTTCTCTTGATACTTTAGGGATAGTAGGAATTGAAGATATTCCTGGGTATGACGATAAACGACATCCAGCAGCAAGGCCTCTGATCGGGAGATTGGAGATTTTGAAGACCGTGGAATCACGTCTTAATTGCTACTGTTCCCAGGTCCACCCTAACCCGGGGTGTTAACACCTGTTA
Organism: Acanthosepion esculentum; assembly: GCA_964036315.1. Taxonomy (NCBI): domain Eukaryota; kingdom Metazoa; phylum Mollusca; class Cephalopoda; order Sepiida; family Sepiidae; genus Acanthosepion; species Acanthosepion esculentum. Next base: position 36,199,080 of record OZ038512.1, read on the forward strand.
GGGTCCCAGCTATGAGTAGATAGTTAACCAAACAAACAAAAACAAAAGTATTACATTTTTAAAATGCATTTTTATAGTAAAAACACAACAGCAATACATTTTTCTAATAACAATACCAATATATATATATATATATATATATATATATATTTTTATATAAGAAAATTTCCAAAAATAACTTTATAATAAAATTACCATCAATACATTTTATAGAAAAAAGAGCAGCAATATATTCTATCTGTAGTTGAAGGCATACAATTGCGTTCAAAATAATTAGATTTCAGCATTAAATAACCCGTCGTAGTTGATATGTAGGGAGCAGTGAATAATACATATATTTTGGGATGCAATCTGCTCTTTTGTGGAATCGTTTTTTATGATGGTAACAAACACCTGTGATAAATTTCAGGCCATTTCATGTCCACTTTCCCTGCAGCACCGCGATCGACTTTCTGTCAACTTTTATTGTACAACAAAAATCAAATGTCCTTTATTGCTTACCAGGATAGCAATAAATTGTTCATTGGTGGCATCATTTTGATTCCAATATTATTTAAGAGTTACATCATATTAAAATGTTACAAGTTAATAGTGAAATCTCTTTTTTTATTTTTGTGTGGAACCTGGGCATCATTTTTCTAGACAATAAACTTTGCCTAATATATTCATCTCTTGCTTGGTATCCCGTCACTTCAGTGCAAACTTCAGTCCTTCCTTTTATTCCTCTTTCGACCGTCTGAGTCCTGTTTGGCCACTTAGGCATTACTAATTGTGGTTCAAGAACATAATTAACCTGTTGATCTGATAGGGAAGCAACGTAAGTAGGCTCAGATTTGAGTTCATTCATCCAGTTAATCATGATAGTTTTTGCATGCCTTTTTAGTTTGGAAGTCACCAATTTTATCATGTTGATTCCACGAGTTACATTATCATTCCTATTTCCATCTTCACTGTCCTTCTCCTCATCAGTGTAGCTTAACAAATCCTCGTCAACAGCAGTAGCAGAATCCTGTTCCTCCTCATCAGATCACTCAGTGCATTCTTCCATCTGCTAATTCTCC
>OZ038512.1:36202640-36240140 GCA_964036315.1 Acanthosepion esculentum
AAAGAAAATGAAGTTTAGGTTTTATACGGTGAATAATTGCTTCAGAATATTCGCTTGGTTGAGTTTGATTTGTTTTCTTTTACGGCATATTAACACCTCAATGGGTTAATTAATGCCGACAAGATTTTTATTTCTGGCAATATTTTCTTCCAAAAATGTATTGCTGGTAATATTTCTTTTTTTCAAAAATGCATTACTGGCAAAAAAATTTCAAAAAAAAGTATTGCTGTTATTAAAACCTACTTTTATACTTTCATAGTGTTTTAACTCCTTTTGTGGGGTTAAGTATATGCCCATAGCTGGGACTCTGAGAGGTACTACCACCCCGGGTCAGGGTGGACCTGGGAACACCAGCCATTAAGAATTGGTTCGACGCTCCTTAAAACCTCCTGATCACAGGGCTTGCTGTTAGATGTAGTTTATCGTCATACCCAGGACACGGATGTAGTTTATCGTCATACCCAGGACGGAATATACGCATTGACATGGTCCATCAGTATTTGCACATCTTTCTCGTTGAACAGAGAATGCAGGGTTAGTTTTAGGCGTGATATTTCGCCAGCAATTTCCTCGAAATATTTAACCTATGGATATGTTTACTATTGCTGGAGACAATGGCTTTATCTTGGGTAAGCTTTTCTGTAGGGACATGTCTATGGTCAACTGAATGTACGTAGCTTACACACAGTCAACCTCTTCATTAGACTTTCTTTAGGAACATTTAGGACGATCTTGTCGACTGGGATTCGATTCTAATATTCCTCGTTCCGCCGATAGTTTAATCTGCGGGAACCTTGATGAAGAGGATAAAAACGTCAAAGCTTATCATACGGTTGGCGTGAATGGGGATTTAATTGCCAGAGTTATCCATATAAGACGGAAACTGTTAGTGGACTGTTAGTTTGACCTGCAACAGGTCAGCCACACTTCAACAACTAACTCTAGGTTTCAGGGCAATGTCGTTTTTGTCAATTTGGGGAAAGTCATATGTGCGATAGTTTATTATAACAATGAGTCAGCTATCAGAATTCATTCAGGGTAAAGCAATCTTTATTCTTGTTAACGATTTGTGACAGTTTCCTCATTGATTTTAATCATTTCACACTCTGGCAAGGTAAGGCAATAAAGCCGCTAAGATGCAAAAATTCAATGCAAGTGAAAAAAAGAATACGAAGGCGTTAGTGTCGAAAAAAAACAATAAAAGAACAGGATTCAGGAAGACAAAAGATGGCGATTGACGTTGCATTTATATTTTTGAAGATCATACTTATCAGGGAAGAAACAAACTTGAAGAGAGTGCCACAGGTAGGAAGTGCGAGAAAAGAAACTATTAGAAATGAACTTACAGTTACATCTAGCTAATTCAACAGTAAAACGGTGAGACCTAATTGCCAATCGAGTAGTATGATTAAATCTATGTTGTCTAGGTAACAATCAGGAAAGCTCATCAGAACGATGCCCTGAAAAATATTTATAGAAAAGACACAGGGAATCCAAAGCAGGGCCGTGGGAAAATAGCTGAAGTCGAGGGGTAATTATATTACAGATACTTCTTTGGATTTTTGTCAAGAATCTCGAGATATTTAGCAGGAGAACCAGCCCAGCTATGGAAGTAATATCCAATGCAAGGACGAATGTGTAAAATGGATTTAATCGAAAATAGTTTGTTACGCTGAACTTCGAAATGGTGGGGGGGGTATCTGTTTGAAAATCGGCAATTTAGCTTAGTTTGAACGCCAACGTTAAACACCAATAGGAAATAACATTTTTTATGAGTCTCTTTACAAACACTTTTTTATATGAAGCAAGCTCTCCCTCTATTACATATTGTAAACTTTAGTAAACAGAATTTTATCCGGAAAACCTCGAAATAATTGGTTTTTAAACCCGGGAGGAATTTCTGTGAGATACCTCACCACTTATTCAGTAAATACAACGTTTATACAATTTGCGCAAAACAAATCCTGGTCTGTGGACACTTACTTTGTTTCCACTGCGACTGGAATTCGCAGACGAAATCACAAACGCAAACTCTTTTTGCTACCTACAGGCAGAGATTTAAAAAAAAACGCATGTTATCCGCACATGATGAAAAGTGAAGAGTCAGCGAGAATAGATAGATAATAGGTTTATTTATTGATTTTAATATACACTCTTTATTTCTCTTATAGATTCACTTTCAATCAAAGGTCAAATAAACATCTTGAGGTCTAAGTTCGCAGCATTCAGATTTTCTAAGATTTAAATCAAGTGGAATGTAGTAAAGGAAACCGCAAAATGAACAACAATTGAGAGAAAAGAAAAGAATCGTCATAACCATCTGAAAGAATTAAGAATTAACACTAAATCTCGGGCTACTACATCAATCCACATGACGGTCAACACTTCACTATGCTCTTCGTGTACATTCGATTGCAAATCCCGTGCAGAATTGTATATATCTAATTGTTAAACGTTATCTATATCGAAACAAATATTTCAGTAAATTCTCAGTTTATAATAAACAGTATTAACAACACTTACATAATGCAACTTCACAGACTTCGAGTAGAAGCAGCAACTAAAATGGATAAGCCTTCACCAGATCTTCCATACTCGCACTACAGAATCATAAACAAAGACTTTAGCAAATAACAAAACAGAATCACGAAGAAATAGCTTGGCCAAATAACAAAAACAATATCTCTTGAAAACTTATAATAGTTTTGATGAAGAGTTTCCTTGAGATGTGAAAACTATTTCAAGGCTTCCACTAGGGTAAAAGGGTTTAGAAACGTTGCTCTAATGTGAGCAACGGCGAGTTGCTTTGATGGAACTTTTTGAAACGCCATTCTAAACTATCGTTGAACTTCGAATACGTTCTCATAATTCCGGTAGCATTATTGCGTCGATTTCTTTTTCGCGAAAGTCATTTTCATTTCAAACATTACGTTAAATCAATTTCGCTGTGAGAATAACACGTAGCGTAAATATGGGTGTGCTCCCTGTGTCGCACCAAAAAGTTTTTCTCACCTGAGTCCATCCTACAAATCTAAAAATCAACCATTCGCCCTTGCATGGGATACTGCTGCTATATATGATCTGGTACCCCCCGCTGTTCTCGACAAGATCCAGAGACGGATAAGAAATATAGTCGGTCCTGATCTGGCCTCTCGTCTTCAGTCGCTCTCTCACAGACGTGCCGTCGCCCCCCTCTGTCTTTTCTACAAATACTTTCACGGTAACTGCTCCGACGAGCTACTTTCGCTAGTTCCCAGACTGCATGAATTTAAGCGTGCTACTAGGCTGGCATCGCGGTCTCAGCTTTTCACTGTCGAAACGGTTAAATGTAGCTACCTCTTCTACTCCAACAGCTTCATGTCTCGCACCTCCCGTCTGTGCAATTCCTTTCCTATTCCTACTTTCCCTGATAGCTATAATCTCCAACTATTCAAATTTAATGTCAATCAACATCTCCAGATACCCTGAACTATCCCCTGCCCTTCTCTTCATCCTTTCCTCCATTACACTTACTCTCGCCCCCACTCTTTAACCCTCTGTGTACTAGTGGCATCCCGCCTTGCTGTGGGTGAAATGCTTAAAAAATTGTATATATGTATACTTTTGTATTTTCTAATACAAAAATGTCTGACCGTCACGCATTTCTTTTTTTGTTCCTTTTTCAGATTCAGATCACTACATTGTGTATATCAATTAGCCTTAGTGCGTCGGTAGCTCTCCTCTGTCTTTTCGTCCCCAAAATGTATATTATTGTCTTCCATCCGGAGAAGAACGTGCGGAAATTAATCATGAATTCGGCAACATACAAGCGAGCTCCAACATCCAGTTCAACCATAACTACAGCCACAAACCACGGTAAGCACAACTTTCACTCTTTCTTGAATGCAAAACTTACTACACCACGTCTGAGAACATATTCTGCACTACGACAAAATGTTTAATGTCATATCAAAATCATAATCCAATAAATTTGATCTTATTAGTATAATGCCGAGATGGATGATCGCATGAGAATATCATTACCGTAAGTTTTGATGTGTGGGTGGTGTAATGGGTAACGGCTCGTGGATGAGCACTTGGGGTTTGCGGGTTCGAGTTCAAATGTCATTTGGGTTTGTTACATACATATACGTGCAGATACCCCTGGGCAATCATGAATCGAAAAGAAACGCAATTGCCCAAGAGTGTCATATTCAACATGCACTGGGCCAGCGATTTAAGTTAATGTCCCATACTTTCGCATATCCCGCGGCGATGTTCATGTTTAATGTCTAAAATGTCAGCTATATACAACCGTTATCTCCGGTCAATGATGAAAAATAGCTTCTTGCGAATGAATCTTCTATGTGTTAAAGAAGAGAACACATCATCAGGTTTTATAGACTGGCGCTACAGAATCACAGACAACGAGCTTTACGAAAAACAAAAACAACATCACTTGAAGACTTCCAACAGCAGTAACAACTAAAATGGAGACCCCGCAACAGATCTTATATACTGACACTGCAGAAACATAATCAAAGAGCTTTTCCAAAAAGAATCACATCACTTGAAGAATTCCAACAGCAATAGCAACTAAAATGGTCACTCTTCATCAGATCTTATAGACTGGTGCTACTGAACCACAAAGAGCTTTACCAAATAAATAAAAAACACATCATTGTTATATTACAAACATCAGCAAAAACTAAAATGAATAACCCTTCATCAGATCTTATATACTAGCACTTCAAAATCCCCAGCAAAACTTTTATTAAATAACACAATATACGTCATTTAAAGACTTTTAACAGCAGTAAACGCAAAACTGAATACTCCTTCATATATGGTGAAGATATAAAACCACAAAGAACTTTACCAAATAAAAACAGCACATAAAGATTTTCAACATCAGCATCAACTAAAATGAATGACCCTTCATTAGATCTTATATACCGGTCCTAAGGAATCAAAGGAAAAGAGTTTTACCAAATAAACAGAATCACATCCTTTCCAGACTTCAAACAGAAGCAGAAAACTAAAATGGATATGCCTTCATCAGATCTTCCATATTCGCACTACAGAATCATAAACAAAGAGTTTAGCAAATAACAAAAACAGAATCATGAAGAAATAGCTTCGCCAAATAACAAAAACAATATCTCTTGAAGACTTCCAATAGAAACAAGCCCTAAAACGGATAACTCTTCATCAGAACTTATATACCGGCACTACAGAATCATGGAGAAATAGTTTCGCCAAATAACAAAAAAAAAATATCTCTTGAAGACTTCCAATAGGAGCAAGCCCAAAAACGAATAACTTTTCATCAGATCTTATATACTGGCACTACAGAATCATGAAGAAATGGCTTCGCCAAATAACAAAAACAATATCTCTTGAAGACCTCCAGTAGGAGCAAGCACTAAAACGGATAACACTTCATCAGATCTCATGTACTGGCACAACAGAATAATAAAGAAATAGATTCGTATAATAACAAAAACAATATCTCTTGAAGACCTCCAGTAGGAGCAAGCACTAAAACGGATAACTCTTCATCAGATCTCATATACTGGCACAACAGAATCATGGAGAAATAGTTTCGCCAAATAACAAAAACAATATCTCTTGAAGACTTCCAATAGGAGCAAGCACTAAAACGGATAACTCTTCATCAGATCTCATATACTGGCACAACAGAATCATGGAGAAATAGTTTCGCCAAATAACAAAAACAATATCTCTTGAAGACTTCCAATAGGAGCAAGCACTAAAACGGATAACTCTTCATCAGATCTCATATACTGGCACAACAGAATCATGGAGAAATAGTTTCGCCAAATAACAAAAACAATATCTCTTGAAGACTTCCAATAGGAGCAAGCACTAAAACGGATAACTCTTCATCAGATCTCATATACTGGCACAACAGAATCATGAAGAAATGACTTCGCCAAATAACAAAAACAATATCTCTTGAAGACCTCCAGTAGGAGCAAGCACTAAAACGGATAACTCTTCATCAGATCTCATATACTGGCACAACAGAATCATGAAGAAATGGCTTCGCCAAATAACAAAAACAGTATCTCTTGAAGACTTCCAATAGGAGCAAGCCCTAAAACGGATAACTGAAAGAGATCTTATATACTGGCACTACAGAATCATGGAGAAATAGTTTCGACAAATAACCAAAAAAATATCTCTTCAAGACTTCCAATAGGCGCAAGACCAAAAACGGATAACTCTTCATCAGATCTTATATACTGGCACTACAGAATCATGAAGAAATGGCTTCGCCAAATAACAAAAACAATATTTCTTGAAGACTTCCAATATACTGGCACTACAGAATCACAAAGAGAATTGCCACGAAACAAAACTTACATCACTTGAAGACTTCTGACAGAACTAGCAACTAAAACGGATTCAAATAGTCAAATGTATTGTCAGTCGACATCTTCTGCTGCCTCAGTCCTTATCCGCGCCCTTCTCTATATGTTTTCCTCAAACACCTGCGTGCTTGTGGCACTCTCGCCTTGCTTGGGATGAAATTCTTAAAAACAAAAAACAATTTTGAAAACTGCGCTCTGTATTCTTTTTTAAATCTTCGTCGACAGGTATGTTACTTACCTGGGTTTCTCTCTTACAAAGTTGATAAGGATAAAAGAAAAAGCTTCATCGCGTCTTTAAAACGACTTTTTCTTATGAAGACACAACATGCCTAGCAGCTTTCAAAACATTTTAAATGAATGTATTCTCTTAACATCAGTAAGACATAAAAAGAAAACCAACAAATAAAAACTATTTCAAAATTACTGAAACAATCAACATAATACTTTACCTTAAAGAAATAGGTTAATACCAAAACATCTAACATCTACAATAGATTATCTACAAATTAAATATCTATAAAACATACATTTACCCTGAAATTTTAAAATTATGTATAAAATAGTTGGTATGCAATTGCGCTCAAATATACTTAGTTGAAGCGATATAATTGCATCTGAAATATTTATATTTCATCATTAAATAACGCATAGAGGTTGATATGCCACTAAAGAAATACAACCAAAGACCATAAAAACCAACAAATCAACAATTTTTTTTTTGTTAAGCTTATCACCCCAAGCAAAGCTGGAAGCCACTAGCACGCAAGGGGTTAAAGAAGCTTTGGAGGAAGAGCATATAGCAGTGGTAAAGGAGAGGATGTGGAGAAAGATAGTGGATCGATCAAGGCAAAGGGGTTACAGAAGATTTGGAGCGAGAGCAGATAGGAATGAAAGGTGAAAGGATGTGGAGAAGGGAAGTGGATAGATCAAGGCAACTGGAGATGTCGATTGACGTTACACTTAAATAGTTGGAGATTGTATTTATCAGGGAAACAGGAATAGGGAAGGGAGTTCCACAGGCGAGATGTGCGAGACATGAAGCTATTGGAGTAGAAGAGACGTCTACATCTAACAGTTTCAACGGTGAAGGGGTGGTAACGGGATGCCAGCCTCGTAGGACGTTTAAATTCATGAGGCCTAAGAACCAGCGAAAGCAGCTCCTCGGAGCAATTACCATGAAAGTATTTGTAAAAAAGACAGAAGGTTAATACCAAAACATCTAACATCTACAATAGATTATCTACAAATTAAATATCTATAAAACATACATTTCCGCTGAAATTTTAAAATTATGTATAAAATAGTTGAAGGTATGCAATCGCGCTCAAATATACTTAGTTGAAGCGATATAATTGCACCCGAAATATTTATATTTCATCATTAAATAACGCATAGAGGTTGATATGCCACTAAAGAAATACAACCAACAAATCAACAAATATATACAAAAACCAACAAATCAACAAATATATACAAATAGTTTACTATAAACGTTATATTTGGTGAGTATACATAATTGTTTTACCAACTTTACCAACCTCTGCTTCCCTTTTAGTCATGAGAACTTGTTGGGATTAATATGAGTTTGAATTTGTTATCAGAAGGTTAAAACATTCGGATGGGTAGATTATTGGCATGTTCACCATATTAATCCACATCAATACACAATATGGGCATTCAAAACGAATCAATCACAAGGCAATTGAATAAGAAACAACGGTAATTTAAGTTTCAATAAAAACAACAGACATTTATGTACAATTTATATACAATTAGAGAACTTGTAGTTTGTTAATTCAAGAATTGACCATGTATAAATTTGACGTATTATTGATTTACAGTTCGTAATTGTTCAAGTGTTTAAGAACAGGTCAAATGGAGTAAAATGGAAAAATATTACTTATACAGAAATTTGTGTAGTTTGTATGCGTGATTAAAGTAGATTATAAATGTCTTAAATTTTCTAGAGTTGTTTACCTTGGATTGTTCTGTATTTTCCTTTTGCTAAGTACAATTTCTATTTTGGCAGTGTGTAAGAACACTTTTCTTAGAAAGTTGCAAGTGAAGTTTGAGAGAATAATGTTGATATTTGAGTTAGCAGTTAACGCGCGAAATGTTCCTTAGTGATACTTGTAGATTAGTTTGGCATCTCTCTGAGGCTAAGTGGCTGACTGGTAAATTGGGTCGAAATGATCCGTTTTATTTGTTTTTCGAATCCAAAATAGGCTCCAGAGAACTAGGCGCGAAAATAGGTTTTAGACAATTGTTACACATTTTGGTGTTGTCTCAACCAATGAAAAGTCAAGATTTTCAACGTGAGATGTTGGTTGGCTAAAACTGGTTTTGATAGAAGAGTACATTTTACTCGGGGGTGAGTAGAAAATATGGACGATTCCATCAAACTCATTTCCAATCAGAGTGTAATTTACAATTGAGTCATGGAAAGCCTTCAAGGCAAAGCAAAGCTCAATTACCTCTCTAAGCAATAAACAACTGTCATTTATCAATTTTCAAAAGCAAATTTGCTTTCAAAGTGGTTTCCCCGATTGAAATGGAATGCAGGCTCGATTTCTGTCAGGCTCGTCCTGGGTATGACGATAAACTACATCCGCGTCCTGGGTAAGACAATAAACTACGCTCAACAGCAAGGCCTCTGATCAAGAGGTTTTGAGGAGCATGGAACCACCTCTTGATTGCTAGTGTTCCCAGGACCACTCTGACTCAGGGTGGTAGCAACGTTTCGGGTCCCAGCTATGGGAAAATAGTTAACACCAAAACTGGTGTCAAAACACTATGAAAGTGTAAAAATAAGTTTCATACTAGAAATATTTTGTAAAAAAAATTATTACCAGCAATAAATTTTTGAAGAAAAAAATATTAGGTTGGTGCAAAAATAATGTCGTTTTATATATATAAGTTGAACGTCAAAAAACGACATTATTTTTGCACCAACCTAATATTACCAGCAGTACGTGTTTGAAAAAATTATTACCAGCTATATATTTTTGAAAAAAAATATTACCAACAATAAAAATTTTGTCGGTATTAAATGACCCATTGAGATTAATATGCCGTAAAAGAAACGAAACGAATCCATTCCTGTCAGGCGTGACATTTTCTTCATTATGACACTCTGGGGTGTCCACTCATGCGCGTGTACCCTACCAAGTATAACGTTTATATTAGGTTGGTGCAAAAATAATGTCGTTTTTTGACGTTCAACTTCATGTGAAAAAACGACATTATTTTTGCACCAACCTAATAGTAGTAAGAAATAATATCGAGTTAAAACATCCATTAATTTGATAAAAATTACATGAAAATATCAAATAAATGCTTATATGCATAAATGTAATATTCATTTCAACGCGTATGAAATGTCTTTAAACATGGATTATGCATGAGACGCGAAGCTTGGCAAACATTCACTCGTTGTCATAGAGCTGAAGTAAATATGAACATTTGCTCTGTTTAGATTAGTTGATGCCGCCATCTTGAGAAAGACTAAAACGGTATTGTCAGACGAGCTATCACGCCATTGACAGTGAATAGGTTGAAAAAGAAAAAATTGCCAAACTTCATTTGCGTACATCATTAAAAAATATAGATAAAATACACGGAAAAAGCTGTGAGCCATGTGCCTGATTTTTTCATTATTTGAAATATATACATACATACAAATTTATTTATCTTATGCAGTGTTACATTAGAACATGCACATATCCACTACAAATTGTACATTTTTGTTTCGACGTCAAAAAAGAGAAAACCATTTTAGACGTCTCATCAGGTGTTACTAAAACACTACTTTGTGTATTGAGCACTATTTTTAAATTAATGTTTTGAACGCTGTAATCGTACTATTCGTTCTCCTACACTTCGATATATATATATATATATATATATATATATATATATATATATATATATATATATATATATATATATATATATCGAAGTGTAGGAGAACGAATAGTATATATATATATATATATATATATATATATATATATCGAAGTGTAGGAGAACGAATAGTATATATATATATATATATATATGTATATATATATATATATATATAAATATATATATATATATATATATATATATATATATATATATATATATATATATATATATATATAGTAATACAATATGGTTATCCGTATGGAATTTCTAGGCGGATATAGATCCAGGCAGAGCTCTGTGCCAAAAGACAGATCAGAATTATTAATAATTAAAGAATAACAAGGACTGAAAATCCTATAGGTAATATTTTTTTATATCATGAGATCTCTAGAAAAGTAGCTCTCTTTTGTGATTTTGTTTGTAGGTTTTGAAGATTGAGAGGTGCTCTTTCAGAGATCCCATGAAATAAAAATTAATACTTATGGTATCTTAAGTGTTTGATGTTCTTTAATTAATAATAATAATAATAATAATAATATATATATATATATATATATATATATATATATATATATATATATATATATATATATTAGAGTGAGTAGCTTAAATATTATATCATAAAGAAGCAATTTATACAAAGAATCAATAAGCAATAATAATAATGTTATTAATGGCGAAATCACTTCGCTAACAAGAATTAATGAGACATTAATTTACTATCAATTCTTGAATACTACGGTCCTTATATTTGAGTTGTTGTCAGATGGAAATTACAGGCCAAATACTTTCGACAATTTCAAATTGTCATCTTCAAGGTAATGTCCCCATACCCAGGCAAAGCCTAAAACGAAATATGTGTAGTGTATCCCGAGAGATGCTTTTTTAAAACTTGTGGTATTTATTCACAGTTAAATACATGTTCTGGAGCGAGAGATGCTTTTTTAAAACTTGTGGTATTTATTCACAGTTAAATACATGTTCTGGAGCGTGAGATGCGTCGACGCTAGAGTCGTTGTTCAAATCGAACAAGTGGGAATTTTGTTGGAAATTTGAAAAGGCATTAATCCACGAAATTGTCTTGTCTATTGACGGAATTGATAGTAAGTTAATGTCTCATTAAGTATTGTTAGCGAATTGCGTATGGAATTTCCAAGAGGTTATGGATCCGTTGAGAGCTATATGTCAAAAGACATTCATACTCTGAATCCCATCTTCCAAATCCATTCAAGAACCATCAAGAGAATGGTGAATAAGTTTAAAAAGAGGGAGCATGAATGTTGGTGCTATTACTGAAAGCCTGAATGAGACATTTTCCTCTCACCATTGTTCAATTAGGAAGATATAGTGCGGCTGACACGAAATTATTTTAACCTGTTCTCTTTCTAGCTGAATAACTCAAAGGGTCTTCCAGTGATTCTTACGACAAATAGTGCCAAGATGGCTAAACGTCTTATCTGAAAAAAAAAAAGAAACTCTATTAGGTTTGTGGTTTTTAGTTATTAAACATCTTATGGTATGGTCTATGATCTCATACTGTTACACGATTTGGACTTTTTTGCTGTTACACCCTGTGTGTGTGTGTGTATATATATATATATATATATATATATATATATATATATATATATATATATATATATATATATATATAAGTTCTGTTTATAGACACAAATATTTAAGTAAATTCTCTGTTTATAATAAACACTATTAATGACATTTACCGGCCTGAATTTACGAGAAATTTTCATAGAAAATATGCGGGATCGGGGTGGTCAACCACCTCGAACGAGGCTCTGCCCTTCGGCGGAGCCTCGTCCGAGTTCCTCTCTGCCCAAAGGCAGAGAGTTCCCCTCTGCCTCAGAGGCAGAGAGTTCGACCGAACAGCTGAGACGTCCAAAAAGGACTGTCGCTGCTTACGATGTTTAACAACACGCCCACGTGTGTCGAATGTGGCACAAGGCCGGTTTAATGTGGGCTTTCCGAGCCCGTAGGCTCGGGCAAAAATTGCCCGTAGAACCCGTATAAACGGGATCGGGGTGGTCAACCACCTCGAACGAGGCTCTGCCCTTCGGCGGAGCCTCGTCCGAGTTCCTCTCTGCCCAAAGGCAGAGAGTTCCCCTCTGCCTCAGAGGCAGAGAGTTCGACCGAACAGCTGAGACGTCCAAAAAGGACTGTCGCTGCTTGCACTCCGGGTAGGTATTACTGGCACTATATATAGTGAGAACCGGTGTAATTCCCTTGTGTTAGAAAGGCCGGTGTAACATATATATATATATATATATATATATATATTTGTTAAGACTTGCTGTGTTGAGGTAGAACGATGCCCCTTTGGACATATGTTTATATGGACATTTTACCTCGTTTTTATTTGAGGAACCCGCCACCAAAGTTTTTAAAATTATTTTTGATACACCCTTTACATGACGTAGCATTTTGTGAATGTGCTATATGTATATTTCGTGTTATATTGAACTTTGTATTCATTCCTAAGACCGAGAAAATAATCTAGAGACCAAAGTAGAATTTGGAAGAATGACAATTTTCTTTTCTTTTTAATAGTTAATTTTGAAATCCAACAGGCAAAATAGAAGCCAGGAGAAAGCAAATAAAATTAAAATAGAAAAGCAAATACAAAAAAGAAAAATAAATAAATAAATAAAAAAAACACGGTGAATATGCAAACTAGTCTGGCGATGAGGGACGTGTGTATGTGATGGCGACTGAGAAAGGAAAGGCAGGACGGGTTGATTCATATGAAAATGAACAGAAAATTGAATTAGAGTCATGTTGGCCACCGAGCACTCCAAGTTGTGGTCTCTTCATTAAGTCTCGACTCCAAAATGTCAGTGTTCATTTGGCTCTGAAATGTTGACTTAACGAGCTTTAATAAATTGGTTTGTGAGTGTTCAATATGATGCCTCACCGTTTCTGACAGGACAGACCGTTTGCGGCGGCGGGAGGTGGTTGTCACAGGGCGTTCTATACTACAGGCCTACTCTTGGTGCAACTAAGATCCACAACTGGGGGCCTATTTTTAAAGCTCTTCATCCCACTAGAAAGCATTTTAGTTTCGGTTTCGGTTTGCGGTCGTCCGCTGCTGTAAACAGCTTATGAATTTCAAAGAATTTTTTGCTTTTACAGTTGATATATCATTAGCTTATTTACTTGAAGTATGTGTAAGATTTATTTGTTCTTTTTCCTTCGAACTTGCTATATTATTAAAATAAAAACAACATTTTTATGCTAAATTCACTGAAATATTAGTAGTCTTGTTCATGTCACTTGGTAGTTTATTTAATTCTTTTCATTTAAAATTAATTTAAAATTCTTCTCTATGAATTTTTAATTCCTAAATTCAAATGAATTAATGATAAACTTTATTATCATTTTGCATAATTGTCTCTAACAGGCAGCAAAGTATATTGAATGTTCTTATACCGTAATGTTAACTTTTTACCCAGTTAAATTATAGAAATATATCTAGACAACATTATACGCTCTAAGGGAAAAATGCATTATGTTAATTGATTTAAAGAAAAATATTATTCTTTATTTCTTACATATGTTAAAAACCACTTTCAAGAAAGTTAATTTTAATAATTTTTGTTAGTTTTAATTATTGAAAGAGATTTTTCTTCTAAAAACCTTTCCTTTAAATCTGATTTCACATTGCGAATTGTGAAAGTTAACTCAATATTTTTATCTATGAATTTGCTATTCACAATAACAAATATATTTATTTTTTTATAATTATTTTTTTTTTATTTCTAAAAGTTATATTAAAACAGAATATTGGATTTTATATTACTTCAACATTAAAAAAAAAACGTAAAATAGAAACAAATGTAATATTTTGTAATTCAAAATGAATGCCATTTATTAAGAATTTTAAAGTTATTTTAAAACAGTATATTAGATTTTATAATACTTTAGCATTAAAAATATAAATTAAAAGCAAATGTAATATTTTATAATACAAAATGAACGCCATTTATTAAGAATGCTGTTTAGCTTTTAACTTTCTCACAAAATTTCTGAAAATGAAATATTTTGAAATAGGCATCCTTAGTTGCATAATGAGTTGGCCTGTAGTACAGAATGACATGGTGTGTCATAAGTGTTCAGTATGATTCCTCACCGTTTCCGACAGACAATACTGTCACAACATTTCCTGAATGTTCAATAAGATGCGTCAGCATTTCTGACAAGTCAGAGTGGTTATGGATGCGTTGTGAGCATTCATTATGACATCTCACAGTTTCTGAGAAGTAAAAATGATTAGGGCGGGTCAAGAGTGTTCACTATGCTGCCTGGCCGTTTGTCTCGTTTGAATGATTGTCATAGGGACTTGTGATGAGTTGTTTTTGTTCGGAAAATGATCATAGAACATTACGTGTACTTTTTAGAATAATCACTCAAATCCGAGAGCGTTCTCTACACCGTCCTATCCATTTTAGTCCTAAGTAACTTTCCGATTTACAGGGTGCGAAGGTAAACTGTCGCCATTTTATATATTTAATTTCGCACATGCGCGTTGTTTGTTGTTGCTTTTGTCGATTGCACAGCATAGTAGCGTCAGTTGGACCCCGTTTGTGAGAGACAAAAAAAGCCTCATCAATCAGTTCACTCCGACAGAAATTTGGAAACGGCATAATGCACTGCTTGGCATTCAAACCAGAAGCTGCAATAGGAACATTGCAGAGTGTTTGTGTGTCGATCTGAGGACAGTGCAGAGGATCCAGAAAGAGTTGGTTAATATATCCAGTCAAAACGTCAGTGATCACTAGTAATGGCGACGTGAAGCCTCCATTCATCTTCCCACAGGGAATCAGATTCAATACAGAGGCCTACATCTAGTGGCTTGAGGAGGTAGTGTTGACGTGGGTTAAGAGAGTGGCTGCTAGAAGACCCTATGTCTG
Source organism: Acanthosepion esculentum (assembly GCA_964036315.1). Taxonomy (NCBI): domain Eukaryota; kingdom Metazoa; phylum Mollusca; class Cephalopoda; order Sepiida; family Sepiidae; genus Acanthosepion; species Acanthosepion esculentum. The sequence continues at coordinate 36,217,852 of OZ038512.1, forward strand.
GCAACAGCACTCTGCACCATGCCACATAAGTCGGAAAACCCAGTCATCGGTGTCAGACAAATTCTGAGATATTATCGTCCCTTAAAATCTGGTCACCTAACTCCCCAGACTGCAACCCCTTAATTATTATGTGTGGGGCGCAGTTGAGCGAGCGACCAACAACACTCTTTGTAACGCCAAAAGCAAGGATTATAGCAGCATTCACCAACTTAAACGAGAAGACCGTACAGAAGAGTTGAAGGAGATTTACGAAGTCGTCTTGAGGCCGTGGTTGAAGCCAATGGCGATTATATTGAATACATTTAATCTTTAGCTTTTCAAGATATGTTTGTGCAATTTGAGTTAATCTCACCCTGTTAAAATGAGAAGTCAGTGTTATTTTAATTTTTGCGTCATTTAGACGATAATTTATCTATCGCACCCTGTAAAAATGAGAGGTTATTTTCATTTTTGTGTCATTTAGAGGATAATTTATCTCTAGCACCTTGTACACAAACTCATTTTGTAGGTTATTCACTGTTTTCCTCTACATGTCTTACCTTCAACCAGTCCTTTTCGTGTCAATTTCTCCAAGCCGTCTTTTCTGATATTTTAATTGTATCTGATTGCAGGTATAAGAGTTCCTAATTTTTCTTAATACTTTCTCATTGGTCACATGTCCAATCCATGGTATTCTCAACATCTCTGCTGCTTTGATTTTCTTCTACATCTGTGAAAAACTGTTTAGCATCCACTCCCATATACGAGAATACACATGACATAGATGCTTATCATTATTTTCTTTGTTTCTAACGATTTCTCCGGTCTCTTTATCTTTCTTTCTTTTCATGTACCATGTCCTTTCAGGACGTAGGCGATCGTGGCTCTCCACCTCCCTCCCTCTGTCCCTTGCAGCTCTCAACAAGTTCCTTCCCTCTGCTTCCTCCCCCAGACCACGTTCTGTCATCCACTTGCTTATGCCCGACAGGTATGCCACGCATGGTTTTCCCTTGTCTCTCTTTCCCTCTATCCGACTTGTGAGTATCAGATTATTCAGACCCTCCTTCCTCATTATGTGCCCCAGAAACTTCAGCTGCCTCTTCCTGATGTTTAAGTATAAGCCTCCTCCTTGTTTGCATCCTCTCTAAGACCTCATCATTGCTCATACGCTCGGTCCATGATTTGCCACCGACCCAGTTTGTTTGAATTTACAAACAATTTTTCCAGTTGCACTCTAGAAACTTTAACACGTTTTCCATGGTTGGATATACCAAAGACTTAAGTTGTTAAATCTGAACGAAAAAGAAAAAATCATTAGGAGTTTAAACTTAATTCAAATTTAAAATCAGTCCAAGTTATGGGAAAACCCTTTACAAGCAGCAGAATACCTAGCTTCATCATCAATTAAGTGAAGTATCCATATTTTTGCATGTTGAATTTCCTTCGAGTCCATGTACACACATACATTGAACCTTGATGTTAGAAACAAGCTGACAATTGGTCTAAATGGGGCCTCGCTATATTTCCTACTCCTATCAACAATGACAGAATAATTCATTTTAAACTTTTGGCTTCAAAACCATCTTTTTTTCTTTTAAAGTGTCATGTCCTTTCAGAACATAGGCAATCATGGCTCTCTACCTCCCTATATCCCTTGCAGCTCTCAACAAGTTCCTTCCCTCTGCTTCCTCTCCCAGACCACGTTCTGTCATCCACTTACTTATGCCCGCCAGGTATGTCACACGTTGTTTTCCCTTGTCTCTATTTTCCCTCTATCCGACCCGTGAGTATCAGATTCTCCAGGCCCTTCTCCCACATTATGTGAGCCCAGAAACTTCAGCTGCCTCTTCCTGATCTTTTTGATAGTTTCAAAATATATACGGTTATGAGGGTCTATCTCCAAAAACCTAGGCGGAGTTCGATAACTAACAAAAAGACAGACAAAGGCTACAACTTCGGATTCTGGCTATCTTATACACAATCAACAGCCATATTTGCGAGAGGCCATTCGAACACTAGAAAAACAAAGATCAACAATTTGATAAATATGAAATACCTTCTTCTTTAATGATAAACTCATACACACACACCTATATATTATTATTGTACAAGATATATATGTATATACATATGTATAAAACAATATTATTTTTAAAAGTATAAGCCTCCTCCGTGTTTGCATCCTCTCTAAGACCATACACGCTCGATCCATGATATCCTTAGCGGCCTTCTGTAGAACCACATCTCTGTCGCCTAGAGTCTCTTCTTCATCTTTGAGGAAATCTTCCAACATTCGCTGCCGTAAAGAAGGATGATATCACGTAACAGCTCAGTATTCTTTTCTTCGTTACCAAAGAAATCCTCCTGTCTCGCGATACTCTGTCCGGCTTTTGGAATGCGTCCTTAACCATCGCAATACGTCTACAGATCTCACTGTCGCACTTACCGTCCTCTGTCAAGACGCTTCCCAGATATTTAAACTTCCGCGTCTGCTTGATTCTAGTGTTCCCGACTAGCAAATATATTGCTCAATTTTTGGAAGGCATCTTTCGCTTTTCCCAAGCGTCTTCGAACTTCTGCGTCACATATCCATCGCCTGTTACTACACTACCCAGATAAGTAGATGTCTATGTCTGTTGGGCTTGACGTTCCCAATTTGTAGCTCACTGTTCGTTCTGCATTGCTTGCTGACGATAGTATATTGTCTTTTTTTTACCGAAAATACTTTCTTCTAGCTTTCTTTTGCAAGTTTAAAAATGTTCCTTCAGTTTTCCACCAATGTCGTTAATCGGCACAGTGTCATCTGCATATTTTAAGTTCTTAAAATTAATTTTCTTCTATTAACTGTCTCACTTCAACGTGTAGGCGATCATGGCTATCCTTAATTGTCCGTTCTTTATAGCTCTTAATAAATTTCGTCTTTTCATTATCTCTCCAAAAACCTGAGCCGCCATCCATTTAGTTAAGCTCGATAGGAAGCTTATACGTTGGTTTTCTCTGTCCCTCTTGCCTTCAGACTCTCTTGGAAATTTCAAATTTTCTAAGCTTTCTTTCCTCATAATGTGCCCTAGAAATTTCAACTGTCTAAACCGTTTGTTAAATATCAGTGTCATTTTTGTTTCCATGTCTAAAATTTCATCGTTGCTCACGTGTTCGGTGCATGGCATTTTCGGCATCTTTCTGTAGAACCAAATTTTTAAAAAAATATTAATAATATTGTTTTGAATTGTTAAGATTATCGACCGATAATAAATCCTGGGAGAACTTTTAGTTCATTTATGACCATTTCAGAACTCTGCCAGAGGGAACATTTTTTTTAATTAAGTCTCTCAAGTATGCAGACCAGTAAAATAAAAAAGGGCTCACCTTTTACACCAGTAAACAATAAGGTTTTATAACGTTTGTTTTTGTGTTAATAAACTGCTTTATTTTCATTACTTTTTATATGCTTTGATATTGAATTATGTTTTTGCAAAATAAATGAAAGATAAATAATAGGGAACTTATATTATATTCATTATATATATATATATATATATATATATATATATATATATATATATATATATATATATATATATATATATATATATCGTTTCCATTATAAATTAATATTACCACGAAATATTACAGTTACATGACTTCACTGAGTAAGAAAAATGCCGGCCAGCCATAACAGATAGTTTGAGAAGCACTGCAACAGAGGACATTTTATCAGAACACTTACCATGAAAGGATTTACAGAAAATGCACAGGGAAACAAAGTTCGTAGAGTGGGAAAGTTACCGAAGCTGAGAAGATAGTACATAGGAAATTGAGGTCATGTGAAGGTTATCGAAGTTGGGTACCTCGATTTTTTTAATCAAATCATCACAATTCAATTGACAAAGTATAGATATTATAACTTAATCTCTTGCTCCTGAAGGTTCTGAAATCGTGTCCAAAATGTGTTTGAATGACGGAATCCCTTCTGAGATTTAAAAAACCGCGGAAAGACCTTCGTATTCGGGATATCATTCGGCACAGATCAAATGGACGGCAGGTTTAATTATTTGATTGAATCAGTGAACAAAATTAAAGTATGCTTTGCAATAAAGTAGGTATTCGTAGATATAATCAAAGTCCATTGGGGATTGATTAATTATACGGAAATTGAAATTTCATGAAAAAAAATGCCAATTGAACTTGACTTTTGTATTGTCATAGGCTCATGCGGACATTCATAAATATGCATACGCATAAACACGAATATATATATATATATATATATATATATATATATATATATATATATATATATATATTCGTTGCAGCACTCAATAAATTCTTTCCCTCTGCTTCCTCTCCACACCACATTCTGTCATCCACTTACCCGCCAGGTATGTCACGCATTGTTTTCTCGTGTCTCTCTTTCTCTCTATTTGACCGGTCAGTATCAGATTCTCCAAGCTATATATATATATATATATATATATATATATATATATATAAAAATGTAAAATGTGTCATTTAGCTCGTTGCTTTTATTATATATTTGTTAGTGAGCCTTGTCATTAAAAGAACATCAGGAAAACTTATTCCTTTTAAAAATTTATTCTGTTTATTTCTCTGAAGACGGTCAGGAGACTGGAAGCACGTGTAGCAGAAATATAACGAATACAATATTATATATATATATATACTAAAACAAATCCACATTATAACCAAAAACCTTTTGCGATTTCTCTCTTTTAAAAAAATATTAGAAAATAAAAATATTTACTAAGGAGCGAGAACAAAAAGAGATTAATCAGGAGGACAGTACATAACGATTGACATTGCATTTAAATTTGTGGACATTAACGGTGGTTTCAAAGCATGCAGCCGAAAGGGATTTCCACAGGTGAGAGGTGCGAGAAAAGAAACTGTGCATAGAACTTACGGGTACATTTAGCCAAATCAACTGTACATTGATAAGTCCTCGACGTCAGTACCGCGCTTGAATGAAAAAAAAAATTCTAGGTAACATATCGAATGACAATATTTATTTTATAAAAGTTAAAAATGTGGCACAAATCCAGAAGTGGGGATCAGGAAAGCATGGTTTTCTTCTGTATTCTAATTAAACTTAGCCAGCCGCAATCACTGATCCAAACATACCACGATATTCCCCACGTCAAAACAGCACATTCTTACATACCATTTTTACGACATCCACCATAATACCTCAGAGTCTTTACGAAGTCATAAGCAGTCCCCAAATGTACCATACATAACGAAGCGCCCATCCGAAAGATTACCATGAAAGAATTTATAGAAAAGGCACAGGGAGGCAACTTTACGGTGGCGGGAAACTACTGAAACCGAGTCGCCAGATCAGTTACATTTGACTGCAGCAGATGTTAAACACGCCCACTCTATCTTCCCTTTTTAAAATTACTTTCTTTATTTCGTCAATATCGAATAGTGCCTCTCATATATCTATTCATCCTTCGCAATCAAACACGAATGATCCATTGTTTATTTGAGATAATGGCAGGACGTAACGTATGTATTATACGAAATGTACTGTCAAATTGGACTAAATAATCGGAAGAAATTTATTGTAGGTGCTGAGAATTTGAGGGTGATAAATACCCTAAAATCTCAGGACTTGGATAAGAGAGTGCTCATTAACTTTTTCGAAGAATTTAGTACATTTAATATGCTTTTCTTTCAGTTCTACCTGACGGGCTGCAGAGTCGAGCTCAAATGTCTATAACCAATGCAAGCTAAAATAATTCTAGCTGAATGTTTATTTAAGCGGATTTAAATAGTTTTGAAATAACTTCGTTTAGACTTCCCATGAGCCTCTCTGTTCGCCATCTTAGACTTTCCTACTCACACTTCTGCCATCATTTTCGAAACAGATATTCGCTGTCGAACGTTATCTAAATGATCAGTTCTCTTCAGTCAACAACTCTCGAACTTGTTTTTGCTTCATAGCTTTTCTTGCTTCTTAAAATAATTCTTTTGTCACGACGCTGGTCAACAAAAATAAATGTTATTTTTTCTTTTGTTTCTACTGGGAGCAGATTCGGCTGACAGGTCTTGAATATTTCGACATTTTCGAATACTAGGATTATTAACAAATTAGAATTGTTATATCTATATTTATGCCAAGTTGATGCATACGTTTCCAATACATATTTGACAAAACCGTTTACGTCTGGGTAAGACGGTGAACAACGTCCAACAGCAAGGCCTCTGATCAGGTGGTTTTGAGGAGCGTGGAACCACGTCTTAATTGCTGGTGTTCCCAGGTCCACCCTGTCCCGGGGTGGTAACACCTGTTAGGGTCCCAGCTCTGGGCAAATAGTTAACGTCCCCAAAAGGGCTCAAAACAGTATATAAGAATAAAAATAGGTTTTAATACCAGCAATAAGTTTTGGAAAGAATTATTACCAGCAATATGTTATTACATTATTATAAGCAATACATTTTTATAAAAAAAAACTACCAGCAATACATTTTTGAATATTACCGGTAATGGATTTTGAAGGAAACAATATTAGGAGAAATAATTTTTTCTACAACGTATAAGACTCCGGGTTAAACTTATGACGTAGGAAATTATAGATTTCCATAATTCAAAATGTCTGCTTTTTACTATCCGTCCAAAACCTTGTTCTACCATCTATTTAGGATATTAGATAGGTTGTTCGCTGTTTGCTTCTGACCCCATTAACTTCAGTCAGTCTTTTGAATTTCGAATTCTCCAAGCCTCATTACGTTTCACAGAAATTTCAGTTACCTCTTTCAGATTCTAAGTGTAAGTACATTTCTGTTTCCGTTTTGCTTAACAAATTTTCATTACTAACTCCGTCCATGATGTTACCAGCAGTTTTCTAAAGAAACACATCTGCATTTTATCAAATCTCTTCTTCATCTCAGCGTAAATACATAAAAGCGAGTAAGTGTTGAAGGTCTCTAGTTTATCTAAAACCTAATTATTTCAAATCTATTTAGTTTTATAAGGTTAGAAAGGTTTGTATTATCGTCTGCCAATGAATAATCTTTCTCAATTTGTAAAGTACAGCCTGAATGCCGAATTTGCTAAAGTAATTCATTGGTCATTATCTGTCTATATTTCTGAGATGAGGTATTATGTACATTACTTACATTATTCGGACTATTGCCCTCATCTTTGTCACCATATTTATTACAACGTTTCGGCCGTTGTAGGCTCCGAACTTCCTCAGATTGTTGGAATGTCGAACTGAACTCATTATTTCGCTCACTGGGGTAAATTGTTCTCGTTCCACGTGCCATGTTTAATGGATGTCAGTTATCAGTTATCTCCTGTTAATTTCCTTCTGAATGTTCTCCACTGCCTTAGCCGGGTATTGAACTCACACGCTTTGGGTCCTGTCACTGGATCTAACTAACGCCTTTATCCACTGTGTCATGTGTCCGTGGTTATATATCGCGATATTCGGATATTAATCATAGTTTTTACCCACACGTCTGATGCAGGAAAGTGACCCATTGCGCCTTCTCAGGCTAACATTCTCCGCTGACATGAAGTGGAAAGATTGATTCAATTGCTACGTACGTCTACTGCTAAGAAAGTTGATTCAGTGGGTCGTGCTAGAAACAGAAACAGCGAACAGGATCCAAGCGTTTGAGAAAACTCACGAGAAAACTCCTTGGCATCTTCCGTTGGGAAGATAAAACCAATTAGTTTGTGCGTGAAAGGGTTAACGTTTTGTAGGCCACCAGAAACCTCTTCTTGCCACTTTCAAACGGAGAAAAATGGCGGGGGGTTGGACACGTTACAAGGCACGACAGCCTGTGCAAGATCAACATGCAAGGCACCGTTGTAGATGGACGTAGGAGAGGACACAATCACAAAAACTGGTTAAACAATGTCAAACAATGGACAAGTATAACTATATCGGTATTCTATTTACATTATTCTGACTATTGTCGTAATCTTTGTCGCCATATTTATTACAACGTTTCGGCCGTAGTACGTTCTGATCTTCTTCAGTTAGTTTGTATGTCGAACTGAAACCTTTATTTCGCTCACTGGAGTAGACTGTTCTAGTTCCACATGCCATGTCTAATGGATGTCTGTTATAGAACAGTTCTTAAGCAGGTATAGAACTCACACTCTTTGGGTCCTGTCACTGGATCTAACTAACACCTTTATCCACTCTGCCATGTGTTTCTTTGAGGATATCTGTGTATGGATTTCTGGGTATTATAAACCTAATGGCTACATCCTCCATTTTTACCAGTGCTCATATTGTAAATTTTGCTTTTATCATTGCATGTTATCATTGCCGAAACGTTGTAATAAATATGGCGACAAAAATGAGGGCAATAGTCCGAAAAATGTAAATAGTGTACATAATACCTCATCTCAGAAATATAGACAGATACTGAAAGGCCAAAACGTTGTAATAAATATGGCGACAAAGATGAGGATAAGAAGTCTGTATAATGTAAATAGTGTACATAATACCTTATCTCAGAAATATACACAGATATATCGGTATTGTTGATAGCTGCCGTTGATAGCTGCATTCGGATCCCGACTACGATTATAAAAGTCAAGGGGATCATGATGATAATGATGATGTCGTGCTAGACGTTTTTCTCCCTAGAAACTAGCTTAAATATTTATAAGTCTACCATTCGTCTATGCTCTGAACATTGTTGCCATACATTGCACAGTGATGCTATTACAGATTTAGAGATTCTTGATAAAATCCTAAGAAGAATCTGCAATGTTATTGGCCCTGACTTGGCATCTCAGTTCCTGTCACTTTCCCATCGCCTTAATGGAGCTTCCCTATAACTTTTCTATAAACACTTTCAGGATAATTGTCCTGATGAACTTTCCGTTATGTTACCTAGACTTTAATAATTTAAGCGCAGATTTAGAGTGGCTAGAGGCAACCGTAGGTTCTATGCTAACGCTTTCTTCTGTCGCACTTTTCCCTTGAGAAACTCTCTTCCGGCTCCAGGCTTTTCAGTGAACTTTGATTTTCAAAAATTTAAATGCAATGCCATTCGTAAAATCAAACGTGTAAATATTCAAACACGACGCCATTATTGCTTAATTATTTCCGTCTTATGTTACGTTGCGGTTTACTTATAAAAGTGAATGGAAATATCGCTAATTATATAAACAGTTTGTTTATAAATGATCCACAAAATGACAATTATTTCGTTGCAGTTTGAATATCGTTTATAGGTATTAAAAATATCAGTCAGTGTACAATATACGACCTCAGGCGTACCACACTAGACGGCGCAGTGCTTCCAGTAATTAGTAGTTTTTACAGGTTGGAGTTCTTAGACCCAGACATGGCCGCTTTGGAATTCAGGGATTCCCTTATTGTGAAAAACAATTTTGTTCACCACTGCAGTAGCCAAGTATTGAACACATAATTCTTTTGATCAAGTCACTGGATTCTACTAACGCTTTTATCCACTGTGTCATGTGACCCGGTTGACGAAATAGGGGGTTCAATTCGAAATTCCAATTACCTGAAGAAGGCCGGAGCGTACAACGGCCGAGACCTTGTGAATTTAGCAATAAAGATAAGGACAACACGCCTAAAAATGTAAATAACCCAAAAGGAGTTAAAATGCTGTTAAAAGAATAAATAAAACGTTACTTCAAAACTATATGGGCCTCCTTTGCCAAAATGGCAAAGACAACACCCATATAGACATATACACGGTATAATAGATATTAGTTAATGCCTTCTTAGAGGTTACATTATTTTCAGTTCATCATGAAAATGTTGAAGCATGTGCAAACGGAACCTACATGTTAAACAATACAGTCAATAAAGAAATGTTAAATTAGTTCAACCTTCAAACTGAAACCAAAATTACCTCCCCTTAAAAATGGCGTTAGATAAACCTAAAGCGGTTCAAATGTCGTTAACAATATTATTGTCAGGTGTAAATATAGTAATATGATAAATATGAAACTCCAAACAAAACTGTATCCTTAAATCATTGTCATTGTTTACTTATCATTTGTTCATGGCTCCTGTTATGTTTTGCCACCTCTCTGCGTAGTAGTAGTAGTAGTAGTCGTAGTACAGGTCTCCGTCTCCTGAATAGCAACTGGATTTGCCAGGTACAGCTCTGCCATGTTCGCCAGTTGTTCTCTATTTATACTTGTCTAACTAAATTGCATACAATACTACAGCTACTTTATTTCTCGGCAAAATACGTTGCAGTAAACAGTAAGTTTAATGAGTGTATGTAGAGAAAGGAAAAACAATGTGTTTGATTTTTGTTTCGAAGTTTTACGCTGTTTTGTTTTCCCGACATGCAAATTGTTATTGATCAGGAGTATAAGTTTCTTGACAAGGGACAGAAAAAGTAGATTTGCACCTTCCAAGAAGAAATCCAACAACAGGGAAAAGTCCGAGACAGTGCCACATTTGCAAAGCCGTTGGGATTGACAAACAGCGAAGTCTAAGACCATTGTTTCGCACGGTGTGTTTATAAATAGAAGCAGAATTATATGGCAGTGTGAGGGTTAGGGTTGCCGATAATTCTTCTTTTTTTTTTTCAAAAACTTATTGCTGATAAAATTACTTTTTCAAAAACTTATTGCTGGTAATAGTCTTTTTTCTTCAAACATTTATTTCCGGTAATAATTCTTTACAAAGTATTTCTGGTATCAAAACCTATTTTTACACTTTCATAATGCTTTTTACCTCAGTTTCGGGGTTAAATATTTGGCCATAGCTGGGACCCTAACAGATGCTACCACCACGGGTCAGGGTGGATCTGGGAACGAACACCAGCAATTAAAATGTGGTTCCACGCTCCTCAAAGCCTCCTGATCAGAGGCCTTGCTGTTGGACGTAGTTTATCGTTTTACCCAGGACGGAGTATAAATAGAATCAGATTTATACGGCGAGCTTTGAAAGGCTTAACAAAATACGCTTCACCCGACAAAAAATTTACCATCATTTCCCTGAAAATTTTTCATGCATTCCCTTTTCTACCATCCTCTCTTCCATTCATATCACACATCACTATCACCACAGTCATTTTAACAGTGAGCCTCTACCTTGAGTGGCTCGCGAGTCTTGTATTAGCTGAATTCCAACATAACAATTGATTACTCCCCGACTTTTCAGCAACGATTGTAACATATCAATAATTAGATATTTCTAGTAAGCTACCTGATCGAGGGGGGTGCAGATTTGAATGTTTCTTTTCCGACGCGATAACCTTTGCGGCATCTACACAATTTAATTTGTAATGTGTGTATATGTAATCATTGGTCAATCAATGTTGCGTCCAATTACGAAGCTCAGCGTAGCACAGCTCACCGATATGAGGTAAGAGGAAATATTTTAATTGAGGAGGTCATGTATTTGATATTTTACCCTCGGGCTGAGCCTAGCAGAAAATACGTCACTAGGGAATCTGGTTTAAATTGATACTTACAGACCCTTGTAGTGCCACCCACATCATCAATTTCATAGGAGTTAAGGCATTAATTAACGCTATATTTAATATGAATACCCTTTCAACCGGAATTAATTGCGCGCGAATCTGGCTATCATTTTACACGCTATATTTTAATCGATATTAGGCATCATTTATCCAGATGACATTTATCCAAACGCCACAGAAGAAGCTGAGCTTAAAGTTGAAATCCAGCACGAACCTGGGACCAGAAGCTAAAATAGGCCACCTCCCTCGTTACTTCTCTTTTTAGGGATGCATCAAGCACCAGGTAATAACCCTAGTCCCCTTCTCCATGGAGAGTTATCTTCGAATAGAAGAGGACCTAATAAAACGTATCTTCATTTTTCTCTCCGCAGAGCTAAAAGGCCGCGTGGCGTGTGTACTTATTTGTATCCTACTTCGAACAGAATGTGTTTCGTGTTTAAAGAGATACAACGTGAATATGGAACCAAAGACCAAAATGAATCTAGTGCCATTGTCACTTTGCTTTGTGGGGATGCCTCATAAGTCAATACGCCGGGAAGTTTCACTAGATAAAATTGTTGCCAGAATGGACAGTCCCCAGCCACTGGACCTTGGCCTGGAAATTAATGCGCGCCTCTCAGGCCAAACGCTCGAGAAGTGTTAGTATTTATCCACACGCCCATTCAAAGAGAGTATGGAACAAAAGAATTTAATGTAGGAATCCCACGTGAGACCAGAGTCCAAAAACTGGCCAGTCCCCCATGCCACATTAGCCTTTTGGGGAAGCCTCACGCGCTATGCAATATCTTTGGAGCTCTGGCAAAGGAGAGCTATTACCTATGGGGACAGCTTCCTGAGACTGGATTTCAAAGGTGCGCTTGTCAGGCCAAAAGACTGGGAGGTGATAGTAAGAAAATTAGATGAGACTGTTTGTTAGTATAGTCAGTTCTTTTGTCTCGGTGTGCGTCTACCTTGCCTGTTTTTTCCTTTTTCGTAAACATTTTCTTTTTTACTTTTTCTATTTATTGAACTAAAAATATGTTATTGACGGCATTGAAAATATAGAATATAGACCTCTGAATCATCGATAGGTTGATAAACTCCTCGCTTTCTCTTTCTATGATATCAACTTATCGTTTTGTGCATTCTGTTTATTGATTGATAATGTTGGATTCTAAAGATTTTTGTGCGCGAGGACAAACAAAATGAGAATTAAATAAATAGTCATCATGATCTTCAAGATTCTGTTTTTTATATTTCTCTTAGTGTTTTACCCGCTCACTGACGGGCAACATTACTCTGTTATAATGTCAGTCAGTCAGTCATGTACCATACACGCTAAGGCGATCATTTTCGATACATTTTTCCCTGCAGTAGGTTGCTATCCAAGTCTATAGAACCCGGTCTGTCCTTTTATTTCCCCATAATTAGGGGGAAGAAGAGGATTCATACTTTTCCCAAGTGAATGTAATTGATTCGACTGCAATTCGAACTCGGCTCTGCCGATTCCTCAATCTGAGCCGATATCCATTACTCCACTGTCACAATGTCACAGTAGGAAAAGAAAATATTTATTTCATTTGAGTCCAGAATTTCGATCAGTATAAAAGTACTTCATGACCGCTTCTCAATATAATATGTAATTATATCCAAATATTTTTCACTCCAATATTTTACACTGAAAACATATTTAATATTAGGAAATGGTTTTAAGAGGTTTTTCTTAAAGTTTAAATTTGGTATTGTAATAAAATAAACACGAGTTTTAACAAAATGTCTCATCTTTATTTATCTGTCGGTTGTCAAAATGGTATTCAAAACTAGCTTAAAAGCCGCAATACGAGCGAACTTTGAATCTATTTTCTGCGTAGGACTAATTGGGCCACAGCCTAAAACTAAAGTGACTTCTGGTCAAGCTTAGAAAACAGCAATGATAATTTTTGAAGAAATAACTTTCAGTTCCTCAATTCATTTCAAGGAACTTCAAAACCTCACTTTAACTCTGATTCGGACTATAATTCCAATTCCGGACAAAGGACCGATTTGGAACGGAATTTCAGTTCAGACAATTGAGTTCTTCAAATCACAACCTCTGCGGAACTTCATTTGTGTTGAGTTCTTCAAATCGCAAATTCCGTGGAACTTCAATTGAGCTGAGTTCTTCAAATCACAACCTCTGCGGAACTTCAAAACCTCACGTCACGAAACCTCTCACTTTAATTCTGATGCCTTTTAAAAAGGCATCAGAATTATGTTTAATAACCCGTTTAATATTTTCTTTTGTTTTTCTTGATTTCTCGAAGATTTCTTTGGGGTCTAAGTTGAAATAAGACCCTAGCCTATGTTTTTTTTTTCTTTTTTTCTTTTTTTATTGTCGAGTGCTTTCGGTTATCGTCACCATGGTGTATGTTTTGTTTTGAAAATAGGTTCGTTTATTATTTTAGTTTTATAGATAATATGATGACGGTTGACGATACCCGAAAAGGCTCCTTAAAAAGGTTTTATTTCAACAACTAAGGATGTATCTAGAGTTATGGGAATGTTTTATTTTCCAAACACGATCACAACATCCATATGTAAAAAGAAAAATGGCTAAAAATAATGGAAGCATTATTAATAATAAAAAATACACTCAATAACATCAACTCTTAACACGGCCACAATATAATGACATTTCTATATCATTAATGCCCACGAAAGAAAAAAATTAAAAAGAACACAAGAAAAATTAAATAAAACATTAACCGCAATACATTAACAGTCATTGTTAACGAAATTTATATATATATATATATATATATATATATATATATATATATATATATATATATATATATATATATAATATATAAATGTAAAGGACAATAGGAAAACTGTAATAGTTGCCGACGCGTTTCGTCCGATGTGGACTTTCTCAAGTCAAAACGAAATGAATTTATTAAACAATCTAATTAATTTTAACAATTTATTTATTTATTTTAAAAATTTATCTAAAACAATTTATTTATTTATTTTAACAATTTATCTTAAACAATTTATTAAACAATTTAATCTTCACGTGTGGAGATATTGTTTTTATTGCTGTATTGACCGATTCAATCACTTTATTTTGATTTCTTGATACTGTTCTGTACATGTGTTTCGGAGAGAAGTAATTTTGTTAAGAAACGTGAAATAGAATTACTCTCTCCCAAATACAAAATAGCGTTCTCTAAATACTTCCAGTTGCTAAGGACATTTTGTTTCGTTAATATCAGTTACTTCGTTTAATAAATTCATTTCGTTTTGCCTTGAGAAAGTCCACATCGGACGAAACGCGTCGGCAACTATTACAGCATTCCTATTGTCTTTTACATTTATAAATATTGTCTTTTTCTACAGGTTAACTCTGAGAAACTTTTCATATATATATATATATATATATATATATATATGTGTGTGTGTGTGTGTGTGTGTGTGTGTGTGCCTGCAGCATATAGTTTTATATTACAAAGAGTTAATCATACTCTTTGTAATATAAAATGATATGCTGCCTATTTTATTATGTTCATGAAAAAACAATTGATCCGCAGTAAAGAATTCCTGAGAAAAAAACTACTAAGACATATCACTCTGTTAATTGAACTATCTACTTAGTTCATGTCATGTTAACTGAAAAACACTTATAATAAAAAATTCGTGGATTTTCCAAATTACAAAAAATTCTCACTTGTAATATTTGAACATTAGCGTTGCGAGTTGCACGCTCCAACACTACATAGCCGTTAAAAAATAGCTCATTCTTAAAAACATCTTTCGGTCGGAAGAACACATTTATTTCGTCTTCCAGTTTTGATTCTAAAGGAAAAATACAGCCTGAAGATGAATGCTTGAAGCATTTGAAAGTACCAGCTGAATTAAAAAAATACACCATATCCATTTTATGCATAAGGATCTCATCATTCAGTGGATTAAACTAGTATAATGCTTACAATTATGTCTACTAGCGAAGGGATTTCGCTAATAATTGCATTAATATTGCTAATTGATTCAAGGTATGATTAACTCTTTGTAATATATATATATATATATATATATATATATATATATATATATATATATATATATATATATATATATATATATTCTAAAAATTACAAAATAATATTTTTTAACAAAACTTTATTAATGCCTCTGGAAATGCATGTTCATTTGTTTTTCATTGCCAAATTACTTTTAATCTGAATTTTGACAACTTACCGACCCCTTAACAGGATTTGATCGCTGGCTTCTTTCAGCATCGTGAAATTCTATGATGGGGTCTCTGCCAAAAGCCGTCCACTATCTATATAATTAATAATTGTAATTGTATTTGCGGGCAGAATTTCCTAAATTACTGTGGTATTCTTAGCTCTGAAAGATAGCAGTCGATGTTATCAAAGCTGTTTTATGACAATTCATTCGCTTGTGGTGACTAAAAATACCCCTTTTCAGACAAGTAGCTTCTCATTTTGTCGTCATCAACCGGCTAGAAATTTACCATTAGGTTATTTCAGGACGACAAATATTTTATCTTTTTTTAAAAATTCCATTTATAATCGCTTCAGGACAGACAACGCATTTTATTGTAGTCTTCCGAAAAAAACATTGTCTTTGATTCTAATAATGAATTTAATTAGTTAGATTCCTATTAATAAATGTTGTTTTATGAACTTAAATTCCATCGCTGACAATCAATGTTCAAACAACAGTGCAAATTAGCTGCTTCCATACTTTTTAACAGCCTCCAACCCTAAATACATAGACACACGCACACATGCACACAGATACACACACACACACACACACATGTGTGTGTGGGTGTGTCTGTTAAAAGCTCTACATGTTATTTTTACTTTTTTTCACACGTGTATTGAGCACTTTTTAATACTACTGCTTCCTGGTTTGATTCAACTCTGACCATTAAGCTTATATATATATATATATATATATATATATATATATATATATATATATATATATATAAGCTTAATGGTCATATATATATATATATATATATATATATATATATATATATATATATATATAAGCTTAATGGTCATATATATATATATATATATATATATATATATATATATATATATATATATATATATATATATATATATATATAGAAGCATAATGGTCAGAGTTGAATCAAACCAGGAAGCAGTAGTATTAAAAAGTGGTCAATATATATATATATATATAGAGAGAGAGAGAGAGAAAGAGAGAAAGAGAGAGAGAGAGAGGAGAGGCACGGTGGAGTAATGTATATCGGCTTGGATTGAGGAATCGGAGAGCCGAGTTCGAATCCATTACATTCACTTACGTGCCAATACCCTTGGGAAATGTGTGAATCCTCTTCTTCTCCCTCCAGCTATGGGTAAATAGCAGCACAGACTGAGTTCTATAGCCTTGGATGGCAACTGGTCTAGGAGAAGGACAACTCTGAATTCAAAAACATTCGGAGGGTCGTTTGGGGACCTTGTGGCACTTAGTGCACCAGGTCACTGTATTCAGCTCTTCAATAAGTGAGGATAGTCCTGCACGAAACCTTCACCACTATAATCAAATCTCATATGCTGTTGTCGGGCTGTCGGTTTCCTAGTAACTGATGTACTTGATTCTCATACGTCGAATTCGAAAAAAATGAAACAAAAAAGAAAGAACAAAGAACATGTATGTCAGCCGAAAAATAATCGTCTAGCATCCAAATTCAGAGTTCAAAGAAAAAAAACTCGATACGAGTAAGTAAAATAACTAAATAAAGTGCGCGATACGCTAAGCAGAGCAAACCTAAATTAAACCTAAAGAGGCAGACAACCTACCATGGTTTTACCGAATCGGATCGTCAGGTACACTATGACGAAATTCACTGCGACACGACATAAATTTGGAAATGCCATATTGTACTGTTGACATTCACGGCGGAAACTACAATACGAACATTTCATAGTGTTTGGGTGTCAACTGACGATCCGCTTAGGTGAAACAGTGGAAGATTGTCTGGCTCTTTAGGTTTAATACACACACACACACACACACACACACACACACACACACATATATATATATATATATATATATATATATATATATATATATATACGAAGAAAGGCGTACTATATTTATGGGATAAAGTGCTCAATATCAGAGATAGAGAGTGTGTAAATATAAAAGTGAACATTGAACATATATATATATATATATATATATATATATATATATATATATAAAACTGAACATTGAAGTCAACACTTAGAGGTGACAGGCTGTTTTATGCTAGACGCAATCGTCAGGCCACCCGACGATTGCGTCTAGCATGAAACACCCTGTCGCCTCTAAGTGTTGACTTCAATGTTCAGTTTTATATATATATATATATATATATATATATATATATATATATATATATACAGAAAGGTTGAATATGATAATATTATATGCTATATATCAGATTAAATGTGAGTAATTGTGTAGCAAAATTCCATGTAAAGCGTTTAACCTTAAAATTACATTTTTTTCACTTTTTAATTATTTAAATAATGATTTTATTAAATTAAATCTGCTAGACTGTGTATGAAGACACACCTCGCGCCTCAAACTTAAAATTGAAAGTTAAGCGTCTTTGCGTTTTCATCTCCTCTATCGAGGTTTCATGATAATTATATTTTGAAGAAGTTACATGATATCTCTCCTCCTCTATGGTAGAGAATGCTGGACAATGTCCTCCAAGATAAAGAAGAGTCTTGAAACAACAGAAATCTGTTCCTACAGAAAGATGCTGAGGATAGCATGGGCTGAACATGTGAGCAGCTACGAGGTTTTGAATAGAATGGAAACAAAAAGGAAACTTATACTTAACACCAGGAAGAGGCAGTTGAAATTTTTGTGGCACGTAATAAGGAAAGAAGGCATAGAGAATTTGATACTCTCGGGACAGATCGAGACTTGATGGGAAATTGGATAGCAGAACAGTGTTTAGGAGAAATAACAAAAAGAGAAAACTTCTTAAGAGCTACAAGGGACAGGAAGATGTGGAGAAACATGATCGACTACTTCCTAAAGGGACATGACACATAAAAGAAGATTGAGCAGATATTACTGTGAATAGTAAAACGTTCCTCACACCGAATCCCAAGAAATGGCGATAGTGAGAATAATGGAAAATATTTTAACGACTAAGGAAGATGATCGAAAGCTGATACAAAGGATGTTTTTTACATGCTTCATTAAAAATAAATCTCTGATATTTTTTGTGGAGTTAATTATAGAGGGATCTCATTTTTTTAATCTTTTTTTTCTCGGATATGAGAAGGAAAATAAAAAAGACGACCAAATAAGAATGTAGAAAGGCAATGTGAACACGGATTAAAACTAAAAGATGTAAATGAGATATGAATGAGGGAAGGAAAAAGAAAAGAAGGAAATATATGGGGAAAAAAACCGAATAAATAATAAATATAAAGATTAAAGATCAAAGAAATCCCGGAAATGAATAATAAAAAAGGATAACGAATAAGTCGAGAGGTGAAGAAGAAATGAATGAATTAGAACCAATCAGAAAACAAATAAGGGAGAAGAAGAAAAATAGAAGATAAGTGGGATGATAGAAAGAGAATATATCAGGAAGAGATAAGAAAGAAAGAAAGAAAGAAAGAAAGAAAGAAAGAAAGAAAGAAAGAAAGAAAGAAAGAAAGAAAAAATGAGGAAAAAGAAAATGTATGAGGAAAACAAAGAAAGAAAGAAAAGGAATAAAAAATAAAGGAGAATGAACAGAAATGAATGAAAAGTAAATGTATAAAAAAGTGAAAAAAAAGACATGGAAAGAGAAGGAACAGCAGTGAAGGAAAAATTGTATAAAAAAGAGAAAGAAAGAGAAAGAGAAAGAAAGAGAAGGAACAGCATGAAGGAAAAGTAATTATATTTAAAGAAAGAAAGAAAGAAAGAAATGAAGAAAAAGAAAATGCATAAGGAAAGAGAAAGAAAAAGAATAGCAATGAAGGAAAAAATATACAAAAAGAAAAAATGAAGGAGAAGGAACAGCAATGAAGGAAAAGTAAATGTATAAAAAGAGAAAGAAAAACAGAAAGTGAAGGAACAGCAGTGAAGAAAAAATGTATAAAAAAGAGAAAGAAAGAGAAAGAACAGCAATGAAGGAAAAGCAAATATATTGAAAGAAAGAAAGAAAGAAAGAAAAGAAACAGCAATGATGGAAAAATGTATAAAAAGAAAGAGACGGAACAGCAATGAAGGAAAAGAAAATGTATGAAAAGAAAAAAGGAAAAAGAAAGGAAAAGAAAGAACAGCCGTGAAGGAAAAAATATATAAAAAGAATATGAAAGAACGAAAAGGAACAGTAATAAAGGAAAAATATATAAAACAGAAGAAATAAAAAAGAAAGGGAGTGAAGAAACAGGAATAAAGGAAAAGAAAATGTAAGGAAAAGAAAAAAGAAAGAAAGAGAAGGAACAGCAATGAAGAAAAATTTATAAAAAGGAAAAGAAAGATAGAGAAAGAACAGCGATGAAGGAAACAATGTATAAAAAGAAAAAGAAAAAAAAGAAGGAACTGCAATGAAGGAAAAGAAAATCTATAAAAAAAGAAAGAAAGAGACCAAACGACAAGGAAAAGAAAATTTAGAAAAAAAAGCAAACAAACAAAAAAGAAAATTAACAGTAATGAATGAAAAGAAAAACGTATAAAGAAAGCGAGGAAGAAAGAAAGTAAATCATTAAAGTAAAAAAAAAGCATGAAAATAGGAAAAGAAAGAAAAGGAAAAAAGGAAGAAAAGGAAAGAAAGTAAAAAAGACAAGGAAGAGCAAAAGAATTAAAACAAAAGAAAAGAAGAAAAGCAGGGAATGAAATGTCACAAGTGAAAAGGAAAAGAGGTTAGAAAAACAGGAAAAAAAGAGGAAGCAAGCTATCACAAAAGAAAGAAAGAAAGAAAGAAAGAAAGAAAGATCTCATTATGTGGAGAGAAAAAATAAGAGTGGAAATTGTCCAAAGATAAAATAATTGAAGCTGAAGGAAGTGTTGGAAGTGAAGCAGGGGATGATATGGACTCAGGAGGAATCAAAATTGAAACTATTATTAGAATCGAACGTGTGAAGCATCTTTGGTAATATTGGTTGGACCAAAATAGGAATTCCCAGGATATAAAGAAATCGATTCCTTAGAATAAAGAACAGAACATTAAGCACACTCTCTTGAGTTGTTATTTTTAAAACTTTTTAAAATTTTCATTCTCAAAAACAAACAAATTTGATATCTTGAAATGGAAAATGGGTGTTAGAATTTATAAATTTATTTTCCTCTCTACTAATCATGTCTCTCTTTCTACGATTTCTTTTCTCAACTTCGACACGTTTTTTTTTCTTTTTTTTTTGTATTTACTTATTATAACGTGCTATTAAATTAGTTATTAAGCGTTGAATTTACTCCCCAGTAGAATTAAAATATTTTCTCTGTCATAGAAAATTAATCGGGGAAACGTTAATATCCTTCTTTTCCCAGTTAGAATTGCCCAGCGAATAACAGCGAAGTGTAAGGGAGAAGTGGTTGAAGTTTTCGTATTTGAAAAACGAAGATTGTTGTAAACAAATTTGCAATGTACAGTTACTCAGACGTCATTATATAAGGGATGTTTACAAAGCCTTCATTAGAACACTGGCAACAATCTCTGCAAGATAAATAAGAGCTTATCACCAGCAGATTGTTCAAGACGTAGTAGTCTTTAGTCGCGTCTGGTATAAGTTTTAGAATTTCAATTTCGCTCGCCTGTGTCGTGGCAAATCACGGTTCCTAAGCTTCATTAGCATGTAAACATAGACATTAGAGACAATTTAATTTCGATCAATATTGAAGTTAAGGTATTGGAAATAGCTTACTTTATTGAACTAATTGCATGACTCTGAATTTCCATCTTGAAAACACACAAAAACACACACAAGCACACACGCACAAACAAATATATATCAATATCTATCTATCTATCTATCTATCTATATCTATATATATATATATATATATATATATATATATATATATATATATATATAAATATATATATATATATATATATATATATATGAAGAAATATAGTCTTAATGTGTGCTATAATTATGGGATAAAGTGCTCAATATCAGAGATAGAGCGTGTGTAAATATAAAAGTGGACATAGAAGTCAACACTTAGAGGCGACAGTCTGTTTCATGCTAGATGCAATCGTCATGCCACGAGTGCTGTTATTTTTCTCGGCTATTTATATAACATCACTCGTGGTCGGACGATTGCATCTAGCATGAAACAGACTGTCGCCTCTAAGTGTTTTACTTCTATGTTCACTTTTATATATATATATATATATATATATATATATATATATATATATATATATATATATTCTTCCTATCTATCTCTATATAGTTATACACACAGACACACACACACACACTCACATATATATATATATATAGAGAGAGAGAGACAGAGAGAGAGACAGACAGACAGAGACAGAGACAGAGACAGAGACGCACCATATATATGTATATATACAGAGGCAGCATATCTTCATGTTTGATTGAATAATATGGGCATGCTTGTTTATATTATTTTAGTTCTCTGGTATTCTGTGATCGACTTGTTTTTTTAGGACTATTTTTAAATCGTAAGCACTAATATATCACCCACTGATCCCACTAAAAAATTAAACTAATTATATACTAAAGTAAATTTAATAAGACCGCCTTAATTGATTGACAATAACCCTTCTCCTTCAATCAGTGTTTTGGAAAAGACCAACATTGTATAACAATTTAAATCGCCTTTGGGAGATTGTATCTCTG
>OZ038512.1:36247640-36270140 GCA_964036315.1 Acanthosepion esculentum
GAATAAATTTCACACACACACATATATATATATATATATATATATATATGAAAAGCTTACAAATCCGGTTGTGTGTTCAGTGGGTTGAACCATATGCTGATTCGTCTCTGTAGAGGCCTGCAGAACAATGTAATCTACCAAGCTACTGGCAGAGAAAAGTGTCATCAGGAGGACAGTAGATAGGGTTTGGCATTGAATTTTAATTTTTGAGGATTAGAGTTTGCTGGAAAGCATGGAGCCGGAAGCAACTTCCACAAACGAGAAAAGAAACTGCTACATCTAGCCAGGTCAACTGAAAACTGATGAGATCTCGATGCAAGTCTAGTGCTGCGCTTAAATTCAAAAACTCTAGGTACCATAATGAAGGGCTCATCCGAACAATTTTCATCCTTTTTTACAAATACTTTCACGTTAATTGCTCCGACTAGCTGCTTTCGCTTGTCCCTAGGCCTCATGAATTTAAACGTCCTACGAGGGTGGCATCCCGTTCCCACCCCTTCACCGTTGAAACTGTTAGATGTAGACGTCTCTTCTACTCCAATAGCTTCATGCTTCGCACATCTCGCCTGTGGAACTCCCTTCCCTATTCCTGTTTCCCTGACAAATACAATCTCCAACTATTTAAGTGTAACGTCAATCGACATCTCCAGTTACTTTGATCTATCCACTTCCCTTCTCCACATCCTTTCACCTTTCATTCCTATCTGCTCTCGCTCCGAATCTTCTGTAAGCCCCTTGCCTTGATCGATCCACTATCTTTCTCCACATCCTCTCCTTTACCACTCCTATCTGCTCTTCCTCCAACCCTTCTATAACCGCTTGCGTGATAGTGGCCTCCAGCCTTGCTTGGGGTGATACGCTTAAAAAAAAAAAGAAGAAAAGTGACAGGGAGGTAGCCTTACGGCGGTGGGAAAGTAACTGAAGTAGAGCCTCCAGATAAGGACCGATATTATTGCTGATTTTTATTTGGATTTTATCAAAGAGCTTAGGGTAAATAGCAGGGGTACCGGACCACATGTGGCAGCAATATTCTAAGCATGGACGAATGGCAGACTTATACATATGTATGATAGATTATAGAGAGAAAGATTGTCTCGCACTATGCAGTGAACCAAATTTCCTAGCAGTTTACCTCGCGATGGATTCAATTTAGTCTTTCCACTTCATGTCAGCTGTGAACGTTAGCCCGAGAAGGTGCAACAAGTTAGTTTTCCTGGGGGTTATCATCAGCCTTGCTGGTGGAGGGCAGAGAAGAGTCTTTCCGATGATAAATGGAGAGCAGTTTCGGTTTGGAGGCATTAAAGTTAACATGCAAGCTTTTGCCCCAATTAACAAAGGACTTGACTGTTTCATCAGTATAGATGCCAAGTTTAGAGCTGATGCCATCGGGAAGTTCATTAATGAAAGTTAAAAACAAAGTAAGACCAACATTATTTACATTATTCGGACTATTGTTACTAAATATTAAATAATAGATAGTAAAGTAAGACCAAGTATGACGCCCTGGGAGACACCTTCATTAGTAAAGGAAAGAACGTTCAGGATAAATTTCAATTCACGATTTTCTCGTTTGTATATGTTTGTATTTCTATTTCTGTTAATATATTTGTTTAAATCAATCCCTCTCTTTGTGCCTTCATTTCTGGACCTAACAAGGCCACAACAATAAATTTGTCTAATTTTTAAGTAAGCCACTTTCAGATTTTTACATCTTTTTTTAACATAGCTTACGACCACTCACGTTGAAACACCGGTCCCGCACGATGACCGAAATTAAGCACTGTTGTTCCTTGTCAGTAACTAGATGGGTGACCGCTGGGCAATACTAAGTGTTGTAATCTTGGATGTACGGGTGGTGTAATGAATTGTTAATCAAAGAGCTTCGTTCCAATTCCAGTTATATTACCTTACGCGGAAACACTTTTGGAAAAGGCATGAACCCACACCTTCTCCTCCAACTATCGGTTAATTTGTAAGATTTGTATCACTAAAATGGTTATTATAAAATTAAAATAAAATTGTGTACAAAATATTTAGATTTCGGTATTAAATAACCAATGGTGATCGATTTGCTGCTTAAAAAAGGCAATCAACCAACCAATCATTATCTTTTTTACTCCTTTCATCCACATTACTTTTTTTTAATTTCATGTTTTGCGAATGAAATCAAGATCTCATTCGCAATACTGTACATATCCTTTCATTAAAACATGCCTGAAAAAAGCGACACCTGTTGCTTCTATTAAAGAATATCTGGGTGAAATTTATGCTTCCGGAAGCGCATGTTTGACCCTTTAAAGAATATTACCCAGCCTTTGATTTTTCGTATTCAATACATTTATGTTTCTTAAATAGTCGTAATGATAATGGTAATATTAGCCGCTCTCTTCCCTTTCGACTTGGCTCAAAATATTTACATCGAAGTAGCAATCAACTCAAAACGAATTTGTGATCAGCATCCTCACCTTTCAATGTTTTAATAAGGTAGCCAAAACGTCTTTGCCATTTGCACATCGTGTGTGAAGAAGTGAACTCTGATACGCAAATGACTGCGTCACGCGCCGAGGAAGAGCTAAGGTGTGTGTTGGGCGGCATTGCTCTTGAGCAATGCAGGTCTGTTGCGCACACACGCCAGTCATAACTCGAGCAGCTAGTTCGGCGCTGTCTCCTTTGTAATTTTGGGGTGGACCTGTCCACAGCCACATCAAGTCTCACGATACGTCAAACCTTTGGAGGGTGAGTGATCGCACCGCCAGGCATTGGCTCCAGAAGTTTTGCTCTGGTGGTCTGGCACTTTGTGATGAACCCTGCAGTGGCAAGAGTTCCTGGATGATGAGGAGCTGAAGGCAACTTCAGAGACGAACAACAGCCACACATGTTGTGAGCTTACCGAACGCTTCTAGGTTCCTGCTAAAACAATCAGAATTCACCTGCACCTGATTATTCAAGTGGGAACTGTCGGAAGTAACGAGTGAAAGCCTGTTTCTCGTTGCTTTTTCGACAACGAACCCATATTTGATCAAGCGGTCACCAGTGACGAAAATTGGGTCATCTATGACACTCCATAGTGACCTAGATATTGTTTGTCGCTACGGTACGCTGTATCTAACACTACAAGTCCACTTCTACAGCCACGCAAGATCATGCTTTGTATACGGTGGACTAACCGACAACGGTTGCACGATGAGCTGCTAACAAAGGTTAAAAAATCGCTGCGGACCTGTGCTCGCAGTAGTTGGAACGTGTGCAACAGACACTAAAGCAGAAGGAACTGATAAGGGTGTACTGTACCTCCATGAGAATGTCTAGCCTCATGTGGCGCGGCTGTCCAAGGATACTATACGGTGACTTGGCTAAGAGACACTGTGTCACCTACCTTACTCCCCGGACATTGCACCAGAAGAATTACCACATCTTCCATATCCTTCCATATCCTAGGCAACCACTATCGCGAGAAATCTTTCGCAAATGAAACAGAATTGCGGCAGGCATTCACAGACTTCTTTGCGTCTAATACACCAGATTTTCACTGTCAGACTATTGCGCAGCTGAAGGCACGTGGGCAAAAGATTCTGGAAGCCGATGGAGATTACTTCAGAGAATGCCATTATGTCAAATGTGCTGGATACCTTTGTTTTCTATTAAATTAAAAACGGCAATGAATTTGTTGGGTTCATTGTACTTCAGGAGTAGCAACGAATTAATAACAACTTATTGACTTTTTCTAATGTTTTTTCTTCTTATTTCGGAATAGCAACCAATTCGATACGAATTCTTAACCAGATTTCTGACATTTGAATGTCTTTTTTGTCTTTACTTCGAAATAATAACCAATTCGAAACGAATTCTTAACCTTTTTCCTGACTTTTTAATGTCTTTTTTCTTTACTTCGGAATAGCAACCAATTCGATACGAATTCTTAACCAGATTCTTGACTTTTTAATGTCTTCTTTTCTTTACTTTGGAACATCAACGAAGTCGAAACGAATTTTTAACCAGATTCCTGACTTTTTAATGTCTTTTTCTTTACTTCGGAATATCAATCAATTCGAAACGAATTCTTAAACAGATTCCTGATTTTTTAATGTTGTTTTTTCCTTTACGTCGGAATAGCAACAAATCCGATACGAAAACAATTTTTAACAATTGTAATACGACATGAACTTGCAATTATAGGTGACCGAAACGCTACCAAACTCGAATGTAACCAATCGTTCAATACCGAGCCTTATTTGAAGCGTATACCACCGGATGTTTATGACGGCTTGAACGAGGAAGGTAACGGTATATGCAAAAAACAAAAAAGAAAAGAAAAAAGCAAATGCGTAAAGAGAGAAAGGTAGAAGTAGTTTGCTTGAACTTCTGCACTGGTCAACACTCTTCTTGATCAAGTTTTTTTCAAACTTGATCTGATGCGTTGGCTATTCTTATGCAAGCAAAACCATTTCCATTTATTATAAATAATCACTTTGTAGATCCTGCAGTAGTAATTGTTGTTGCATACAAACACATAGATTTTTGTGTAAAGCATGATTTATTATTAGTCAGTAGTGATGAAACAACACTTCCCATCAGCATCTGTCTATATTTCTGAGATGAGGTATTATGTGCACTATCTAAATTATTCGGTCTATTGTCCTCATCTTTGTCGCCATGTTTATCACAATGTTTCGGCCGTCGTACGCTCCGGCCTTCTTCAGGGAACCAGTAATAAGGAGTTCCAGAGAAAAGCGATAACAACAACAAAAATTGCAATACGAGCTCTGGTAAAAAACATAATGATAACAGCAAAAATTGCAATATGATCACTGGTAATAAAAAATAGTTGCTGAAGACATTAGGTTTATAATACCCAGAAATCCATACACAGATGTCCTCAAGGACACATGGCACAGTGGATAAAGGCATTAGTTAGATCCAGTGACAGCACCCAAAGAGTGTGAGTTCAATACCTGGTTAAGGCAGTGGAGAACTTTCAGATGGGAATTAACAGGAGATGACTGACATCCATTACACATGGCACGTGGAACTAGAACAGTCTACCACAGTGAGCGAAACAAAGGGTTCAGTTCAACATTCCAACCACCTGAAGAAGGACGGAGCTTACAATGTCCGAAACGTTGTGGTAGATATGGCAACATAGATGAGAACAATAGTCCGAATAATGTAAATAGTGAACATTTTATGTAGTTTGAGAATGTCTGCTTATATTTTCCATGTTAACAGCGTAACTTAAATCCGTAAATAATGTGGGCTTACGGTAATATAATGATATAACAGAGATGGCCAATGTTGCTTAATGTAAGAGTCACGTACGATAAATTCCAGAGGTTTGAGAGCCGCGAATCATGAACAAACTTTATACGTTTTTGTTACGTGCCCATTGACATTAAACATATATTTTAATACAATGTGGTTTCAGTTCATGTCCAGTATATAATTATAAAGGGTAAAATGTTCTCATTTACCTTTTATATTAACTGCGATGGAAAAAAAAGGAGCCCAGTCAACATATTTCCACGAGCCACATATTAAATGTCAAAGAGCCGCATGTGATTCGCGAGCCGCGGTTTGGCTACCCCTGGGATATATTAAATACAGATAAAAAGACTATCCCTTTTTTCTATACTAGATAAAGTGACTTAATTCAAAATCATATATATATATATATATATATATATATATATATATATATATATATATATATATATATATATATATATATATATAATAAAAAGACTTAAACACTAATATTCCATGGTCATAATTTATTCCACTGGAATCATAAATACGATCCAATTCATCAGACCTACAAATTCAAGGCCCTCCGGTTTTAGTTACCTCAACCCACCTCCTCCGCCCCCCTTTTCATTTCCTCTCTGTCTCTCATCTCTTGAGCTTTAAGATTTTATCGTCTATTGTGTGTGTATGTCACCAAGAAATAGATACACTCTTCCGGTGTATCTTTGGTGTATCAGACTTTTGAAAATATGCATATTTTTCTCACTTGAACCGTCTTTGCCTCCCCCCTTTTTAAAACATCTCTCTGTTAAATTTTACCCCCCCTTCATATTTAGACCTTCCTATTCTTCTCTCGTCTCTTACCCCCTCCCTTTGGCTTTCATTCACTCTAGCATTCGCCCCACACTCTCATACATACACTCTCACTAAATTTAATTTTTTATCCCCGGAGATGTTTTTTCTGTGTTCTTTTTTAATTTGTAGGTCGGATAAATTGGATCGTATTTACGATTCCAATGGAATAAATTATGGCCATGGAATATTAGTGTTTAAGACTTTTTATTATATCCTTACTCTGTCCTGGACATTGAGTTCTATCTGGATTCTATTCTCTTGGAATTATTTTTTATACATATATGTGTGTGTATGTATATATCTATTTATATTTTAAATATATGATTGCATATGTATATGTATATTTACTACTAATATTATATATATATATATATATATATATATATATATATATATATATATATATATATATATATATATATATATATATATATGAATTACAATTAATGAGATGTTGATCATAAAGTAAATTTTAGTAAATGTATTTGCATTGATAAGTCCAAGGAAAAACTACTTTCCCCTGGACGAAATGATCATCTGTATGGGGTAAATTGTTTGGATATCATTAACTGTAATTAACTTATATACTCTATAACAAAAATGATATTGAGCTTTCTTTTGTGAATTTGTTTTAATATTTTATATTAATATGATCTACTTGGATTACTTACCCACGGATTTTTTTACCTGTTTTATATATATATATATATATATATATATATATATATATATATATATATATACAGTGTAACCCGGATATAAGAGACCCGGATATAAGAGAAACCTGGATATAAGACAGATTTTCTCTGGTCCCAAATTAGAGCCTGTGTTAATGTATATATAATAGACCAAACCCGAATATAAGAGACTTGTTCTCCGGTCCGACAACTCTCTTATATCCGGGTTACGCTGTATATATATATATATATATATATATATATATATATATATATATATATATGTATATATATATATATATATGCTGTAATGTAATGTTACACTCTCCCTGTTACCTATTGTGGACTAACTATATCAGTAATATATGTAGAATCATATCAGAGTCTGTATGTCGATCTCCCTGACTGGGTTCGGATAGTGGTAGTCGGCTCCCTGTCTTTCAGTAGTGTATTCTCTTTTAAAATAAAGTTGTCTTCTTTCTTTCATCTACGCCCGTGTTGCTGTTCCTTCCACTCGAGTACCACTTTGTCTGATTGTAACCTTTTTAAGGATACAACAATATATATATATATATATGTGTGTGTGTGTGTGTGTGTGTGTGTGTGTGTGTTTGTGTGTGTGTGTGTGTGTGAGTATATATATATATATATATGTATATATATAAATTTTTGAATTGGACAGAGTCCGACAATTTATTTAAAGACATTTTTGATATGTTTAACGTTCTTTTTATAGATACAAGTATTTAAGTAAATGCTCTGTTTACAATAAACAGTATTAAAAAACATTTTCAGGCCGGTAAATGTTATTTAATACTGTTTATTATAAACAGAGCATTTACTTAAATACTTGTATCTATAAAAGGAACGTTAAACATATCAAAAATGTCTTTAAATCTATATATATATATATATATATATATATATATATATATATATATATATAGTTTACGAAAAACTAGGTAATCCGTATGGGTAGACCCAAAGAGGATAAAATCCAGAGAGCTCAATGTAAATCAGAGCTAATAATTTAAATAAAACAGATTACTTTAAGATTCTATATAATAAATTATTTCACCACAGCCCTTTTAAAGTACAGTGGATCATCAGATTTATTTCCAAATGTTGAAATGAAAAAATGAAAATAAATTTACACATTTATGACGGGCAATAATAAGGAAATTAACGAAGTGGGAGCAGTGTAGAGGGTAGAGAGACAGCATTGAGTTAGATGTAACATTTCTATTGTTTCAAATTTAAATTTTCGCTGAAATCTAGACATTGACACGTTAAATCTGTTAACGGAAGTTATATCTTGATATGGTAGTGGGATAGACCAAAAAAGCATAAAAAGAAAAAAAGAAAAAGAGAGAAAGAAATATATATATATATATATATATATATATATATATATATATATATATATTAAGTAATATTAACAAAGGCAGTTAACGCCTGACAAAACACGTGAGCCAGTAAATTTTCGGAGTTTAACGCGTTTAAAAGCGTGAATTTTTTTAAAGTTCTTAATATTAAAAACTATAGTGCATCAATTGTTAACATGAAAAAAATCCAATAAACTTAACATCCGACTTGAAGTTTCGCAAGTGTTAATGAGATTTTAGACAAGGTCGTTATAATGTAGTGAATTAATTTCTTACTTAGGACCTTGCTCCAAACTATATTATGCTTAATGTACAACAATGCTATGGAAAATGAATTCGTTATTTTGACAGAGATCACAGTTTCTTTATTAATCGATTCTATAATACAGCGTATTCATCTGCATGTGTATATGTGTGTCCTGCTTAACATAAATATTTAGACCCTTAAATCCGTATCGATTCTCATTCAGCATGTTGCAGGGAAGGTTTAGATTTAATTAATTCATCTCTGTACTCTTTATATGAATGAAGATATGCATAAATTAAAACCATAACTGACATTACAAATCGTAGCAAAAAATGTGCCGAAATTTTAACGTTTCCAAATCAATCTCGAGATCATTCAGTTACTTTTTAAATAAACAGTGATAAAGTTAATGAATTAAAAACGAATTGTAGAATATCCCACAATTTTTGTTTAATAAGGAAAGATCTTTCCAGATCTTTAATAATAGATATTTATTTTAAATCAAAACACACTTATAAAAAAAACGTTACTTTTAAAAAATCGCTAAACATTTTTTTATGTTTATTTACATGCATAAATCCTATTTGATTCAAGTACTTTTTTAAAAATAAACAATGAGAAAAATTTAAATTAGATTGAAAATGAAAAGATTAAAATAATGTAGGGAAAATCATTTTATTTAATACAGGGCTTACTTCTTATAAAATTAAAAATATTTTTTTATGTAATAGACTTTTAAAAAAACATTTAAATGAAAAATTATTGAATTAAAATAAAATAAATGTTTTAATTTACAAATATGTTCGCTTATACAGAGAGCACAAAAATAAACTGTATATCAAAATCTTCCCTGAAAACATAGTTAATCAGAATATATCCGATTATAAGTGTTTAAATCTTGTAGCTCTTGAGTTTAAACCGGGAACACACAAGATTTAGAAAAGAATTAACGATTGCATATAGCGGGTCGGATTTAGGAATCGGAGAGCCGATTTCGAATTCCAGTCGACTCAATTACATTCACTTACGTGCTAATAATACCCTTAGGAAAGATATGAATCCTCTTCTTAAAGCTATGTGTAAATAGCAGGACAGGCCGGGTTCTATCCTTAGATAGAAACTGGTCTTCCGCAGAAAGAAATGCCAACCTAGTGCGGGAAAAAAATCTGCCTCGTCAGTCATGTATCGTAAGGTACATAATCGCCTAAGCGTGTATCACGCATTGCACATAACTTATTTATATATTTATTTAAACAGTAACAAGCTTTTAATTAATTTGTAACCAATATTATTATAATAAATTTAAGTACATTGTAATTAAATTTTAATTTTTTTCTATGAAAGAATGTTCAAGTATTATTGAAAATATGGGAAATATTTAAATGCAGAACCTGAAAAATTGTGTCAAAACAACAAATTTGCGATGAACTGCAAAGGTAGTGTTTTATATTTTAGCTTTAAAAACTGGTATGTCGACATTCATTGAAGACATGAAATATTCTGCAAAAAAAAAGTACACAGGAAAAAAGTAGCCAAAGTTTATTTATTTTGCCAAAAGTAAATTCCATTTGAAATTATTTATGCGTTAGTGCATGTGCTTCTGGCATTGATAGAAGCAGACGTTAACCTGCTGGTTAGTAGACAGTTTAGCGGCAGGTCAGTAAAAAAAATGAGTGAAAGCAGACGAAATTTAAAAAATTATCTTTGCTGTCATCTTTTACTTGAAATGTTTCTAAGATGTTTCATATCTTCCGCATCTTTTGTACTGTTTCAAAAGTAGAGCTTAAAAATAACTTTTCGGTCATTTAGATATATTATATCTAAATGACCGAAAAGTTATTTTTAAGCACTACTTTTGAAACAGTACAAAAGATGCGGAAGATGTGAAAACCAGAGTTAAGTAGTGCCTGCCAAACAACTTTGATAATAAAAATCCAACCGATCACTTAATTTTTGTAATTGTGATAGCAGCTGTTTATAAATGTTTTTTTTTCGGATTCAAGAAGAGCTAAACTGATTTGTTAATTCTCATTGGATAAAATATATGTTGATTTGTTAATTCTCATTGGATAAAATATATTAATCAATTTGTTATGCATATTTATATTGGATAGAAAATGTCAACGACAATTCCAAGTGGAAATGATTGTTTCTTTTTATTGCCTTTCGCTTTTAAATCACCAACCATTACATTTGTTGAATATTAGTATAGTAAACTATTGTTTTTTTAGAGAAGTGTATCTCTGCTCGGACTTCCTGAGGTTGACCTAAGGGATCAGATAGAAGACAAAACAAGGTTGTCGATTCTGTTTGGCTGAACAAGCGTAAGAACAATAGATAGAGAAAGACTTAAGTGTCTGAAACGGCTTCCCAGTTGAGGTGGAGAACGACCTCATCTTGCTTGTTAGAAGTTTTATATGTCGACGTTTATAAAATTCCCTTTGTTGATGTCTTTTATCTCTGCACCCAAACCGACTAGCCATAACCGGCCAGGAGAAGACGAGAGAGAGAGAGAGAGAGAGAGAGAGAGAATACGACATATGACTGAATCAACGCCGGCGCCCAAGACCACCATCTCTAAGAGGCTTACAACATTGTATTGTCACAGAGACCAACACCCCCCAGCATGAGGGGGCTATACAACACACTAATACGAAAATATTACCATTATTTTTTCTTTTAATGTTTCACGACCTTTCAGGACGTGGGCTATCATAGCTCTCTGCCTCCTTCTATCCCTTGCAGCTCTCAATAGGTTCCTCAATCTCTGCTTCCTCTGCCATCCACTACTTGCTTAACCCCACCAGGTATGCCATGCATTATTTTCCCTTGTCTCTTTTTCCCACTGTTCGACCCGTGAATATCAGATTCTTCAGGCCCTCCTTCCTCATCATGTGTCCCAGAAAATAGTGTAGACGTGTTGAATTTCGTGTCTGAAACGGCTCCCCAGTTGAGGGGAAGAACGACCCCCCTCTAGCTAGTTAGAAGTTGTATACGTCGATTTTTATAAAATAGCTAAGTTAAAATTTCCTTCGTTGACGTCTTTTATCTCTGAACCCAAACCGACTAAACGATCACCGGCCAGGAGAAGACGAAAGAGAGAAGATACGATATATGACTGAATTGACGCCGTCGTCCAAAACTATCACCGCCACCACCAAGAGGCTTACAACATTATATTGTCACAGTGACCAACACCTCCCAGCATGAGGGGGCTAACCAACACATTAATACGAAAATATTACCATTATTTTTTCTTTTAATGTGTCATGTCATTTCAGGACGTAGGCTATCTTAGCTTTCCACCTCCTTCTATCGCTTGCAGCTCTCAACAAGTTCCTTCCCTTTGCTTCCTCCGCTATCCACTTGCTTAATTCCGCCAGGTATGCTATGCATTATTTTCACTTGTCTCTTTTTCCCTCTATTCGACCAGTGAGTATCACATTCTCCAGACCCTCCTTCCTCATTATGTATCCTAGAAACTTCAGCTGCCTTTTCTTGACGTTAAGTATAAGCCTCCTCCTGCTTTTCATCCTCTGTAAGATTTCATCGTTGCTCACACGCTCGGTTCATGATATCCTTAGCATCCTTTTGTAGAACCACATCTCTGTCGCCTCGAGCCTCTTCTTCATCTTTGAGGAAATCACCCAAATTCGCTGCCGTAAAGAAGAACAGATGTCACGTAACAGTTCAGTATTCTTTTCTTTGTTACCAAAGATATCCTTCTGTCTCGCAGCGCTCTGCCCAGCTTTTGGAATGCGGCTTTGGCCATTTCAATACGTCTACGGATCTCCGTGTTGCACTTACCGTCCTCTGTCAAGACGCTTTCCAGAACCATTCGATTATGCTAACTTATCTATTGATAAAGATAAAATTAATTTGTATTTTTATAAATAGAATATATTTTTACCCGAAAATAAAAAAAAAGGTTATCTCCCTGGGATCTTTGTAGTTTTTGTATATTTTACTTCAAAGTTTAGCTAAAAGTAACTTTTTAATAAATTGACAGAAATAATATATATATATATATATATATATGTGTGTGTGTGTATAATTTTTTCATGACTTATAAATTTTTCCTATTTTTTCATTCCAGGTACATTTACCGAACACATCAAACTGAATGTTCATAATTCACCGCATGGCGCAAAAACCATTTGTACTACAACTGAGACGGAAACTGATAAAGATAGTATGGCGTCTTTATAGGAAGTCTGCAAAAGATGATCGTACGTTCC
This sequence comes from Acanthosepion esculentum, assembly GCA_964036315.1. Taxonomy (NCBI): domain Eukaryota; kingdom Metazoa; phylum Mollusca; class Cephalopoda; order Sepiida; family Sepiidae; genus Acanthosepion; species Acanthosepion esculentum. The sequence goes on from OZ038512.1 coordinate 36,260,284, forward strand.
GGAACTGAGAACGTCGAGGAGATGACGAATCAGAAAGGCGAAACGACAAAAAAGGACATATATGAAGACTCATCGAAAAGACAACCACAGTAAAACTGGACAAACAAGAATCAAAAGCAGAAATAATCTGAAAAGAATTTGGGGGGTACTGAGTTTGCCAAACTGGGTGTTAATAATGGCGGATACTTTTTTATTGTTCAAGGTATCAAATGGTTGATTATGAGTTGAACAACCAGTGGAAGATTCCGAATCGGTCAAGCATTCGGAAGTGCTCAGAATCTGTTTCTTTACATTGCTGGCAAGAATTAAAGCAGTATATACAATTAATATGAATAAACACAAACTAATATTTCGATGCCTCATAAATATCTCCCCATTCCACAAAAAAAAAGTTGGTTAATCTGTTTCGGCAAATTTCTAGGGACACTCTTAATATATCATATATACATATTGAAGATTTTTTTTTTTCTTTCATTTCTTGTAAATATTCTGAATCAAAAGTGAAGAATTTTGTTCGTATGTGAAGCGGGAAAAAGCATCGAAGTTTCATTTTGTTTTTCAAAATAGGAAAATATTTTCAAACATTGTGAAGTAAAAAACAAAACAAAAACAAAAAAAAATAACAAAAAATGCTGGAGGTCCATATTTATTACAACACTTTCCAACGATATCTGTCTATATTTCTGAGATGAGGTATTATGTACACTATTTACATTATTCGGACTATTGTTCTCAACTTGGTCGCCATATTTATTAGAACGTTTCGACCGTTGTACGCTTCGGCCTTCTTCAGGTGGTTGGAATGTCGAACTGAACCCTTTATTTCGCTCACTGGGGTAGACCGTTCTAGTTCCACGCGCCATATTTTAATGGATGTCAGTTATCAGTTAACTGATAACTGACATCCATTAAAACATGGCACGACATTCCACCCACCTGAAGAAGGCCAGAGCGTACAACGGCCGAAACGTTCTAATAAATATGGCGACCAAGGTGAGGACAATGGTCCGAATAATGTAAATAGTGTACTTTCCAACGAGGTTTAATTCGCCCAAACTCTAAAAAAAAAATATTAAACCCTTGTGCGCTACGTGTCAACTGGAAGAAATAAAAATGTAAAAATAAGCTTCAGAATAAAGAAAAATAATAAAGTGGATCAAGCAAAGACATATATTCGGTGACGAATACCAAAGAATAAAATCTAAAATATATAATTAAATGCATTCCTTTTGCATCGTTTAATTGAAGGACGATGGCGGTAAAATTGGAGACCATGGTCTTGCTTAAATATTATAAAACCACCAACAATAATAGTAAAGATAACGATGCTAATATTAACAGTATTAACTAGAAAGATGCTTTTATTGATAATGGTAGCATGGATATTCATATGACAACAATAATAAGAGATGAACTAAATAATAAAATAGGTTTATAGGAGTAAAGATAGCAATAATGATAGAAATCAACAATAATATCAAATATAATTTAGTAATATTAATGATATGTAACAAATATAGAGTGAAGAACTTTATTAATATTATAATTCTTATGCATTATATAAACAATATATTTGACATTAATGGCATCAAATGGACAAAAATTCCTAGAATTCTACTGTCATCGAGGAGAATAAGGTTAAAAATAAGAAACCTTTATACTCAGCATCTGTAATTAAAATACCATTATTATTATTATTATTATTATTATTATTATTATTATTATTATTACTATTATTATTATTATTATTTCCTTTGACTTATATGGCATAATCATGTCCTTCCGGGTCGCAACCAGAAGACCTAAGTTCAGAAATGTCATCGTGACATTTTCCTCTGAACGTGATTCATGTTTGGTCATATGAACGCCGGGTTTGTTTTAGCCACCGCCAATCGCGTTCTCTTCCCGACAATGTAGATTTGCTTGACGTAAAATCCATTTTTCTGATGATATTCTTTGATCAGCGAAGCATGTCAAAAATGTAAGTTTTACAAATTGTTTTATATATTTACTGCCGTTTGGTCAGTCCGTATTTCTTTGGGTTTCCCGATTCCCACACTCCCCCAGTTTTGACTCTGGCGAACTTGTCACTGATCCAAACGCTCCTACTATTAATGGTACATCCTTCACCCTTCGATGTCCAGCAGATTCTAAACTCCCAGGTGAAGTCCTTCTATTTCCTGCGATTTTGTTTTTATACAGCTGCATCTCATCCCGTGTCCATTCGTACAGCTACGTCCACTATAGAGCAGGTCCACTCTTTTTTTTTAATCGTTTATTCCTCACTCTCTCCGATTGGCTGGGGGTCCGAATGTAAAAGTTTGAAATTATTCTGTTGTTGTTGCTACTGTTGTTGTAGCTTTTAGGGGAATGGTGGAAAGATTGAATAAAACAGCAACAAACAAAACTTCTCATCATTTTCTTATGATCATCATATTCAAAAAGCTTTTTTAAAATATCAATTGAGGCGATATCCACACCACAGTTCTGTTGAGTTTTGCATGCATACTAAGAAGGGTTCCCGGGAATTTGACGAAACCTGTCATTCAAGCGATAGCCGTCAGACATCACATGGGAACATAATAATAATAATAATAATAATAATAATAATAATAATAATAATAGTTATCCTAACATTAACCTACAATAGAGACAATGCAGTGTCTGCCTTTACTTTCACTCATTCAATATAAAGTACTAGTCCAAACATAATAATATCTGCCACAGTGTAAGCTCCCTTTTCACTCCAACAGTACTAGCACTAAAACTACTAATATTTGTAACTACTAACACTGCTATTACTGCTGCTGCTACTAATACGACTAATATGACCATATCATGTTGAAACAACGCTTCCCGTATGATCACCGACGTTAAGCAACGTCGATCCTGGTCAGTACCTAGATAGGCGATCGCTTCTGAATACCAAGTGCTGTAAGCTTGGATGTGCGTGCAGTGTAATGTATAAGGGCCGGAGAGCCCTGTTATTCACTTACGCATACCCTTTAGAAAAGTATGATTTCACCTATTCTCTCCCAACATATGGGTTAATTAGTAAAACTTGTATCACTAAACCATTATCATCTTCAAAAATGCTTACAGTCTAAAAATATTTTCTGTCTTTAAATAACAAGCAAAGGGTTGATAAACATTAAAAAACGAATCACTTAATAAAAAATACTATTCACAGTAATAATAATAATAATAATAATAGTATTAAAACGCAATTAATACTAACTTAAACACTAATGATAATGGCAGTAGCAATGTAGTTTATTGGCTTCATTTAACGAATTGATAATTTTTTTTAAACCAGAAAAAGAACGAGGTATATATAGGGTGACCCAAAATAACGGGAATTTTTGAAGTGCGTATTGCCAGACATGAGCAAGTGGCAACACTGCGAGACAGTGACATTGAACAAGTAAACATTTCGCCATTTTAGTAACGAGAATGAAATTCACAGTATCCCAGCTGAGATGTTGCAATAGTCAATGAGGAATCTCAACAGCAGATTTCAAGAATGCATTCGTACAGGAGGACGCCATCTACAGGATGTAATTTTTAAAAAAATGAAAATTCCATCATTGTTTCTTAAATGGCATCTTTTAAGGTTTCAATTACTATGAATTAAATATTTTTCTTCCATCACTCTTGGTTTTATTGGATTGTTAAATAGTTCCCGTTTTTTGGGGTCACCCTATATTTCCACGTTTAATTATTCATTCATATTGGCATAAATATTATTAAACAAGTTCTGTTGCTCTGGTTGGTTCATTTATAGTACAGTGATTTCCGAAATGGACGGTACCGCACCCAAAACCTGGGAAAGGTCCGGGGGTGGGGGAGAAAAAGTGGGCCGCCATATGGTGGCAGTGGCACATCTGAACCATATCACCCGCCACGCACATTGTACTTGAAGTGTGTCTTGATTTCCCTTTACCGTGCATCCCATTTATATATATAAAAAAAAATATTATGGGATATACTACGATACTAATTTGACATGCAACACTAACACCAAGTAAATCCAATCAAAGGTTGACTATACATTTGGGAGGGGGGTTCGTTAGTGTTGTGTTTTGGTGCACAAGGGGATGGCAACACGAAAACAGTTTGGGAACTACTGCTATAATAGAACTGCATCTTGAAAAAATAAATTGCGAGCTGAGAGACATCAGGAAAATGGTCACGCATTCAGCAAAAAAAAACCTTTCTTTTTAAGCCGATCGTACACAAAGCCAGAAAGGTCGCCATTTTAAAAGCAATAAACACAACATTTACCTTGGTTAAAAACGAAAAAAATAACTTAATCTTACATTATTTGGCTATTATTTTTGTAACAAACTAAATAGCTGTCCAAAATTTCTCAGATGAATCATTATCATTATTATTTATTTTTTACCGTTTTCCTCATTCATTGTATTTTTGCTACATTCTGTCGCAACGCTTAAGCTGTTTTTTTTTTCGCATTCTATGGCCGCCAAGTTAGCAGCATGGATAAAAAATAAAGAATAAACACCCGACGAATTTTTTCAACTCGCATCCTTTATCTACGGGAACCTGTCTGATTGGAACGGTCCCTTACCAGTTAGGCAACGAAAGGCAAACGTCAATCAGTTTTACTCGATAGCACATTGTAAATATCATAAAGATTCCAGAGAATAAGATATGTGAATTCAAACACTTCGCAAAATAATACTTTACTTCTGATCCGAGCTGCTTACTTAATGGTGATAGAATGCAAAAACTATCTGAGGCTTGTAATAAAATGCAATATAAATATGATGAAAGAAAAACTAGTCGAAAATAAGTAATGAAAGAGCTTCATCTAAATAATTGGATTGGGTTGGTATGGTTAATTTTATCGCTATGTTATGTCTTTCTGTGTCATTTTAATGCCGAAGTTAGTTTTTTTTTATATTTGAGGCTATAAGCAATTGGATTGGGGATAGGTAATTTTCTGTCGTTTATATTTGAAACTATGGGTAGTAACTTGTTTCAGAGTTACATAAATATTGGGATTTTATATTTGAGTCTATAAGGATTTGTTCCGTCGTGTATAAGTAAACAGTGGTTGGTTATATTTGAGTCTTTAAGCATTTAGTTGGTTCTGAGATAGGTAAATTTTAGTGGTTTATATTTAACACTATAAGTATTTATTGGTTAGCAAATAGGTTCGTATTGGTTGTTTATATTATAGTCTGCAAGTATTTACTTGGTTTGGATATAGGTCAATATCGACTGTTTATATAAGTATTTATTCATTCGAGTATAAGGAAATATTGTTTTCGTGTTTAAGTTTGTAATCTTTTACTTAGCTCAGAGTTAGGTAAATATTAGTCGTTTATATTCAAGAATACTAGAAAGACCCGTAAATATTTTCACGGTGTTCCTATTTGAATTTTCTGATGAATCTTAATTCTTAATGATAGAATAAGTTCATGGCGAGTTCAACGACAATAAAATATCCGTAGAAATTCGCCTATCGTATCGTCAAGTATTTGAGCTTAACAACTTTAACAAACTATAGCAATAAGTATCATAAATATGAGTGCTGGTATTTATTTTAAGAAGTAAGGGGGTACAAATGAAAAGATTTGAAATTGGTAACTATTCATTTCACTGAAACAACCGATAAGCACGTCTATCTTTCCTTCTTTCTTTCTGTCTTACTTTATTCTTTTTATTTAATTTTCTCACTTAAATCAAGTAGTATCTCACTTATGTTTGTTTCCATCTTTCTACGCAATGAAAACGGAATAGTTCATTCTTTATGAGATATTGGCAGGAGACGTTAAACACTTCTATCTTCCCCTTTTCCTTCCTTTCTTGCCTTCTTTCTTTAATTTTTTTTTCACTGAAACCATGTAGCGTCTCTGATATGTCTTTTCCGTCTTTCCCCGCGATCAAGAAGGAATAGTCCATTATTTATTAGGTATTGGAAGGAGACGTTAAGCACTTATAACTTCCTTTTTTTTCTTTCTTTACTTCATTCATTCATTGTTTTTCTCAGTGAAATCAAGCAGCGTCTCGAATATATCTTTTCCGTCTTTCCCCGCGATCAAAACAGAATAGTCCATTATTTATGAGGTATTGGCAAGAGACGTTAAACACATGTCTTCTCTTCTCTTCTTTCTTTCTTACTTTCTTTGTCATTGAAACCAAGTAGCGTCTTTGATATGTTGTTTTCGACTTTCCACGCGAATAGTCCATTATTTATTAGGTATTGGTAAGAGACGTTAAAGACTTATATATTTTCTTCTTTCTTTCTTTTTCTTACTGAAACCAAGTAGCATCTCTGATAGGCCTTTTCCATCTTTCCACACGATCCAAACGAAATAATCCATTATTTATGACGTAATGGCAGGGCATAATCTTCGTGCTAAATAAGGGCGCAACAAACTGGATTATAATAAGTTAAGCTTTTATTCGTTCGAAGTAAAGCAAATATTGTTCTTTTTATAATATCACAGTCTATATCTATCGGAGATAAGTAAATATTGTCCGTTTCAATTTCAGTCTGAAAACAATTATTTGGTCTGCTTTTTTTTTCGTTTTACTCTTTTCAAGGGGCATAAAAAAGACATAATGAACAGTAATTACAATTATAGTTGGAAAGATATAGATTAATTGAATTCAAATTTAATATGTGTGGTCCGTTATGGCTGCACCAACTTAACACTAATTGGTAAAGCTAACAGATTTTCGATCCGGTATTTATTTACCTATAGAAATTGTTCTGTACATTGGTGCGCAGATTTTTTTTGTCCCGTTAGGTGCCAAATAAAAGGGACGTCATTCATTTATTTTAGGAAATTTTCCGACCTATTACCTCTTAATAAGTCCGCCCGTTTTTTTAATTTCGCAATTCTTGACCATTAAAATACTCCCACCAACGTTTACTGCATATTTAGAAAAAAAAAACCACGACACCCTAGATATTAAGAAACTCCCTTTGTATTAGGCATATGTGAGTACCTGTTCATGTGTGCTTGCTTGTGTTTGGGTGTTGAACAAACACAAATATGCCCGAGCCGGCGTCTGCAACAGGGATTATCTAGCCGCCTTAGTAGACAGATATACTCGAATAAGAGCGGCCGGTCATGTATACGAATATGAGCATATATTTTTACGTGTGTGGATACATGTTTAAGTTCCTGAAAGAGAGAGACTGTATATGTGTTACGTATTGACAAATAACTTTTGAAATTGTAAGAACTCTGATATTTTTTTTTGAAAGGCCATTTTTCCGCAAAATAAAAGTAAGTAGTCAATATGAAGGCCAAATATTTTCTCCAAATTGAAATGTTAAAAACACTGGCTAAAATTGCGACAGAATATGAAAATATTTGGTTATACTCAACCAATTTTATATAATCTTTTTTTCCATCGCAATTACTACGGCATTTTATAAATTAACTCTTTTTTATAATCTTTGCCCAACGTAAAACTATTAAAATAAAAACGATATTTTATATGGACGATGCAATTATTTTATAAACACATTTCAGAATTAACATTAAGTTGCAATAAGGCATTTTCAGCTTAAATTGGCATTAAATCAGATAACCTTATTATTCCATCTAATTATAAATTATTCAATAGCCCCAAATTAAGAAAAAGTCTATTAAATTGAAATACTACTACAATTAGTCTTATGAAGACAGCAATATACTTTAAAATTTACTTTTCCTTCACAATGATTAAAATAGAAATTGTTTTTCGATCCCTGAAATTTTGGGCCAGAAACGGTTTCCAGCTTTCTTCCAGACATTTGGTAAATTGTTTAAAATCGGAAATGTATCATAATGATTTTCTAAGAAATTTGGCGGAAACAAAAATATGAGAAACGAAAAATACTGCTTTGAAATCTTAAATTTCCAAAGAATGGTTGTGAAAAAAAAAAATCAAGAGCTCCAAAAGAAAAGGGAGACAACTTCTCCGTTGCGATATTTAATCAAAGGTAATAGATCGAACATATTCGATTATCAATCCATTTTCATCGAAATATTTCCACTCTGTTTATTCTCTTTCTAAACTGATGCGCATGAAACATTGGGCAGAAAAGAGAAGTTCCTGTTTCATGCCAAAATAATTCTTGTGATTCTTATCACACAAGCTCAGAATCAAAATCAAGTGTATAGAGTACTCACTCTCTCTCACTTTCTCTCTCTCCCTCTCTCTCTCAATCACATACTCAAATATTTATCTCTCTCTCCCTTGTCTTAATATTTCTCTGGTTCTGTTTTACTATATCTTGCTCTTACTCTCTTTTGTCTCTCACTTCTTTCCCCTCTTTCACTCTTTTTCGCTTTCATACTTTCTCATTTCTTCTATCACTTCCTCCTCTCTCACTTTTCCTCTTCTCTTTCTAGTTCATTTTATCCCTATTTCTCTTCCTTTCTCGCTCCCTTTCAGTTGTTATCTCTTTCCTTTTCTTCCTTTCTTTCTCTTTCTCTCTCTATTTTTGTTTTGGTTGTCTGTTTCTCTCACTTTATCTGTTTCTCTCTCTTTCTCCTTCTCTATACTTTTATCCTTTACTCTATCACTTTCTATCTAGCTCTTCTTTCATCGTAATCTACCTTCTCCTCCTTGAGAACTTTTCACTTTCTCCGCTCTCTTTTTTTGCCATTTTATCACCCACTCCTTTCTTCTGAGCTTGAAAGTTCAATTCAGACAAAAAGGTTTCTTTTTTCCTAGACGTTGCCTGATAATTCCAAGTTCCTACTTATCTAAATAACGAGTTGTTTCTACAGCAACTTCGCTGATTCGGACAACAGCACTTTCTCCAAAGTGAGACGTCGACGAGCCGTTATTTCATTGTTACAGAAAGACTAAAGCAAACGCCATTTTTTCCATTCTCTTACAAAATATGATAATCTATAAGCAATGTGAATTTCGTTCTTTCCTGTTTTTAAAGTCCGACATAATGGGTGCAGAATTTTAAAGTACTACTGATAGAAACAAGTATTTGTTTTTCACACGATATTTTCATATCGACTAAATAAAACAAAACTGTTCGTGTGTCAAACTTTAAAAATGATTTGGTCGACCCAAATTTACAAAGATGGCCAGATTCAATTGTCCAGATCAACTTCCAAACTTATCTTTTGGAAAGATATCCTTTGGAAGAGTAAATCTTAAAATTTCTAAGGAGGCAGACGATTTTCACATTACTTTGATGACGATTAAAATATCCTTGCCATAATCTTTTTCAATGTTGTATGAAATTGTAAGATGAAATTGTATTGTTATTCCATGAAAAGAGAAGTACAGGCTCTGTAGATACAGAAATAATTGTCTAATCATCCTTGCTGATTCCATCCTAACGTTTCAGCCGATGCTTTCTCCGGCTTTCTTCAAAAAGCATATCGCATAACGTAAGTGGCAGAATTTATATTAATCGTTCACATCAATATGGTGGTAACTAACAAAACATTATGAATAATATAAGTGGGTGGGGTTCTTTGGAGGAAACTCTCTCGATGTATTCGGTTTGGATATTCACCTGAAGAAGGCGGGTAAGTGTACAGGTCGAAACACAAGGATGGAAAAAATAGAGGGGATACCAGTGTGTTTATTTGATAGCATACCGGGTCGTGGCACTATCTACAATGCTATCATGTGTGTCAGTACTATGATAACGAATTTTCCCTTCATTGCCTCCTCATTGTCTAAATAATATTCTATTGAAATGTGACCCCTCAACCTTACAAATATATATATATAAAATCATCAGAAATGTTAAATAGTTTCTTAATTATTTTCGAAAATGAATTTCGGAAACATGGTGGAGATGCTATATGCAAAAGAGAAAAGTCGGAGACAGATCGATTCAAAGATACGTTTTACAC
>OZ038512.1:36275140-36302640 GCA_964036315.1 Acanthosepion esculentum
ACATATATATATTTATATGTATGTATATATAAATAAAAAGAAAGAACAGTAACATATTTTAAATCAGTTAATATATAATATATATATATATATATATGTATATATATATATATATTTATATATATATATCTATTGTTATTTATTAAGAATTGACGATATAAAATAAAAATAATGTTACCTATTCATATACGTAAAATTTTATATTTCAACAAATAAGCGATGATGAATAACTTTCGACAAAAATATAAGTTAAAAATATAAGTTAAAGTATTATATAGTTTAAGTTGCTGTGGGAAAGCGAATTTAAATTATTTTAAGGGGTGTTGGTTCCTTTGACAATTGCGTATAGAAGTATAATTTACGGTAGCAAAGTAAGTATCAGTTAAGGTTAAGTATGGGTACGAAATTTCAGTCTGTTGATACTGGCGTCCTTATATAATAACGTGTCATCACAGTCCGATTTATTTAGGATACACTACAATTCAATTGACAATTTTATTTCTATTTTTATTTATTTTCTTAAAGTGGGTTTCTAATATGATTAAGCCATATTTTTTATATATGTTAATTTATAAAGATCTAAAATACAATAATATATATATATATATATATATATATATATATTATTGTATTTTATATATATATATATATATCTATATATATATATTATTGTATATATATATATATATATATATATATATATATATATATATATAGATATATAACTAATAAAGCACACATATATATGTATGCATGTATAACATATACATATATATGTGTGTGTATATATATATATATGTGCGCGTGTATATCTATCTATCTATACATACATACATATATATATATATATATATATATATATATATATATATATAGGTAACTGAAAGCGAAAACATATTAAAACTTCCTGAGTATATAAAATAAAATATGAATATGAAACTTAAGTTACCGATTATATAAATCAACTATTACGGAAATTTGAATAAGTTAATAAAAAAAAGGGTTAGACAGAACTTCTTAATATCATTCAAACAAACCTATTTGAAAGAATTCTTGCTGCCGAAATGCACCTTATATATATATATATATATATATATATATATATATGTTTTAAAATTAGTATATATTATATATATATATGTTTTTATATATATATATATATATATATATATATATATATACATATATATATATATTAATACATATTATATATATATTAGTATATATTACTATATATTTTTAAATTCTGACATTTGCAAATGTTCATGAAAATACATTTGTTTACAAATATATTGGATAATGCATTTCGCCATTTTAGGCTTCATCAGATTCGAAAACGAAAGAATGAAATGTGTGTATCTGTATTTGATGAAACCTTAAACAAATCTACTTTCATGAAAGTTTCTAATTGTCAATCGGACTGAAATTGAAAGTATTAGCAAGATTATCCTTGATAGAGTCAACGATCAGATTAAACAGTGACTTGGTCTTTTTACAGTGGACTGGTACCTCAGATATCATCAAGTGGTTCAAAGGGATTAATAATACGTGAACATTTCTTTCATCCAATTTGATATAGTGGATATTTACCCATCGATTTCCAAGGAGCTGTTCCCCTCAGCTTTGGATTTTTCCAAAGAATATTCCAATATTTCCAACGATGAACTGGATATAATAATGAACTTCAGAAGATCTGTTCTCATTCACAATAATTAACAGCGGGTTAAGAACAATTCTGAAGATCATTTTGATATTTCTATGGAATCGTTAGATTCTGCAATCTTTTGACCTGGTGAGTTTGTTTATTATTATATATAATCCGACAGCTTATGATGAAATTAGTGCTGATAATATAGGGTTATATAGAGAAGATGGTCTTATGTTAGTAAAAACTCTACTAAAATTAAGGTTGAAAAGTTACGAAATATGATACATAGAGATACAAAACGCCTAACGTTTACAATATTTATTCATGCCGATACCTGTGTATGCCGACCTGACTGAGTTGTGCAAACTTCAATTGAATGACTACTTCCTTCAGTGTTTACCTTTTTTGATATTGTTGGGTACAACGTCGTGATATGGTTAAAGAGTCTATTTAGTTTACAATTGTTGTAAAAGTACGGTTCTCACTGTGTGCCCCAAATTTGTAACCTTGCGATCGATTAAGCCAAGCGAAATAAAGATTTTAGTTCATTTTTTTTTCTATTTTTCTTTTATTCTTGCTTTGATTTTTAATAGACGCAATATTCGGAACCAAACATTCACCCGGTGGGTCTCTAGCGGTCCAACAGTAGTAACACCGCCGAGACGAACACTTTGGCGGCCCGACAATGAACCATCAGGGGCAAATGCTAGTGGCATGACACCCAGTGGCAGATTGGTATATAGGGATATTAAACACAAGTACACCTGTAAAAAGAACTCTTACATTATCGTCGTATTTTGTATCTGGAATGCGCAGACCGATAGAGGTAATGCACACTGTTTAAAATGAAACATTATAATGGGGCGTCTATTTCATATGCGAGTGTCCAGTATAAAATCGTTTGAAGTAATAAAAATGTAGAACTAAAAACAATTCTCTTAATTGTTTAGAAATTGCTTTGTTTACTTTTCGGATACGAAACTAAGCAGATATGGACTTTTCCAGAAAAGAATATCTCAAATGAGGAAGTCTGTTTTTCTTCAAATGGAAAACTGATCCTTCCATAACTGTGACAGTCTCTCGGCAGCCGAATTCGACGTATCAAACAATGTTTTCTCCTAGAAAGGGAGACTTAGTTTCGATCCCTGCCAAAGAGCCCATTTTATATATTAAGATTTCTCGAATAGGCAGACTATTAGACGTAATACACACTATTTAAAATAGAAATGGAGTGTTCATTTCAAATAATATAATAGAGTTTCGAAGTAATAAAAAAAATATCAGATTTAAAATAAATCCTCATAAATTCTTTAGAAAATACATATCTATCCATGCAGTTGTATAGTAATTATTGCTTTTCTTTTCTTTTACTATTGTTCACCAGATACAAGAGCCACCCATGGTAGAGGGTAAATGAACGAGTTTGTTCTATCAACGTAAAAGGAATTCATCTCTTCGAAACAGACTTCTTATTATTCGAATACGGAGGAAATGAGGACGATTCAGTCCAGTGTATGCGGCATGGCCGGTTTTTGCTTTAAAGGTCTGAACTGGTGTAACTAATGAATGTAACCTGTCAAAATATTTGTCATGGAAATAGTGATAGAGTAGAGGGAGGCTTGCGACGTTTGTTCTGTGGGAAGAGTGTAACAATAATAATAATATCAAAGATTTTGTTTATCCAAAAAACAGTTAATAATAAAATATAAAAAGGCTTCTGTTTTGCCTCATGCGAAATAGATCGACCAATATATTTTTGAAGCTAACGCTTTTTAGGCAACAGTTACTGTAATACAAGTTTTCAATATGAAGAAATGTAGTATGAATGACAAACAAATAAAATTTAAATTAAAAGGGAAGATATGTAGTACATGTAACTCTATCTCACTATCTATCTATATATCTATTTATATATGTATATATATATATATATATGTGTGTGTGTGTGTGTGTGTGTGTGTGTGTGTGTGTGTGTGTGTGTAATTTGGCAGCAACTTTTCTTTTAAACATGTAGTATTGAATGTTAAAGACAACATAGTCTTGCATATTTTCTTTTGAACTTTCTCATATTCTCTAATGAGACTTTTTATTTCGAAATCATTTTCAAATAAAAAGTCTCATTAGAAAATATGAGAAAATTCAAAAGAAAATATGCAAGACTATGTTGTCTTTAACATTCAATACTATATGTTTAAAATATATATATATATATATGATAGAATATTCAGCGTACAAAACGCTTACGAAGTTAAAATACCAAGTGTCCAATGCCAAAAGACAGTTTATTTACACAAGCAAATAATAAAAGAGGTAGCGTTTCTACGTGACAGTTCTACAACTGAGTTCTATGGTATGTAGAAACGCTAGCTTTTCAATTATTTACCCAATTATTTACTCAATTTTAATTATTTACTCAATTATTCTCTTAATATTGAACATATTCTAATGTAAGAAAAGTAACACAAACTCACACACACACACACACACACACACACACACACACACACACACACATATATATATATATATATATATGAAGGAATATAGTTTTAAGGTGTGCTATACTTATGAGATAAAGTGCTCAATATCAGAGATACAGCGTATGTAAATAAAAAATTGATGTTTGCGTTAAACAGTCTGTCGCCTCTGAGTGTTGACTTCAACGTTCACTTTTACATATATGTGTCAGTGTGTGTGCGCGTGCGAGGTAAGATGTCTGTTTTCGTTTCTTTTATTTTTTTACGAACCATAAAGGAAAATTTGTGTCAGACCTAACCTTACATCATCTCATTAACTACAAACTATGCTAAACACACACGGACACACATACACACACACACAAACGCACACACACACGTATATATATATATATATATATATATATATATATATATATATATATATATATATATATATATATATATATATAATATGTATATATAATATGTATATATGTATATATATTTATATATAATATTTATATATATATATATAATATGTGTATATATATATAATATATATATATATGTATATATATATAATATATATATAATATATATATATAATATATATATATTAAAAGGGACGATGTGTAGTACATGTAACTCTATCTCACTATCTATCTATCTATCTATTTACATATATATAATATATATATATATAATATATAATGTTATATATATATATATATATATATATATATATATATATATATATATATATATATATATATATATATATATGAGATATTTATAAAAGATATAAAGTTCATCCTTATCTGAATGCCAGTTTTATTTTCAATCATAAATTTTGAAAAAAATGAATAAATACCAAACGAAATTATCGATCTACGCATACGGTCTTGTCCATCATTTTGTTTGATATTTCTGTCGTCCAACACAAAAAAAAATTGATTTGGCTTTAATATGTCAAAATCAAGTTCATGACTTTTTCGCGTTTTATATTAATGCGAATAATGATGTTACCATTAAAATTCAATTTTTACATAAAATATATCATGTTTATTTTTCATGCTATATGTGCTTGCCTGAAAATTCGCACATCCGTGAAATTTTCACAGTTGACAAATAAAATAAATTTGCTGTAAGAATATTTATAATTCTGCAGATAAGCAAAAATATATATGTACACACAAACACACACAATCACACACACAAACACACATACAGACACATACATACACACACACACACACACACATATATATATATATTTATTTTATATATATATATATATATGTGTGTGTGTGTGTGTGTGTGTGTGTGTGTTTGTGTGTGGGTATGTGTGTGTGTATTTAATAGGTCGGTTAATGAAAACTGAGGAATAAAAAGACATAAAATGATAACAGTATTGCCAATAAGATTGATGATATTTATTATATGTTAGCCTTTTGACTAAATTGTAGCACGATGAGAAAGATTTCAAAGTCGGAATTTTCGGACATGTCGTGTCCTTTTTCAACGAGACGAGAAATAAACAAAGAAGTGGGACTCACTCTACCGGGAAATGTTGTTGTTGTTGTTGTTGATGTTGATGTTGTTGTTGGCTAGAAGAAGACAGTCGTGTCCGGAAATTCCAACTTCAAAATCTTGCTCTTCGTGCTTCAATTAATCAAAAGGCCTACTACTATATAATGACATCAATCTTAATAAGCCTATCAAATCTACATACTATAAGACGCACGCAAGGACCATCTTTCGTTTTAATTATATATGTATATATATACATACATATACATTTATATATACATATATATATAAATATATATATATATATATATATATATATATATATATATATACATATATATATATATATATATATATATATATATATATATATATATATATATATATATGCATTAATACACAAGTTTTTGTGCGAATTTGTCTTTATAAATATGTGTATATTAAGACAAAAAGAAACTTATCTAAGACGACTGGTTTCGTCCTCTAACGGACTTTATCAAAGCAAATGTGAGAATATTATTACGGAAGAAGTATTTCTAACCAAAAGTACAAGTTATTGTTTAAGGAATGGAAAAAAATCGGGGGTATAGATTTATAAATCTTCATAACAGTCTCATAAATTTAAAAATTATGAAAAACTAATACCATTTTTGCTTTTTTTATAAATACCTATTGCAAAATAAAATCCATATCTTTGCCTTGATAAATTCCATCAGAGGACGCAAATCATTGACTTTGATAAGTTTGCATTTTGTCTTCATTCCTATTGTCCTTTTACAGATATATTGTAGTTATATCTGAATGTTATTTTTTCAATATGTGTATATTGTATGACTCAGTAAGATTGTACATTGTTAAAATTATCTTCTTTATCCGAAACGTCGAATAACTTTTCAAACTGCAAAGAGCAAATGAGTTGTGTTATTGACGATATTAATGGCGAAGTGTTTCTTGAAAAATGAGTCATTTTCACAGTGATCAAAGGTGGATTTTTGCTCTCCTATGTATTCCCCCCACTATCTCTCTCTACCTCTCTACATCCATCTCCTTGCTATATATCTCCCTCTCGCTTATGCTCTTATTCCATTTCTACATTCTATACGTATGATTAACTAACTGATGTGAGTATATAATTAGTAACGTAAAATAATGTGACAAAATCTTTCATACGTATAGTTATCGTTTATAAACTTCTGGACTTCGTCAAGTTAAATGTCGGCCGTGACGGTGGGTGTATGTGCTTTTATTTTCGGTAACGATGTTACTTGGATGTAAGGAACTACTTTCCCTATCGCTGAGCCGGTGTTAATGTAACTTCCTGTCATCAAGCTACCTTGATTGGGTATATCCTAAGTTCGTCTGTGTCGACTTCCTGTTTAAATGTCGGCGCAACCACAGACTCTGTACTTGTTGGCTATGAAATAAACTTCTATGTCAACCCTCTTATGCATCTAACTTCTTTGATCTTCTCGTGTGACACTAAATGCAAAGCTCACTTTGATATCTCACAACGTGGGCTTAGTACATATTAGGGGCCACCACAGTTTAATTCCTCTGAGAAAAAAAAGTTCCAGATGAGCAGTAAATCAGATCAAAAACTTTGGTATTCCTGATAGGAATCGGATACACCATATATATATATCGTTCGGTATACGCGGTTATATCTATATATTCAGTAGATTTTACACAGTCTGACATGTTCACCCTGCAGGGAGCCCCATCTCACTAGGAGTAACTGATATGAACTATTGCAGATTATATACATATATATATATATATATATATATATATATATATATATATATATATATATATATATATATTTGTGTGTGCGGGCGCGGGCGCGCGTGTGTGTGTCTATTTTGGCAGCATTTTTTCATTGGGGCAACTTTCGTTGAAAGACAAGTATTGTCTGCTTATTTTTAACAGGATCCGTTTATATTCTCGGGTGACTTTTCTGGTGTCGTTATTAAAAGAAGAGAGAAAATTACTGTTGATGCATATTGTTTTATTCCGGGTACATATGCTAATATTGAACGTACTCGGAATAAAACAATATGAATCAACATATTAATTCCGTCTTATCATTTATCTTTTAATGCCAACACAAGAAAGCTCATGGAAAATATGAACGGAACCTGTTGAAAATAAGCTGACAACACTCATCTAAACTACTTAACGAAACTCCTCAACATATATATATATATATATATATATATATATATATATATATATATATATATATATATATATATATATATATATATATATATATATATATATATATACTGTTTATACGTCATTATTATACATACATATATTTAAGTAAATACTCTATTTATCAGGAATCGAACCTGTATCTTACACACAACCGTCATATATCCTGAGGTGCTATACCATTTAGCTACGGAGGAACCATCTGGTTAGCAAGGTCAAATTACTGTTTTTAAAATACAAATTTCCCATGATAGGATACAGGTTCGATTTCTGTTGGAGAATACATATTTTCTATGAAATTTCTCGGACTTTGAGGACAGTAAATTGTTTTAATAATGTTTATTATAAACAGAGCATTTACTTAAATATTTGTCTCTATAAAAATAACGTATAAGCAATAAATATATTTAAATAATTGTCGGACAGTCCATGTCATAATATATATATATATATATATATATATATATATATATATATATATATATATAAAGAAAGAACAGTAAGAACTGTGTAGCGAAAAAAACATATTTTAAATCAGTTAATTTATTATATATATATATATATATATTCATGGTGGCCTGATGATTGCGTCTAGCATGAAACAGTCTGTCGCCTTTGAGTGTTGAATTCAATGTTCATTTTTATATTTACATACGCTCTATCCCTGATATTGACCACTTTATTTCATAAATATAGCACACCTTAAAACTATATTTCTTCATATATATATATATATATATATATATATATATATATATATATATATATATATATATATATAGTCCGCCCCAAAAAGGTATACACATTTCAGTAAACCAAATACTTTTATAGATATCATAAAACTGAATTTATTCAGACATCACAAGTTACTTTTGGACTCACAAGAGATGCTCAAAATATGGCTTTAGCTTCAAGACATTCATTAGTACGGTAAACTACTTCTTGAGCAACGTTGGCCAAAATTTCTAGTGGGATTGCTAAACATTCATTTTCAATTTCTTGTCTAAGGGCCGCAATCTCTCTAGAAAATATCCTACTACAGTAAAAAGTGTTATCGCAATTGGATACAGATTCCTGAAGTGTGTATATATATATTTTTAGGACTCTCTGTATAGGTGGGACTCCCGTTAATGTAGGCGTGGAAGAGGTTATATAATCGGGTTATGATTTTTGCAACCTCACAGTTCATGAAATGTTTTAGTTACACTACCTTATCCACCACTACCAATTTGGTGGCCGACCTCGTGGTGACAGTGGGCTGTCAATAAATACACAAATCATTTTTACGTAATTGTCCATTATATATATATATATAGTTTTAAGATGTGCTAAATTTATGGGATAAAATACTCAATATCAGAGATAGAGCGTATCTCGTCGTATCTTTTTAATACCAACATAAGAAATCTCATCCGAGAATATGAACGGATCCTGTTAAAAATAAGCAGACAACACTCATCTAAACTACTTAACGAAACTCCTCAATATATATATATATATATATATATATATATATATTGTTTATGTCATTTTTATACATACAAATATTTAAGTAAATGCTCTATTTATCAGGAATCGAACCCTTATCTTACACAGAACCGTCATATCGCCTGAAGTACTGCACCATTTAGGCACAGAGAAGCGTCTGGTTAACTAGTTCGAATTACTGCTTTTAAAATATAAATTTCCCATGATAGGATACAGGTTCGATTTCTGTTGGAGAATACATATTTTCTATGAAATTTCTTGGACTTTGATGACGGTAAATGATTTTAATACTGTTTATATATATATATATATATATATATATATATATATATATATACATATATATACATAAATACATACATATATATATATATATATATATATATATATATATATATATATATATATATATATATATATAATTTTCTGCGGCGATACAGAATTTTATTATAGCAATAAAAAAAAATGTAAGACATATTTTACTTTTAATGATTAAAAAGAAAATTGAAAAATAAAACAAACACAGCGGAGCGGTTTTGCCCTCACTCAAAAGACTTGGATCGACGGATTATATATTGCAATAAAAATAAAACATGAAAACTATATGTAATATTATTGAAGGCGGAATACTATTTAAGTTGAAATCACGTTGAGTCCTAAAAGACACTCCCTCTGTTTACAGAGGTAGGGCTGTTTGGGCCGAAATTTAAAATGTTTCCAACACTTTTATCTGCAATATAGAGCGAGCACGACTCAAGATGGTAAACGAGTCAATGCTAGAGTTAGCGGCATAATTTGGGAATTTAATAAGATGCTCCGTGATGGAGAAACCATATGTGTTGTTCAGAATGTCCCTTTAGTTGCAATGTTCCATTCGTGATTTTTATTTCGGTCTATGCTGTTGTATTCTAGCATCTAAACGCCGGCTGCTTTTGTTTTATCCTTCATTTTTCTTTTCAATCATGGAAAGTAAAATAAGTCTTTTTATTCATAGAATATATATATATATATATATATATATATATATATATATATATATATATATATATATATATATATGAAGAAATATAGTCTATAGGTGTGCTATATTTATGGGATAAAGTGCTCAATATCAGAGAGAGAGAGAGCGCGCGTGTGTAAATATAAAAGTGAACATAGAAGGCGACAGTCTGTTTCATGCTAGAGGCAATCGTCAGGACACAAGTGCTGTTATTTTTCTCGGCTATTTATATATACTTGTCAGTGGAGCATTGTGGGTAGTCTAGTTTGGCGGTTATTTTACCGGAGTCGATTATTTGTTTATTTATTTATTTGGGTTAAATTATTTTGCCTGTCATTATTATTTTTTTTTATTTCTTATATATTTATTTCTTTAATTTTATTTTAATGAGTGTTTTTATGAACGTAGTAAAAATTTGTTTATATCGCATATTTAATGGTTTTGTTTAAAATTAGGAAGATAATTAAAGCTATTTATTCAATTTTGGGGTTGATTGCTGTAGTTTATTCTAACTATTATTTTGGCGGGAACAGTTTTTAATTTGTTTATTACTTCGTGTATTTATTTGGCTTGATTATCTTTATTTGTTTTGTTTTTTGTTGATTTGTTTTTTCCTAACGGTTAATTTAATAATTTGTTAGTTTGTTTATTTATTTGGATGAATTTAGATTAATTTATTTTACTTGTTTATTATTATTTATTTATTATAATGTAAATAATATTTATTATAATGTAAATAATATAAACCATTACGACCAAAAAGAAAATATTTGGGCAGTTTTAACATACTCTTTGTCCAGAAAAGAAAGCTCTTGTTCGAACACAAGAAAAATTAAATAAAAATCTTGACCGTAGTACCTTGTCTGTCGTTTTTAATGAAACATGCATAAACGAAGGATTGCTACTTAAATATACAACTATCATATTCATAATTATATATATATCAAACATGTAACAGACTGCTGCCAATTAGCAATGATTCAAAGTCCACTATTATATTTTATATTTGCATGCACTTTATCTCTCATATTAAGCACTTTTACCCATAGATATAGCATAAGTTAAAACTATATATATATATATATATATATATATATATATATATATATATATGTGTGTGTGTGTGTGTGTGTGTGTGTGTGTGTGTGTGTGTGTGTGTGTGTGTGTCGTAATTAATTACGGTTTTTGGAAATCAATGTGTAATATTTTGAATAAATTTGACAAACAAGAACAGAAATTATTTATGACTCAAACTATAATATATATATATATATATATATATATATATATATATATATATTTATATATATGTATAATATTAATAATAATATTAATAATCTGTAATAATGCAGTCACCGATAATCAGACAACAAATTTCTTTACACACATTCACACAAACACATTTATATATATATCTATGTGTGTATTTTATGCATGCACACACACACACACACACACACACACACACACACACATATATATATATATATATATATATATATATATATGTATATATGTATATATGTGTATTGTATGTATGCGCGCACAGACAGAAATACAAAAACACACACATATATGTGTGTGTATGTGTGTGTGTTTGTGTGTGTGTGTGTTGTATATATGCGTGTGAATTTATCTATACCGTAATAGTTGTTTTAAAGAATGCTTGGCATGCCAAGTTCTACTTCCATTACGTTCACATTCACACCAATATCTTTTGTAAAAATATGAATCTATTTTTTTTTACTCTCCACCAGCCATGTGCTGTATTAGCAAGGCAAACAAGGCTCTCCAACTCTGGTTGTCAACCAATTTAAATCCTGATGTTGCTTTTGGAGACTTTGTGGCAAACTGTATACCCTTTCTTTGCTGCCTGTTCTTTTGAAAAATATTGATGGTTCTACACAAGGCTACAGCATTATAATCAAACTAAATGCTGTTACATTCTTGAAGGAATTGAACTGTTATGACTTCATATGTCGAAATTGACGGGAGAGTCCACTACTATACGCAAAGTTTGTACAGAAATGTAGCGTCGCTATGTCTACTGTTTATTTATGAGACTAAATTCATATATTTTATGCATATACACGAATTTTAAATCTCTGGGCTATGTTTAATCAGATAATGGAAAATGTGATAACGAAATAAGACATTGCATTGGAATAGCAGACGTTACCTCGCTTAAACTAAAGAAAGTATGAAGAAACAGGAAAATATCGTTAAAGACAAAGAAACACCTATCTGCTGTGTAATATCAATTCTTCTATATAGTAGTGAATGTTGGACAATTTCCTCATAGATGAAGATGAAACTTTTGAAAACAGTCATCTGGTTCTACAGAAAAAAATGCTGCTAATATTATTGGCAAAATGTTTGAACAACGCGGAAGTTTTAAAGAAAAAATGTCTTTCAGGATGTGAGAATTGAAATTCCTGGGAAATATAAGGCTTGGAGAATTTGTCACGCAAAATACATTGAATGCAAGGGGGCATAGATAATCAGTCAATAACGAGTTTGTGCAAATGGATGGCAGAACAGGCAATGACAGGATAGTAAAAAGACTAACATTGGAAACAGCGAGGGAGATCTATGATCACCCACCTCTGAGGGGCACGGCACTAATTTTATATTGATGTACAATTAGCTACTCTTCAGTTCCGTGTTGTTTGTAATTTTATTTGAGTTTATTTTATTTACCATAGAATAAGAACGACAACAGATCAAACGATAACACATTTTCAAACCGTGTTTAAACACCGATCCATTTCCGGTTCGCGTTTTTCGATTTTCAAGCACGATAACTTTTCTAACCTAGGGAACGTTACTGAATAGAATAATCAAACAAAGGTTGGTAGTAAACGATAATACTTAGGACAAGAACAAAACATATAAGATTCGGCCGCAGGGCATAGAAGATTTAGAAGTGAGTCAAGTGAATTCCTCAGTGAATCTCCAACTGCAGGATATCTACCAACCGGTCCACACGGTCATATGTGGGGTATAAAACGGGGCCGGGTAGCTCTTTCCCGACACGAGAATCTGCTCTTCGACATAGCCTCGTCTGAGGATCTTCTGTGCCCGGAGAGCAGAGTGTCTGACCAGCACAGCTAGAGACGAATCTCCAACTGCATGATATGTAACAACCGCCCCACGAGGTTAGATATCGCACAAGGCCAAATTCAATGTGGGGTATCCGAGCCCGTAGGCTCGGCCAAAAATTCCCCATAGACCTCGTATAAAACAGGGTCAAGTAGCTATTTCCCGAGACGAGACTCTACCCTTCGACATAGCCTCTTCTGGGGATCCTCTCTCCCGGAGGTAGAGAGTTTGACCGGCGCAACTGGAGAGGCATCTCGAACTGCAAACCAACATACAGTATTTACTACTGTATTTAAGTGAATGGGGGCATAACCATTATCGTTCGTAGGTATGCTACATCAATAACAAAAAGAAAATAATACCATGACCAAAAATTGATCCGATGTTTGATGAAACCCGAATATTAATTTTCAGATAAAAGATCCTCACCAATTATAAATCTGACCATGACTTCAAAAATTAATAGTAAAAGCCAAAGACAAGGCAGAGACAGAGAGAAAGAGACAGAGAGAGAGAGAGAGATTATATAAATACATGTAAATAATATGATTTGAATATATATTCATGACTATTTTTCACATTTTTTCAGGTATTATATTTTTGATTTTTCATTCTATACGATTTGTAACCATTATTTTCATGTCATTCGCTTTGAGAATTTCTATTTAAAGTTGTTTCTTTTACATTCATGCCAATTACCATTGTTCGCTGTTTATTGTTCGATAAAAATCATTCAGTTGTAAATAATTCCAATGTCTTTGGCACCGTGTGCGCCAAAGAGATATGCTTTCAAGCTCGATATGCTTTCCAGCTCTCATGAATATACGTTTAACACTAAACGTCTGTTTAATTTAAATATCAGATTTGTGCAAAAGTATCGTCCTAAAGTCAGTATACAGGAATTAACTATTTACCCATTTGCTTAAGCTCATGTAAAAAAGTTGTCTTATGTTAATGGTAATATTAACTTATACAAGGAAACAATCGTTATTCAATAGTTGAGCATTCAGTGCTGCTTTCGTTTGAAATTTATAAAACTTTTTTTATTAAAATATTTTTTCAAGAAAATAGATTTCTCGAATCCTGTAGCTCTTATTGCTCTTCCCAGAGCAATGACATGTTTTTGGGTGTTCCTTCCTAACATTTTCTTTCTGGAGGTTTCCTTCCCAAACTTTTCTTTCTGGAGGGTCCCTTCCTAAACTTTTCTTTCTGGGGGCTTCCTCCCAAACTTGTTCAGTCAAGGGGATTCCTTCCTAACCTTTTATTTCTGGGTGCTTCCTTTCTGACCTTTTCTTTCTGGAGGCTTCCTTCCCAAACCTTTCTTTCTGGAGGCTCCCTTCCTAAACTTTTCTTTCTGGGGGCTTCCTCCCAAACTTGTTCAGTCTAGGGGATTCCTTCCTAAACTTTTCTTTCTGGGGCTTCCTTTCTGACCTTTTCTTTCTGCAGACTTCCTTCCTAATTTTTTCTTTCTGAGGGCTTCTTTCCATACTTTTTCTTTCTGGGGGCTTCCTTCCATAACTTTTCTTTCTAGGGGCTTCCTTCCTGACCTTTTATTTCTGGGAGCTTCCTTCCTAACCTTTTATTTCTGGGAGCTTCCTTCCTAACCTTTTTTTCTGCAGACATCCTTCCTAACCTTTTCTTTTGGGGGCTTCCTTTCTGACCTTTTCTTTCTGGGAGCTTCCTTCCTAACCTTTTATTTCTGGGAGCTTCTTTCCTAACCTTTTCTTTCTGCAGACATCCTTCCTAACCTTTTCTTTCTGGGGGGGCTTCCTTTCTGACCTTTTCTTTCTGGGAGCTTCCTTCCTAACATTTTATTTCTGGGAGCTTCTTTCCAATCCTTTTCGTTCTGGGTGCTTCCTTCCTAACCTTTTCTTTCTGGGGGGCTTCCTTTCTGACCTTTTCTTTCTGGGAGCTTCCTTCCTAACCTTTTATTTCTGGGAGCTTCCTTCCTAACCTTTTATTTCTGGGAGCTTCTTTCCTAACCTTTTCTTTCTGCAGACATCCTTCATAACCTTTTCTTTCTGGGGGGGCTTTCTTTCTGACCTTTTCTTTCTGGGAGCTTCCTTCCTAACCTTTTCTTTCTGGGAGCTTCTTTCCAATCCTTTTCTTTCTGGGTGCTTCCTTCCTAACCTTTTATTTCTGGGAGCTTCTTTCCTAACCTTTTCTTTCTGCAGACATCCTTCCTAACCTTTTCTTTCTGGGGGGGGGGCTTTCTTTCTGACCTTTTCTTTCTGGGAGCTTCCTTCCTAACCTTTTCTTTCTGGGAGCTTCTTTCCAATCCTTTTCTTTCTGGGTGCTTCCTTCCTAACCTTTTCTTTCTGGGGGGCTTCCTTTCTGACCTTTTCTTTCTGGGAGCTTCCTTCCTAACCTTTTATTTCTGGGAGCTTCTTTCCAATCCTTTTCGTTCTGGGTGCTTCCTTCCTAACCTTTTCTTTCTGGGGGGCTTCCTTTCTGACCTTTTCTTTCTGGGAGCTTCCTTCCTAACCTTTTATTTCTGGGAGCTTCCTTCCTAACCTTTTATTTCTGGGAGCTTCTTTCCTAACCTTTTCTTTCTGCAGACATCCTTCATAACCTTTTCTTTCTGGGGGGGCTTTCTTTCTGACCTTTTCTTTCTGGGAGCTTCCTTCCTAACCTTTTCTTTCTGGGAGCTTCTTTCCAATCCTTTTCTTTCTGGGTGCTTCCTTCCTAACCTTTTATTTCTGGGAGCTTCTTTCCTAACCTTTTCTTTCTGCAGACATCCTTCCTAACCTTTTCTTTCTGGGGGGGGCTTTCTTTCTGATTTTTTCTTTCTGGGAGCTTCCTTCCTAACCTTTTCTTTCTGGGGGGGCTTTCTTTCTGACCTTTTCTTTCTGGGAGCTTCCTTCCTAACCTTTTCTTTCTGGGAGCTTCTTTCCAATCCTTTTCTTTCTGGGTGCTTCCTTCCTAACCTTTTCTTTCTGGGGGGGCTTTCTTTCTGACCTTTTCTTTCTGGGAGCTTCCTTCCTAACCTTTTATTTCTGGGAGCTTCTTTCCAATCCTTTTCTTTCTGGGTGCTTCCTTCCTAAGGACATCCTTCCTAACCTTTTCTTTCTGGGGTGGGGGCTTCCTTCCTAACCTTTTCTTTCTGGGTTCTTCCTTCCTAACCTTTTCTTTCTGGCTTCTTCCTTCCTAACCTTTTCTTTCTGGGGTGGGGGCTTCCTTCCTAACCTTTTCTTTCTGGCTTCTTCCTTCCTAACCTTTTCTTTCTGGCAGCTTCCTTCCAATCCTTTTCTTTTTGGGGTCTTCCATCCTAACCTATTCTTTCTGGGTTCTTCCTTCCTAACTTTTTCTTTCTGGGGTGGGGGCTTCCTTCCTAACCTTTTATTTATGTGGGGCTTCTTTCCTAACCTTTTCTTTCTGGGGGGCTTCTTTCCTAACCTTTTTCTTTTGAAGAAGAAGAAAAGCATAGCATTTTATGGATAACAACTTTTCTTCATACAGAAAATTGAAATCCTTATTAACGCCTAATATTTCACATCATCAATAATTTTGGGAAGAGCGATTATCATTATCCAAGAATTGTTCAGACAAACGGAATTTCTTCTCATTCTTTTTGCTGTTCTCATAACGTTCCTGTCAAACCATTCTACAGCATTCTTACAGGCAGGTGCATTATAAGGAAGAAATCTGCTATAAGTTTGAGGTGCTGTTACCATTCCGAATGTTACTTGAGCAACTGTTCTCCCAACGTTTCGGCCGAGAAACACTTGTTTTAATTATTTTACCGCAAGCAAGTTCATAAAGCCACTAAGACGCAAGGTGGTTACTGAGTGTGAGTGTATATGAGGAAGAGAAAATATTCTAAGAAGGTTGAACAATAAAAGAACAATAATTAGAAGACAGAAGTTAACAATTGATATTGCATTTATATTTTTCAAGATCAAAAAGCAAGAAACCAGAAAGCCTAGAAACTACCGGATAGAAGAAACGATTTGCATAGAACTTACATCTAGCCTCTTTAAATCTAAAATGATGAGACCTGGCCGCCAATCTAGTACTATGCTTAAATTCATAAAGTCTGGGTAAAGAGCACCAGAGCAATTACAATGAACGTATTTATTAAAAAGTTAAGGGGAGCTACATTACGGCGGTGGAAAAAGTGACTGAAGCGGAGATGCCAGATCAGGACCAATAATATCGCATACTCTTTTTTTATCAGGAATCTCTAAATACATAGCTGTTATATACCGTACCTATGAACACTAATGGGTATGTCCCAATCCTTATAAATACGTTGGACACTATTGTAAGTGGGGGTAATATGCTGTTTAAGTAGTCCACCACAAGCAGTGGTTTACCTACTTCACGCCGCTGGCGAGTATTGTATTTTGTTGATGTTATAAAGATTACCATTTCATTTCCAACCTCCGTTTTGGTTATTCCTCATTCAGTAACCCTGTCTAGGTTACAACAATCGCCTAAGCATAAGACCAGATGTAGTAGAAACATTTTGGCGATGGGGATGAGATATTGACTCTGTAGAGTAAATCTAAAAAGGTGGGTGTTATATAAAAGACGCAAACATAAAAATAACACTGACATCTCACTTTAACGAACATATTTACCAATATTACTCAAAAATATTTAGAAATACTAAAGAGTCAATATCTTCCATGAAATCGATATTCAACCACGGTACCCAGACGACTTCGGAATCTCCTGCATCTCTTCTAGGCGGTATCCTTGTTAGGTTAGTGAATGCTACCATAATCCTTGCCTTCAGTTCATCTTTGGTGTTAAAAGGAGATTTTCTTTCTGGTCTCTCGCTCAACTGCGCCCCACACATAATAATAAAGAGTTTTGCAGTCTAAGAAGATAGGTGGCCAGATGTAAATGTGATGTGGTCGCAGAAATTTCTGTTAGCTATGACCTTGTTCTCTTGCTTGTGTGCCATGGTTGCAAAGTCCTGTTGCAAGCACAGGGTTTTCCAGCAGCCACCCTCTTGACCCAGAACAGAACTACCCCCTCAAGTCACATGAGGTAGACCTCCTGAGGGATGACAAATGGAGGCGTATCATCGCCATCACTAGTGGTCACTCCAAACACCATGATGTTGATTGGATGTATCACCCAACGCTTTACGAATCCTCTGAACCCAAACACTCTGAAATGTTCGTTTTGGAGCTTCCGGTGCCAATGCCAAGCAATACAGCATGTTGTTACAAGTTTCCGGCGGAGTAAATTGCATCACGGTCCTCTTTTTCTCATAGACAGTGCCTAACTGATGCTACTGTGCAGTCGATAATATAAAAAAATATAACGAAATTAAAAATATAAAATGGTGACAATTTACCCATTGCAACATGTGCAACTACAGGCTTGCGACCGTATCACTTTGAAACAATGATTCCTGTACGATCACTGAAGTTAAGCTTGGTCAGTACCTAGATAGCTGACCGAATGGGGATACCAGGTGCTGTAAGCTTGTATATGCGTGTGGCGTAATAGATAATAGTTCGGAATTTTTAATCGGAAGGCCGAGTTCCAATTTTAGTTTAGGTAGTTATATTCACTTAAGCGCAAATACCCTTGCGAAAGGCATGAATCCACCTCTTCTCCTCTCAGGTACGGGTTAATTAATAAGAGTTGTGCGACTAAAACAGTTGTCTCGAAAAAAAAATTCGTAAAATCTTAAAATATTTTCTGGTTTTCAAAGGATTGATAAATCGTAGAAAACGAATCAATCTTAAGTTTGACCAGATTACATTTATAATATGCAATGCAGACTATATGGGCGACAGCAGCTGATGTCTGAATTTCAAACTCGAAGAAAAAGGGACAGCTATATGACAAGGTGACTTCGAAAAGTCTGGCACAAAAGAGAGGATATAAAACACCCCCTTTTAAATGAAGGCCAAATTGACGAGGAACACATCTGGAGAATGAACAAATTAAAAGTAATAGTGAGAATTTTAACGATGTTTTATTTTTATTTTTACCAAGAATAAATTTAAGATTCAGTCAGTCAGTTAAGTGCCATACGAGATACGCGCTTGTTCCTTTCCATTCGTGACAGGGGTTAGGCAGAAGATTTTCCGCTGTAGGTGGGCGTTTCTTTCTGCGGTAGACTGGGAAACCAAGTTTATTTATCTAAAGGATGGTCTCATAGCTTTCCCACGGGGCATTTGCGTCTAAGTGAATATAACGAACATGATTGGGAATTCGAAACAGGCTCTCCGATTTCTAACTCCGAGACCTCCTTCAACTGGAGCACAACGCACATCTCTGAGAGTACCTATTAAAATAGTTGGATATGAAGAAAACTAGGATAGACAAAGAGAGAGATAGGAAAAGACTAAGATAGATATATAAATATATAGGTATGAAACTAATAGATAGATAGATAGATAGATAGATAGATAGATAGATAGATAGATAGATAGATAGATAGATAGATAGATAGATAAGAGAATGGGATAGATAGATAGATAGAGAGATAGATAGATAGATATGAACAAACTGAGATAGATAGCTAGATAGCTAGATAGATAGATAGATAGATAGATAGATAGATAGATAGATAGATAGATAGATGAACAGATTTAGACAGACATAAATAAACGAACATATTTAAATTGATAGATAGATAGATAGATAGATAGATAGATAGATAGATAGATAAGAGAATGGGATAGATAGATAGATATGAACAAACTGAGATAGATAGATAGATAGATAGATAGGTAGATAGATAGATAGATAGATAGATAGATGAACAGATTTAGACAGACATAAATAAACGAACATATTTAAATTGATAGATAGATAGATAGATAGATAGATAGATAGATAGATAGATAGATAAGAGAATGGGATAGATAGATAGATATGAACAAACTGAGATAGATAGATAGATAGATAGATAGATAGATAGATAGATAGATAGATAGATAGATAGATAGATAGATAGATGAACAGATTTAGATAGATAAATAAACGAACATATTTAAATTGATAGATAGATAGATAGATAGATAGATAGATAGATAGATAGATAGATAGATAGATAGATAGATAAGAGAATGGGATAGATAGATAGATATGAACAAACTGAGATAGATAGATAGATAGATAGATAGATAGATAGATAGATAGATAGATAGATAGATGAACAGATTTAGATAGATAAATAAACGAACATATTTAAATTGATAGATAGATAGATAGATAGATAGATAGATAGATAGATAGATAAGAGAATGGGATAGATAGATAGATAGATAGATAGATAGATAGATAGATAGATAAGAGAATGGGATAGATAGATAGATAGATAGATAGATAGATAGATAGATAGATAGATAGATAGATAGATAGATGAACAGATTTAGACAGACATAAATAAACGAACATATTTAAATTGATAGATAGATAGATAGATAGATAGATAGATAGATAGATAGATAGATAAGAGAATGGGATAGATAGATAGATATGAACAAACTGAGATAGATAGATAGATAGATAGATAGATAGATAGATAGATAGATAGATAGATAGATAGATAGATGAACAGATTTAGATAGATAAATAAACGAACATATTTAAATTGATAGATAGATAGATAGATAGATAGATAGATAGATAGATAAGAGAATGGGATAGATAGATAGATAGATAGATAGATAGATAGATAGATAAGAGAATGGGATAGATAGATAGATAGATAGATAGATAGATAGATAGATAGATAGATAGATGAACAGATTTAGACCCGACATAAATAAACGAACATATTTAAATTGATAGATAGATAGATAGATAGATAGATAGATAGATAGATAGATAGATAGATAAGAGAATGGGATAGATAGATAGATATGAACAAACTGAGATAGATAGATAGATAGATAGATAGATAGATAGATAGATAGATAGATAGATAGATAGATAGATAGATAGATAGATGAACAGATTTAGATAGATAAATAAACGAACATATTTAAATTGATAGATAGATAGATAGATAGATAGATAGATAGATAAGAGAATGGGATAGATAGATAGATAGATAGATAGATAGATAGATAGATCCCTTTAATCAAGAACAGAAAAGATATTGATTGTAATTGTTCTGAATTATTTGAGCAAATTTTTGTTACGCGTATTTTTCTAATGATAAATATAGAATACTAAAGACAATTTATTTAATAAATGAAGAGAATTTCGGCCAACACGTGAAAAGCGATAGAAAATATTTGAAATAAACTAATTTAGATTTGTCGATAGCTCTGTGCATCATCACACAAAAAAGAACATAATTTAATTGCACGAAGGTAAGAAAGTACTCTGCACCTCCCTCTTCACGGTCCCAGAATTCCACATCAGGTACTCTCAATTTTGTCACCCCGGCGGCAGGAAAACCAACGTAGGTACTGCCTTTCAGAAGCTCAGCGTTACCATTGTTATATCTTAAATTTGAAAGAAATGGTAATGATGATAGCAGCCGTTCCCACAGAATAAACATTCCACATTCATTGATCGAATAGTTAATCGGTTAAAAATAATTAAATCTTTCTCTTAAAACACATTTACAAATAAGTTTATAATCGATTTTTTTCCAGTATGAATGGGAATTTCGTTATTGTCTTTTTTGTTCAAAGTCGTCTGGAAAATCAACGTCTTACTTATATCTGTAATTTCTCTTCTAGGCACATGTGCTCTCCATTTTAGATGTTGTTGCCGTTGGAAATTTTCAAGTGATGTGCTTCCTGTCATTTTTTTTAAGCCTTTCACCCCAAGCACTAGCACGGAATGATAGAGGAAAGGATGAAGAGAAGGATAGGAGATAAATCAAGGCATCTGGAGACGTCGATTGACATTACATTTGAATAGTTGGAGATTATAGCTATCAGGGAAACAGGAAAAGGGGAGAGAGTTCTACAGTCGAGAGGCACGAGATATGAAGCTATTGGAGTAGAAGAGACGGCTACATTTAACAGTTTTGACAGTGAACGGGTGAGAGCGAGATGCCAGCCTAGTTGAACAATTAAATTCCAGAAGTCTAGGAACCATCGAAAGCAGCTCATCGGAGCAGTTACCGTGAAAGTATTTGTAAAAAAAACAGATGGAGGTGACAACACGTCTGTGAGAGAGCGATTGCAGACAAGATGTCAGATCAGGGCCAATTACATTGCATATCCGTCTCTGGGTTTTATCAAGGACCTTGAGACAAACAGAAGGGGCTCCAGACTATATATGGCAACAATACTCCATTTGGTAGATTTCTTTATTGAAACGTTAATGGTAAAGTATTGATTGTTATACACGGATTTATTCGCACTGATGTTCCCGACTTGACTGTTGTAATCACGGAAATTTGGCTGGGTTTTGGGGGGTTTTCTTGTTGTTGGTTTTTTTTGGGGGGGTTACACTAGGTACCCGCAAAAGATCTGGATGGTACAACAGTCACAATGCTGTGATGCTGATAACTAAGACTAGGTTTGGTTTGGTTTGGTTTATGGCATATCAACCTCAATGGGTTATTTAACGCCAACAACATTTTTTTCCAGGTAATATTCTGTTTTGTAAAAATTCTATAGCTGGTAATATTATTTTAAAACATGTATTGCTGGTAATATTTTTTTTTCCTTCAAACATTTATCTCTGGTAATAATTTTTTACAAAGTATTTCTGGTATTAAAATCTATTTTTTCACTTTCTTAATGCTTTTTACCTCAGTTTGGGGGTTAACTATTTGCCCATAACTGGGACCCAAACAGGTGCTACCACCCCGGGTCAGGGTGGACCGGGGAACACCAGCAATTAAGAGGTAGTTCCACGCTCCTGAAAACCTCCTGATCAGAGGCCTTGCTGTTGGACGTAGTTTATCGTCTTACCCTGGACGCGGATGTAGTTTATCGTCATACCCAGGACGGAACTAAGACTAGGATTCCAGATCTTATAAATAAGCCTTCAATAATCTTTTTACTCTTATTGGCTTCCCAACTGAAGTAAGTTGTAGACTGGACCGTTGTGGAGATTTCAGAAGCATGTCAATGAACGATTACAGTTGCCAGTGTAACTCTTGAGATGATAATGACGCCCCAAATAATTACAGAAGTTTGTAGAATGAATTGGCTGAATATTAGTTACGATAAAAATAAGAAACCCCCCAAAATATTCTGATAGAAGTTTAATTTACGTATTAATCAAGGAATTTTAATCAACTGAAGAGGGAATAGTAATGCATTGTTTTATTAAATGTATATATTGACCATTAATAAGTCGACATATAACTGAATGTAGATGAATATTGTTTCTTAATAATCACCCAACGATAATTTGGTTGATGTCAAAAGGATCATAAAAGCGTATTAAATTGATAAACATTCTATATTCTTGGTATTGAAACTTGACTAATGCATGGAATAATAATGCAACACAAAATGTACTTAGAACAAAATGTATTGAAACAAGAAAGTGTACACAATATTTACATATAGTCTTTTGTATATTCTTGAGAAGACCGTTCCTGGAGAATGTGTTGACTAAGTCGCCGTCGGGCAGAGTCTCTAGTTGAATCTCTTGATTCGCCTCCCTTGTCTTCCCGGTACCAACCATATTTATATAGTCGGTACTCCACTATGCAAATTAGGTGGATCCTACCACAACACTTGGTACGACTTATCAGCCCAAAATAGAGACGATTTGATAATATAAATACCAAGTAAACGTATTTATCTACTGTAAAATATTTAATTATTTCAGTGAACATTATATCATACAAAACTTAAATAAAATATCATCTGTAATTGATTATGACATGAGGAATTGTCAATACACTTTAAATAATCTTGACTATTGCTCTTATCTTGATTACTATTGAATGTTATTATAGATACAACATTTTAAACTTGGCAGAAAGCCTATCTATATAATATCAATTGATTTTAGCTTGGTCGACTTTACGGCAACTTTAGTTGGATAACTTAATGTCAAACTTTGAATGAAACACCCAGTGAGGATCGAACTCACAACACAGACGTAATGGACAACAAAACTATCCCCATTAGCGAGATGCCTAATAGCACCTATAGTAATAAAAAAAGCCCAAGCGGATGATGATTACAATAGATCTCAACGGTTGAACCAGCAGATGAAGAGGGCTACGCATAATAGACATACTACAGAAGGCGCCACTTGAAATTATAACAGTCATCGGCCGTCCATTGAATTCGATCCTGTATGTCTCATTCCGTATGTGCCGCAGGAAGGTCATGAAATCAATGTGTGGGTTACTTCCTAGCAAGTTGCGGTCCACCTTAAACAAATTCACGCCATCGGCATTTTCTTCTACAATGACATTATATCAATCAATATTTGAATAAAATAACATCTGTAATTGATTATGACATGAGGAATTGTCAATACACTTCAATTATTCTGGAGTATTGCTCTTATCTTGATTATTATTGAATGTTATTATAGACACATTTCAAACTTCGCAGAAACCCTTTCTATATAACATCAACGGATTTTAGTTTGATTGACTTTACATGCCACCTTTTGTCGGGTTACTTAACGTCAAACTTTGTATGGAACACCCAGTGACGATCGAACTCACAACTCAGCATCAATGGACAACGATCCTTTATTAGCGAGATGTCTGATAACACCTATAGTAATCAAAATAGCGCATCGCTGGAACAAGAGGATGATGATGAAAATAGATCTCAACGGTTGAGCAAGCGGATGAAGAGGGCTACGCATGACGGACATGCTACAGAAGGCAACACTCGAAATTATAGCAGGCACAGCGGAGTCAGTTGCAGCTTCATAACTAGATTCTGCATCTATCATTACATATGTACCGCAGGGGAAATCAAGTATGTGGCTCACTTCCTGACAAGTTGAATTCCACCTTAAACAAATTCACGCCATCTGCAGTTTCTTCTACTCTAATTTTCTTTCACCTTCAACCAATTCTTGCAAAGCCAAACGGTGACAGGGGAATCAGCTTGATGGTAGCGGGTTTTGGTGAAACTGAAAGCTTCTAGTCCTGAACCTGCACGTTGGCGGTGAATTCAGTCATCAACGCTATGATGATAAAAAGGAAGCGATCAGCAGATAAGAAGTCAGAGTCTTGGATAAGAAATAAAGCCGACGACGACGAATCAAGATTAGAAAAATAGTTGATAGAATATTAAAGATAATCTTAGGAAAATTGGAAGGCAATTCCGATTTATTTGCTAGATATCAGAAAGAACAAAGTAAAACCAGTTTAAAAAACAAACAAAAAAACAACCTTCCTTCAGGAAAATGTTAATCCCAAAACAGAGCATAGATAATAGCGTTATTGTGACCAGTATTAGTAAAATACAAGAAACAGAGGGAAGCAACGAGAAACAACGAGAAACAACGAGAAACAAACGAAGCATAATTTCAAAATGTCTTCCACAGAGGTTTGTGGTAAATTATTAAAAATATCAAATTCTTTTCGCTGTTCTGTTTATTTCATTCTTCGATTAAGTGTTAATCGTCCCAAATTGAAAATCCCTCTCAAATTTATCAAATTGCTTGCAGTGCAATGAATCCTTCCAGTAGCTTCATTTCATTGGCTTTCCGCCGGACAATTCTTCGTTTTGTTTTGTTTTTTGTTTTTTTGTTTTTTTTTGTTTTTTGTTTGTTTTGTTTTTTGTTTTTTTGTTTTTTTTTGTTTTTTGTTTGTTTTGTTTTTTGTTTTTTTGTTTTTTTTCGTTTTTTGTTTTTTGTTTTTTTTTTTGTTTTTTGTTTTTTTTGTTTTTTTTTTTGTTTTTTTGTTTTTTTTTGTTTTTTGTTTGTTTTGTTTTTTGTTTTTTTTGTTTGTTTTTTCATAGTAAACAAGTGTTTCCCTTGTCCTTTTTTACTGCTGAAAACTAATTCAGCTTTTCATATAGTAAGGTGTGTTACTGGTAATAAATAATATATTTACTTTGTTTCTTCTTGCTTGTTGTTAACTCTCCTTGTCTTATGTATGCAACCACAACGCTGATTTAACTATCGAAAAAATCGAAGGAAAAAGATAATATAATTTCGTATCTTGATGGATAAATCAGCCGTGATATTTCTTTTAAATATTAGATTTCTTTCTCTATTGTTTTCTCCTCCTCTTTTCTTTACTCTGTTCTCTTTCTCTCCTTTCTCATTGTCTTTTTCTCTTTCGTTTGTTTTTCGTCTTTCGCAATCTTTAATTTCTCTTTTATTTGCCCTCTTCTTTCTCATTCTTTTTCTTCTCTTTTGTTTGTCTTCTTCGTCAGCTTTTTCCCACTCCTCTCCCCTACATTCTTCTTACTATTTATTTCGCTTCTTCTTTAAACGTTTTTCACTCCGACTCTAATTTTCTTTCTTTCTTTCTTTCTTTCTTTCTTTCTTTCTTTCTTTCTTTGATTCCTTTTCAAGTTTTTCTTTCGTTTTTTTTCCTGTCGAAACTATTTCTCTTTTTCGCTCCTTTTCATGACATTTTTCTTTCTTTCATTCTTTCTTTCTTTCTTTCTTTCTTT
The DNA here is from genome assembly GCA_964036315.1 of Acanthosepion esculentum. Lineage (NCBI taxonomy): Eukaryota > Metazoa > Mollusca > Cephalopoda > Sepiida > Sepiidae > Acanthosepion > Acanthosepion esculentum. Next base: position 36,302,084 of record OZ038512.1, read on the forward strand.
CTCCTTTTCCTTCTTGACGTAAGTATTTCTATTTCTCACTCTTTTTCATTATTCTTTCTTTCATTCATTCTTTCTTGTCGTAATTATTCCTCTTTCTCGCTCTAATTTTTCTTTCTTTCTTTCGAATTTGACGCTTTTTCTTCCTATTTCTCTTTTTCGCTCTTTTTCCTTAATTTTTCTTCCTTTTTCTTTATTTCTTTCTTTTCGTAACTATTTCTCTTTCTCACTATTTTTTATTATTCTTTCTTTCTTTTTTCATTCTTTCTTTCTTTTGCCTTTCCACTTTTTCTTCCTATTTCTCTTTTTCGCTCATTCTCATTACTCTTTCTCACTCATTTTTCTTCCTTTTTCTTTCCTGTCGTAACTATTTCCCTTTTCATTCTTTTTCATCTGCATTTCTTTCTTTCGCCTTTTTTACTTTATATTCCTTGGTCCTTCCTGTCGTAACTATTTCTCTTTTTTGCTCTTTACTCTTTCATTCTTTCTTTCTTTTCACTTCTTTCCACTACCGTATATTTTCTCTCAGTTGCCATTATTTCTCCTTTCCTGTCTTTTCT
>OZ038512.1:36305140-36310140 GCA_964036315.1 Acanthosepion esculentum
TGGTAAAACAAAACGGTCAGCCATCCAATTATTGACCAAGTTCTACATTGTTAAAGTCCCGTATACAGAAAGGGAAAAAAGTATTTTGCAACGCGACATGTCCGAAAAAAAAAACAGTTTAAAATTCATGCGAAGGCCAAGAATGAATAAAAAGTCGAACGAATAAAATAAAACTAACAGGGACGGAAGTGAATGTATAATTCCCACAATCCAATTATTTGTTTTGTTGTCTGAATTCTATTTTATTGAAGCTATAGTCACTTGAACGTTGAACTGTTTTTGTTATATTTTTTTTGTTTTTTTTTTCAAAGTACTTTTGTCATGTGACATGGTCTGCGTATAAAATGTCATTCTTCTTCAGCGGAACTGCTATAACTCCATCAGTACGCAGGTGATTAAAATAGTTGCAAATATGAATCGGCTTTCGGATTTCCTCCTTTATTTTTTTCCATTTTTATTTTATTTGTGTTTTATTTATATTTGTGCTTTTCTGCAAAGTGATCGTCATTTTGAAGATCGAATTCATCAAAGAAGTTCTACGATATTCATCAAGCAGGTTGAAAACTGCTGATTCCACTAAAACATATATATATATATATATATATGTATATATATAAACACACACACATTCACACACTCACACACACACACATATATATATATATATATATATATATATATATATATATATGAATAAATATAGTCTTAAAATGTGCTATATTTATGGGATAAAGTGCTCAATATCAGAGATAGAGCGTGTGTAAATATAAAAGTGAACATAGAAGTCAACACTTAGAGGCGACAGTCTGTTTCATGCTAGATGCAATCGTTGGCCTGACGATTGCATCTAGCATGAAACAGACTGTCGCCTCTAAGTGTTGACTTCTATGTTCACTTTTATATATATATATATATATATATATATATATATATATATATATATATATATATATATATGTATATACACCGGGTGTAACAGAAAAATTGCACAAATCGTGTAACACCAGAATTATTAATTCCATAAAATGTTTCATATAACAAAAAACACTAAACTTGTTGAGTTTCTTTTTTCCAGGTTTTCAGCCATCTTGACACTATTTGTCTTCAGAATCAGTGAAAATCCTTTTGAGTTATTCATTTAGAAAAATAAAAGGTTAAAATCGTGTTCTGTTAGCTCCTCCATATCTTACCAGCTGAGGAATGGTAAGAAGAAAAAGATCATTCAGGCCTTCAGTAATGGTAGCAACATTCATGTTCCAACTTCTATCATCAAACTATGTTCAAGAACCATGAAGAGTACGGTGAATAAGTGTAAAAAAGATGGAAAAATGGATCTGTTGGCCACAACAGCATGTAGGATCATCATTTCAACTTAGGGCTAAATACTTTCTTATTATACAAAGTAGAGCCCAATAGGGTTATAAAAACATCAGGGAAAGCCACTAAGATATCTTTAATCATTTCTAAGATACAACGGTTCACAACTTAATCTAACAATTGGGCAATGTTGCTGTTACACGATTTGTACAATTTTCTGTTACACCCGGTCACTCGCTCTCTTTACATATATATATATATATATATATATATATATATATATATATATATGAAGAAATATAGTTTTAAGTTGTGCTATATTTATGGGATAAAGTACTCAATATTAGAAATAGAGCGTATGCAAGTATAAATATAAAATGAACATTGAAGTCAACACTTAGAGGCGACAGGCTGTTTCATGCGAGACGCAATCGTCAGGCCTGAGGATTGCGTCCAGCATGAAACAGCGTTGTCTTACCATTGAGGAAAATATGTATATTTGTTTTATATAGTATATATATATATATATGTGTGTGTGTGTGTGTGTGTGTGTGTGTGTGTGTTTAATGCATCTCAGCAATGTTTTCGTGTGACAAACAGGCAACTGCAAAAGACATGAAAAAAACAGACACGCACCTCCCTTTACATATATATATATATATATATATATATATATATATATATATATATATATATATATGTATATATGTATGTATATATATATATATATATATATATATATATATATATATATATATATATATATATATATTTCTTCATATATATATATATATATATTAAGCGTATCACCCCGAGCAAGGCTGGAGGCCACTGTCACGCAAAGGGTTATAGAAGGGTTGGAGGAAGAGCAGATAGGAGTGGTAAAGGAGAGGATGTGGAGAAAGAGAAAGACAGTGGATCGATCAAGGCAAGGGGGTTGCAGAAGATTTGGAGCGAGAGCCGATAGGAATGAAAGGTGAAAGGATGTGGAGAAGGGAAGTGGATAGATCAAGGCAACTGGAGATGTCGATTGACGTTACACTTAAACAGTTGGAGATTGTATTTGTCAGGGAAACAGTAATAGGGAAGGGAGTTCCACAGGCGAGATGTGCGAAGCATGAAGCTATTGGAGTAGAAGAGACGTCTACATCTAACAGTTTCAACGGTGATGGGGTGGGAACGGGATGCCTGCCTCGTAGGACGTTTAAATTCATGAGGCCTAGGGACAAACGAAAGCAGCTCATCGGAGCAATTACCGTGAAAGTATTTGTAGAAAAGACAGAGCGAGGCAACATCGCGTCTGTGAGAGAGCGACTGCAGACGAGAAGACAGATCAGGGCCAATTACATTGCATATCCGTCTCTGGATCTTATCAAGAACCCTGAGGCAAACAGCAGGGGCTCCAGACCATATATGGCAGCAATACTCCATGCAAGGGCGAATGGTCGATTTATAGACTTGGAGGGTCGATTCCGGGGCATTTTTGCCGCTCAATTGGAGGACTTTAAGTTTAAAATCAGCTTACCCGAAAATCAATATTAGTAACAATATTTGGGTGCAACTTAGGCACATCCGCAAATGGATGGAGTTTAACGATTTGAATAGGCATGGCCCTGAAAAGGGAACTGTATAATAATAAATAATATTATTGTAATAATTTAAACTATTTATTTTTATTAAAGTTTTTATGAAAGATATAGATCCAAAAACGGATAGTAAATAGTAAAACGTTGCTAAGAGTTATAATGGACTGGAAGTAGTGGAGAGACATTGTCGCCAACAAAACCGACACTGAAGAATTATCTATCAAACAAAAATTTTCATCGAAATCGGATGAAAATTATGGAAATCCATAAACCACATACGATCATACACACACATATACATACAAACACATTTTGAGAATTATATATATATATATATATATATATATATATATATATTTGTGCGTGTGTGTGTGCGTGCGTGCGTGCGTGCGTGTGGGTGGGTGTGTGTGAGGGGAGTGTGTTTCTGTTTCTGTGTGTGCACGGGCGCACACACACACACACACACACATATATATATATATATATATATATATATTTGTCATCCACAGACAGACTGTTTCGCTGTTTCACAGCTCATCAGTGTGGCTAGACGTCGAAACCCGACTTTTTTGCGTCAGTCCGAACTTCTACCCGCTAAGCCATCAGCGTACGGTACGGGATGAAGGTGAATTTTAGCGTGTTTATTTTTAGATTCGGATTAACACACAGTGACTGAGAGTGACTCAATTCTGTCGAAGAGTCGTGCAGTATTAGCATAAATAGTCACTGTTTACAAATTCACACCTCAAACCAGAGGGCTCAACCGAAATTAATTTCAGGAGCTAATATATATATATATATAAACGTATTCAGACACAAAATTCACTCCGCCAGCAATTTTGTAAACGGCATGTTGTACTGCTTGACATTCGCCCGGAAGGTCAAATAAGGACATTCCAGAGTGTTTGAGTGTCAATTTGAGAACAGTGCAGAGAATTCGAAAAGAATTGGATGAGTATAATGATGATTACGAAGGCGTTTAGAGCGATCACTAGTGATGGCGACGTTATGCCTCCAGTTATCTTCCAACAGGTTGTCAGAATAAGCCCGGAGGTGTGCATCAATGCGTTGAGGAGGTAATGCTTCCTTGGGTCTAGAGGATGAAGAAGGACGTTTCATCATGCCACCCAAGCAAGAGAATCCAGTCATGGTTGTCAGACAATTTCTGCGACCACATTACCCCTTACATCTGGCCACATAACTTCCTAGACTGTAAAGCCCTTGATTATTATGTCTAGGGCGCAGTTATGCGAGGGCCAATAAAACGTCTTGTTACACCAAAGATGAACTAAAGGCAAGGTTTATGGCAGCATTCACCAACGTAAACAAGGAACGCGTCCAGAAGAGTTGCAGGAGGTTCCGAAGTCGTCTGGAGGCCGTGGTTGAAGCCAATGGCGATTTTATGGAATATATTTAGTATTTCTAAATATTTCTTTTAGTAATTTTGGTATATATATATATATATATATATATATATATATATATATCTGTTAAAATGAGATATAAGTGTTATTTTTCTTTTACCGTAACTTAAACGTCAATTTATCCATCGTACCTTGTATATTGGAGTTAAAAATAAAACAGAAAATCTGCGTAGAATATAAAGTTATATAGAAATTTCTAAAGAAATTGCAATCTATACATGGAAGAGAAAATACAGATTGCCGAATATAATTATAAGAAATTAGCTTACTTGGAAAAGTCGACACGATAATCTACTTTTCTAAAAACGTGAAAAGAAGGACAAATTTGGAGAATGGTATTAAAAATGAAGCTGGCACCAAATAAGCGGGAAACAGCGATGTAAACTGATAAATAAATTCAGACGAACCGTCTGATGCTTTTACGGTCGATTAGCCTTCTACCTCTATTGAGCAATGTACTGGAGGTTCTGATCAATTATGAATTGAGTAAGCATGTCACCTTTCAATGTTTTCTTGCAGATAAGCAATATGGCTTTCGAGTCTCTAGGTCAACTGCTGATGTACGAACGGTTATTGCTGGAAGAGTCTATCATGCTTTAGATAAGAATGTTGCTTTTGATATCTCGAATGTATTTTACAGGGTTTGGCATACTGGACTTCTAACAAATTGGGA
>OZ038512.1:36317640-36327640 GCA_964036315.1 Acanthosepion esculentum
GCAGCCATAATATAAGGAACGTAAACAACAAAGACATAAATATGTGTATTACTTAAAAAGTAATGCATGATTAGCAATGAAATTTTTACCGAATAAAGATTAGGGTGTAATGCATAAATATTATACAAAGGTACAAAAATTTACATAATAGTTTTTATTAAAATAAAGATTAAATGGAACAAAGGAAATAAGCTACTGGAGAAAAGTTAAGGAACGATCTTGTTAATACTTGATTGTGAACAAAATATCAACAAAATTTAATATTTGGTAAACATCCCCTGATTCTCAATGACTTCTCTGCATCGTCAACCACGTGATCTAATTAATTTCTTGCAAAAATCAGCAGAAATTCCCTCCAATTCGTCTTTCAATAACTCCTATAGGTGATCCTGGTTTTTTGGGTTTATTTTCTGAGCTCTTTCTCCAATTATCTTCCAAACAATTTCCATTGGATTCAGGTCGGGGCTCTGGGCTGGCCACTTCATTAGGGCGATTCCTTCTTCTTCAAATAAAGCCATAACCTTCTGAGCCTTGTGGCAAGGTGCATTGTCCTGCATGAAAATAGGAGATTCATAAAGATTATGGTGTAATCTTGGTACCACATGCTGCCTAGAAGCCTTTTGTAAATCTCAGCATTGATATTGATATGTACGCGGATGATTGTGCGTCAGTCCAAACATGTTCTCTCGCATATCGTGATCTTTGGTTTCGCAGGCGTGATCTTTGGTTTCGCTTTGAAATGAGAGGCTTCGAGGCTGGATTACGGGCATGCAATCCTGCATTTTTTAACATGTGAGCAACCGTTTTCCTTGAGATCTTATTTTCTGTCTCTTCATTAAATTTACGGGCAATTGATGTCGCAGTTTCAAAGCGGTTTGTTCTAGATATTCTAACAATTCTTCGATCTTCTCTTTGCGATGTTTTTTGGGGTTTTCCGGTTTTGGGATTTGCATCTAACGTTTTATCGGTTTTATACCTTCTAATTACACGATGAACGACACTTTTAGACCTATGAACAATATCAGAAATTTCTGAAATTGATTTTTTTCTTGATAGCGATAATGAGTTTTTTTCTTCAAAAGAGAGCGTTTTGCGTGTAGAATTTGCCATATTGATTAAAAATAAAGTCCTAATGATAAATGAACTTTTACTTATTTTTAAAAAGCTCCATCGAGTTTTTTAACAATTTAAATTAAAAGTTTATGCAAATTATTAACATAGTTCCTTAACTTTTGTCCAGTAGCTTATATTTTCCTTTGTTCCATTTAATCATTATTTTTAAAAATAACTATTATGTAATTTTTTGTAAATTTGTATAATATTTATGCATTACACCCTAATCTTTATTCGGTAAAAATTTCATTGCTAATCATGAATTATTTTTTAAGTAATACACATATTTATGTCTTTGTTGTTTCCGTTCCTTATATTATGGCCGCTACTGTATACTTCGAGGAGCATCTCTAGAACAAATATTAAATTTGCTGTTTACATTCTTACACATATATTGGCGACACGGTGACTGACGAAAAAGGTATCAATGTTTAAAAATTCCATTGGCACGCAGCCGCAAATGAGATCGCGAAGTCCGAACCAATGACAACAAACAACGAAGATATTCAAGAAGATATTTAGCGGTTTCAATTTTAATATATACTAAATTATATATACTATATATTACTATATAAAATATATTCCAGAACAGGTATATTGACCTTGACTTGTATAAAAAAACGTATGCTGTTGTCCCACTGAATGATTTTAAAACCATAAGTTGGCAGATAGTTAGCAAATTTCATAATTTACTCTAAAAAAAATATTATAAAATCTCCGCGCAATTTCTACGGCTGCAGATAGTTAAGCATTAATATAGTCAGTCAGTTATGTGCCATACGAGATACATGCTTAGGCGATCATGTATCCTTCGATACATAGACGAGGCATATTTTTCCCGCAGTAGGTTGCTATTTCTTTCTGCGCTAGACCAGTTGCCATTCAAGAATAGAGAACTCGGTCTGTCCTGCTATTTACCCATAGTTGGGAAGAGAAGAAGAGGATCCATACATTTCCCAATGGAATGGAATGGATTCGACTAAAATTCGAACTCGGCTCACCGATTCCTCAATTCGCGACGCTTTTCTTTACTCCACAGTATGGTACTAACAGTAAGTGTTAAGAATATTAGATTTGGCTGTGAAAATGGAAATGAATTGAATTTTGAAATGTTTCAACGCGGTTACGTTTTTTAATCGTAACTGTGATGAAACATCCATCAGCATAGCTTTTGATATGTGAAACATCCATCAGCATAGCTTTTGATATGTGAAATATCCATCAGCATAGCTTTCAATATATGAAAAATCCATCAGCATAGCTTTTGATATGTGAAATATCCATCAGCATAGCTTTTGATATGTGAAACATCCATCAGCATAGCCTTTAATATGTGAAACATCCATCATCATAGCCTTTAATATGTGAAACATCCATCAGCATAGCTTTCAATAAATGAAACATCCATCAGCATAGCTTTTGATATGTGAAACATCCATCAGCATAGCTTTCAATATATGAAACATCCATCAGCATAGCTTTTGATATGTGAAACATCCATCAGCATAGCTTTTGATATGTGAAACTTCCATCAGCATAGATTTTGATATGTGAAATATCCATCAGCATAGCTTTTGATATGTGAAACATCCATCAGCATAGCTTTCAATATGTGAAACATCCATCATCATAGCCTTTAATATGTGAAACATCCATCAGCATAGCTTTCAATAAATGAAACATCCATCAGCATAGCTTTTGATATGTGAAACATCCATCAGGATAGCTTTCAATATATGAAACATCCATCAGCATAGCTTTTGATATGTGAAACATCCATCAGCATAGCCTTTGATATGTGAAACATCCATCAGCAAAGCTTTCAATAAATGAAACATCCATCAGCATAGCTTTTGATATGTGAAATATCCATCAGCATAGCTTTTGATATGTGAAACATCCATCAGCATAGCTTTCAATATGTGAAACATCCATCACCATAGCCTTTAATATGTGAAACATCCATCAGCATAGCTTTCAATAAATGAAACATCCATCAGCATAGCTTTTGATATGTGAAACATCCATCAGCATAGCTTTCAATATATGAAACATCCATCAGCATAGCTTTTGATATGTGAAATATCCATCAGCATAGCTTTTGATATGTGAAACATCCATCAGCATAGCCTTTAATATATGAAACATCCATCAGCATAGCTTTTGATATGTGAAACGTCCATCAGCATAGCTTTAGATATGTGAAACATCCATCATCATAGCCTTTAATATGTGAAACATTCATCAGCATAGCTCTCAATAAATGAAACATCCATCAGCATAGCCTTTGATATGTGAAACATCCATCAGCGTAGCTTTCAATATATGAAACATCCATCAGCATAGCTTTTGATATGTGAAATATCCATCAGCATAGCTTTTGATACGTGAAACATCCATCAGCATAGCCTTTAATATATGAAACATCCATCAGCATAGCTTTTGATATGTGAAACGTCCATCAGCATAGCTTTAGATATGTGAAACATCCATCAGCATAGCCTTTAATATGTGAAACATCTATCAGCACGGCTTTTAATATGTTTTTTTTTTATTATTACACATCCCCAGGTTACTGTGATTCTCATATATATATAAATATATATATATATGTGTGTGTGTGTGTGTGTGTGTGTGTGTGCGCGCGCGCCCGCGTGTGTATGAGAGAGAGTGTGTGTGTGTGTGTGTGTGAATGTGTGTGTGTGTGTGTGTGTGTGTGTGTGTGTGTGTGTGTGTGTGTGTGTGTGTGTGTAAAGACTGAAAAAACTGTTGTAAAGCTTTAAGGAGATGTCCGGTTTTCTTTTAAGCTTCGCCAAAAATGAGATTTTATTTCATTTATCATTCACGAGGCATTATAAACTATATGTATTTTAAAAGTATGATTTTATAAATGATTCCCGAAAACCATGCCCCATGTCCAGTAGCTCCGACAAAGTAAAACTGCTCTTGAAAATGACCGCCAATCAGTTGTTAATTGGGGAAAGAAATGACTTCTAAATTGTAACGTCTCCGAAACGAAACTGTTGTCGTTCAATCATCATAGGGAAACTTTTTCGTCCTCTATCAGCATGGCCGATGCTAACCTCATTGTTCCTTCCAAGTTTCATGTTTTCTACTGACAGAAAGTGAGGCGATTATATTGAACCAGTTGCTAGGTATGCTGTCAAGGAGATCGGTTCACCGTGTCGTGCTAGACAATATTTTATATGTAAGTCTACACTTCGTCCATACTTTGATAATGGCTTCCAAATCTGGTCTGGTGCTCCGGCTATATATCTCAAGATTTTCGACAAAATCCAAGGAAGTGTTTGTAATACTATCAGTACTGACTTGACTTCAGTCACTGTCACTACCCTCTGTCTTTTGCTACTTTGACTGCACGAATCTAAGCAGACGACTGGATTCGTAAATAGCTTTACTTTTGAAATATCCGAAATGTAACCGTAAGTTCTGTGCTAATACTTCCTTTTCTCGTACAACTCACCTGTGATTTCTTTCTTCCCTGACACGCACGATTTCAAACCTGTACATGCAACGTCAACCGCCATCTTTTGTCTACCTGACAGCTGTTCTTTTATTGTCCTTTCTCATCGCCAAAGTCTTCTCGCTTTATTGCACACCCAGTAATCCCTTGTGTCATAGTAGCATTATCACCGTGCCTGGGTGAAATTGATACGAAGTTAGACTGAATCTGTCGTTGACAAGGTCTCCTTCTTGCAATTGTTAGGTTTGGTTTGCATTGTTTTGTTTTGCGGCATATCAACCGTAATGGGTCATTTAATGCCGACAACTTTTTTTTCTCGTAATATTTTTGTTTTGTCAAAAATCTATTTCTGTTAATATTTTTTTTGTTTAAAAATGTATAGGTGGTAATATTATTTTTTCAAAAACGTAGAGCTGGTATTATTTTTTTTTTTCAAAAACGTATTGCTGGTAATATTATTTTTCCAAAAACGTATTGCTGGTAATAGTTTTTTCCAAAAACGTATTTGTGGTAACAGTTTTTTCTAAAAACGTATTTCTGGTAATAGTTTTTTCCAAAAACGTATTGCTGGTAATGTTTTTTTCCTCAAAAACATATTTATGGTAATAATTTTTTACAACGTATTTCTGGTATTAAAACTTATTTTTACACTTTTATAATGCTTTTGCCTCAGTTTCTGGGTTAACTATTTGCCCATAACTGGGACCCTAACAAGTGCTGCCACCCCTGGTCAGGGCGGACCTGGGAACACCAGCAATTAAGAGGAGGTTCCACGCTCCTCAATACCTCCTGATCAGAGGCCTTGCTGTTGGACATAGTTTATCGTCATACCCAGGACGCACAATTGTTAGAAATTGTTTTAAGCATTTAACTGGGACAAAGGTTTGTATCGCTTTTCAATCAGAGGGATTTGAACATGGGCTATCGTTTCACACGTAACGGCAATTTATGATATATATATATTCTGAAAAGTGACATTGCAATGCGTTTTTCGTGTTTGTGCTGTGAATTTTAATTGTTTTTACGTTACACGTTAAAATGGAGGAATATAGAAATCCTTTTTTTGTTTGTTTGATGCACTTATATTTCCGTAAAAAAAAATAAACTGTACAACCAGAAAATATATTGATAGCTAGGAATAAACATAATTTATATGGCATTTTAATGTATATTTTAGAAGCTTAAAAAAAAAGAACCGGTTTCATCCCAGCCTTATCAAGTTTATTTCTGGGATATAAAAAATAAACGTGTAAATTTAATTGATATTAATGATAACCAATGGAGGGGGGGGGATATGAATTTCAAGAAAGCTAGAGTCGAATAACATTCAGACCCAGTAAGCATTCCCTCTGTTTACAAAGGGAAGGCCCACAGGATCTGATATACAAGGACTCTAGAATCTTGAGGTGATATGAGGAGGGGGACCTAGATAAAATCGAAAAACAGTCCCCCCTAAAATCAAAGACACAATTCCTACTATTTATAACATGCTCTGCAATTGAAGAGCTAGAAAATATATTGGGTGTAAAATCAAAATTGCCCAAATCGTGTAACAGTATAATTGTGCAACCCACAAACTGTTTAATATCTAAAAACAACTAAACTGATTAAGATTCTTTTTACCATCATTTCAGATAAGATGTTTAGCCATATTGAAACTATTTGTCGTAAGAAACAGCAAAAAAACCCTTTGAGATATTAAGCTAAGAAGAGAGCAGGTTAAAATTGTTTTGAGTAAAATCTACTCTCTTCCTAACTGAGCAATGGTGAGAGGAAAAAGATGACTCAGGCATTCAGTAATAGTACTAACTCTGGCTTCCGTCTTCAAAGTTCATTCAAGAACTATCAAGAGATCGGGGGGATAAGTTTAAAAAAGAGGGAACAGTAAAGAGGACAACTGCATCAAGTAGTCACAACAGCAAAAGGGATCATCATTTCAAATGAGAGCTAAGAGATCAATTAGAAAAGATCCAACTCAGTTCATAAGACGTTTCGCCTGTGACAGTCCAAAAAGCAATGAAAAAAGACTTGAAAATTAAATCGTATGTAAAACCTGTGAGGCACCTTGTTGCTCCAGGATAGAAAGTTAGAAAGTTAGAGAGGGTGAAGATCATCTTGAATAAGATGGAAAATGATCTTTGAATAATAATATGTATTTGAACTTTATTTCAATCGTTCATGAGCTTCCGATCTTAGCTATCATTAATGAAAAATGAAGATGTCGTTTTCGTTTATGATCGGTTTCATCACGATTCTTTTGTTAAGCCTGTACAGCAATTATAAATTCATATTGCTCAATGTAGAGTCCAGTACTGTTATAAAAACCGCAGAGAATTCCAGTAAGATAATTTAAATCATTTCTAAGATGAAGCGGTTCAGATTTTTATTTGAACAATTTCGCTGTTACATACGATATATATATAAAATATATATATATATATATATATATATATATATATATATATATATATATATATAGTCAAATCTAATGAGCCAAGCAAACGTACCAAGGTTTCACTTAGGCAGATATGTATATATATATATATAAATATAGGTAACCCTGACGATCTGCCTAGGTGAAACCTTGGTAGGTTTGTCTGGCTCATTAGGTTTGTCTTTATATATATATATATATATATATATATATATATATATATACGAGGGTCATTCAATAAATAAGGTCAATTTTTCGGTATAAGGACTTCTAATACAGATAGAATCTTACTTCTTTTTTTTTAACGTAGTCTCCCAGCACTGTCACACACTTTTCCCATCTGTGCACAAGTTTCCGTATTCCCTCTGCGTAAAAATCTTTGGACTGATGTCTCAGCCAGTCGCTCACAACACTTTTGACTTCATCGTCACTTTTAAACTTCGTGCCTCCCGTGTACGCTTTCAAGGGACAAAAAAGGTGAAAGTCTAAAGGGGCATGGTCTGGGCTGTAAGGGGAATGAGGGACCAGTTCCCAGCCCAGGTCGTTGATGGTCTGCACCGTTTGGGCTGCTGTGTGAGGTCTTGCGTTGTCATGATGCAAGATGACTCCTTTTGACTGATGACCCCTTCGTTTGTCCCAACAGATAAGCTCAAAGTCCTTGCAGTGTCATCCACTGTCACCCTTCTGTTTGACTGAATGAGGTCATTGACTGATTCGATCACCTCAGGAGACCTCAATTCTGTAGGCCTCCCAGGCCTGTCTTCATCCTCAACACTGCTCCGTCCTTCTTTAAACAATTTAGCCCACTTGTAGACATGCTTTTGGCTGAAACATGTGGCACCATACACAGCTGACATTCTCCTATGAATTTTAACTGGTTTGTATCCTTCAGCAACCAAAACCTTGATAACTGACCGCTGTTCAATCCTGTAGCATGCTTCCTGGTCGGCCATCTTTGTTAATCGCCAAAACTCTCAAAGTTTTCTTTTAATCTGCAAAAGAAATTAAATCCATGTGAAAAAGAAGTAAAACAAAAAATATAAATAGAGTAAGCTTCTATTTGTATTAGAAGTCCTTATACCGAAAAATTCACCTTATTTATTGAATGACCCTCGTATATATATATATATATATATATATATATATATATATATTTACTAATAATTTTTTATTTACTAATATATATATATATTTACTACGTTACTTAAAAATCGAAAACTGAGAAAAAATAGACAAATAAATAAACAAAATGACAATAAAATAAATTAACACAAACAAATTACCAAATCACACCCGTTAGAACAGTCGAAATAGAATAAATAAATAAAAAACAAAATCAATGAACCCAAATGAATAAAGTTATTAATAAACAAATTAAAAAACCATTATGACCAAAATAAAAAATCAAAACAAAAATCGGACGAAAAATGTAGCTATAACTTTTATATAACGATAAAAAAAATACCACGTTACTTAAAAATCGAAAACCGAAAAGGGTAAATAAAAATATAAGGTATAATAAATAAATAATAAAAAACATGTAAAATAAATTAATGTAAATTAATACAAATAAATATATAAATAAACAAACTAACAAAACGATCCCGATAAATTAACCATTAGAAAAAACAAATAAAGATAATCAATCCAAATAAATAAATGAAGTAATAAACAAAGTAAAAACTGCTTCCGCCAAAATAATTAAATAAACTACAGCAATCAACTCCAAAATTAAATAAATAGCTTTAATTATCTTCCCAAACCAAAATAAAACTATTAAATAAGCGATATAAGCAAATTTTAATGACGTTAATAAAACACCGCTTAAAATAAATAAATATATAAGATAAGAAATAATTTAAAAAAAGAAATAAATAAAAACAAGCTAAATAATCTAACCCAAATAAGTAAACAAATGAACGACTTCCGGCAAAATAGCCGCCAAAATAGACTACCCACAATGCACCATTGACCGTATATATAAATAACTGAGAAAAAACAACACTCGTGTCTTGACGATTGCGTCTAGCATGAAACAGCCTGTCGCCTCTAAGTGTTGACTTCAATGTTCACGTGTGTGTGTGTGTTCTTTTATGGAAATACATTCATAGCTAAGACTGGTGTTCGCAAGGTTTTCCCTAGTTTTGGAAAAGGAAAGCTTGATCTGGAAGATAGAGAACGTCCCGCCGAACATGATGATGACCAAAGGCCGAATAAAAATAATCCATGTCACACGGGGCTCTACATCACATCTGATACGAGTGCTGTGAGGCATTTGATGGCTTAGATACGCAAATCACTGCAATGTCAGGGTGCCACATGCTTTAAAGGGAAAAAAAATGAATGAATCGTATGTCCACGCGCCATTCTCATTTCAAACGCAACAGAACGCGGTGTTGTATATTACAAGTTTCTTTCGCAAAAATCACATATTGAATTCAAACAAGTATTTATTCGCATCTGAAAAGATTAAAAGTGGCAATTAATTAAAAGCAATTAATTAAAAGCAATTAATTAAAAGGGTGTGGAAGTGGTTAATCGAAAAGTTGTTGTCTACTATTAGAAACCCCACCCGACTTCATTAATCATTACAGATCCGGTGGAAATTGGTACAGCTTGGCTGGGTTGTCCTCTTATTATTTATTCCGATCCCTACAAAATTATCTTAAGGAGAAATTGAAATTTCTGGAAATCTGTAAGAGATTCAGAGAGATGCCACGCCATAAGTATACAGAATCAGGAAGTAGCGTCAAAGATGGCAAAATTTAGGGAAACAGAATGGCACATATGTGACTGAATAAATCTGGGAAAATATCAAACATTATCTTCTGCGTTCTTTTAACAAACGGTTCAAAGTTTCGCTCCAACGCAATCGCTTTATTTCTAGAGTAAGTCACTTACAAATGAATATCGTGAGAACAATACCGATTGTGGTAATAGTAATGGTAATATTAACCGTTTCCTTACGA
>OZ038512.1:36332640-36352640 GCA_964036315.1 Acanthosepion esculentum
ATGACCGTCCATGGAAAACGTTCCTTCCTTGCAAGATTGAGAACGCAAAAAGGGCCCTTTTCCGCCCCTCCCCTAATTGTTAACCCCTCATTGAGGGGTGTGCCTCAGCTGTGCCCAACTGTTGTTACTAATATTGCTTTTCGGGTGGGCTGACTTTCCACTAAAACTGTTCCAGTTGAACGGCAAAAATTCCCAGTAATAAAACACCCGGTCTAAACGGGTTATACTGCTAGTAATTCTATATGTTTGTAATTTTTTGAAGGTTCTTGTATGGCTAAGCAGGCATCGGATGGTAATGTGCATTCGTGATTGTGTATGTGTATCTATCTAGTGTTAAGTTCTAATGTCTTCACCTTTTTACGGTCAGCCAGCGCAACGGTGTGCCACTTCATTCTAATCCGTAGCTGATAATTTTAAGTATGTATTCTTTGTATTAGATAGATATAAGAAAGATGGCGATGTAATGTAATGTTTTCGATGTGTGTTTATAGTGGGTAATAATGTTATTATTACATATTCAAAGTAATTCTCCTTAAAGATTTATGTTCTTATTTAATAAGGGTGAC
Source organism: Acanthosepion esculentum (assembly GCA_964036315.1). Lineage (NCBI taxonomy): Eukaryota > Metazoa > Mollusca > Cephalopoda > Sepiida > Sepiidae > Acanthosepion > Acanthosepion esculentum. Next base: position 36,333,207 of record OZ038512.1, read on the forward strand.
ATTTGTGAAATCAAAGTTATGCCCAGCATCGTTTCGATGCAATACGAGAGAGTTAAATCGTTTGTCTAAACTAATATATATATATATATATATATATATATATATATATATATATATATATATATATACTAGCAGCATCTCCCGGCGTTGCCCGTGCTTGATTAAAAAATCGTACGACTCATACAGCAATCGCTATCACTTGACTTAAAATATTTTTGCCCTTCCTTGCCTTTAAAGGAGTGCCCTTTGCCGTGCTGATGTTGCTACATGCCTTACTTCTTGCCTATCTCACACTGCGATTTTTTTCTAAGCTCTATACTAAAAATTAAATTTGCTATGATAAATGAACTAAACAAAATGAACACAAAAAAATCAGCTTTAAAAAAATGGACTCGTAACTGGAAAAACCGAATGAAAACAGAATGTTAACAACAAATACGTTTCACACTCAACCCAGTTCTGCGGAATCAGAATCAACGTTGAGTTTAAGCAAGCGAATGTGCCAACTGGAGTAAAGTGCCATGCAGATTTAAATTTTTCCCACTTGTGACGAATGCAGCTATAGATTTTTTTTTTTTTGCATGCTAGCATGCTAGTTAACATTCGTGTCAGTCAGCTGTTGGCTTTTACGCTGGCCAATAGAATCTTCCTGCCTATTGGTAGCAGCTAGCTATAGGCTCTCACTCTGGCCAGTAGAAAATGGCCGCAAACTACATGAAAACTACCGTAGAGGCATGGAAAAATCGATTATTTATTTCCACTATTGATGGGAGTTGGGAAATGCAAAGTTGGTCTTGGCCTTGCTTGGGGCATGTGCATCTAAATTCCGGTGCAAATCCGTCGAAAATTGCGACCGTGCATTCGTTACACACACACACAAACACACACATCCTGCCTTTTATAGATAGAGATATATGACAATAATAATAATTTTAATTTATGCTATATTTATGGATAAAGGAGCTCAATAGCATGTTTATAGCGAATGTGAAGATAAAAGGGAATATTGTGGTCGGCACCGAGTCACAAAATCTATTATATGCTTGAATAAAATCTTCAGGCGTGAAAATTGCGTTCAGGCATGTAGCAAACTCTGTGTTTTGCTCAGTGTCCACTTTAATATATATATATATATGTGTGTGTATGTGTGTGTGTGCGTGTGTGTGTGTTTGTGTTTGTGTGTGTGTGTGTGTGTGCGTGTGTGTGTGTGTGTGTGTGTGTGTGTGTGTGTGTAGGGTGTGTGTGTGTGTAGGGTGCGATTGATAAGTTGTCGCCATTTTATATCTTTAATTTCGCGCGTGGGCTTCCTTTGTTTTTCTATTTTGTGGACTGCACAGTATAGTTGGGTCGGTTAGGTACCGTCTGTGAGAAAAGTAGTACCATGATGCAATTCCTTCCACCAGAAAATTGGAAACGGCATGTTGTACTGCTTGGCGTTCGCGCCGGAAGCTCCAACACGAGCATTTCAGAGTGTTTGGTTGTCAGTCCGAGGAGAGTTCAAAGGATTCGGAAAGAGTCAGATGAGTGTTATGGCGATTACGAAGGTACGGCAGCTCAGAAAAATTACTCTGATCGTTCTGATAAGAAAAGAACTCGCGAATTTTGTTGGGGGGAGCTCAAACTCAACACGGGGTCCTACATTAAGTGCCTTGCGGATGTAGTGTTGCTCTGGGTCAAGACGGTGGCCGCTAGAAGACCCTATGTCTGACAACAGGATTCTCGCCACGACGCACAAGAAAGAGAACCCATCATAGCTGTCTGCGACCATATCAGCCCTTAAAAGTAGCCACTCCCCCCCAGACTAAAATACCCTTGATTATTATGTGGGGTGCAGTTGAGCGAGAAAACAAGAAAAAACCTTGTCACAACAAAAATGAACTGAAGGCAAGAATTATGGCATCATAGTCCAAAAGATACTTTTTTGTAATTTTGGTAAATATATTTGTTAAAATGTGATGTCAGTGTTATTTTCATATATATATATATATATATATATATATATATATATATATATATATATATATATATATATATATATATATATATATATATATATATATATATATATATATATATATATATATATATATATATATATATATAGAGAGAGAGAGAGAGAGAGAGAGAGAGAGAGAGAGAGAGAGAGAGAGACAGAGAGACAGAGAGAGAGAGAGAGAGAGAAGGCACGGTGGAGTAATGGATAACGGCTTGGATTGAGGAATCGGAGAGCCGAGTTCGAATTACAGTCGAATCCATTACATTCACTTACGTGCTAATACCCTTGGGAAAGGTGTGAATCCTCTTCTTCTCCCTTCAACTATGGGTAAATAGCAGGACAGACTGTGTTCTATAGCCTTGAATGGCAACTGGTCTAGGAGAAGGACAACTCTGAATTCAAAACCTGCGGAGGGTCGTTTGGGGACCTTGTGGCATTCGCTGCACCAGGTCCCTGTATTCGTCCCTCCAAAAAGTGTGGATGGCCCTGCACAAAGCCCTCACCACTATAATCAAATCTCATGTGTCGGTGTTGGGCTCTCAGTTCCTAGGAACTGATCTGTCTGACCCTCATACGTCGAATTCGACGGGAGAGTCGATCATATATATATGTGTGTGTGTGTGAATGTGTGTGTGTGTGTGTGTGTGTGTGTGTGTGTGTGTGTGCGTGAAGCCACCCGAGGAGTGGACACAATTACAAAAATATCATCTAGGGAACTCTAGATGCGAGGTGCTGAATATAACTGCATCTCCAAATTTTATTTGTATTAATCCTTTATATAAAAGCTGTCTAAAATCGATTCCCTACCCACTGGCACGTAGGATCTGCACTATAATGCCCGACAAACATTTCCTAAAAAATCGCCTAGAAGAACAGCGTAAAACTCTCAAATAACGAGGATACTTCACACCACTAACAAACAAGGCTTTCGAACTAGCAGAAAAATACCTTTAGACCAACTCCGAAACCCAAAGAAACGCACCAACGAACAAATTCAAGCCTATTCGACTCAACATATATGAACAATCCAGAACTATTTGGAGAAATAACAAGAAACCTAGTTTTATTTAACAAGAATGATAAAATAAAAGATATACAGCTGAAATAATTAAAAGCAAACGCCAATAAAAAAAATTTAAAAAAGCACATATTAACCTCATCCAAATTAATGTATGCATAATACAAGGCGTCTCAAAATGAAAAGATGTGGAATTTGTGATATAATTATAAAGGGGAAACTCTAATACTTCTGAAAACCCCACAACAACATTTACAATATAGAAAAACTTAAACTGTAACTTTCAAAATGCAATTTATGCACTCAGGTGCAGAGAATGCAACAATGTATATTAGATATGTTTGTGTTACTAATTATCAATATGTACCTATAATTTCGATTTTTCTTTCTCGTAATTTATAAGATTATCTTAATTTTTCACAACACTGTAAATACGAATCTCTGAGTGAGGATCGAACTCACTGCTCAGTTTTAATGTTAAGACATACTGAGTAAACATGATCTTAGTACATGGCGCCCTTTAAAATTACAACGCTTAGCTAAGATTATACTACAAAATATTGAGCGCCCACTTAAGATCGAACTTTTTTACTCAGTTGCAATAGTCAACAGGACTAGCTTGTTCGCCATTACCTTACTGTCTCTTTTTACTGACAATTTCTCTTGCACTATATATCGAGATATTCGGCGTTTTATTCATCCATTCTTAGTGCGTTCGATCAAAAATAAACACAGACGCGTGTATCGCATTCTATTATCTTCCATTCGATCTATCAATACATCTTCGGTTTTGTCGTGCGTACTTATATGTTCATATTATAGGTTTACATGTGTCCAACGCTGCCATGTTTGACATTATCGCACTAGAAGAACCAAATGAATTCTTCGGAAAGAAGTGCATTTGTTTGCGTTCTGCATCCATAAACATTTTGAAGAACCGTTGAGACAAGAGAACTAAAAGACAACAGATCCCTTAACTTCGTGCTGAAAACCCGATATTTCCTTGACAGGAGTCCAAGAGTCTGTGACCAGGCTTCAACTCGTTTCACTCACCGATGGAGTCAGTTTTCATTATTTATTTATTATTTTTGCTTATTTATTATTTCCCAGAGAAAGAATATGATTTTGTTTGTACTGAAAAAAGGGTCAACATTGCTGATCGAAATAAAAGGCTTTTGTCAATGTAATGACAAAAGTATGCCGGTGTAGGCTTTAAGGAAGCTTTATTCAACATAGAATACAAGGTTCGCGTATAAGTATAGCCCCAGTAAACAGAAACAGCTCTCTCAAAGAGGAGAGTAACGAAACAAGGGGAGACCACTCTTGATTAATCACAACAGTCATATCACTATTTCGTTCTTCTGAGTTCTCACCATTTTAAAATGTGCCGAAAATACCTTTTCTTCAACGTTTAATATGACAATTAATAAATAAAAAAGATGGTGATAATTTATAACGGGAACTTATGAAAGTTGTAACGAAAAAATAAAGAAAACGATCTATTTAAAATTAAATGCTTCTATTGTCATGTGAGAATAAAAGTCAAATGCTGAGTGAAGCTGATAGTTAGAATTGAGAAAATATTAGAATTTAATTTGCGAGCTACTACTACAATGTTTTACAAGTTCACGATCCAGTCTCTTTTCTGATCATTGCCTCGACTTTAATTCCTGCTGTGAAATCCTGCTCCCAAAGCTTTTGGTCCTTAACAGAGATAAGAATATATATATATATATATATATATATATATATATATATATATATATATATACACACACACACATATGTAAAACGAATGTAACCGCAACATTGTGCAAATTGTGTTACAGGTAAATTGTCTAATTGTTTGATTAAGTATTGAAACGTTGTATCTTAAAAATATATTACTGGAATTCTCAAAGGTTTTTTATAATACTTTTCGACTTTGGTTTGAACAATGAGAATGTGTTTAGCTCTCAGTTGAAATGATAATCCCTCTTCCTGTTTGAAAATCCTGATCTTTTTTCCTCTCTATTGCTCCCTCTTCTTTCTCTTTTTTAAACTTATTCACCGTTTTCTTGATGGTGCTTGAATAGACATTGAAGATGGAAGCCAGAGTGTGAATGCTGGAAACCATTACTGAAGACAGAATGGTCTTTTTTCCCTCAGTTGAAAAGACATAGTGGGGCTGACACAAAACGATTTTGACCTGTTCTCTTTCTAGCTGAATAACTGAAACGGTTTTTCAGTTATTCTTACGACAAACGGTGTCATTATATATATATATATATATATATATATATATATATATATATATATATATATATATATATCCCTCTTTTTATTTAGTCAAAAGGAATTAGCGCGCGAAAAGACCAACGAGATAAGAAACTGCCGGGAAGGTGTTTCGGGTACTACTAAGTTAGTCACCACTGTTTGGAGAGATGTCGCTGGTAAACACATACGCTACCGCTGACGAATGTGCATAGAAACTATGCCCCAGACTAATCTTCATAATAACGATTCTTTCTCACCACGACGTGGAGTAATCGTTAGCGATCGTGTCTTGCTAAGTCAGTTATGAGTGAGTTCGCTCTTTACTGAGTACCCCAGTTTTTTTTTCATTGTGCTGTAGCTGAATTCACCCCTCAGTCACTTCAATCTAGTGTAATGATTAACATGCTTATCTCGTAAAATCAGTTACGACTGAGTCCCGAGTACGATTGCGCGCTGGGCGCTCTATATTTTCGGCCTTATGACACATCTAATCTACGCCACAGGTATTATGCTTTTTATGGGCATTCTACGTGGTCTGACGATTAGTAAACTTATCTCGCTAAATCAGTTAATGACTGAGTAATTAGTTGGTTTCTCACTGAGTGCTTCATAATTTCAGCCTTGTGCCAAATCTCAGCTACGCTTTGAAAATGCAGAGGAGCACCTCGATGTGGTATAATGACTCGCAAGCTTATCTCGCTAAAACAATTACAACTGCGTGGTGAGCTCTATATTTACTGGGTGTTCCATACTTTTAGCCTTGTGCCACATCTAATCTACACTTAGAAAATCACCATAGGAGTTATGGTTTTGTTGCCAGGTACAGACAATTATTTTTTGGTATGCTGAGGAACCTTTACGCGGTAGGATTTTTTTTTAGAGCAATTGCAATTTACTACACCCTTCTTTTCTTTTTTTTTATAAATTTTATTGAAAAACGTACATTTCTCCCAGCATTTTCTGCCATATTTCAATAAAATCTTTGGTTCCATCTTCCCAGTAAGTTCGTTTTTTTTTCGGTTCAAGAAACGTTCTTTACATTCTTCCGGTTAACTGATTTTTTTCATTAAAAAATTCTAGAAAAACTGCAATAGTCTAAAATGCAATATTTTTTAAATATAGCAGCGACGTTAAAAAAATCCCCTACCAAGTTTTCACAGATCTCGCTAGATCACGTATGAGTCATCCTTGTCTAGCGTTGTCATTATCATGAACGAATTAATTCCAACTGTTCTTCATCGATTGCTAATTTCATTTGGTCCAGTCGCTAGCAGTATTTCAAATCAATCCACTGGTTAACCGGAAGGAACGTATCGTATATGACTCATTCAGAAACATAGCTTATATACAGAATCGTAATGTCTGGATAAAGGTTTCTCTTTGGTATAAGAATTACTAGTTCCTTTCTCTGCACCACGATCTGTTGTGCGCCACATAGTTCTAAAGTATCCACATTTCATCGCCTTTCATAATTTTTTTAGCCTACTAAAGTTTGTGTTATATCGTGGATTATACGATATAAACAACAAAGTAATCCGAGTGGAAAGATTACAATAACACAAGAAATCAGGTAACAAATAATAATGGTTTATTGTACGTAAAGTACAAATGAGCAAGAGTTCGTAATACTAAGGAAAACAGGAGATAAGTCGCGGAGGTTCGTAAGGGCCGCCTTTGCTCTCTCTCTGTCTGTCTCACTTTTCCTCCTTCTTCAATAGCTCGTCAGTCTTTTATAGACTGACCAATCCATGTCAGGGTGCGCCAGGTTGTTCCACTATAACACCTTCCCCTGAGCTAAATTCTTCCCTAGAATTTTGCTTTCAATATTTTTTTCTCTTTGGATTTGGACATAGACGTGGAGTCCTCTTCCTTTTTCTATCACTTTTTCTCCTACCATTCCGAGTTGGTGTATTTTTTGATTTTTGAAAATCAGTGATTCTTGGAGTCGATGTTACCTCCATCGACTTCACTATTTATGGGGGGTGGATTTGGAAAGCATCGTATAACACTTCCATCGGTATTTCACTGTCATTTTCCACGGTTTCAATGTATCGGTATCTCATTTGGTTAATATGTCTTTTGCAAAACATTTATTTTTCCTATTACAATATATATCACTCTACCGATTCTTTTTGATACTATATCGTCCTCCCAAAAACACTTTCCTGACCGATAGTTCTTAAAGAAGACTTTAAAGACCACTCTTGCGCTGATCATGGTGCCATAAAATTTGGTGGGAAGCACTCACAACTTGCCGGAACCCTTGCTTCCAAAAAGCAGCTCCCAAAACTTTGATTCTTATCAGAGATTAGAATATATTTTTTGACGAATGAGAGGCCCGGGAAAGTGTATAGTAATTTTGTTGGGAAAAGTCCCCGATATTTCTGAGCATTCTAATCTCGATAAAAGCGGAGTTATGCACCTCTCTGGCAGGGAGTATTTGACATCGTCTGTGATAACATCAGGCCGGCAATAGAACACCAGTCATCTTCGGAACCTGTTTCAAGAAAGAGATCTGGGCTCTAAAGACATAACGTCGGCCCTTTACTAAAAGCTTATTGTGATATGCTTCATTGCACCTAGAAACTTCTGTCGTCGGCCTACGAACTCACTCAACTATAAAATTCGGATCTGTCGACGTTTTCCTCCTCAACAAGAAGAAACCTATATGAATGTTAACCCCTAAAGAACAATTTACTTGCTTAAAGAACTTCTAGCAGTTCAGAGAAATATTTTAAGCAAGCCTATGAACATTTTTTCTTCCTTTGAATTAAAGGAATTTTCTTCTTCATTTCTTTCTTTCGTGTTTGTGCATATCCCTTTACCTTTTTTTGTGTATGTAAATAACATTTGTTTTTCTATTATTTTACCTCGAGCAGGAGTTTGAGTCTTTATTCTTCCGCCTAAAAGAGAGAATTGTCCACTCAAATCTTTCAAGCTGTTGTTGCTTTTATCGATTCTGTCACATTTAAACTTAACACTTTCACGTGAGAAATCCTGGACAAATTTCCCATACATTTTATAAAATACAAATTTTATTGTAACCTGATTATTTACAATAATGCATCATGCGTAATATAGGTGAGCAAGTCAAATAGAAAAATTGAAATTAAATGCGATGTATCTAAATACAAATTAGAGACATGTCATAATAGATTGTTCCATCTTAAATAAATCAGCAATGTATGCGTGGATTTTTAACATCAGCTTAAGATTTTTCTTGTTAAAAAGTTGAATAAATTCAACACCTTCATCAATATGGATAAAAATTAGCGAATTCTATATAGTGTCTCTCGAGACTTAACATGAACAAAATAAATTCACGGATTTTGGCCGGAAAAAAAGACTCCAGAATGACGTCAAAATCCGCGAAAAATTGTTGTCCTTTAAGTTTGTTTGTTTGTTTGTTTGTTTGGGGTTTTATGGCATATCAACCACTATGGGTTATTTAATGCCAGATCCAGTATTTACTAAATATATCAAAAACGTATCGCTGGCAACATCGTTGTTTCAAAAACGTATCCCTGGCAACATCGTTGTTTCAAAACCTTATACTGGCAACATCGTTGTTTAAATTTTTTTTCTACTGATTGACGCTAAGCCACCGCTTTCCATCACATTTTAGGGGTAAGGTGTTAGTATATTTAGTGTAGGGTTTGGGTGGGAAAGTTAATTGTAAGTTGTAGTAGTTTTGGGATGGGTTAGATGTGATGGGGCATGACATGACCAGCCGATTGATCGGATCTGGCCTCTCCGACCACCCGTCTAGCCCAGATAAGGGCCAAAGTGGTGTGCTGCAGGGTCGTGACCACTTTATACTTGGGTCATGACCTGCTCAACCACCAGGACCCCATCCATAGGCATCACGGGTCGCCACCCACGGCCAACAGGTGGCCCCATTGAGAGACTTTTACCCTCTGAAGGGGGGCAGTTGACGTATTCTGATGCCCCGCCAACAGTAAGAGTTAGTTTTACTTAGGTAAATTTTCATTTTAACACCCGAGCGCTAAATCCCCGGCTGAATGGGCCTATTTACTTCCTTTCCTTGCAGAAATTAGTACGCTCTTCCGTTAAGCGATTTTTTTGGTACTTAATTTAAGAAGAAAGTTAACTTTCATTCAAATATATATAACATCGACAAATAAAAGAATAAGAAAGTAATTTTTTTTATGAAGAATTAAAAGAAAAATTAATCGTTCTCTCTAACCCCAAAAAGATTAGGGCATTTGAAGCAATTATTTAATTTAATGTTTTTAATTTTTTAATTTGTTCCCTTCTTCTTTAGGGTTAGGTGATAAGGTTAGGGGAGGGGTTTCTTTCTGTGTAGAAGAAGGGGACAAATGAAAAAAATAATGAAAAAATAGAATCAACCCATCTACTGTAACAAGTTTGTGCATTAATTTTAGCGGGTACTAATTTCTGCAAGGAAAGGAAGTAAATAGGCCCATTCAGCAGTAAATTTAGCGCTCGGGTGTTAAAATGAAAATTTACCGTTAAATTTGTAGCATATATAAATGTAGCTTGACAAAACGAATGTCGATAAGATAGTCAAGATCACAAAGCCTGGGGCTCCAATCAAGCTTGCCCTCAAATTCAGGGGTTTTCAGAGGTATTACGCTCCGGCCTTGATTCTATTAATCAATTTCAGACTAAATGTTTTATTGAAAATTATTGATAAAATTCGATGTTACAACTGAATGAATTCCAAGTTAAAATACATTTTAACCCTTTCCCTGTCAATAATTTTGGGAAAAAACGTTTCATTTTCCGACGATATTTTTGTTTTTAATATAATAACTAAGAAACTAAGATACCTTGAAGTACCCGACGGTGGCTATCCCCTCTTCCAGACATCTGTGTATGAATTACTGGGTATTTCTAATGACTTCAGCAACCATTTTTACCAGTTGCTGAAGACTTTAGGTTTATAATACCTAAAAATTCATACGCAGAGGACTCATGGCACAGTGGATAAAGGCGTTGGTTAGCTCCAGTGACAGGACCCAAACAGTGTGAGTTCAATACCCGGTTAAGGCAGTGCAGAACTTTCAGAGGGAAATTAACAGGAGATAACTGACATCCATTAAACATGGCACGTGGAACTAGAACTGTCTACCCCAGTGAGCGAAATAGAGTTCAGTTCGACATTCCAACCACCTGAAGAAGGCCGGAGCGTACAACGGCCGAAACGTTGTAATAAATATGGTGACAAAGATGAGGACAACAGTCCGAATAATGTACATAATTCCTCATCACAGAAATATAGACAGATACTGTACATTTTACATTTTCTAATCATGATTTGACTATATTTCTGAGATGAAGTTTTGTAATTATTTGCACTGTTCAGACTGTTGTCCTCAACTTTGTTGCCATATTCACAACGTTTCAGCCGTTGTAAGTTCCGGGCTTCATCATGATTTGACTATATTTCTGAGGTGAGGTATTATAATTATTTATATTATTTACATTCGGACTGATGTTCTCATCGTTGTTGCCATATTCACGACGTTTCAGCCGTTGTACGTTCTCGACTTCTTCAAGATTTGTCTATATTTCTGAGATGAGTTATTGTGATTATTTACATTATTTCCATTGTTCGAACTGTTGTCCTTCCCTTTTGTTGCCATATTGACGACGTTTCGAGCGTTGTATGTTCCTGCATTCTTCATGGTCTGTCTATATTTTTGAGATGAGGTATTGTAAAAATTTAGTCTATTGACATTGTCCATACGGTTTTCTTTATGTTCGTTGTCATATTCACGACGTTCAAGGAGACATAGCCACGTGAATAAAAGTGTTGGTTGAACCCAATGACTCGACCCAAGGAGTTGTGAGTTCAATCCCTGGGTAGAGCTGAGGTGATCAAAATCTTGGAGAGTGCTGAGATGAACAAAACATTGGAGAGTTGAGTTAAAAGGAGATAAATGATACTGATTTATCTGGAAGAGGCATGGCACTTGGAACTAGAAAAATCTACCTCGGTGGATGTTCGAAATTCTAATCACCTGAAGAATGTCGGAACGTACAACGGCCAACACATCGGGAACATGACAACGAAGATGATGACAACAGTCCGAACAATGTAATTAATGTAAATAATTATTATTACCTCATCTCAGAAATATAGACAGATCATGAAGAAGCCCGGAACGTACAACGGCCGAAACGTGATGTATATGGCAACGAAGATGAAGACAACTATCTGAACAATGTAAATAATTACAATACCTCATCTCAGAAATATAGACAGATCATGAAGAAGCCCGGAACGTACACGGCCGAAACGTCATATATATGGCAACGAAGATGAAGACAACTATCTGAACAATATAAATAATTACAATACCTCATCTCAGAAATATAGACAGATCATGAAGAAGCCCGGAACGTACAACGGCCGAAACGTTGTGAAGATGGCAACAAAGTTGAGGACAACAGTCTGAAAAATGAAAATAATGAAAATAATTTTTTTCGTTTGAGTTTTTTTTAGATCTTTCAAATACATTGGGTCGTCATATCACTTCTGGCGCTTTCTTTTTTTTTTGTTTTTGTCCAATCAAAACACAATCTTAAGAACACAGGATCGCAAAAGGAGATATTAACCTATTTACTATATTCACTGACTTATGACCAAACAATCCTGTTTCATATTATCAGATACGCCTTTTGAGCAAAACTGATATTTCATGTTAACATTCAGATTAATATAATTTTAAAAATACCATCGGAGTTTGTAGTATCGGAAGTACCGTCAGCCATTTCTAATCTCTTCCTGTGCATGACATCTGCCATAAAAAGGTTAACATCTAACCTGTGCTATTTTAAACCCGATTAGCCCATCTACCCCTAGGCGAACACACTTCCAATTACTTTACTAAACGTTATTGGCACCAGACAAATAAGAGTTAAGAGAAGAATCTAAAAATAAACAAACCGATTTCTCCTTCTCGTGTAATCGAGTGTCCAGCTGTTGTTTCCGTAAGTAAAAATCAATAAAATACAGTAACAATATATTTGTAAATTTGTTTAAAAAATAAATTTTGTCAATATTGTCGTCAAGTTGTTTATTATAGCATGAAATAAGGGAGACATTTCATCGGATATTTTTAAAAATCGCCAGCTCCTTTTTAAGAACAAAGAAGTACAATTATTTACATTATTCCTCATCTTTGTCGCCATATTCATTACAACGTTTCGGCCGTCATACGCTCCGGCCTTCTTCAGGTGGTTGGAATGTCGAACTGAAGCCTTTATTTCGCTCACTGGAGTAGACTGTTCTAGTTTCACGTGCCATGTTTAATGGATGTCAGTTATCAGTTATCTCCTGTTAATTTCCCTATGATAGTTCTCCACTGCCTTTACCGGATATTGAACTCATACTCTTTGGGTCCTCTCACTGCATCTAACTAACGCCTTTATCCACTGTGCCATGTGTCCTTGAAGATGTGTCGGAAATATAGACAGATAAAGAAGTATAATTTAAAAACGTATTAACAACGGCGGACGTCATCATTTAAATATAGATTTATTCACGAATTCCGCCATCAGTATTAGCGAATGGAAAAATACTTGAATTTAAATATGGCAACGAAACCAACATTTCTTTTTTCAAATGAAACCTGAAAGCAATTTACATTTTAGCTTTATTAGATGAAGTATTATTAAAGCATAATTCATCTGTTTATTCTTATTTGCTTTCATCTTGAGTTTTTAATAGTTTTTGCTTCATTCTGTTCAGCGTCGTCGTTTTAGGGCTTCAGTAAAACTGCAGTAAAAAAAATGAATTAAGAAAAAATAATCCAAACATATTATTCGAAAGGATTAATTTATTTTTGCTGTATACGAATAAATTGTCACTGATCTTTGTTCGCAATAAAGCAACAGCTTTCTCTTCTAAAAAAAAACAGCGGAAGAATTGAATTCAGAAGGATGTTAAAATGTAAAGCAATTCTTTTTTTTTTTAAGTAATGATTTTGAAAATATTCATAGCAATATTATTTTCATTATTTTCATTATTCGGACTGTTATCCTCATCTTCATTGCTATATTCACAACGTTTCGACCTTTGTACGTTCCGTCCTTCTTCAGGTGATTGAAATTTCGAACCGAACGCTTTATCTCGCCCACAGGGGTAGATTTGCCTAGTTCCACGTGTCATGCCTCTTCGGATGTCTCAGTTAATTCCCTTTAACTCAACTCTCTAAGTTTTGCTTCACCACTGCTGTGGCCTGGTATTGAACTGACATCACTTTTTGTCTAGTCACCAGATCTCACCAACGTCTTTAACTTTCATTTACATTATTCGGACTATTATCCTCATCTTTATTGCTGTATTCACGACGTTTCGGTCGTCATACGCTCCGGCCATTTTTTAGGTGATTGTAATTTCGAACAGAACCATTTATTCCGTCCACCGGGGTTAATTGTTCTAGTTCCAGGTGTCATACCCTTCCGGGTGTCCCAGTAATTTCACAATAAATTAACTCTCCAAGTTTTAGGTTCACCAATGCTGTGGCCTGGTATTGAACTGATATCTCTTTGAGTCTAGTCACTGGATCTCACCAACGTCCTTATCTTGCATTATTTACATTATATGGACTGTTATCCTCATCTTTATTGCCGTATTCACGACGTTTCTGTCGTCACACGCTCCGGACTTTTTTTAGGTGATTGGAATTTCGAACCGAACCCTTTATTTCGTCCACCGGGGTTGATTGTTCTAGTTCCACGTGTCATGCCTCTTCCGGATGTTCCCTTTAATTCAAATCTCACCACTTCTGTGGTCTGGTATTGAACTGATATCTCTTTGAGTCTAGTCACTGGATCTCACCAAGGTCTTTATCTTGCATTATTTACATTATACGGACTGTAATCCTCATCTTTATTGCCGTATTCACGACGTTTCAGTCGTCACACGCTCCGGCCTATTTTTAGGTGATTGGAATTTATAACAGAACCCTTTATTTCGTCCACCGGGGTTAATTGTTCTAGTTCCACGTGCCATGCCTTTTCCAGGTGTCCCAGTTATTTCACAATAAATTAACTTTCCAAGTTTTAGGTTCACCAATGCTGTGGCCTGGTATTGAACTCACAACTCTTTGCGTCTAGTCACTGGATCTACCCAACGTCTTTATCCACTAGGCCATGTGTCCTTGAATTTCTGTGCCTTATAAACGTAATGTTTCAGCAAATAATATTTTTCCAGTGCTCATATTGCAATTTATGTTATTATTATTATTATTACATTTTTTTTTTTTAACAGAGCTTATATTAGAATTTTTTGTTGTTATTCATTGCTTCTCTCTAGCATTCCTTATTACTGGTTCCCATATTGTATTCATTTCTATGTTTGGTTGTATGCGTGAGCGCGTGTCGTCTTCTACATATATATGTGTGTTTGGTTGTATGCGTGAGCGTGTGTCGTCTTCTACATATATATGTGTGTTTGGTTGTATGCGTGAGCGTGTGTCGTCTTCTACATATATATGTGTGTTTGGTTGTATGCGTGAGCGTGTGTCGTCTTCTACATATATATGTGTGTTTGGTTGTATGCGTGAGCGTGTGTCGTCTTCTACATATATATGTGTGTTTGGTTGTATGCGTGAGCGTGTGTCGTCTTCTACATATATATGTGTGTTTGGTTGTATGCGTGAGCGTGTGTCGTCTTCTACATATATATGTGTGTTTGGTTGTATGCGTGAGCGTGTGTCGTCTTCTACATATATATGTGTGTTTGGTTGTATGCGTGAGCGTGTGTCGTCTTCTACATATATATGTGTGTTTGGTTGTATGCGTGAGCGTGTGTCGTCTTCTACATATATATGTGTGTTTGGTTGTATGCGTGAGCGTGTGTCGTCTTCTACATATATATGTGTGTTTGGTTGTATGCGTGAGCGTGTGTCGTCTTCTACATATATATATGTGTTTGGTTATGTGCGTGGGCGCGTGTGGTATTCTACATATATATGTGTGTTTGATTGTATGCGTGGGTGCGTGTGGTATTCTATATAAACATGTGTGTGTTTGGTTGTATGCGTGAGCGCGTGTGCTATTCTATATAAACATGTGTGTGTTTGGTTGTATGCGTGGGTGCGTATAGTATTCTATATAAACATGTGTGTGTTTGGTTGTATGCGTGGGTGCGTGTGGTATTCACTAATAGAATTTAATCTCCGAATCGTCATGAACATTATGTTTAATATTCGTTCATCGTCAAAAACAATTAATTACATGTATGCTTAAATTAGTTTCCAGTGATTTGCATATAAAATTGAAGTGTATCTGATGAAGTCAAGCCACGCTGTTGACTATGTTACAGTAGAATACCTTTGGGAAAATGAGCCATAAATATACTACAATAGAAAACATTCTGCGGGTTTAGGTAATTTGAATATTCGGAAGGCTATATTTTATTTTTTTCTATTGTTGTGAAACAGGTTTAAATGGTTTATTTTTTTAGACAAACTCCTTTTATTTTTCACTAAAAGTATGTAAAATGGCTCGGAATGATAACTTAATGAGCGGAGTTCGAATTCCTGTTGGTTTCATTTCGTTCGTTTACACGCAACCGTTGGAAAGTTATGAGTCTATCGCTTCACCCAACTAACTTTGAGTTGAATAGCAGAACAGACTGGGTCCGATAGACGTGTTTGGCAACTCGTTTATCGTAGAAAGAAACGGTGTCAGTCGTGAATCGAAAAAGACATGATCGTCCAAGCATGCATTACGCTTGGCTCTTAACACACATTCTCTTTTAACACACTTAAGCCATTTTTTACATCTAAATAAATAAACAAGAAAAAAACATTGAAAATAAAATAAAATAGAATTAAAATCTTTACAAATAGAGTAAAAAATAAAAATCATTCGAAATTAAATTAAATTGATATCAAATAGAATAAATAATTTTAAATAAAATTTAAAAATAGAATACAACTGATTAATAAATAAAATAAGTCCTTAAAATTAAATAAACAATTACTAATGGCTAGAATAAATTTTCTAAAATTAGAATAAACATAATCAAATAAAACCAAAATCGTTAATAATTACATTAAAATTATTAATAATAGAGTATGTTTCTTATTAAATACAATAAAAAATGTGTTTATTATTAAATGCAATAAAAATAGAATTAATGGTAAATAAATATACTAAAAACCATAAAAATATAATTAATAACCAGTAGTATTTAAAATAAAACAAATTCTGTTAAAAATGTATTAAAAATATAACAAAATTAGAGAAAACTGTAATAAAAAGAAGAAAAACCATTAATAAATATAATAGACTTTAGAAATTAAGAATCCCTTAAAATATTAAATAATAGAATAAACATCATTAAAGTGGGATAAAAATTATTGAAAAATACAATTAGAAAATTGAGAATACATTAAAATATTATTAATTAATAAAAATAAAAATCATTAAAAGCGAATAAAAGTTATTAACTAAAAGAATAAATTTGTGAAAATTAGAACATTTCTTAATAAATAGATTCAAAATCGTTAGAATAAATTAATTTTTTTACGAATAGAATAAAATTATTTACAAATAGAATGAAAATAAATAGAGTAGAAATCCTTAAAATAAGATAAAATGTATCAAAAAATATTATTAAAAAATCGTAAAAATTTTAACGAATATCTGTAAAACATAGAATCAAAATTGATAAAAAGAATAAAATTGTTAAAAATATAAATTTAAAAAATTACAAAATCATCGTTCTTTTCTTACCAAGCGCAGATCCCAAGGCCTCAAATATAGAGAAAATCTGCTTCGTACCAAAACAAATTTCAAGTGAGAGATGAAAATCAAAATAAATCAATGCAGCTGATATTTTTTCGACAAAGAAATCAAATTAGAAGAAAACTTTCTTATTTGCTGCACACATCAAAAGAGTAAAAACATTTGTAGCAACAGGAAACAGCGTCTCATTAATTGTTTGGATTGAATTTCGGAACGTCTCATTTACTTTGGATACGTCTCACAGTTATTTCTCTTTTCTTTTACCTTTGTTTTTTTTTACTATCTTCTTGCCTTCATCTTGATTTTTTTTACGCGTAGCATTTAGTCCAGGGTTTGAATTTAGTTTTTCTACGATGTTATTTTCGTTTGATTCAAGCAAATGATTTTCTTTTTCAGTACAGATTATTTTTACATTAATATTCTCGAACTTGAAATGTTACGCGCCTTTTTTCCTATGACGCAATAAATTCTGGATAATGTCTCTCGCAGAGATAAACTTGTACATATTTATTATTTTTAAAAGGTGTCAGAACAAATCCGCTACAATCACACACACACACACACGCCCGGGCACGCTCAAACGAAGATGTAATTTTACAATTTGTGTAGAACAGCTTTCACCATAGGAGTTGGTATTTAAAAATTTAGATATATTATTCAGTATTCGTATAAAATAATAATATGACAAATCTATGAAAAAGATATGCCAGAACTTTGAATCACTTTATTTCAGTTATCAGATATCATCATCATCCTTCAACCTCCTTGTGTTTGGTCAGAACTCCGTTACCAATCTCCTTGCACACTGCATTGTCATCCCCAGATCCCTAATGTCCAATCGTGAGTCCCGAGCCATGGTGTCTGGGAAAGTCGACTTTGGTGAGAAGACACCCCCAGAAAGATGTCACAGTAGTAAGGATGGGGCAACCTCCCTCTCCGTTCGGTGGCAGGGGTCGGCAAACTGTTACCGTTTTTGTTTGAGCTTAAGAGATATTGGTCTCAGTTCTCCGTAAATTATGTTAAGCGTTGCATACGATTTCCAACTGATGCTATGGATCTTTCTAAGCAGGTTTCTACAGGGTGTCCATAAATTCCGGGCGCACTTTAAAAAATTCAAAAACTTTATTTGTATTTGCGATAGAAATAATTTGTAAAAAAGGTTAGAAAGAAGAAAGAAGTAAATCTATAACAAACAAACAAACCGATATCAGGGAAAAAAATCAATAAAAAAAAAAGAAAATACTAAAAACATCCGTGCCGGTTGAAAATAATCAATCAGCACTGCAATGTCTAATTAAAAGGAAAAACACAGACAGAGTAACTTAAGTTAAAACGTAAAAGTGATCAATACATTGAGTAGAGCAAAAACTAAAAAAAACGTTGTGAACCAGAGCCTACAACGGATCGCCAGGATAAGCCAGTATTACCCTGATGATCCGTTAGGAGAAAGCTAAGTAGGTAGGTTCCGGCTCACTAGGTTTCGAAGTTTTTAATGTCTTACATATATATATATATATATATATATATATATATATATATATATATATATATATATATAGGGTGTCCATACAGTTCGTGTGCACTTTAAAAAATTATAACTTTATTTGTATTTGAGATAGAAATAATTTGTAAAAAGGATTAGAAAGAAGAAAGAAGTAAATCTATAACAAACAAACCGATATCAGGGAAAAAAATCAATAAAAAAAAGAAAAGACTAAAAACATCCGTGCCGGTTGAAAATAATCAATCAGCACTGCAATGTCTAATTAAAAGGAAAAACACAGACAGACTTAAGTTAAAACGTAAAAGTGATCATTACATTGAGTAGAGCAAAAACTAAAAAAAACGTTGTGAACCTGAGCCTACCTCCCTAGGTTTCTCCTAACGGATCGCCAGGATAAGCCAGTATTACCCTGATGATCCGTTAGGAGAAAGCTAAGTAGGTAGGTTCCGGCTCACTAGGTTTCTAAGTTTTTAATGTCTTATATATATATATATATATATATATATATATATATATATATATATAGGGTGTCCATACAGTTCGTGTGCACTTTTAAAAAATTATAACTTTATTTGTATTTGAGATAGAAATAATTTGTAAAAAGGATTAGAAAGAAGAAAGAAGTAAATCTATAACAAACAAACCGATATCAGGGAAAAAAATCAATAAAAAAAAGAAAAGACTAAAAACATCCGTGCCGGTTGAAAATAATCAATCAGCACTGCTATGTCTAATTAAAAGGAAAAACACAGACAGACTTAAGTTAAAACGTAAAAGTGATCAATACATTGAGTAGAGCAAAAACTAAAAAAAACGTTGTGAACCTGAGCCTACCACCCTAGGTTTCTCCTAACGGATCGCCAGGATAAGCCAGTATTACCCTGATGATCCGTTAGGAGAAAGCTAAGT
>OZ038512.1:36357640-36382640 GCA_964036315.1 Acanthosepion esculentum
TGTTTATTGTTCCCTTTCCATATTTTTATTGTTTATAGCCTGGTTATCAAGTCCCTTATGGTAGAGTGTTTGTATATATGTCTATGCGTTAGTGTGTTTGTGTATCTCTCTGTTTGTGAATTTTTAGTTTAATTTATTGTACGTTTATTGTCAGTACTGCTGACTGATATCATACTTCCTCAAGACTACCCCAATCACACTCCTAACACTCAACTTTCCAGTCGTCGAATTAAGGCTGCCACTTTCTTTGATTTTCGCCGAATTTAAGTCGGGTTAAACTTTATTTGCCCTTCCTAGAAACATACATTCCGCTAAAACACCTTATATTGCAAGAAATAAATTATTTAAAATAAATATTTGAAAATAATTAGTTGAAATAAAATTTTGTTCCTTGAAAAACAGGGCCTTCAAATCATTAAAGATTTTTAAAAGATTAGTTATAAAATTAAATCAAGAAATACATTGCATATTAAGTATGCCTCCAGCTTCAATAACAATCAGATATACAATGCCCGACTAGCCACTTTAATTTTATTTCATTCTTTTTTGTTACTTTCTTTTCTTTCTTTCTTCTTTATTATGAACAATACCAACGAAATGTATTATGGGCAAAATTTTGAGGCTCGAAGTTAAAACAATTATTTTGGAGGCAGCTAAAGTCAAAAATGAAAACAGCGCACCAAGAAAGATTTTTGCTGCTTTGAAAGAGATATACTTGAATGTTGACTCACTCGGCATGAGACCTAAAATCCTGACAAACCTACCCACGGAGTCGCAACTGTTATATATATATAGGCACGGTGAAATAGTAGTTAGAAGCGCGGATTGAGGAATCGGATAGTTCTAATTCCAGTCGAATCCATTATATACACTTACGAAAGGTATTAATCCTCTTCTTCTCCCTTCAGCTATGGGTAAATAGCAGGATAAGCTGGATGGCAACTGGTCTAGAACAACAACTCTGAATTCAAAGCCTGCGGAGGGTCGTTTGGGGATCTTGTGGCACGTTGTGACCAGGTCTCTATATTCGGCCCTTCAAGAAGTGTGGACGGTTTTGTACAAACCCTTCACCACTATAATCAAATCATATGTGCTGGTGTCTGGGCTATCGGTCCCTAAGAAATGGGCTGCTTGACCGTCATACGTCGAATACGATGGGAGAGTCTACCATATATATATATATATATATATATATATATATATATATATATATATATATATATATACAGTCTTGTCTTGAATTTCGAGATAACAGTACAGGAGTCTTTGGTTCTTTTATGTTTTATCGCTGGTCTTGAGGAAACTTCATTTTCGTACTTTCTTTATTCTAGCCCTTGGGGTCAATCGCTGGTGGTAGTGATAGGGGATAAGTGAATCTAAGAATGTAACTTCTTTCATTTATTTGTCCTTATTAAGTTTTAAATTAGCATAGGTCCAGATGTCACCTATTAGTTCTAAACAGGAAGGAAATTAATGTAAATGCTATCCTTTAACAGGATTGGTCGTCGAGATGAAAAGTCAAATTGCTAATACGATAGATGGACGTAGTAAGCTGTCAACAAATCTGCCGTAAATGAACTATATATTAACAGCACTGAAGGCAGCTTTTACTGACAGAATTATGTAAATTCCTGCTCGTGATAGAATAATGTATATATACTGGGTACCCCAAAAGAACGGGAATTTTTTTGAAGTGCGTATTGCCAGACATGAGCAAGTGGCAACACTGCGAGACAGTGACCTTGAGCAAGTAAACATTTCGCCATTTTAGTAACGAGAATGAAATTCACAGTATCCCAGCTGAGATGTTGCAGCAGTCAATGAGGAATCTCAACAGCAGATTTGAAGAATGCATTCGTACAGGTGGACGCCATCTACAGGACGTAATTTTAAAAAAATGAGAATTCCATCATTGTTTCTTTAATGGCATGTTTTAAGGTTTCAATTACTATGGATTAAATATTTTTCTTCAATCACTCTTGGTTTTATTGGATTATTAAAAAGTTTCCGGTTTTTGCGGTCTCCCTGTATTTACTGACAGAATAATGTAAATGATTTTACTATACAAACGTATTAAAAATAAAAAAGTGATTTTTACTAGAGTTTGGTTTGATTTGTTTTACGGCATATCAAGACCCCAATGGGTCATTTAATGCCGACAACTTTTTTTTCCTGGAAGGAATAATGGGTAGAATGAGAAGATATAAGCAAAGGCTGTGTGAAAGAAAGAGACTTTTAATAATGAATAAAAACTGAGCTATTGTAAGGGATAAGGGGTTGATGGGGAAGATACAAGCAAACAGGGAGATCAATCAGAGTTACGAGATAAAGTATAAAATAGATGTATTTGAAGGTATAAGGGGAGAATGTGAAAATCCTGGTAAAGAGTGAGAAACACTCTGAGGCATGAGATAATAAATATACCTATTTGTATCAGGCTTAATTAAGAGGAGATACATGAAAATTGTAAGTTTTTGGTTTGACTTTTGTTTTACGGCATATCAAAACCCGATTGGGTCATTTAATGCCGGCAAGATTTTTCCCCAAAATGTATTGCTGATAATATTTTTCTTTTTAAAAAAATGTCCTGCTGGTAATAGTGTCTTGAAGGGAATAATTGTATCTTCAAAAATGTATTTCTGGGAATAATTTTTCCAAAAAGGTATTGCTTGTAGTAAAACCTATTTTTTATACTTTAATAGTGCTTTGAATTAACACAGTTGGGACCCTAACATGGCGTACCACTCCGGGACAGGGTGGACCTGGGAACACCAGCAATTAAGAGGTGGTTTCACGCTCCTCAAAACCTCCTGATCAAAGGCATCCCTGTCGGATGTGGTATATCTTCTTACCCAAGGCGAGGATTTATTTTATCGTCATACCCAGGACGGCTGTATAAGGCCCAGGGGCCACTCGAAGTAGAGGCGTACAGAATAAGAGGTAGACTTATTGAGATAGGTAAATGTAGAAATATTTGCGGAAGATAACAGTTAACCCTAGATTTGAAAAGGTTAAGATTTGACTCTCAGAATAGAGATATTTTATGCATAATTATCTATGATGACATACAAACCAGTTTCTACAGACCAAGATGGAATCCATTTTGTTTACTGTCTCCTATCTAAACGGTTTCATTATATGTAGACTAAAAGTTCCAGACTAATTCTGGAGAAAAATAGCTTTCAACAAAGGAATATATAGAACGCTCAAAGAAAACTTATTATTATATTTTTAAATAAGTTATTTGACCGGGAGGATTTCTGCAGATTTCTTCGCAATGAAAAGCATTCTTTCATCGTAAATAGTTTATTATTTTCTTTTTCATTTTTTTCTTTTTTCCTCTTTCTTTTTCTTTTTCCAATTACATGACGGAGATTGTTTGCTTCTTACTCCTTATTCGTCATCTATAAAAAAAGTTTTGTTTATTTTTATAAATAATCCTTTCTTTAATTATACATAGAATACGAATTTAGTTTCAGAAGAATACGTGAATAGTTATAGTGATTTTCCAAGCGTAGCTTAGATGTGGCACAAGGCCGAAAGTATGGGGCACCCAGTGAGGATCGAACTCACTACTCAGTCGTAATTGTTCCAGCAAGACAATCTTGTTAACTATTACACCGTCTCGAGGTACCCTTTTACCAAGCGCAGCTTAGATGCGGCACAAGGCAGAAAATAGGGGCACCCAGTGAGGATCGAACTCACTACTCAGTCGTAATTATTCTCGCGAGACAAGATTGTTAACCATTACACCGACTTCAGGTGCCCAAACGTAAATAGTTATAAGAGATGTGTGCATAGCGTAGCATAACAGTTACCAACGGGAAAATTGGGTGTGGCATGTTTAGTTCGAATTCCAGGCAGAGCTCTTTTTGTTCCTCTTTACATAAATAATTTTGATCATGGAAAAACAAAGTATCCATTCCCCCCTACCATGCAGACTGGAATCTCTAGCTTTGGTCTGAAATCAGCCTATTCTCAGATATAAAATTAAAGTGGGGATCGCAATGGATGGCGGGGGTTTGAAACTGTAATCAACAAAAGATCAGGAAAATATGAGAAAATATATTAAAAACATGGAGGAATAAACTGTGGTGGGGGGACCAATAAATCTGGGCGATGATTCAAAACAAATCTTTCAAACCATAACGACCTCGAAGAAAAAAAACTCAAACTAGATATCCAACAATGACGTTATTTTTGGTATTTTTGCTTTGTCATGTAATGCAGGGGTCGCCAACCTTTTGCTATTTGCCGACTTGGGGTTTTAAAATCATTCAGTGTGCCAACAACATATGTATTTTTATACAAGTCAATGTCAATATATCTGTTCTACAATATATTTTATAGATTGTTTGTTTGTTTGTTTGGGGTTTTATGGCATATCAACCACTATGGGTTATTTAATGCCAGAACCAGTATTTACTAAATCTATCAAAAACGTGTAGCTGGCAACATCATTGTTTCAAAAAAATGTATCCTTGGCAACATCATTGTTTCAAAAACGTATAGCTGGCAACATCATCGTTTCCCATCACATTTTAGGGGTAAGGTGTTAGAATATTTAGTGTAGGGTTTCGGAGGGAAAGTTAATTGTAAGTTGTAGTTGTTTGGGGATGGGTTAGATGTGTTGGGGCATGACATGACCAGCCGATTGATCGGATCGACGGCCTTTTGGTTGGACGTAGTTTATCATCATACCCAGGACGCGGACGTAGTTTATCGTCATACCCAGGACGCGGATGTAGTTTATCGTCATACCCAGGACGCGGATGTAGTTTATCGTCATACCCAGGACGCGGATGTAGTTTATCGTCATACCTAGGACGTGGATGTAGTTTATTGTGATACCCAAGACGTGGATGTAGTTTATCGTCATACCCAGGACGTGGACACACCTTGGAATTTCACTATTTTCCCATAGCTGGGACCCTAACACGTGCTACCACCCCGGGTCAGGGTGGTCCTGGGAACATCAGCAATTAAGAGGTGGTTCCACGCTCCTCAAAACCTCCTGATCAGAGGCCTTGCTGTTGGATGTAGTTCATCGTCTTACCCAGGACTCGGATGCAGTTTAACGTCATACCCAGGACGGTATTTTATAGAGTAATATATAAAATAATATGAAATGGACAAAGTCCGACAATTATTTTAAGACATTTTTTATGTTTATACATTCTTTTTATCGATACAAATATTTAAGTAAATGTTGTTAATACTGTTTATTATAAACAGAGCGTTTACTTAAATATTTGTATGTATAAAAAAACAGTAAAATCGACCACGCTAACCGAAACGCTCATCTGTGGCTCAATCGGTAAAAGCACGTCAGGTTATGTGACGGATCCGTATAGGATAGAGGTTCGATTCCTGTCGGAGGACGAATATTTTCTATGAAAATTTCTCGGACATTCAGGTCGGTAAAATGTCTTAAAATAAAATATGTAAACCACATTAACAGTTTTTTAAAGTTTTTTTTTTTTTTTCAATTTTTTATTATTAATGGGAGTCCAAAGAGTGAGCATATTTTAAACAGCTAAATATCTTTTTGCGTTGTAGTAGTTATTTGTTCGGACTTCGTGATGTCATTTGCGGCTGCGTACCATCGGAAATTGCTTGGCGTGCCACGTTTGGCAGGCTTTGCCGACTCTTGGTGCAATGGATATCGGCTCGGAGTGAGAACTAAGAGAGCCGTGTTCGAATTCCAGTTGAGCCCGTTAGATTCACTTACACACGAATGCCCTAGGGAAAGATATCAATCCATCTCTTCTCCCGCGAGATATAGGTTGATGGGTTCTTTAGTTTTAATTAGAAACCAGTCTTCCGCAGAAAGAAATGGCAACCTACTGCGGGAGAAAAATCTGCCTCGTCAGTCATGTAGCTAGCGTGTATCACGTAAGGCAATTTAAATGATTTACATGGGTATTATCGTCCTCATTTTATGTTGTTGTTATCACAATATTTCGGTCGTTGTGCCCCGACCTTGGCCTTCATCAGGTGAATATGAATTCGAGTAACCAACAATGAATTCAGAACTGGACACTTTATTTCATATACGAAGTTAGACTGTTCGTGTCTTGGGATATCTCGTCTTATCTCTTCTTATTTTTAGCATAACTCAGCTACTTCCAGCTCTATCTCCAGTGAGATTAAACGAGAAAGCACTTTCTGAAAGGAAGATTTGCAAAGTGTCATGCAGCAAAACGGCTGTTCATCAGGCATTTGTCAAGAACTCTGGAATTTACGCCGACAAGAAGCGGAGCGGTAGAACACGAAAAACGATCCGTCGTGATGACACTTCAATCCGAGGAATAGCTGTTCGGTCTCCAACCAAATCCTGCAAGAACATACGCTCAATGCTGCTTCCCAAAGGTACAAATGTTCACCGTTCGACTGATAGTAGGCGCCTTGTTAATGATTTCAAGTTGAATACATGTAAACCTGCTAAACCACTTGCTTAACCGAAGCCATGAAAGCAGGGGAGAGCCGTTGCTAAGACGTACTAGAACTGGGAGGAAATGGAATGGGATAATGTCCTTTTCTCGGATGAATCCACTTGTCCAGCGGTTTGTCCAGCCAAAACGTCAAGTTCGTAGGTCTGTTGGCACAAGATACGATGACCACAATACCCAAGCTATAGTGAAACATCCTCTCAGTGTCATGATTTGGGGGTTATATACACTCATCATCATCATCATCATCATTTGACTGTAATCAGGATCATCGAGCCAATGCGAACGATGGCTGTATAGTATGTGCTCTCCAGGGCTATGTACCATGTCCACTAAAGGGACGACTGGACTCTTCTTCTTATGCACTGAAAAGACAATGAACGGCGCCAGGTTCCTTGAAATGCTGAAAGACAGGCTTGAACTTCATATGGCTGTTGATGGTTGCCATGCATTCATGCAGGATGGTGTTCCCTGTAACCATTCAAAGGCAGTGAGCATTGCTCTGAAGAAGAAAGTCAAAAGCTAGCATTGGCCCGGTAACAGTCCCGATCGCAATCCGAGTGACCACTTGTAGACATTACTGTATGACTAGGTAGGGGCATATCGAGGCGGGGTAGGGCATCTCCAGGGCATCTCGAGGCGGTGTAAGATTGTCTTGCTAGAAGGATTACGACTAAATAGTGAGTTCGATCCTCACTGGGTGCCCCTTATTTCGGCCTTGTGCCATATCTAAGCTACGCTTTGAAAATCATTATGGGCACCTTGAGTTGGTGTAATGTTTAGCAAGCTTGCCTCGCTAGAAGAATTACGACTGAGTAGTGAGTTCGATCCTCACTGGGTGCCCCATGCTTTCGGCCTTGTGCCATATCTAAGCTACGCTTTGAAAATCATTATGGGCACCTAGAGGTGGTGTAATGTTTAGCAAGCTTGCCTCGCTAGAAGAATTACGACTGAGTAGTGAGTTCGATCCTCACTGGGTGCCCCATGCTTTCGGCCTTGTGCCTTATCTAAACTACGCTTTGAAAATCATTATGGGCACCTAGAGGTGGTGTAATGTTTAGCAAGCTTGCCTCGCTAGAAGAATTACGACTGAGTAGTGAGTTCGATCCTCACTGGGTGCCCCATGCTTTCGGCCTTGTGCCATATCTAAGCTACGCTTTGAAAATCATTATGGGCACCTAGAGGTGGTGTAATGTTTAGCAAGCTTGCCTCGCTAGAAGAATTACGACTGAGTAGTGAGTTCGATCCTCACTGGGTGCCCCATGCTTTCGGCCTTGTGCCATATCTAAACTACGCTTTGAAAATCATTATGGGCACCTAGAGGTGGTGTAATGTTTAGCAAGCTTGCC
The DNA here is from genome assembly GCA_964036315.1 of Acanthosepion esculentum. Lineage (NCBI taxonomy): Eukaryota > Metazoa > Mollusca > Cephalopoda > Sepiida > Sepiidae > Acanthosepion > Acanthosepion esculentum. Next base: position 36,365,442 of record OZ038512.1, read on the forward strand.
TCGCTAGAAGAATTACGACTGAGTAGTGAGTTCGATCCTCACTGGGTGCCCCATGCTTTCGGCCTTGTGCCATATCTAAGCTACGCTTTGAAAATCATTATGGGCACCTAGAGGTGGTGTAATGTTTAGCAAGCTTGCCTCGCTAGAAGAATTACGACTGAGTAGTGAGTTCGATCCTCACTGGGTGCCCCATGCTTTCGGCCTTGTGCCATATCTAAGCTACGCTTTGAAAATCATTATGGGCACCTAGAGGTGGTGTAATGTTTAGCAAGCTTGCCTCGCTAGAAGAATTACGACTGAGTAGTGAGTTCGATCCTCACTGGGTGCCCCATGCTTTCGGCCTTGTGCCATATCTAAACTACGCTTTGAAAATCATTATGGGCACCTAGAGGTGGTGTAATGTTTAGCAAGCTTGCCTCGCTAGAAGAATTACGACTGAGTAGTGAGTTCGATCCTCACTGGGTGCCCCATGCTTTCGGCCTTGTGCCCTATCTAAGCTACGCTTTGAAAATCATTATGGGCACCTAGAGGTGGTGTAATGTTTAGCAAGCTTGCCTCGCTAGAAGAATTACGACTGAGTAGTGAGTTCGATCCTCACTGGGTGCCCCATGCTTTCGGCCTTGTGCCATATCTAAGCTACGCTTTGAAAATCATTATGGGCACCTAGAGGTGGTGTAATGTTTAGCAAGCTTGCCTCGCTAGAAGAATTACGACTGAGTAGTGAGTTCGATCCTCACTGGGTGCCCCATGCTTTCGGCCTTGTGCCATATCTAAGCTACGCTTTGAAAATCATTATGGGCACCTAGAGGTGGTGTAATGTTTAGCAAGCTTGCCTCGCTAGAAGAATTACGACTGAGTAGTGAGTTCGGTGTAATGTTTCCCTTATTTCGGCCTTGTGCCACATTTAAGCTACGCTTCAGAAAATCACTACTGTATGACAAGGTAGCGGATAAACAACCCACATGAACCAAAAACCTGGAAAAAGTCTGGATTGGTGATATAACTGCTGAGTACTAAAATTTAGTTAATTATAAGTTTCCTTTTTGTCTCCATTTTTCTAAAACTTTATCCTTGCTAACATGTTCGGTCCATTGATATCGTCTACATCCTATTCTAGAACTTCATTTCTGTTGCTTCTTGTCTCTTCTTCATCTTTGAGGAGAATGTCCAGAACTAATTGCTTATACGAGAGGACGGATATATAGCATTTTATTATTAGGTTGGTGCAGAAATAATCTCGTTTTTTGACGTTCAAATTCATGTGAGAAAACGACATTATTTTTGCACCAACCTAATACTTTTTTTCTCCTTTCTAGCGAAATCGTTCTAATTCTTAATTCTCTGCTTACCTTTTGGAAGGCATCTTTGGCTATCCCAATACGCCATCGAATTTCAGTGCTGCGCTTCCTGTCCTCTTTTAAAACACATTCCAACTGTCCAAATTTCTCCGATTTGCAATTGACACTTTGGTTTCAACCATTTGCTAATAACCATGCATTCTGTCTTCTTGCAGTTGATGTTTAATTATTTTTCTCGCTTTCTTTCGCTAACTTCTGTCGGAGTTTAATTTTTTAGATTTCTTTCTGTGTCTACTATCAACACTGTGTCCTCTGTATATCTTATGTTGTTAAGGCTGTGTCTGGCAACAAAGAATCCTGGTATGATATCGAGTTCTCTCAGAGTTGTCTTTCTCCTATAATTACCAACCACGGGTAGATAGTCCAATCTGCTCTTTTATTCAAGTCATAACTAAAGTGTGAGAAGTGATCGATATGTATTGATTCCCAAGGGCATCTGTGTGAAAACGGAACTCAAATTCGGTTCGTCGTTTCGCGTCCAGATCCTCTGACAATAAACACCATCCACACATCCACCCGATAGAGATTTGTATAACTTAATTTAAATAAATAAATAACAACAGTCATCGGGACACAAAATTAAATAAAAGTTTAAAGTTGACTTTTTTTTTTCATTTTCTCTTGTATCTTAATTATAATAATGTCTGTTTGGCAAACTAGGCCCTCTCTCCCTGCAAAGGACGGTACATTCCGAAGGAGGCTATTTTGAAAGCCATATGCCGAGCGGAAATTCAATTGTCAAGTGAAAATTTAAGCTTAACCTGTTTTTTTGTTTTTGTTGTTTTTTGTTAGTCTAAATATCAATTCCGATACTATGTCATCGGTGGAACTGTTGCTATTTGAAGGCACGCTGAAAATACTGCAACTATGCGGTGCGAGACCTCAATCTTAACTCCAAAATCAATTGTTACTTTTTCCTCTTTATCTTCATAAGCTTCATTGCTTACTCATACTACACGCATCATTGAGCCATTCTCCACCTTGATAGTCTCTTGGGTCTTGTATCGAGTAAACATTAAAATAAGCAAAAACGGTTCAAGTAGGAATCCCATCAGGGGCATGGATGGTTTCAGAGTTGTCTTTCTCCTATAATTACCAACCACGGCTAGATAGTCCAATCTGCTCTTTTATTCAAGTCATAACTGATGTGTGGGAAGTGATCGATATGTATTGATTGCCAAGGGCATCTGTGTGAAAACGGAACTCAAACTCGGTTCGTCGTTTCGCGTCCAGATCCTCTGACAATTACACCATCTGCACATCCACCCGATAGCGATTTGTATAACTTAATTTAAATAAATAAATGACAACAGTCATTTGGCCATAATATAATTAACGACAGGTTTACGAAATTAAATAAAGGTTTTATATAAAGAAAACAATTCATTTTCTTGATATTTATCTTCTTGGCCTACCGGCGTTTTTTTTTCCATGTTCTAACGTAATTAAAACTTTGTTAAAAGATTAGAATCTTCAATAAACATTATCTTATGTTTCGTCGATTTTTTTTCACCTTTGAGCAAATAGAATATTTTCATATGCGACACTGCCAGCAGTTCAGTGATTTTTTTTTTCATTTTTGTCATTCTTTCCCAAGGAAATAATCATGGATGCTTCAATGGACATTTCAATTTCTATAACTTCAGTTTATCTAATTTTTTCTACGCGAAATAAAATTAGTTACACTGTCAATGGATGTCAGACAATTTATATCTGATATTTTCTACAAATGAGGCCATCGTGGAAAATGGATAGCGACTCGAATTGAAGAATCGGAGAGCCAGGTTCAAATTCTAGACAAGCTCGTTACATTCACTTGTGGGAAGATAATGAGACAAAGCTATAAATAACGCATTTTTACATAGAATAACTGCAACCTCTGCCTTCTTCAGCTTAGAAAGTATGAAGGAAAAATGTCTGGAAGTCTCTGAGGATAACATAAATCAAATTAACTACCTTATCACATCCAATGTCCAGACAACCAGAAAGTATCTGTATATATATATACAGGGTGTCCATAAAGTTCGTGTGCACATTAAAAAAATTATAACTTTATTTATATTTGCGATAGAAATAATCTGTAAAAAATGTTACAAAGTTTAATGTATCTAGTTTTAAGTATAGCTAAAATAACTAATGTGATTTCAGGCATTACTGTAAATCAGTTGGCAAATATTTTCCGTGAACTGCAAAATCGTATTAGCCTTTGTATTGCTAATGATGGAGGACATGTGGAACACTTAAATAAAATTTCAATAAAACCTTAAAAACATATAGATTTACTTCTTTCTAATCCTTTTTACAAATTATTTCTATCGCAAATACAAATAAAGTTATGAATTTTTTAAAGTGCACACGATCTTTATGGACACCATGTATATATATATATATATATATATATATATATATATATATATATGTGTGTGTGTGTGTGTGTGTGTTTGTGTGTGTGTAAGGGCTGTTTGTTGTATATTGAATTTTAAATCCGTTCACATAAAACAGAGTATCTTATGTATATAACTGTGCGTACGCATACATACTTTCTATATAAATTTTATATATGCGCGGTTCTTATTGGAAAGCGTTCAATATCAATGATAGAGCTAACGTATTTAATAGAATGAATATGTTTGTACATCAAAGTTTCACGCTTATGCGATCATCAGACAAACTGATTTATTTTTTTTCAATTTGAGACTATGTGATTTGTCTCGGAAAGGAATACATTTGTTCGAAGTAGCTAAGTGGTTTTGGCTACTGAAACCGAGTAGTACAATCTAGCAGGTAGCCGTAATCGACGGGTACTCGTCGTAGTCGTAGGCAATATGATTAGGAGATAGGCGTAGGCCAATAGGCGTCGTCCAATGGCGTACTACAATCGCATCCTCTATATCAGCCTGTATTTATGGCTGACACCAGACAATCACATTCCTGTGAGGGGGAACACAGGTGTATGCATATTCATTACATCACTATGTTAATTTTTGTTTGATTATGTTTGGTGGAGAATTCTCCTCTGTGTCCCTTTTGGGATGACATTCATCCGCACGCAGATATACACACATACGAGTGTAGGCCTTATGGTTCGCACAAACACATACATATACATATATAAACAATACGGGACCAGGAGCAGACATGTATCCATATGTTCGAGTAATTCAGTTGTAATCTTATTTCGATGTTGGGAGTGTGTGTAGCAAAGACTTTTTCAACAACGGTAGTGTTGGTATGTTCTTGCCATCTTTCAGGTCGACCGCCTATGTTGTCAGACGGAATAATACTTCTTCATACACACATACAGGCATGTATACGTGTATACATATATATATATATATATATATATATATATATATATATATATATATATATATATATATGTATATATATATATGTATGTATATATATATATATATGTATATATATATATTTCTTTTTTTATTTGCCTGGGCTTTACATTATCACATTGCTTAAAATGATATCTGTATGTGAATATGGCGGTGATGATGATTTTATTTTTAATGTTGATTGCTTGTGTATTTGTTGTAACCTAGAGAAGGTTACTGAATAGAATAATCACAGGAAGGTTGGTAACGAAAGATAATACTTAGGACACGAACAGGCATGTATACGTGTATACATATATATATATATATATATATATATATATATATATATATATATATATATATATATATATATATATATTTCTTTTTTTATTTGCCTGGGCTTTACATTATCACATTGCTTAAAATGAGATCTGTATGTGAATATGGCGGTGATGATGATTTTATTTTTAATGTTGATTGCTTGTGTATCTGTTGTAACCTAGAGAAGGTTACTGAATAGAATAATCACAGGAAGGTTGATAATGAATGATAATACTTAGGACAAGAACAACACATATAAGATTCGCCAGCGGCGCGTAGAAGTAGTAGTCAACTGCTAGAAGTGAGTCAAGTGAATTCTACAATTAATCTCCAGCTGCAGACTGACATACAATATTTACTACTCAATTTATGTGAATGGGGACATACCCATTATCGTCCGTAGGTGTGCTGCAACAGTATTATAGACAATTACACTATAGACTATATAGACTAAAATTCAATAAAGAATTATATAATTGCAGAGATTTTCCTAACTTTTTAAGATTACTGAGTAGTTAAAATTATATTTAGATTGCCGAATTTCATCCATAGAGAATCCAAATATTGAAAAGACGTATAGAATCCACAAGAAATGAATTTAAAATGTGCTGGAGACAATACTATGTCCCTTCAATACTAATAGAAACCGAAACCAAACATCCCTATCTAAATATTTTTGGCATTTAAAAGAAACAAATAAAACACCAACGGTAGAATGGACAATAATATGTAGAACAAGACCTTGTAGAACCTGGGATGACCCATGCCCTTTATGCCTTCATGAAAAACTACAAATTATCAAGTTTCTAAAAAACAAAAAATTGTTAAATCAAAGAAATGAAATAACGGTTTTTGCAGACACCAACAAATATACGCCTTAGAAAATTAGTAATTTATAAATGGATAGAAAAAATTTACAATAGAAATTAAATCCTAAAATATATATTAAAAAAATCCACAATACCATATATAAATATTTGCAAATTACCATATAAAATTTATTAGAAAATTCAATTAATTTCAGAAACGTATAAAACTATAGGATCAAAAATACAATACAATCATATATAAGCACCTCTTTAAGAAACCATCACCGAAAAAAAAACAAATAAATAAACACCAGAAAACACTGTGTCTAGAACATCAATCTGAAAGAGTTTTAACAGATAGTAATAAAAACAATCTGATAGTAAAGGCCATTGTAGCCAGACAAAAATCCCCCAACCAAATCTTACACTTCAAAAATTTGACACATAATGAACCTTCCTACTTTTTTCAAAGCAGAGACCCCTTGATAATGAAAGAGACACCCCAGATTACACCTCCATTTCCAACCTATAAATGAGTAAATCCTTTCTTCGGTCAGTTATTCTTGCGAAAGAAACTGTCCTCTAAGATTTAGGTTTAATTTTGAAATTAGGACTTGTGTTTAAGTTTTGAAACATAGTAAGTTCTGTGTCACGATGGAATCATATTTTTTTTTAAATAATTATAATATTCTGTATCGAGCACTGTTTTTTTTTTAAATAAAAGCAGAAATAGTAAATAACTTTAGATCATTAATCTAACTGTTCTGTCCTATTACATCAACACACACACACGCACATCCACCCACCCGCACACACACACATACACACACACATATATATTTATATATATATAATTATGAAAGCGGAGACTTTACAAACACATTAATATTTTATTTCGCAAAACCGATACTTCGGTTTCATCTCATCAGATCAAAATCAGTTTCAACAATTTTTAAAAACAAATTTTGGTCTGATGAGACGAAACTGAAATATCGGTTTTGCGAAATAAAATATTACCATGGGTTTCTAAAGACTCCGCTTTCATAATTATCAATTGCTCTATTCTTACACTGAGCTCTCTCTGGATCTATATCCTCTTTGGAATTACCTATATGGATTACCAAATAATATTAACATATATATATATATATATATATATATATATATATATATATATATATATATATATATATATAATAAAACGCAGGCAGACACTTTCAGATGATCTGTACATGGCATTGGATGTGATCTAGTAATCTGGTTTATGGCCCCACTTATTCTCAGAGATCTCTACGCATTTTTACGCACATACAGTTTTGACTTTCTTTTATTTTAATCTGAAAAAGCCAGTGAGAGCCGAGGCTCTCGACGAAACGCATCGTTTGTAGATTTTAAAGTTTTCTCTCATTATCTTCGTTTTTGTTCCGAATATTATCATGCATTCTATAAACACACATTCCCGTACATGCAAACACCCTTACGAAAAATATAAATCCATGTCTTCTCCTGCTTGCTATGGGCAAATAGCAGGACACTCGGAGTCTTAAAAGCTATCGGACTCGGAGAGGGATAGCTCTTTTATTCAAAGCTTCTAAGTATCGGTTAAATAGCCTTACCAATCCAATCAGTCCCTCTATATGGCAGTGAATGCTGGACAGTGTTTTCACAGATGCAAAAGTGACTTTAACCAACAGAAATGTGGTACGACAGAAGGATTCACAGGACATGTGAGAGACGACAAAGATTTAGAGTAAGTGGAAACAAAAAGGACACTTATATTTAACATCAAGAAGAGACAGTCTAAGTTTCTAGTGCTCTCGGGGTCACTCAAGGTACTCACAGGACATATCGAAAGACAGAGGAAAACAACGCATCACCTACCTGGCGATATTGATTGAATGGTTGGTAGGGCAGGCTTTGGGAGTGAGGGTGAAAAGATCAAATATATTGAGAGCGAAAAGTGGACAGCCATGATGGCCAACGTCCAGAAAGGACACGGCACGTAGAAGATCTCGCAATTGGAAATGTGTCCAAGTGCAGCTAAACCCCTGAAGATATGGGGAAATGTATAAGGGAAGACTAGGTCCTAAAGCCTAATATAGCAACCGAACTAAGAGAAGGGAAACACTAAGTTCAAAACCTCCAACAATGAGTTCAATATCCTCACCAATCAGCAATTCCCCAAGCATGGTGAGTACGTGTACTCCTCCGCACATATGGGCAGTCAGGTTGGGGTTCTTCCAAGAGGTGAGATAGCTGTGAGTCTTATCCAATGAGGTATCATCCCTGACACCCTCTTTCATTTTTTTTTTCGTTAATTAAATTTGAAAAGAATAAGAGCGATATGAATAATCCAATTCTTTTTAGAATTATTTATCGTTATTGATTGCTTTTACGGTTTTGGCATCATTCTTGATACAGACGCCTTCTTTCTGCGATTATTATATATATATATATATAAATATAAATATATATGTGTGTGTGTGTGTGTGTGTGTGTGTGTGTGTGTGTGTGTGTGTGTGTGTGTGTGTGTTTAGGCAGCAATCCTTCTTTCATGCACATTTCATTAAAAACGACTGACAAGGTGCTTTTATTAAGTTTTTCATACAATTTCTCATGCGATCTAATAATGTTTTTCTTTTCGGATGATAAATTATATAAAAAAATGTCCGAATGTTCTTTTTATCCGAGCGCTTTCGGCTATACATGTAGCCATTTCCAAGGATTATCTTTTAACTGTTAGAATTAGAAATAGTTTTTTATATGTATGTTTTATAAAATGTTTCATTTTTTTGTTTCAAATCACGGTCAAGATATTATTAATTTATCATCCGAAAAGAAAAACATTCTTAGATCGCATGAGACATTGTATAAAAAACTATATAAAAGCACCTTGTCAATCGTTTTTAAAGAAATGTGCATATATATATATATATATATATATATATATATATATATATATATATATATATATATATATATATATATATATATATATCGTGAATACGTGTATTTTGCTATAAATACAACGACAGCGAGAAAATTAATACTGCTCAGCATCTGGTATTCAGAACTATGCCTGCCCTTTATTTAAACGCTCGAAGTTGAACAATAGACGAAGCAGAGAGATACCAAAAACTGTCTAGAAATAATTGTGTATTTAACTGCTTCTATTATCGGCATCTGACACAACACCATAATAACAAAGAAGATATTTGCTCATTCGGATTGAAAATTTTACAGTTGATGGCGTGATGTGTTTTCAATGATATAGAGAATCGAATAGCAATGTTCAGATTTAAACACATTGCATTGAAAGAAACAGCCGTTTGCTTCTGAGCGCTTACTGCAATATCGTAGTTGAGAATACCGTATTTTCCGGCTTGGAAGACGCACCCTAAAATATAAAGAAAATTCTAAGAAAAAATGTCATTCTCATACAGCAACACATTCACTATCCGTCCCTCGCATACTGGCGCCAAATATTGTTTACATTGATCACTTGTCCGATTTTGTTTGTATGGCAATGACATACTAGCCAAGAGCAGAAATGCCCCAACCGTCGATAGTAAACAGAGCATGTTTAAGCTTGTGGTTCGGCTCCAGGAAGGTGTATAGTCATGGAAATACTTGAAACAGCTAGGTACTGAGGTTACATTATATAGAAGGCTGAATTAGATAGATAGTTAACATTATAGTGGTAATGACAGCATAAAAATCTACGTCCGTATCAGCCAAGCCCATTAGGTGACCGCCCAAGCTTACTTGAGCCTGAGCGTTGCCTTACATTCGTCATGGAAGACGCGCTCGTATTTTTCAGGGTATTTTTTTACTAAAAAAAGTGCGTCTTGTAAACCGGAAAAAAACGGTAAGTCTTGCCGACCAATTCGTGGAATTCGAACGTTCTTAATTGGTGCCATATTGCTGTAGCCTTGTGTCATATAAGTAGATAACGTTCCATTTGTGTAGATAATTTGCTTCGAGTTTATTTTCTTTACTGTTCTTCACCCGATACAAGGCCCAAGATCCACTCAAGTTAGAGGTTTAATAAACGGGTTTTGCTATAAGACTTACGGTGGGCAAGTTTTTATTTTAAATTTTTATCCGGTCCAGATAGCTCGGGCATACAAGAGTTGATCACGCCAAACATTACGGTCCTGCATCAAAGGTGGAAGGTCATTAGGGACATTCTATGTTATAAGATAGTTGATCAACTTAGGTGGTTGCTGGGGGGACCAGCTGGCCTTGCTCAATGACTAGGTCTCCAAAGTAACAGATCAATTGCGTGTTCTTGTTTTACTTGCCGGCATTGTACTGCAAAGCGCATTTTGCGTTCGCGCAAGATTGCAGAAATATTAGGGATGGGTCCATAGAGCTGTGATTTTGTTAGATATTATCTCCATGAGATGTTAAGTATAGCTCTTAGCATCCGATTATAACCTCCATGAAGCTTAGACACAAGGGTTGTAGTCAATGTCCACGCAGTGGTACCCTACATTAAAACCGCCTCTACAGTGCCGCAAAAGAATCTCCGCTTGAGGTTGTCTGGTAGATCGAATTTCCAGATTACATTTGAAGGAGGCTTTAGCTATGCGAATTTTCACAACGTTTAGAGTAGAATTTGTCTCGCCTCCTAGGTATGTAAAAGATTCGAAAGCTTTTATTGATTCACCTAACATATTTTGTATTGAGCCTTACCGGTTGAAGCATATGAATTCAGTTTTAGAGGCATTGACATAGAGTCCCACATCGTTGGCAGCATTTTCTAGATGAAGTAAAGCTGAGGCATTGCTAACGTTGTCTGCAGTGATAGCTGGGTCATCTGCATAGTCAGTGTGTGTCACCTTTTTTGAAGGATATTGACTTGAGAATCTTAAGATACAATGACACACCGAAATATATAGGTTTGCGTGCTTATGCGCCTGTATAAATTAATTTAAGGAATGGCCTTGTAAATTAAAGGTCTGCTCGTTTCATCAAGGTTGGCTCTTGTCACATTCAAATTGCCCAGTGATAAAGCTCTTCATTTCATAGTATATGGAGATAACTTCTATCGGACAGGAGATTTTAATATATTTTCATATGCGAAAACTAATATTATTAATCAATCAATCAATCAATATATATATATATATATATATATATATATATATATATATATATATATATATATAATTATTTATTTGAATATTACAACATAAATATGTTATAAAATCACATATATATATATATATATATATATATATATATATACATATATATATATACAGTGTAACCCGGATATAAGAGAGTTGTCGGGACCGGGGAAGAAGAATCTTATATCCGGGTTTCTCTTATATCCGGGTTTGGTCTATTTTGTTTAGGTAAGTATGGCTCTAATTTGGGACCAGAGAAAATCGCTCTTATATCCGGGTTTATCTTATATCCGGGTCTCTTATATATCCGGATTACACTGTATATATATATATTATGAAATCGATAAAGTCCGACAATTATTTTAAGGCATTTTTAAAAAGAATGTATAAACATAAAAATGTCTTAAAATATATATACATTATAATCCACAGAGAGACTGTTTCACTGTATTACAGCTCTTCAGTGTGGCTGGACGTCCGATTGCGTCAAGCCGGGATCGAAACCCGACCTATTTGCTATTGGCCAGAAATTCTGCCCCTAGGCTCTCGCACGTCACTGTTTTAAAAATTTCGCTTTTCTCAAGAGAGCTCAACCGGATTTTCCGGGAGCATATGCATATATATATATATATATATATATATATATATATATATATATATATATATATATATATATATATATATATATATATATATATATATATATATATTAGGGTTATGATTTTTTGTAAGCCTATATTCATGTGTTATAAATGTGTTCAAAAGTATTGAAAAGGGCATTAATTTGCATTAGTTGTTGAAAAAGGCCACCACCAAACCGAAAATACCATTGTACCATATACGCAATAAGGCTAATAAATAAAAAATATTCCAGTAGCTTTATTTTTCAATTTGGTAATGATGAGATTGGATGGAACTTATGGATTTTAACGCATTTAGCAATTAATAGCTATGGCACAACATACAAACGCTCAAATAAACAAAAACTGAAACCTTGCAGAAGATTTTTTTTTAAATTTCATAATGATATAATTGGATAATAATTATGTATTTTAACACATTTAACATTTTATAGCTATAGCCTAACTAACAACATTACAAATAACCAAAAACATAAAGTTTCCAAAAATGTCGCGAAGACTCCATGAAGTTCTAGAAGGTCCGAAAAATCCTAGAAATCTCCAGAGATTCATAGTACTATTATATTTGTGTACGATTTTAGAAATTTCGTGTTGAGGTGACATTTTTTTCAAATTAAATTGAATTAAAGCCTTCTTCATAATTTTTTGAAAAGCTGCATTGAATTATGATATAGAAAATCATTTATTTTTTAAAAGTCAGTCCCTTAATATATATATATATATATATATATATATATATATATATATATATATATATATATATATATATATATAGCTTCTGACATTTTTTTCAGCATTGTTTTATGACCATACGCCATTTTTTAAAATTATTTTTAAACTGACGTTACATTGTCAGTCACCAACTAATAATATACAGGGTGTTCAAAATGTTATGTAACAATCGACAGAAAACATACACGTGTGAAACACAACCAGGGAAAATTTACAGGAGGTTTATGCGAAAATTCGTTCAATCTATATGACCTTTTAATCCAAAGTAGTTCATATTGCCAAATTGTTTGATATATTATGGATTCATTTTTTTTTAGTAATTGGAGATGAGTTTATACATTGACCAATGAGAGATGATTTCTTGAAGCCTTTTTGAAAACTTGACGTGAGCCGATATGACGTCCGCTTTTTCAATAAATAGGTCTGCTATGAGCGGAAAAGGACAGAGAAGAAAAGAGCTTCAGAGCTCAGTCCTTTTTGGACGACTCGGCTAGACGGTCGAACTCTCTGCCTCCGAGGCAGAGGGGAACTCTCTGCCTTTGGCCAGAGAGGAACCCGGACGAGGTTCCGCCGAAGGGCAGAGCCTCGTTCGGGGAGGTTGACCGGCCCGATCCCGTTTATACGGGATCTACGGGCTATTTTTTGGCCGAGCCTACGGGCTCGGGTACCCCACTTTAAACCCGGCCTTGTGCCACATCTGTCCCTCGTGGGGAGGACACTAAATACTTCAGAGAAGAAAAGAATGTGCCGTTGACGAGAAAGCAGTTAACAGAGGAGTCAATTAGCATCCACGCTTCAAAGGACTGGTCCAGCGGAAGAGGTCATAAATCAAGAGCTGACATATTCAAGGCAGATTTCTACCCCAAAACTTAAATTACTTTCTGAGCCTCCCGGAGAAGATTTCACATCGAAGAACATTCATGTAAGCTTTGCGGCAAAATCCAAATAGCCTTCAAGAAAATAACTTCAAAACACGAACTACCTTTGAGCAGAGACACCTCGTTTGTGTATTCTGTAAAGAACGGAGATTGTTGCTCTTTGAAAAATTTCTGCCTTGTGCAAATTTGTTATTTTTAGTCCAAGTTTTTCCCATTTTTCTATTTTTAAAGGATTTATGTTTTTGTCTTTGAGTCCTTTTCTTTATCAAACAACATATTTGTTTTTCTTGTTTATGTAGGTAATTCATTTTTATTTCTTCAGGAAATTGTTATCCTGCCGAAATAGGCGCACAAAATGACATTTTTGTGCGACCTTTCTATTATACCTTATAATTATATAGTAATATTTACCGACATCACCGCGAGGTAGGATGTGGCACAAGGCCGAGAGAGTAACAACGGTCTTTACTCATTCCCCCACGAGAATGAGATGTGACACAAGGTCTTTTTAAAGTAGGGACCCGAGCGCGTGCACCCGGACGGGGACAAAAATTGCCTACAGCCCCCGCAACCGTCCGTTGCGCTGGCCTCGGTGCGAGCACCGATCCCTTCCTCTTGTACAACGGGAGGGCGCGGCTTCGGGCAGATGTTCTCCAGGGCTGGGCACCTCTCAGTATTATTTTCTCAGTTGCCCTTCCGTCCTTTGACAGAGAAGCCCCTGAGCTCACTCTGTCCAAGGACAGAGACGCAACTGAGAGATGATAAATAATACGTAAATTACTTATAGTAATTTGCACGGTGAGAGCAACACCGCTTCAACCAGAATTGTAGAGGATTTGTATTTATACATTCCATTGTATTTTCAATTTTTCTAGTTGAATTGTTTACATAAGACGGTATGATCCATTATTGTGCATAATGAGATTTGTAGGGGACCGGCGGGTTAATGTGAGGATAAAATCTCTGGACTAAGACTACCTGCTGGCCAGTCCCGCTACATAGTAATGTTGGACTATGATGGAGTCCAAAGAAAGCAAAATAAAACGAACAAGACAGATATATATGTACAAAACAATTATATATTAATGACAAACAGATTGATACACGAATTTACAAATACACCATTTAAAACATGAATAAAGCGTTAGTGTCTGTATGGAAAGTTGTTTGTGTGTGTGTTGAATTGAAATGTCCGTACGGGGTGTATTTGTTTTAGCGTGTTCCCAGAATATGAGAAACGCTGGTTTTGTGTGATAGTTCACATATTGGATATGTTAGAGAAAATTTTTCAGTACCTCGCACCACGTGCGAGGTTTGCCGGCCCCAGGAGAGGCAGTTTTGGCCGCACGTGTGCCAAGCCGTGGGAAGAGCCGTGGAAAGAGAAAGAGGCGAAAGGTCAGCCCGTATTTATACTCCCGGGAGAGAGAGACCCCTGTTGAAGGGTTACGAAACGAAGAGGAGATAACCCGATAATTACAATATTTTAATTTTATTTTATATGAATACAACTAATATAAAAATTGCATTGGTTTTATTAACTCATATTTTTAAAACAAGAAAAAGCTAAATTCAACGTTTTCTATGTATCCATTATTTTCCAAAAATGGTAAGGAATGCATCAATAATCTGCAGATAAAGAGACCGAGCTATACTTGATAAGTTCAGCAAGCATGCAATCTTTGCCTGTTACACGTTGACAGTTTGTTTGTTTTTATGCAATATATTTTTATATCCAACGATATTTAAGGCAGTACAGGTTCATGAATTGTCTTATAGAAAGTTTTTGAACGAAATGTTTTGTTTTTTTGTTTTTTGTTTTAACGCAATGTTAGGGTCATTGAAGAGGCAGTCCTCGTGAGTATTTCTTAAGAATAATATAGCTGGTCTAACTCGCTGAAGAAACTAACAGAGAATAGCACCAGTAATATTTACCAAACTCCCCACGATGTACGATGTAGCACAAGGTCGAGAGAGTCACACCAGTTCAACCAGGATTGTAGAGGATTTTTATTTTTGCATTGCATTGTATTGTATTTTCAATTTTTCTAGTTGAATTCTTTACATAAGACGGTATGATCCATTATTGTACATAATGAAATTACAGTGTAACCCGGATATAAGAGACCCGGATATAAGAGAAACCTGGATATAGGAGAGATTTTCTCTGGTCCCAAATTAGAGCCTGTGTTAATGTATATATAATAGACCAAACCCGGATATAAGAGAAACCCGGATATAAGAGAATTATTCTCCGGTCCCGACAACTCTCTTATATCCGGGTTACATTGTACAATAAAATTTTCCTTTTATGTGAATACAACCCGGATATAAGAGAAACCCGGATATAAGAGAGATTTTTATCTGGTCCCAAATTAGAGCCTGTGTTAAGAACACAAAATAGACCAAACCCGGATATAAGAGAAACCCGGATATAAGAGACTTCGTCTCCGGTCCCGACAACTCTCTTATATCCGGGTTATACGGACTATGAAAATTGCAGTGGTTTTAATAAATCCAATTTTTAAAACTGTTTTGAACAGGATCTAGCAAATTCAACGTTTGCTCTGTCTCCATTTTTTCTTTCTCTCTCACTCTCTCTCTCTCTCCCTCTCTTCGTGTCTCTGTCATCTTTCCCTTTGTCTGTCTCTCTCTCCTCGCATCTCTTTTATTTCTCTCTCTCTCTCCCCTCTCTCTCCTTCTCCTCGTGTCTCCGTTATTTTATCTCTCTGTCCTTTTCTCTTTTACTATCCCAGAACTGATATTTATTTTCTTTTTTGCGACACAGGGACAATGGGCAAAGGGATGTACAACGAGATCAACTGATAAAACAACTCACTGAAAAATGTACAAATGCATTCATTTAGCTATGAATCGTATTAGAGGAAACAATTTTTGAGGGTTTTTTTTTAGTGCAAATGCATAACAGGACCAGCTGAAAGGAACTCTATTAAGAGACGCTAAACCAAGTATCAATATAAATTGCCGACTCTCTTGTCGGAGTTAACTCCTCCTAGTTTCTTAATTTTCCAGGCTGTTACTAGGGAACGCTCTCCAGTTCTATAAATATTGGCGATATCTTTTCTCGCGCTCTTTTTCTTATCACTTTTCAGGAAACGACAGCATGTAAATCTCTAGTGGAGAATTGCGTTTTTGCCTTTTGGGGGAAACGCCATGAACGATACATACACACACAGGCGTACATTCACTCACTTCTTGACCAAAAACTTTAAACATTCATTTGTACACGCACATTATTGTCTATGCCATTTTTGTAAACCGTTTGTTGTTTAATACATTATTATTTGTCTGTACATATATATTGGTTCTTGGCGTTTCTCTACATTATTTTGGTGGACTCAGTCTCCAATTCCGCCATGTTTGTTGTGGGCCATTTCAGGAGGTGCACGGGGTTTATCTTCACAACGCCCACACATCGGCCCGCAACAGATTGATGACTTCCTACGTGATTATTATTTTCTCCAGATGACAAGAAACACACAAGACTATGTATAGGCTCAAATATACATTTACACACGTTTTCCAGACCGAGAGCCAGTGAGGAAAAACATCGACAAACTTCTCTTCCTACTCATCGACGCACGGCGGACACCATTAGGAAAAACATTTTATACAGCTACAAAATTTGTGATTAGTGCCTATGACTGTAAAAATCACAAACAATTTCATTTACTACAATATATCTACGCAACACTTGATGTTCTCTGACTTGGCGAACAAATTTTTTTCGCAAAACGTGGGTCTTCAATAAAAGCCCTAATTGCCATTAGAATTATTACGAGGTTGACACACTAAGCAGGCAGACAAAAGACATCCCTTCCCTAATCTTCTTTTGCTTGGCCCCTTTTCTTCTCTCAGACGACATTACGTTTGACTCAACTTCAACCGGCGGACATCACAATATACTTTTTTTTCAACAAAACGAAAATACGACTTCATTTCAATTTTAATCAATACTGCTTCTTCTGGGCTAATCAG
>OZ038512.1:36387640-36430140 GCA_964036315.1 Acanthosepion esculentum
ATGAAGATAAAGAAAATTATGTAACTGTAGAAATCCTCATAACTGTCCTCTACAAAATAAATGTCGCACGGAATCATTAGTATACCAATTCACTATCTCTTCTATTGAAAATCCTGAAAGCATAAAAATCTATATAGGTTGCACAAGCCATGAGTTCGAAAAACGGTTCAATCAACATCAAACTTCATTTAGGATAAATAAATGCAGAAATCAGACATCTCTTTCAAAGTACTTCTGGTACTTGAAAAAATCCAATAAAACACCGACAGTAAAATGGAAATTAATAAGAAAAGCAAGAATATGTAGGAAATTAAATGACCCATGTCCTTTGGGCATACACGAGAAACTATATATTACTAAGTTTATAAAAAATAAAAATTTTCTGTATCAGAGAAATGAAATAGCTATTTCTGGCCGTCATTGTCCAACATTGTCCTTAAATAATATTTAAAAATAAAATTAAAAAATGCGAACTGATAACATACATACTAATATTTGATATGAAAAAATAATTTTAAATAATTTAAGTAATTCTATTACATTTACTTGTTTTAAAAAGAAATATAGTCTATTAGTAATTAATATTTTAAAATTGTAGTTAAATAAAACGTATACTAATGTGCCTCATTTCCAACCAAATGTTGTTACTAATATTGATTTTCGGTTGGGATGACTTTAAACTTAAACTGAATTGAACGGCAAAAATTCCTTGTAATGAAACCCTGGTCGAAAACGGGTTATATCCCTAGTATATACACATATATCTTATTATGCATATATATCTTATTGTACTAATCGTTCTTTTAGTGCTTAATTTGCAAATAGGTCGCGTAATGTTCGGCTAAAATACATACTCAATGGTAAAAAGAGATGCAATTTCGATTACTGTAGAATTTCACGATTTTGGTTGGCAATTATCTCACCGTTTGAGGATAATAAAATAGCAAGATAGTAACTCAAACAGGTGTACCCACTGAAAATAACGGGTATTATAATAAGAAATAACGTTGGATAAAAAAAGATTTCCTATATATATATATATATATATATATATATATATATATATATATATATATATCAGATAGATTTTTTAAATAATACAATCTACTGAAGCATTCACACCAGCCACAAGGACAACAGTTGGTGAGTCTTCTCCGTTTCTCTGTTTATGTCTCGCACCGCTGATGAAAGACATAGGCGTTCACGAAAATTCCGAAATTATTACCTTAATTTCTTTGCTTCATTTCTGTCTTGTGGTTAATAATTAATATTTAATACATATTTTTCCTACTGGTCACATTGGTACCTTTTCGTTTGCCCTTGTTTTATTAACCAACCTATCTATTTTACATATTATAAGAAGCACACGTGGACTCTTCTTTTTAATCACACATATATATATATATATATATATATATATATATATATATAATCATCCGTAGATAGACTGTTTCGCTGTATCACAGCTCATCAGTGTCGCTAGCCATCCGATTGCTTCAAGCCAGGATAGAAACCCGACTCATTTGACATCAGTCGGGGATTTTTTTTTTTGCCCTTTCAGCTCCCGGCAGAGAAGAAAGTGAATTTTTACGTATTTATTTTCGAATAAACACGCCAGTGATTCAGAGTGCTCAATTCATAAAAGACCTTCGAATTATCAGCAGTAGCAGTATATATATATATATATATATATATATATATATATATATTTCATGACATTTCGGCAGAATTGAGTCACTGTCAGTCATTGTGTGTTTATCTAAATCTAAAAATAAACACGCTAAAATTCACCTTCATCCCTGCCGTGAGCCGACGGTGAGTAATAGGATAGCCAATAGCATAGTCCAGTGGGCGTTGTCAATCCTCTTCTGACTTGGTCTCTCCGTCAGACTGTATTTATGACTGACATCAGCCAATCATATTCTAGTGAGGGGGAACACAGGTGTATGCATATTCCGTTAAATCATATATTTATGTGTGTTTCTGTTTGTAGTGATGAATGTGCGTACACATACGTATGTATGTATTATTTTACATATTTTTTACATATTGTTATATCTTTGTACTCGTGTATGTGTACTCATGCGTATATAAGTATATATGAGATATTTATATATATGTGTGTGTTTATGTATTTTCTTTTTTATATATGAGATCTTGTTATTGTTAAGTGTTACATTTTGCCTGGACATTTGAATTTGGCCTTTTTTATATGTGTGTATACGTAGATATTTATTTTTAGATCAATTTCTATATATTTTAGAGTCTTTTTAATTTATGCTATTCATTGATGAATATTTGCTTTTCTATTTGTTATGATATAATTTTGGGGACGCATAACGAAAAAGAAGACTGTGTAGAAAAATCCTCGGTAGGAACAGGACAGATAGATAGATAGATAGATAGATAGATAGATAGATAGATAGATAGATAGATAGATAGATAGATAGATATGAAGATACCGATATATATAGATAGAGAGAGAGGGTGAGGGGGAGAGAGAGTCTAAATGGTTTGTTTTGGTCTGCTTTGATTTACAGCATATCAACCTCAATGATACCGACATAGATAGATAGATAGATATGAAGATACTGACATAGATAGATAGATAGATAGATAGATAGATAGATAGATAGATAGATACTGACATAGATAGATAGATAGATAGATACTGACATAGATAGATAGATAGATAGATAGACAGATAGATAGATAGATACTGACATAGATAGATAGATAGATACTGACATAGAGAGATAGATAGATAGATACTGACATAGATAGATAGATAGATAGATAGATAGATAGTTGGATAGATATGAATATAATGACATAGATAGATAGATAGATAGATAGATAGATAGATAGATAGATAGATAGATATGAAGATACTGACATAGATAGATAGAGAGAGAGGGAGAGGGAGAGAGAGAGTCTAAATGGTTTGTTTTGGCTTGCTTTGATTTACAGCATATCAACCTCAATGGGTTATTGTTATGGCTCCTTACCTATAACTACAGAATGAACTCTTCCTAACACTATGTACACTACGCCTCTTAAGAGAGAGGGACGAATCGAGCCGAACCGATAGTAGTTCACTCCAAATCAGACTGTCAGTCATACTAACACCTTCCACATCTTGTATTATTATTCCGTGTTATATATCTTCGTTATTTCTACTCTTGTCTTCGTGTTGTTCTTACTGGACCATTAACACTATTCTACCCCTATTAAATTTTATCTATTGAACCATTATATATTGGTTCTTGGCGTTTCTCTACATTATTTTGGTGGACTCAGTCTCCAATTCCGCCATGTTTGTTGTGGGCCATTTCAGGAGGTGCACGGGGTTTATCTTCACAACGCCCACACATCGGCCCGCAACAGATTGATGACTTCCTACGTGATTATTATTTTCTCCAGATGACAAGAAACACACAAGACTATGTATAGGCTCAAATATACATTTACACACGTTTTCCAGACCGAGAGCCAGTGAGGAAAAACATCGACAAACTTCTCTTCCTACTCATCGACGCACGGCGGACACCATTAGGAAAAACATTTTATACAGCTACAAAATTTGTGATTAGTGCCTATGACTGTAAAAATCACAAACAATTTCATTTACTACAATATATCTACGCAACACTTGATGTTCTCTGACTTGGCGAACAAATTTTTTTCGCAAAACGTGGGTCTTCAATAAAAGCCCTAATTGCCATTAGAATTATTACGAGGTTGACACACTAAGCAGGCAGACAAAAGACATCCCTTCCCTAATCTTCTTTTGCTTGGCCCCTTTTCTTCTCTCAGACGACATTACGTTTGACTCAACTTCAACCGGCGGACATCACAATATACTTTTTTTTCAACAAAACGAAAATACGACTTCATTTCAATTTTAATCAATACTGCTTCTTCTGGGCTAATCAGATAAAGTTGACACATCTCAAAAGGCGACTCACTGTACTTCGTCTTCAATCTGCAACGATGCTACTCGAATACACTAAGAATTTGCAAGTACGATATGCATTCGGCAATAATAGCAAATTGTCTTAAGTTCTGAAACATACATTCGGCACTCAGTAGAAATTCTACGATTAGCTCAGCTA
The DNA here is from genome assembly GCA_964036315.1 of Acanthosepion esculentum. NCBI lineage: Eukaryota > Metazoa > Mollusca > Cephalopoda > Sepiida > Sepiidae > Acanthosepion > Acanthosepion esculentum. The sequence continues at coordinate 36,391,756 of OZ038512.1, forward strand.
TGCCATAACCCTTCTTATATTAAATTTTGTGCGCCAAATTTATCCACACACAGCAAACAAACAATCTATCTCAAACAAAACTACGGCCAAGAAACAATACAACGTGGAGCACTGGAACAAGACAAATTTTAATAGCAAACGCTGAACAATGTACATTACCGACGCCTTTTCCAGAGTGTGATACATTCGGATAGAACATACCACAGCACACTTATGACAGCACAAGCACATATGGTCGACATGTTTTATCACGCATCTAAACCGACACCTTCTCTTTTCAGTTCACAAGGACAAGAACAAAAACTTCCAACAACTTTTCATATATCCAGAAAATATTACCTGTCTATCTGGAGTGGGTATTGTCGGCGTTAACTCCTCTTAATTTCTTCATTTTCCAAACTGTTACTAGGGGGCGCTCTCTAGTCCTACAAACACTTGGCGAGATCTTTTCCCGCCCTCTTTTTCTTCTCACTTTTCAGAAAAAGACAACATGTAAATCTCTCGCGGAGATTTGCGTTTTTCCCTTTGAGGGAAACGCCATGAACTACACACACACACAAACAAACACACACACACACATCACACACACGTACGTATGCACATTCACTCGCTTCAAGGCAGAAAAACTTTGCATATTCATTTGTACACACACACACAGACGTACGTATGCACATTCACTCACTTCATGGCCAAAAAATTTACATATTCATTTGTACACACACATTATTGCCTATGCCATTTTTGTAAACAGTTTGTTGTTTAATACATTATTATTTGTCTGTACACATATATTGGTTCTACATTATTTTAGTGGACTCAGTCCCCGAGTCCGCCATGTTTGTTGTGGGCCATTTCAAGAGATGCACGTGGTCTATCTTCACAACGCACACACCGACCCGCAACAATCTCATTCGTCAAATGTTTACGGAAAAGTTCTACTCTAGCCTACACTAACCATAAAAAAAACCCTAACTGACCTTATTTTTCCGTCAAACGATCGGCAAATCAGTAAATACATCAAATCTTGTCATGCATTAATACCGTTTTTTTTTTAAACAAAATTCAGATGTTTTTCATGTGTTATATTGGAATCTTTGTAAAACTTTATTCAACGGAGATGCGTTGGCGATTAATCTTTAAAATGTAAAAAAAACTACGATTAAACATTTGTTTTCGAGTAAAATTTAATCATGAAAATATTGGTGGTTATTACAAAAAGAATAACATGTAAAACTTTTTTCATAATAAAATGCCTATTCATTAGAAAAGTAAATAATTAATGAATATAGCGTGAAATTTTCATTTAAATTGGATAATTCCATGATTTTCGGTAATTTAAAAAAAGCTCTACCTCCATTTTCCTTCGAGAGTTTGTGCCTCCCAGGTTGAGAAATTGAAATCGACAGGAAGGTGGGAGCATTAAATTTTCAGTGGGTGGGGCGAGCCCTAACGTCGTCACTGCTTGATAGTGACAAATTGTATTCACAAACTGTAACTGAAAATATCGTAAATAAATTTTCGCAATAGTTGTCCTCTTTTTAGTATATTTCAAATAACAACACGCATAAATATTAAAATGAACAGTTTAAACTCGGTCATCGTAAGAGCATCGCCAGATTACAGCAGTTGAAAGCGAACAGACATGCGCATAAGCTGTGTTCTGTAACGATGCTTCTAACGGCATAGAATGTTAAGGTTTTTATATTAAAATGAGTAAAAATGTCTTGATATGAAATTACATATGACACAGAAAATTAAATGCTTTTGAGAATCGCATTTAGTAACCAGCTCAAGTCGTTTTGTTAAGTTGACTGAAATATGAATCGAAATGAAATGCCTGAAAAATTACAAAAGCGAATCTGTGGACGCGATATATTATAATCAAGCCGCCAAATATTATTCTCTTACTTAAATATTAACTTATATATTCTTTTTTTCTCTTCGTTATCTGATATTGCCAATAACACATTTTCACGGTTTTTATTTATTTATCCCACAGAATTCTTCTTCCTCTATCTCTGTTTATCTCTTTCTATTCCAGTACGCACATATCTATCTATCTATCTATCTATCTATCTATCTATCTATCTCTTTCAGTCAATTCATATTTATCTATCAGTCTCTTCATATCTATCTATCTATCTATTTTTGTATTTATCTATTGATTTATCTATATATTTTTCAGTCTCTTCATATCTATCTATCTAGCTAGCTATAGATCTCTCTGTCTCTTTTTATCTATCTATCTATCTATCTATCTATCTATCTATCTATCTATCTATCAGTCTCTTCACATCTATCTATTTATGTATTTATTTATCGACCTATTTACATATCTCTCAGTCTCTTCATATCTATCTATCTATCACTTTCAGTAAATTCATATCTATCTATTAGTCTCTTTATATCTATCTATCTATCTATCTATCTATTTTTGTATTTATCTATTGATTTATCTATATATTTTTCAGTCTCTTCATATCTATCTATCTATCTATCTATCTATCTATCTATCTATCTATCTATCTATCTATCTATCCAGTCTTTTCTTAACTATATAATCAATGCCTAATACAAAAACCTTCTAAACAGCAAAATAGACACGTTATTTATTTTCTATTTATTCTCACTTCCAATTTATCTCTCCTTTTCTCATTGAATCTCTTTAATAATCTTTACTGAATTTTGACTTGCATTTCTCTCTCTTTTTCGCCCTCTATCTCTCATATATTATATATATATATATATATATATATATATATATATATATATATATATATATCCCTCTATCTCTCTCATATATATATATATATATATATATATATATATATATATATATATATATACATCCCTCTATCTCTCATATATATATATATATATATATATATATATATATACATCCCTCTATCTCTCATATATATATATATATATATATATATATATATATATATACATCCCTCTATCTCTCATATATATATATATATATATATATATATATATATATATATATCATTTAGGACACCGGATTACATATCTTACTTTTCTTTCTTTTTTATTTATATATACATACATAGGCGCCTAATCCAAGTCGAGCACACTTAATCTTTATTTTTAACTATGACAAATATGGAAAATACAAAATTCGGAATTTCTCTGAAGAACGTTCCTAATACCAACAAGAAGGATTATTTCGTTATATTAATGCAAAAAACAGGAACTCATACAAAGGATGAGATGGAGAGCTTACTTCTTCCTTAAACGGAATGACTTATAAAACAAAAAAAAAGGAGATTTACGGTTTTAACAGTAGTTTGTCTGGTTTCGAAAATGACCTACTGGAAATAATAAATAACATAAATTTCCGTGAAAAGAAATGCTACTTTCACCTGGATAAAATAGTAAAAGACATTAACACAACATTTAAAATTTTAGTTAAATCTGACAAAACTGGAAACGTCTATAAAATAAAAACAAAGGAATACAACGATCTAATTAATAAGGATTTACATAAGAACTTTAAAAAGGCAAATAATAATGACCTCAACATAATGGAGAATATTAATACTAGCAGTAAAAAAAATCACAGATAAACTGAAGATTAATGATAGAGTAGGTCAACTAAATAAAAGAGAATGAATCTTAAAGGATTGCAAACCAGATTTCGAGGCTAATCCGACTACAATGATAAACCCAACAAGACCTGATATCGGAAGAATTATTAAAAGGATCCTTGAAAGGGTAAATCAACAAATTAAAGAAAAAATAGGCTTGAAACTTTGGATTAATACCAAAGACGTGACAAACTCGTGTGCTTATATAAAGGATAAAACGAACTGTACACTTATTTAGTTTGATATTGAAAATTATTATCAATCAATATCTAAAGAACTGTTCATGAATGCGTTGGAAATGCTACCCAGTACACGGATATTACAGAAGAAGAAAAGAACATTAATATAAATGCGAAAAATCGGTACTGATATATAAAGGTGAGCAATGGATAAAAGAATCATATGACCACTTTGACATCACAATGGGATCACTAGACTCAGCTGAGTCTTCTGATCTCATAGGTCTTTTTATATTATACAATCTTACAGCGCACCGTGAAATTAATATAACTGACATTGATTTATACAGAGACAATGGTCTTATGGTTTTAAGGAACTCTACTAACTTTAAAATCGATAAAATTAGAAAGATATTATATAAATAATTTAAAAACCTGAACTTAAAAATTACGATAAGCACTAAATTAAAAAAGTTATCTTCTTTGATATAACATTAGATTTAAGGAAAAATATATATACACACCTTATAAAAAAAAACAATACCAATCCTTTATAAATACAACCTAAATCAAATCATCCTCCATCTATAAAAAAGCATATATCTTTATCTAACCGAAAAAGAAGTAAATTCAGCAAATGAGAAAATCTTCGATGAACATATTAATTTCTATAATGAAGCTCTAAAGGATAGTGGCTACAAAAACCAAAAACTAACTTATATAAAAAATGAAAATGGAAAGCATAGAAAAAACAGAAGTAGAAAAATAATTTGGTATACACCCCCATGCAACCAAATGGTAAAGAACAAATTAGGACAAAAATTCGTTGCATTAATAGTTAAACACTTTCCTGGAGAAAGTAAACTAAGTACTATTTTCAATAAAAATACACTAAAATTAAGTTACAGATGTACTGAAAACTTAGAAAAAAATATTAAGGAACATAATGCTAATATCTTAAATAAACACTTAAACCAAAAAATCTTAGACAATAGAAAAATAAAAATAAAAACAAATGAAGATAAAGAAAATTATGTAACTGTAGAAATCCTCATAACTGTCCTCTACAAAATAAATGTCGCACGGAATCATTAGTATACCAATTCACTATCTCTTCTATTGAAAATCCTGAAAGCATAAAAATCTATATAGGTTGCACAAGCCATGAGTTCGAAAAACGGTTCAATCAACATCAAACTTCATTTAGGATAAATAAATGCAGAAATCAGACATCTCTTTCAAAGTACTTCTGGTACTTGAAAAAATCCAATAAAACACCGACAGTAAAATGGAAATTAATAAGAAAAGCAAGAATATGTAGGAAATTAAATGACCCATGTCCTTTGGGCATACACGAGAAACTATATATTACTAAGTTTATAAAAAATAAAAATTTTCTGTATCAGAGAAATGAAATAGCTATTTCTGGCCGTCATTGTCCAACATTGTCCTTAAATAATATTTAAAAATAAAATTAAAAAATGCGAACTGATAACATACATACTAATATTTGATATGAAAAAATAATTTTAAATAATTTAAGTAATTCTATTACATTTACTTGTTTTAAAAAGAAATATAGTCTATTAGTAATTAATATTTTAAAATTGTAGTTAAATAAAACGTATACTAATGTGCCTCATTTCCAACCAAATGTTGTTACTAATATTGATTTTCGGTTGGGATGACTTTAAACTTAAACTGAATTGAACGGCAAAAATTCCTTGTAATGAAACCCTGGTCGAAAACGGGTTATATCCCTAGTATATACACATATATCTTATTATGCATATATATCTTATTGTACTAATCGTTCTTTTAGTGCTTAATTTGCAAATAGGTCGCGTAATGTTCGGCTAAAATACATACTCAATGGTAAAAAGAGATGCAATTTCGATTACTGTAGAATTTCACGATTTTGGTTGGCAATTATCTCACCGTTTGAGGATAATAAAATAGCAAGATAGTAACTCAAACAGGTGTACCCACTGAAAATAACGGGTATTATAATAAGAAATAACGTTGGATAAAAAAAGATTTCCTATATATATATATATATATATATATATATATATATATATATCAGATAGATTTTTTAAATAATACAATCTACTGAAGCATTCACACCAGCCACAAGGACAACAGTTGGTGAGTCTTCTCCGTTTCTCTGTTTATGTCTCGCACCGCTGATGAAAGACATAGGCGTTCACGAAAATTCCGAAATTATTACCTTAATTTCTTTGCTTCATTTCTGTCTTGTGGTTAATAATTAATATTTAATACATATTTTTCCTACTGGTCACATTGGTACCTTTTCGTTTGCCCTTGTTTTATTAACCAACCTATCTATTTTACATATTATAAGAAGCACACGTGGACTCTTCTTTTTAATCACACATATATATATATATATATATATATATATATATATATAATCATCCGTAGATAGACTGTTTCGCTGTATCACAGCTCATCAGTGTCGCTAGCCATCCGATTGCTTCAAGCCAGGATAGAAACCCGACTCATTTGACATCAGTCGGGGATTTTTTTTTTTGCCCTTTCAGCTCCCGGCAGAGAAGAAAGTGAATTTTTACGTATTTATTTTCGAATAAACACGCCAGTGATTCAGAGTGCTCAATTCATAAAAGACCTTCGAATTATCAGCAGTAGCAGTATATATATATATATATATATATATATATATTTCATGACATTTCGGCAGAATTGAGTCACTGTCAGTCATTGTGTGTTTATCTAAATCTAAAAATAAACACGCTAAAATTCACCTTCATCCCTGCCGTGAGCCGACGGTGAGTAATAGGATAGCCAATAGCATAGTCCAGTGGGCGTTGTCAATCCTCTTCTGACTTGGTCTCTCCGTCAGACTGTATTTATGACTGACATCAGCCAATCATATTCTAGTGAGGGGGAACACAGGTGTATGCATATTCCGTTAAATCATATATTTATGTGTGTTTCTGTTTGTAGTGATGAATGTGCGTACACATACGTATGTATGTATTATTTTACATATTTTTTACATATTGTTATATCTTTGTACTCGTGTATGTGTACTCATGCGTATATAAGTATATATGAGATATTTATATATATGTGTGTGTTTATGTATTTTCTTTTTTATATATGAGATCTTGTTATTGTTAAGTGTTACATTTTGCCTGGACATTTGAATTTGGCCTTTTTTATATGTGTGTATACGTAGATATTTATTTTTAGATCAATTTCTATATATTTTAGAGTCTTTTTAATTTATGCTATTCATTGATGAATATTTGCTTTTCTATTTGTTATGATATAATTTTGGGGACGCATAACGAAAAAGAAGACTGTGTAGAAAAATCCTCGGTAGGAACAGGACAGATAGATAGATAGATAGATAGATAGATAGATAGATAGATAGATAGATAGATAGATAGATATGAAGATACCGATATATATAGATAGAGAGAGAGGGTGAGGGGGAGAGAGAGTCTAAATGGTTTGTTTTGGTCTGCTTTGATTTACAGCATATCAACCTCAATGATACCGACATAGATAGATAGATAGATATGAAGATACTGACATAGATAGATAGATAGATAGATAGATAGATAGATACTGACATAGATAGATAGATAGATAGATACTGACATAGATAGATAGATAGATAGATAGACAGATAGATAGATAGATACTGACATAGATAGATAGATAGATACTGACATAGAGAGATAGATAGATAGATACTGACATAGATAGATAGATAGATAGATAGATAGATAGTTGGATAGATATGAATATAATGACATAGATAGATAGATAGATAGATAGATAGATAGATAGATAGATAGATAGATATGAAGATACTGACATAGATAGATAGAGAGAGAGGGAGAGGGAGAGAGAGAGTCTAAATGGTTTGTTTTGGCTTGCTTTGATTTACAGCATATCAACCTCAATGGGTTATTGTTATGGCTCCTTACCTATAACTACAGAATGAACTCTTCCTAACACTATGTACACTACGCCTCTTAAGAGAGAGGGACGAATCGAGCCGAACCGATAGTAGTTCACTCCAAATCAGACTGTCAGTCATACTAACACCTTCCACATCTTGTATTATTATTCCGTGTTATATATCTTCGTTATTTCTACTCTTGTCTTCGTGTTGTTCTTACTGGACCATTAACACTATTCTACCCCTATTAAATTTTATCTATTGAACCATTTTTATCTATATATCTTTGCCCATGTAAGTTATATGTCAATAGTCTGCATTCGTTTACTAACACTTTCAAATTTGAATATTTGTTGGTGTGTATATGTGTGTGTGTTTTATTCATGTATATATATGCCTTTCACTGTATGTGTATGTTGTCTTTTTTTATTTTTTGCTTTTTTTAAGGGTTGTGAATATCTATTTCCTGTTTCGTTCGTGTTTTTGTGTGTTTATATATCTAAATATGCCTACGTGTTTATGTATTATAATCTGATTGTGTATGTATTGTCTTTTCAAAGATTTCACCCTCCCCTGACCATATCACCACTTAAGATGTATCTAAGCCGTAACGAAGCTTAGCATCAATGATTTGATTTTAACGTTTATTCGAACTGAATGTTTGGCCTTTCAATCAGAAAAAAAAATAATTTTATAATATTTTAAACTTAATACTGATTAAATTAAAAATTTAAGATTGGTAATTTTCAATTTTAAATTTGAAACTAAGAATTAATTAGAATGATTTCTATTTTAGTCTAACCCTAACATTAAAGCATTAATTATTATAATTATGAGGCATTAATTATTATAATTATAAGGCATTAATTATTATAATTATAAGGCATTAATTATTATAATTATAAGGCATTAATTATTATAATTATAAGGCACTAATTATTATAATTATAAGGCATTAATTATTATAATTATAAGGCATTAATTATTATAATTATATATTATTATAAGTTTGGTTGTCAAGTTTTTTGAATTCACATGTACTGGTAATTTGATTGCTCTCTGCAGCTTATGTAACAGCGTTTCCCCTAGGGTGGGGTGTTTGGTCGATTTGAACCTTTTAAAACCCTTTATTCTACATTCAAGAGCATCACTTGATGAGACACAGGAAGTGTTGAAACCAAATGTCTATTTTCGTAGTGATTTTATAACATATTTGTGTAATCATTTTCGAATAAATTATATATATATATGTGTGTGTGTGTGTGTTTGTGTGTGTGTGTGTGTGTATTTGAACTTTATATGTGATAAAAGGTATAGTTTTAATATATGCTATGTTATGGATGAAAGTGCTCAGTATCGGAAAGAGAGCGTATGTAAACATAAAAGTGGACACTGAGTTCAAAATCAGTCGACGACAATCTGTTTCATTCTTTAAAACAATCTTCTGGCCTGTGCTCACTAATATATATATATATATATATATATATATATATATATATATATATATATATATATACACACACACACACACACACACATATATATATATATATATATATATATATATATATATGAAGAAATATAGTCTTAAAGTGTGCTATATTTATGGGATAAAGTGCTCAATATCAGAGATAGAGCGTGTGTAAATATAAAAGTGGACATGGAAGTCAGCACTTAGAGGCGACAGTCTGTTTCATGCTAGTGCAATCGCCAGGCAACTCTTATTTATATAACTCTTATTTATATAACTTAGAGTTGCCTGACGATGGCACTAGCATGAAACAGACAGTCGCCTCTAAGTGCTGACTTCCATGTCCACTTTTATATTTTTATATATATATATATATATATATATATATATATATATATATATATATATATATATATATATATATATATATATATATATATATATATATATCCAAGTATAGGATTGGTTTATACGGAATAAATTCTAATAACCAACAATTATTATTCTTAAAAGAGTGCTCAATACAGAGTAGAGCAGATATAATTATTTATTTAAATATTATAACATAAATATGTTATAAAATCACTACAAAAATAGCCATTTTGTTTCAACACTTCTGGTGTCTTATCAAGTGATGATGTTGAATGTTTATTGCTTATTCAACATCATCACTTGATAATACACCAGAAGTGTTGAAACAAAATGGCTATTTTTGTAGTGATTTTATAACATATTTATGTTATAATATTTAAATAAATAATTATATATATATTTATATATATATATATATATATATATGTGTGTGTGTGTGTGTGTGTTTTCCTTTCGTCTTTCAACGATAAATGTGATTAAGATTATCAGACAACACGAAAGGAACTTACTTAAAATAAATAGACAAAACTTGTCTATATTATTTAATGAAACATGCATTAATGAAAAATTGCTGCCGAAATATACTCAATTTATATATATATATATATATATATATATATATATATATATATATATATATATATATAGTAATTTATTTGTTTCGATCTGTATATCGTGACTGTCTTTAATTCATTTTTTCTGGATGTTTTATATCCGAAAGTGTTATCGATTCCAATCGACTTTACATCGATTTACGTCATTGTCTGGGGGTTGCTAAAGTCAACAATAGAAACTCTTTTCTTTACTCATTGTTTCTTTTCTGTAACTCGAGAAGACATAAAAAAAACGTGTTACCAGCCTTCAGGAATGGAAATGACGTAATAGAAAAAAATAGACTTAAGACCTGTATATTTATGCAGCTCCAGTGTTGAACGTCTTGGATTTATACGGAGATGAGTACATATATGAATATACTCGGACAGATAGATATGAAAAGTTGTAATAGATACATAGACAAGCAGACGCGACGACTCATTGCACGTTAGTTCGAAAACGGTGGTGATATTTTCAGGGAAATTGAAATAGATAGATAGATAGATAGATAGATAGATAGATAGATAGATAGATAGATAGATAGATAGATAGATAGATAGATATGAACAGAATTAAATATATAGATAGTTATGAAGAGAATTAAATATATAGACATGAACAGAATGACATAGATAAATAGATGTGAACAGAATTAGATAAAACAGAATTAGATAGATAGATAGATAGATAGAAAGAAAATGAACAGAATTAGATAGATAGATAGATAGATAGATAGATAGATAGATAGATAGATATGAACAGAAATAAGTGATAGATAGATAGATAGATAGATAGACAGATATGAACAGAAATAAGTGATAGATAGATAGATAGATAGATATGAACAGAAATAGATAGATAGATAGATAGATAGATAGATAGATAGATAGATAGATATGAACAGAATTAAATATATAGATAGTTATGAACAGAATTAAATAGATAGATATGAACAGAATGACATAGCTAAATAGATGTGAACAGAATTAGATAAAACAGAATTAGATAGATAGATAGATAGATATATAGATAGATAGATAGATAGATAGAAACATAAATAAATGATAGATAGATAGATAGATATGAACAAAAATAGATAGATAGATAGATAGATATGAACAGAAATAGATAGATAGATAGATAGATAGATAGATAGATAGATATGAACAGATTGAGATAGATAGATAGATAGATAGATAGATAGATAGATAGATAGATAGATAGATAGATAGATAGATGTGTACAAGCTTTAAACTATAGATACATAGCCAGAGATATAATATCTGAGACTTTATTTCGAACAATGTAATCGCTTGATCCATCTAATAATACGAGCATGTACGGCATTTTAGTCGCCATATTATTGTGCAATTGTGGGAACGTTGGTCATTTTCTACAGTAGTTGATACATTAAATATTTTGTTGTTTTTTCAAATTCTAATTTAATAGTCCACTAACTGAGACTCATAGTAAAATTGCCGCGAAACACGAAGTGAATGATTTCATTCTGTGTGTTAGGTCTTTGATAATGTTTAAGGTGTTTCTACTTCGGCACACGCGACCACATTCATTGCATGTTCGTTCGAAAACTGTGGTAACATTTTAACGGAAATTGATATCAATATATCTGTGTTTATATATATATATATATATATATATATATATATATATATATATATATATATATGTCAAACCTAATGAGCCAGACAAACCTACCAAGGTTTCACTTAGGCAGATCTGCCTAAGTGAAACCTTGGTAGGTGTGTCTGGCTCATTAGGTTTGACTAGGTCTGCTCTATGTTTGTATCGAGCTCTTTAGTTAGTTGTTTACTCGTATCGGGTTTTTTTCTTTGGGCCTTGAACCTGTATCTGTGCGATTATTTTCGACAGACTTTCATGTTTCTGGCTCTTTCTTTTTTAAAACCTTTTTTTCCCTTCGAGATTGATTTGGCTATTGTTAAATCAAGAATGCGAAGGTTTTTCGACACGAGTATAGTTACCTATATACATATATATATATATATATATATATATATATATATGCATACATAGAAAAACTGAGATCTGTAGATAGATATAAAGAGAATCTGATAGATATGAACAGAATTAGATAGATAGATATTAACAGAATTAGATAGAAAGATAGATAGATATAAACAGAATTAGATAGATAGATAGATAGATAGATAGATAGATAGATAGATAGGTAGATCTGAACATAATTATATAGATAGACTGATAGGTAGATAGATATGAACAGAATTAGATAGATAGATAGATAGATAGATAGATAGATCGATAGATAGATAGATAGATAGATAGATAGATAGATCTGAACATAATTATATAGATAGACTGATAGGTAGATAGATATGAACAGAATTAGATAGACAGAAAGATAGATAGATAGATAGATAGATAGATAGATAGATAGATAGATATAAGTGGTACTCCGAATATAATGAACACTATTCTATATTTTTTAGCCACTCACATCAGAGACAGATGTTGATGTTACAATTACATGGCATTAACTCATAGTATTATTTGCTTCAGATATAAATGTTTTAAAATGGATGTATCACTGAACTCTTCCATGCGTAAAAAAAACTGCATCCACGGAATTCCATCAGCCTTTCCTTCACGGCGACAAAACAATGAATGTGAACACAGGTATTCGTATTTCCGAACGGACCTCTTCAGCTGGCAACCTGTGATGTCTTCACACCAAGCGAAAAGGCATAGCCATTTATGGCACTAATGTTTAGTAAACAGTACTTTGTAGCCAGAAACTTGCTCTACCTAACGGTGTTACTTGCCCCTGTGTACCTACGGTAGTTTTCTTGAAAATAAACACGAGGTAACAGTTACGGTGCGTTCGTCGTAGATAAAGTTTTGAAGGGTGGCTTGGATTGATTTTAAATGTATTTAGAAATAAAATCGATGAATATTTTTCTTTTTAAGTTTATTTGTTATTTTAACAGATACAACGAGGTCAAAGAGGACATACTTATTTCTAAGCATATATACCCAATGTCAGATTTTGTTGTAAGGTCCGAATGCCGATGTTAGACGAAACCCCGCAAACATTAAAAATGAAGAAATAACACCGACCAAGGCAGAGATAACGAGAACAAAGAACCTAGAGAAAATATGCCAAAATTTATTATTGGCAGGTTAATACAATCGAAGAACCCGGATGTTTCAAATGCCTTGAGTGATTGTTCGGGTATTTGACTGTTGATCTTAGATGCGTCGACAGTTGCAGATGACCGGAGAAACATGAGTGGTAACCGAAGGTTGATAGACAGTTGATGTATTAGGCTGATAGTAGCTGGCAGACTGTTGTTGGTACGCAGAAGATGAGGACGAAACCGCCTGTCGATAGGCAGTCAACGAAGGTCGATAGACAGTCGGTGTGTTGAGGTGGTGCTCGCGGGCCGTTTTAACCGAGGGTAGCCGGTTGAAACCACAGTAGTTAACGAGATGATGAGGAGCAGGGAGTGAAATTGCTGAGTGAATTGGTAGAAGACATGGACGGAGGGAGTCAGTTGGATGCTGGTGATCGCCACTGGTCAGGATACTATCCCATCATTTTATTTTTCCCACGGCCCTTTATGAGCAGCTGGTCCCTGCTGGTTTTAATGGCGTAGGAGTGTTACAACAGCACAGGGTTTTGACGCTACTTCCGGTTATAAGTGAAAGTCATAAAAATAACTCTACGTTATGAAGTAGATGTAATTGGTCATAATAAAACTACGAACAGAAAAGACATAGTATTGGTTTTGGATAATCAGCCTAAAATGTCCCCGACGCGATGTACAAAATTAATAAACTCGAATAAACTCTTCATGGTTAAACTGAAAGGGACCGTTTGCTGAAACAAAAATAACAGTGTAACATGTTGCTATGATAATTTTATTCTGCTTGCAAAATAAACTGCTATTATCCAATGGATATTATTGAAATAGAAAGTGTTCTGTTTCTTAATATTTCTCTTAGATTACACTATCGCCGTTTCCATTCTCTGTTAGAAGAGTTCCCAGATATTTCAACTGCTGTCTACTTGTTTGATTTTAGTAACCTAAGTTTGTAATTTACGTACTGGTCTCTTCCTTTTGCCAACAACGATGCATTTTGTCATCTTGCAATTGATATTTAGACGTTTCTCCTCCCTTTCCCTCAATATATTCTGTAGGGATCCTTGTAGTTTCTTTTCTGTATCTGCTATCAACACTATGTCATCTGCATATCTTATGTTGTTAAGATTGTTGTCGACAATAATGAATCCTGGTAACCGTTCCAACAGATCCTTGTAACGTACTTTATCAAACGCTTTTCCATAATCTATAGGATATTGTTCCAATTTCTTTAAGGAGCCCCCGCTGTTCTTTATTATTTAAAGTGTTGTATTCCAAATTTTAATTTGGTCTGTTCCGTTTGCTAACAATCATGCACTACATTTACTTGCAATTGATGTTTAGACCTTTTTTCTCGCTTTCCTTCACTACCCTAGGACTTCTTGCAGTTTCCTTTTTGCGTCTACAGACAACACTATGGAATTTTAGATACATGAAGGAAGAAAATAACAAAACATATTAAAACAAACATTTATCGGCAAAACCTTTCTGTTATTGTTAAGATGAAAGATCAAAGGGTTTTTTATTTTTTTAGAAACTCAGAAATTTGCGTTAAAAAAACTTATTCTACTGGCGTTAACGCTGGGACATAAATTCATACGGGAAATTTGAACGTGATTTTGCGGGGACAAATACATTAATTTGGAAATTATTACAGAAATCGAATAACTGTCGGTTTTTAATGCGACTTACGGAACTTATTCAGGCATTAATTAAACTATTTCAGAAATGTTTCTTTTAACCAGAATTACTTACAATCATCATCGTTACTGATGTTTTTATAACGGTATATTTATTCAAACACGAGCAGCACGGCCCGGCTTTGCCCGTGCTTGATTCAAAAATCGAACGACTCATGCAGCAATCGCTATCACTTGACTTAAAATATGTTTGCCTTTAAAGGAGTGCCCTTTGCCGTGCTGATGTTGCTACATGCCTTATTTCTTGCCTATCTCACACTGCGAATTTTTTCTAAGCTCTATACTAAATATTAAATCTGTTACGAAAAAAGAACTAAACAAAATGAACACAAAACGATTAGCTTTAAAAAAGGACTCGTAACTGGAAAAACCGAATGAAAAAAGAATGTTAACAAAAAATACTTTTTCAAACCCAACCCAGTTCTGCGGAATCAGAATCAACGTTTAGTTTAAGCAAGCGAATGAGCCAATTGGAGTAAAGTGCCATGCAGATTTAAATTTTTCCCACTTGTGACGAATGCAGCTATCGATTTTTTTGCATGCTAGCGTGCGAGTTAACATTCGTGTCAGTCAGCTGTTGGCTCTCACGCTGGCCAATAGAATCTTCCTGCCTATTTGTGGCAGCCAGCTATAGGCTCTCACTCTGGCCAGTAGAAAATGGCCGCAAACTACATGAAAACTGCCGTAGAAGCATGAAAAAATCGATTATTTCCACTATCGATGTGAGTTGGGAAATGCAAAGTCGGTCTTGGGCTTCCCACTAACTTGGAGCATGTGCATGTAAATTTGTGTGCAAATCCGTCGAAGATTGCGGCCGTGCATTCGTTACACACATACACAAACACACTCGCACACACACACACACACACACACACACACACACACACACACACACACACACCACACACACACACATCCTGCCTTTTATAGATGGAGATACTGAAAACTGCACTGGTCTTTGTGGTTAATATCAGCTGTATTGCAAAAATGCAACCCATATAAACATGCACAAAGTAAATAGCTTCCTGTTTTACATGTAATTTTGAGACAGCAAATGTTACCCATTTTAACACAAAAAAATATTTTCTCTATTATTAAAAGGCTCGTTATATAACACTGTTTATGCGCATGTCTGTTCGCTTTCAACTGCTGCCAACTGACACCATTCTCACCACAACCGACTTTTAGCTGTTAATTTTTGATTTGTATGTGTCGTGTTATTTTAAATATATTAAAAAGACGGCAGCTATTGAGAAAATTTACTTAAACGATATTTTCATCTTCATTCTGTGATTAAAGTTTAACCAATAACAATCAAACAGCTACTCTCCAGAATCGAGAGCAAGGGAAATACATATTTTAACTGTTTAGCTGTGTATAATATGATGTATCTAGGCTTATATATATGAGGTTATCGACATGTTGTTGTCTTCTGGCACACTTGTAATTATTTACCAACTGTCCCTATCTACCCTTCCTTGTAAATAAATAAATAAATATATATATATATATATATATATATATATATATATATATATAAATAAAAAGGAAAGAACAGTAAGATATAAAATCCGGTGTTCTTATAGATATTTTTATTTTTACACAATAGTGCTCTATGTAAATTTAAATTTACAGAGCATTAATATTATAAATTAATAGATTTAAAATATGGTTTTACCGCTGCACAGTGATAACCATGTTTCAGAAATGGAAGCTAAAGCCCCTGAATTTAATTTCGTTAAACCATCTAGACAAGGGGTGGTAGAGGGTTCAATTTTTAATTTTCGTTGTATCAGTTAACTGATACAACGAAAATTAAAAATTGAACCCTCTACCACCCCTTGTCTAGATGAATGGATTTATCGGTAACCTTGGAAACCCTCAAACTATGAATCTTTCCTGTGCCGTTAACAACCGTAAATTTTAAAAAGTAAGTTACGCCAAAATTCGCTTGATGAGGAAATGGAACTAATGTCTTTGGTTTAATAACAAAATTAAATTCAGGGGCTTTAGCTTCCATTTCTGAAACATGGTTATCACTTTGTAGCGGTAAAACCATATTTTAAATCTATTAATTTATAATATATATATATATATATATATATATATATATATATATATATATATGTGTGTGTGTGTGTGTGTGTAAATGAAGAAATATCGTTTTAAGATGCGCTATATTTATGGTATGAAGGGCTCAGTATCAGAGATAGTGCGTATGTAAATATAAAAGTGAACATTGAAGTCAACATTCAGAGGCGATAGACTTTTTCAGGTTAAACGCAATCATCAGACTACATGCGTTGTGTTTTTTCTCGACTTTTTATAGATACGGGTCAGTGGTGCATTGGGAATAGTCTATTTTAACGGTTATTTTGGCAGGGGTGGTTTGTTACTTTGTATATTATTTACTTTATCTGTTTATTTGGGTTTATATTTTTTGCTTATTTTTTACTTTTATTTATTCTTTTCAGTTTTCGTATTTTAAGTAACGGAGTAAAAATTTGTTTTCGTGTCTGCATTTTGAAATGACTTCTGATCGTTTATTTAGTAGTTTGTTTTAGTCTGGAAAGGTAATTATGGTATTTTTTCCACTAAACTAAGTTTGCAGTTTTGGGATTGATTGTTGAAGGATGATATTTTTTTTCTTTATTTTCCATGACATTTTTGGCGTGATTTGTTTTTTGCTCTTTTTTTTTACATATATATATATATATATATATATATATATATATATATATATATATATATATATGTGTGTGTGTGTGTGTGTGTGTATGTGTGTGTGTGTGTGTGTATAAGTAAACCTAAATACCCAGACAAACCTACCTAGGTTTCACCTACGCGGATCGTCAGGGTGGACTGACTCTCGTGTTGGAGTTTTTTTTTCTTTGGACTCTAGTTAGATTCTAGACGATTATTTTCGCCAGAAGTACATGTTCTTAGTACTTTCTTTTTTTACCCTTTTTCTTACCTTGGGTATTAGTTTGTTTATTTACAAGTTAAAATACCTAAGGTTTTGCCGGACGAGTATATCTGCTTATATTTATAAGATTATTAGTATTATATATATATATATATATATATATATATATATATATATATATATATATATATATAATACTAATAATCTTATTCTTCCATGGTGCTGTTAGAGCTCGGTCAGAGAAGAGATCAGCTGCCAGGCTTTGATCCTTTAGATTTTTGGCAGTGCATCCATAAAATGTGTTATCGTCTTCATGGATATTTATTAATGATCTGAAAATATATATCTGGGCAGATAACTAAACAAGAAATAAACAGAAACAAAACAGATAAAAGTATATGTACTAGTATCTCATCTCCTCTGTTCAGTAATGAGATACTCCGTTGTTATGGTAACACGGATCATACTTGCTTACTAGTGTTGAATATTGATTCCTGTTGCCATAAGGACAGAAAGTTCATAAATGTGTTCCAATAAGTTGGACCGATTTTAAACGTGAATTAAGTTTAAGCGTCTAATGATTTTTTTTTTCTTTCAGATTTTACAAATTAAGTATTTGGCAATTTCAACCCTGGAAGATTAACAATCAAACAACGTGTTAAAGTTTCAAGAGTGCAATTGGAAAGATTGTTCGTAAATTCAAACAAACTGGTCGGTGCCAAATGTGAAAGCACCATTGCCTTGCTCGTTTACGCCGTTCGGTTGAAAACATGGCTGCAGTGCACGAGAATGTAGACGAAAATCCAGACCCTCTATTCGTCATCGCGCGCAGGATTTGAACCCATTACAGCAAGGTTACATCGTTTCCAATTGGACTCTCGATTGGTCGATTATGTTGACCAAAGATCGCGAAATGCGCGAAATGCATTTCTGTTTGAACGTCCATTTTCCTAATAGGCTTTAATAATTATAACACGTTGTTTGATTGTAATCTTTCCATGGTTGAATTTGCCAAAGACTTAAGTTGTTAATTCTGACAAAAAAAAGAAGAAAAATCTTTAGACGCTTAAACTTAATTCACATTTAAAACTTATTGGAACACCCTTTATTAACAAGAGAGATCAGGTTGCGTTACCGGTAAATATATGAAGTCAACTTGTATTTTATATTATAGAATAAACGATATATGGACATGCTGCGATAACGCAATATGTTCGAAGGGAAATTTACGAATTATTTAACAGGCATCCAATAAAATCGACTAAGAATATTACCATTGTGTTTTTCATTCATTATAAACGGATTTTCTGTAAAAGTTTCAAATAAACAGCCATAAATCATCGGCTCTTTTCAATTTCCACGTAATTTTTTCTGGCTTTCTTCGTAATTTCTCACTTTCAACGTTTATATTTTTAAAATAAATTCTCTCAGCATATGCACACTGCGCAGATTCTTTACGCTGTAAGATAAACTAATTTGCTTTCATTTAAAAGCAACATCTCTAACAGAAACATTTTTTTTTTTGTGGGATGGCGGGGTCTCAGTCTAATATGATTGCCAACCGCCGTGCCATGGTGCACAAGTGTGACTCGCGATCTTAAGTGTGCCGTGATATATTGTCTCGGCATACATATACAGAGTGTATGAAAAATGCTTTAACAAACTTTGCAGGCGGTTTCCTCAATGGCAATGAAGATAAGGATAACAGTCCAAATAATGTAAATAATTTGAGATTATCTCATTTACAATTACATCCCATTGAAGTGGCCATTATTTAATAAGCGCAGCTTAGATGTGGCACAAGGCCTTTAAGGTGGAGCATCCAGTGAGGATCGAGTACTCTACTTAGTCGTAATTAATCTAGCAAGGCATGCTTGTTAAATATTATACAACTTTATTGTTAATTTTATATCACAACAATGCACAATACATGTGATGTGTCTATTTATATTTTAATTACAAGTTCGCTTTTGTAACTTGATGTAAATAATTTGTCTGCATGTGTGTGTGTTTTTACATTTTTCATATAAATTCTGTATCAAACATTGTGAAATATAATTAAATATTAATATTTTATGTAATTGTCGTTATAATGTAATTTAATACAATTTTTTGCTAATGTGGTTAATCACATGCATCCATATATATGAGTTTTTAACTTCGGTTTTTGAAACGTGGTAATTCCTGTGTAGCGAAGAAACCATATTTTAAATCAGTTAATTTATAACATTTATGCTCTGTAAATTTACATTAATCACAGTTTTTGGAAAATAAAAATATCAATAAGAACATCGGATTATATATCTTACTGTTCTTTCTTTTTATTATATATATATATATATATATATATATATATATATATATATATATATATATATATATATATATATATATATATAATCATTTTTGGATGAACTAGGCGTTTTACTCGAAAAGGCTTTTACTGTTTACATTGAATCTTGAAGAATCTTTTTTCTTCTTGTTTTGTAAGCACATCTTAAAAGGTTGCTGTCGGTAACTTCATTCATGTTAGGTTTTAAATACAGGGAAAACGTTTTAAGTGTAAAAGGTTGTGCAGATCTGTTGAGAAACTTTTAACGTTTCTGCCTGTTTATTAAGCAATAAATGTTGGAATAAATTGACTGTGAACGGAATCATGAAATCAACTACTATTTTACGTTATTGCTATTTTTCTTTTATTACTAATTTTGCTACATCTTCTTGTTCTCGCTTTTAATCAAGCTCCGCTGAGTTGAATAAATCTTCGTTATCATTGCTGTTGTATTAATTGTCGCATTCATTGATGATTTTTTATACAAACAATTAGCGTCGACACAAATCATCCATGTTACTATTATTTTATTAGTATTTTTGTAAAATAAGATATTAATAAAATGTAGTAAATATCTTAACTTAATCTTAATGTATTGTGCTCATGCATTGTTATGATATAAAATTAATAACGTTGTATAATGTTTAACAAGCATGCCTTGCTAGATTAATTACGACTAAGTAGAGTACTCGATCCTCACTGGATGCTCTAACTTAAAGGCCTTGTGCCACATCTAAGCTGCGCTTATTAAATAATGGCCACTTCAATGGGATGTAATTGTAAATGAGATAATCTCAAATTATTTACATTATTTGGACTGTTATCCTTATCTTCATTGCCATATTCACAATGTTTCGGCCGTTATTTAATTTACGATAAAATAAATATAAAATGAGGTATATTTTGAAAATAAAACAAACAACAACAAAAGCAATTTACAATTGAAAGTCAGTTAATGACTCTTCCAAAATAAACACCTTTATCATGTTTTTCTAACAAATTACCGACTTTGGTATTTGTCACACAATTTTAATTATGGGAACCTTGAAAAAGTGTTGAGAATGAACTGTTTATAAATGCCTTCAAGAAACGCTGCATCTCGAACGAAACGCTACCGAAGATGACAACCTATACGAGGAATTCATACAGGAACGGGGGTCAGCAGTGGTACCATAAGAAACCAAAGCCAACAAATCCATAAGAAACCAAAGCCAACCAAACTCGCCGACGGTACCTACAACACAGTTTTGTATCCGAACCTGACAGAGAAATAATTCAATCAGTTCTACGGGTCCGACAACGAAGTTAAGTTCTAAGGGTTTGACGAGGACGGTGAACTATTCTAAGATTTCGGTTAGTCTTGAGCATAGGAAAATGACCTGGATCTTTTACAAAGAGTTCCTTTCAATATCTGTCTATATTTCTGAGATGAGGTTTTATTGTCCTCATCTTTGTCGCCATATTTATTACAACGTTTCGGCCGTTATAAAAGGTTCAGTTCGACATTCCAACCACCTTCTTCTTGGTTGGAATGTCGAACAGAACCCTTTATTTTGCTCGCTGGGGTAGACTGTTCTAGTTCCACGTGCCATGTTTAATGGATGCCATTTATCAGTTATCTCTTGTTAATTCCCCTCTCCAAGTTCACCACTGCCTTAACCGGGTATTGAACTCACACTCTTTGGGTCCTGTCACTGGATCTAACTAACGCCTTTATTCACTGTGCCATGTGTCCTGAAGGACATCTGTGTATGAATTTCTGGGTATTATAAAACTTATGTCTTCAGCATCTTCTTTTACCAGTGCTCATATTACAATTTTTCGCAAGTTCTTTTCAGTTGTACACACATAATTTCGATTGATTTTCTCAATGGGTATTGCCAATTTAATTCTTTTATACCCTGTGGTGTTAAAATAAGCTCATGTCACAATATTTTTTCAGCGCTGAAGCTGAGTTAGAAAAATGAAGCATCTAGCTGGAGTTGTCACTATATTACATACCCCAAGACTGGCACCTCGGCGTAACGTAATGGTTAGCAAGCTTATCTCGCTAAAACAGTTACGACTGGAGAGTGACTTCGATTCTCACCGGGTGCCTATGCTTTCGTCCTTGTGCCACATCTAATCTACGCTTAGAAAATAAGTATTATATACCCCAAGGGACATTATCTCGATTTCGTAATGCTTACGAAACACAAAAATAAATAAAATGTACGGATTTTGTATCTGTCTGTATTTCTGAGATGAGATATTATGTACATCATTTACATTATTCGGACTATTGTCCTCATCTTTGTCGCCATATTTATTACAACGTTTCGCCTGTCGTACGCTCCGGCCTTCTTCGGGTGGTTGGAATGTCGAACTGAACCCTTTATTTCGCTCACCCGCGTAGACTGTTCTAGTTCCACGTATCATGTTTAATGGATGTTAGTTATCAGTTATCTCCTGTTAATTTCCTTCTGATAGTTCTCCACTGACTTAGCCGGGTATTAAACTCACACTCTTTGGGTCCTGTCACTGGACACATGGCAAAAAGGATGAAGGCGTTAGTTAGATTCAGTGACAGGACCCAAAGAGTGTGAGTTCAATACCCGGTTAAGTCAGTGGAGAACTTTCAGAGAGAAATTAACAGGAGATAACTGATAACTGACATCCATTAAACATGGCACGTGGAACAAGAACATTATATCCCAGTGAGCGAAATAAAGGGTTCAGTTCGACATTCCAACCACCTGAAGAAGGCCGGAGCGTAAAATGGCCGAAACTTTGTAATAAAAATGGTGACAAAGATGAGAACAATAGTCCGAATAATTTAACTAATATACCGTTTTTTTTTTTTGTTTTTCACTTTTTTCTCCTTTTGTTCACAAATTTTGATGATTTTCGTTGTTCTAAAATCAGGTGCGTTTTATGCATGAAAATAAGCTTTTTGCCATGGAATTTGTCTACTTTCTTTTAACTGCGTCTCATACATCCTAGCGATCCACAGACAAATGATTATGGTCACTGCTATTTACAATGTTTAACCGGATGTCGCTCAATTCTTAATGAGTGAAGATAACTTTTACTATACCAGTCTTCCAAGCGGGGATGCTTTTGTTTTAATGCCTTAAAAGTGTTACCAGATAAAGCATTAGGATCGTGTTTTCTATTTGTCAGAACCCTTGCGTGTCGGGTGCCCGTAGTATTAATTGAAACTAATGGACACAGAGCGGTATACGTTTTATCTGCCTGGCAGAGATTGATGAATCTTTTCATGGGGATGAATTTAAATCTCACGACGTCACTGTGGCGACACACGCAAGAAAAACAAATGAGCCTTTCTCTCTTTTTTTCTCTCTTTTTTTTTTCACTCCAGAAACTATTCATGTTTTAAAAAGATGCGTTTCAGATTTAAAGCAAATTAAATTCAGGATTGCAATTTCATCTTCTTTTTCTACGTTGGATTCTCATTATTTTTTCAGTGGAGCTCAAGAAAAATTGCAACCACTATATACAAAGATTTTGCTCACAGCTGTGTTTATACCACCAGAAGTTACATCCATTAAAGTTTTCGAACTACACGACTACAAATCAGATCTATACGTTATAGCAAAAAGACCTTCCCAAATTCTTCATAAATTTTGGTATATATTCACAAAATATAATCCGGGACATTTACTGGAATCAAATCCTCTGAACACGGATAGAAGTGAATTGAACAAATACACAAAATATATGGCGTAAAATAAGACTGTTTTCTCTCCGGATCGATTCAAACTATATAGTGAAATGGTCCTAAGAGAAATTGAAGTCTTTCCGGAAGACACTGTTGGTGGACACACTCTTTACAACAGAAGATATGCCAGCTACACGGTGTTATTACCAGACACACGGTGTTACTAGAAGACACACATACACACAAAAAGAAAATTGCAGAATCACGAAGACAAATAAAAGAAAATAAGAAGATTAAACGTCAATTGTAAAGATTCATCCATTGTTTCCTTTTCAGGATTGGATTTCCGATTTTTTATAAAACCCTATCATTTTCTTTCGCTCCCTATCTCTTTTCGTCTTAGTCGCATTATCGCCTTACCTGGAATGAATTGGTTTAAAAATAGATAACTGTTTATGCTAGTGTGTTGGGGTTTGAGATTGTAGTGATCGGGGTAGCATCCTCTCGGAAGTTTGTTCCAGAATGCAACAGTTCTGGGCAAGAAGCTGTCTGAGTGGAATTTCTTCATTACAAATTAAATACGAAGGGAATGTGGATGAGTCGACTCGGTGTACGTGGTATGGTAGGTTCTAGCTGTAAAGGTCTGATCCGGTAAACTAAGCTATTCGCCCGAACATTTACCATGAAAATGGAGTTCAATTTGTGAAAGGCTAGCAATTTTTAGCCTGCGTGGTAGAGGGTTGGAGGATGGAAACAAGGATGCAGAGATGATTCTGAACACCGTCAAGGCTGGAAGGTGAGAATTGGACGGATACAGTCCATATGTGGTAGAAATATTTCCTTAGCAAAAGGGGCAGTCCAAGATACGAAATACATATTGGAGACGTCGGAAAGAAGCAAATACAGAAATCTATCTATCACTGCTATGGGCAAAGTTGGGACCGCGGGCCTCATTTGGCTCGTTTTGCTTTCTGAATAGCACGCCGAATTCCATGAGGAAAATAAGGTTTATGAAAGTGTTGCTTCATTCTTTTCGTACTCACTTGTTATCTCACATTTTCCCATGTATAACCACATACATAAACGATGATTAATCACAACGTTTCTTGAATTTTGGAACTTTTCGTTGAAGGTAACGTTTTCAACATTTTAAACGATTGGTAATTTTCACTAAGGAAGATCGTCCGGGTAAATATCATCTGCTTGACCATTACTTGATATATAAATTGTAAAAACTGAATTAAGAATGAGTAGAGTTTCATTGCATTAATCATCTCGCTTCCGACCAACCCTCCAATATTAGAAGTCGACCATTCTTATTGTGCAATGAATATGCCTACCACATCTGGTCTACTGCTTCTGGTATATATCTAGAAAAAAATCCAAAGAAAAATCTTTAACGTTATAGGTCCTGACCTGGCATCTCGGATTCGGTCGCACCCCCAACGCCTTTAAAAGCTTTACTTCTATACATATACTCAGGGTAATCAGTCTGATGATCCTTCGTCGTTGATATTTTGAAACCACGAATTCAAGCGTAGTACTCGATTGGAAGTTAGGTCTCATAATTTTACTGTTGAAATAGCTACTTATAAGTTCTATGCTTACCGATCTCTCGCACTTCTCGCTTGTGGAACTCTCTTCTGGCTTGTTGCTTTTCTGTCAACTATGATCTTCAAAAATTTTAATGCAATGTCAATCGTCATTTCTCTCCCATTGAATCCTGTTCTTATATTTTCGGCTTGTTTCTTTCACTTTCGGTAAATCCTTGAATTCTAGTGGATTTATTGCATTTATTCCATTCCTTTGGGATGAAATGAAAACAAAAACTGATAAATATATATAGAGCAGCCAAGAAAACATGAACGGTTTGTAAAGGTCATAAATTGTTTGTTTTCCATCTTTTTTTAATTTTTTATTTTATTTTATTTTACTTTTTGCAGGTTATACAACATACATGGGCAAAGTGGGGCCCGTGAGCCACATGGGACCCGTTTTGCTTTCTGAATGGCACGCCGAATTCTATGAGGAAAATAAGGTTCATGAAAATGTTGTTTATTCCGTTTCGTCCTCACTTGTTCACTCACATTTTCTCACGCATAACTACATACATAAAGAATGATTAAGCTCAAATGTTCTTTAATTTTATAACTTTTCGTTGAAAATGACGTTTTCATGATTTTAAACGATTGGTGATTTTCACTAAGGAAGACCAGGTCTGGAGAAAAAATATATTTTCTGGAGAAGACACATATTTTTCTCTAGGGAAGAAATATATATTTTTTTAATTTAAAAATTATTTTTTGTATTTTCAAATGAATAAATAAGAAACAAATCACATGCAACAGTATGCGTTAACCGCTGTCATAAAAGTATACCGAGACTTCATTTTTTTTGTGGAGGGGGGATTATTGAGAAATCTTTTCTCCAAAAACAATCAACCTTATCACCCTTTCTATGGCAGATGCTTACGCGTATGTTCTTCTGTGATGAACATGGCCGAGACAGCTTCAACGAAAAACAACCTTGAATCTTTTTAGTAGAGCAGCCCGCCGTATGGTGAACCATTACGACCCACTGGCCAGAAAAGGTTGATCATACCTAATCTATGAAGTGTTATAACAGATGACAGAAAATATGACACATAAATCCCAAACTGTATTCGAATAGCGAAAGCTGCCTTCCAAAAGCTAAGCAAACTATTAAGCAACTGGGAATTTTTTTTAAAAACAAAATTTGCTGAACTTTTACATAATAGAAGTCTTCCTATATGGTAGCGAAGCTGAAAATTTTCCTTACACAAAATAATTTTTCTTTATTTACAATGATTTCCCCTCTGTAAAAGGCCCAAGAGCCACTTGAGGTAGATGTTTACAGACTAAGAGGTACAGTTTATGGGGATATGTGGAGAAGATAACGGTTAACTCTAGACTTGACCTGTGATCTAGTGATCTTTTAGTGATCTAGGAAGCACTCTCTTGGGAGTCGATTCCACAAAGCAACGGATCATGAGAAGAAGCTGCTTCAGTGATGTTCCACAGAAATCTATGGAAGGATGCTGAGAAAGCACTGAACGAAACATCTGAGCCAAAGGGAAGTTTGCAAGAAAATTGAAATAAAAAGAACACTTAGAACAAGAAAGATTGTTGCTTGTTGTTGTGTTGCGTTTTACGGTATATCGACCTCAATGGGTTATTTAATGCCAAAAGTTTTTATTGATGGTAATATTTTGTTTTGTCAAAAATATATTTCTGGTAATAATATTTTCTTTCAAAAATGTATTGCTGGTAATATTTTTTTTTTTTTAAATATTGCTGGTAATACTTTTTTCCTCAAAAATGTATTGCTGTTAATATTTTTTCAAAAACGTATTGTTGGTAATATTTTTTTTAATGTATTGCTGGTAATAGTTTCTTTTCTTCAAAATTTTATTGCTGATATTATTTTTTACAAAGTATTCCTGGTGTTAAAACCCATTTTTACCCCAGTTTGGGGGTTAACTATTTAACCATAGCTGGGACCCTAACAGATGCTGCCATCCCGGGTCAGGGTGGACCTGGGAACACTAGCAATTAAGAGGTGGTTCCACGCTCCTCAAAAGCTCCCGATCAGAGACCTTGCTGCTGGACGTAGTTTATCGTCTTACCCAGGACGCTGATGTAGTTTATCGTCATACCCAGGACGGCGAACAAGAAAGAGTTGACATTTCTGGGACCCATACTGATGAAAGAAGGCTTGGAAAATTTAACATATTGCCATAGTGAAGCCAAGAATAGACAGAGGGAAACATCCTGTATAAATGAATGGTATAACAAGAAGTGACATAGACAGTGAGAGTACAAATAGATCAGGTAGAGAAGGAGAGTCGTGATTGCTCACGTTCAAAAGAGAGACGAGACATAAAAGAAAATCAGCCTTATCAATAGAAATTGTTGACCATGTTCGTTGTAGTCTATGAATATAGAATCCAGCGCAGTACGTAATCTGTTCAATGAAACAACGTTAAAGATTAACACTCACGAGTCAGACACTCTACTGGATCTGACTATATCGCCAATAGCAGCAGCAGCTGTTCCATAATTCTTCAGTCTTCGAATCGAAGGTCTCGGGGGTTGGCAGTAAATATTCGGAAGAAAAAAACATGGCTGCCTTTATACACGTCGAATCGAATATTTTGAGCTTTC
This sequence comes from Acanthosepion esculentum, assembly GCA_964036315.1. Classification (NCBI taxonomy): domain Eukaryota; kingdom Metazoa; phylum Mollusca; class Cephalopoda; order Sepiida; family Sepiidae; genus Acanthosepion; species Acanthosepion esculentum. The sequence continues at coordinate 36,419,884 of OZ038512.1, forward strand.
TGATTGGTTAATCCTTCTATTGATCAACTATAAAATGAGTCAGCTCATTTTGGTTGGCTCACTAGTATGTTAAAGTACCAAAAATCTCTAACAGAAATATCAAATCATTTAAAAATCAATATTCTACATCATTTACGTTTTACATTATTCAGACTGTTGTCTTCATCTTTACTGTCACATTCGCAACGTTTCGACCCATACACAATCCGACCTTCTTCAGGTGATATTAGATTGAATTTCGAATAGAACCCTGTATTTAGCCCACGGCGAGTTGATTGTTCTAATTCCACGTAACAGCCCTTTGGATATCTCAGTTTTAGTTCATTCGTCTTGATACCTCTCTAAATTTTTGTTCTCTTCGCTGAGGTCAGGGATTGAACTCACAACATTTTGGGCTAAATCTATTTTTGGAACATTCAGCCAACGCTTTTATCCATAATGGATAAAAATATGAACTATGATAGATAAAAGCGTTGATTGATTGGTTACAGTAATTAGAGTTTTTTCAGTTTTTCTCTTTGAAATTTGAGATTTTCTTTTCAGTTTTTTTATTGTGATTAGAGATTTTCTTTTCAGTTTTTGTCATTGAAATTTGAGAATTTCTTTTTAGTTTTTTTCTTTGTGATTAGAGATTTGCCTTTTCAGTTTTTGTCATTGAAATTTCATATTTTCTTTTCAGGTTTGCTTGTGATATCTATGAGTCACGTTCTGTCAGTATATCAGTATAATTACTCTAGGGTTTTTTAACGTTATGCTTTCCTCAGTTCTAAACGCATACCCATTACGAAAAAAAACGGAATAACGTTGATAAAGTTTTTTTCGGCTGAAGATAAGTTCATTAACGTATCTTCAAAGAGTATCAATTCTTTCACAAAATCATATGTTGTATAGCCTTGCATACCAAATATAAGTATCTGTAATTATTTCTTTTAACTCCCCGCTCCCTTATATTGGTAAAGCATACTTATTAATTATCAAAAATATCACAGCGGCACGATTATTTTGTACCAGGAAATATACCGGATCAGAAAACACACACACTTACTTTTATTTGAACCGGCACGCTTATTTTTTTAAAGTTAAACTATTCGACCTTGCTGACTTTTCTAGACGGTATTTGTTTTCGGCATAAAATAGTATAGGGTTTTATTACATCACACTTTGTAGTGTATCGATTTTTTAAAAAGTCATATCCCTTCAGGAGGTAGGCTGTCATGACTCTCTACGTTTTCCTTTTATTAATACCTGCGAACTGCCCTGATTGCTCCTGGGAAAATTAGTGAGGTTGTTTAGTATTGACTTTTCAGCGGTTTTGAATTCAGAATTGTTATTGGCGTTGGTTAGTTGTCCATTTTGCTTTACGATTCGCTTATAGCTTTGGCGGGAAAAAGAGAACATCTACGCCTGAATGAACGTAATAGCCACGGTCGGAATTTGAACTCTGTATACCGATTCTATTTTCAATGCTGATAACTCTTGCGACCCCCGACTGGCTTACGGCCATATTCCGTTGGAACACCGGTTAAGCAATGTCAAGCCCGGTCCAAGTGATCGTTTGGGAATACCAAGTGCTGTAAGCTTGGGTGTGTGGATGGTATGGCTTATGGCTATACCGCATGGAAACACAAGTTCTCCCGACGATCACTGAAGTTAAGCAACTTCAAACCTTGTTCGTACCTAGATAGGGGACTGCTTGGGAATACATGGGGTTGTAAACATTAATGTACGTATGAACTTTTCAAAATTTACTTAATATTAATCATAATTAAGTAATCGAGTCTAGAAGAATCCTCAACAGAATGCAGAAAGCACTTGACGGCCGTTTCGTCCTATATTTGAGACGCATCAGCAGTGCGCATCCACTACCGAGAATTGAAACCCGGACAGTTACAGTTTAACAGGAGATAACTGATAACTGACACCAATTAAACATGGCACATGAAACTAGAACAGTCTACCCCAGTGAACGAAATAAAGGATTCAGTTCGACATTCCAACCACCTGAAGAACGCTGGAGCGTACAACGGCTGAAACGTCATGAATATGGCCACGAATAATGTAAATAGCGTAAATAGTTGAAAAACCTCATCACAGAAATAAAAGACACGTGAAGCGCCCCAACGAGAATTGATCTCGCCAGTGCCGTGGATAAAAACTCAGATTTAGAAATCAGAGAACCGAGTTCTATTCCAGTCGGAATACCCTGGGGAAAGTTATAAATCCACCCCGTCACCCCAACTGTTATGACTTGGATGAGCAAATTATTATTACCGACCCCAAATCTTAAAATATATTTGTTGTGAGACCGATACTTGCCTACATCATGGACTCTCCCAGTACTATATTATTATGTTGTTGTGGAGTTATTTCCACAATAGAACTTGTAGTCGGACTAAATGCGTCCTAAATGGAGTAAACGTACAGAAACGTTAGGAACTTGTAATAAAGTGTTACGCAGAGTAATCGAGTTGTGGTTGCTGATCACTTCCTTCTCTCGACTACCTACTGACTCTTACTTATAATAGGTGGGAGAGTCTATTACCTAGACTAGGTGTCCTTCACTATAACATATGTGAATGGTAGTATCATGGGAGGAGTAGCACCAGTAATGCGCAGCCGCGTACGATACCAATATCGGACACCACTGGATAGTAAGCTCTGCTTACACTATTCTTTGTAACTTTTCGGTTTAATATATCTTTCTTACCTCTAACCCGTGTTCCGTGTTTTCCTTCCGTTGCCCCTACTTCGGGTCCACATCACTATTTAAAAAATGTCTAGCTTAAAATTGCTTACAAAAGGTTGATAATCCGCAAGACACAACTCAGTCAGTCAACGTCTCCTAACATCAATGCGTTACTATATTTAGAATAAATGAACAATTATATTAGAACACAATGCAAGTTTTCAAAGATATTTATTTGGTTTGATTTGTTTTGTTTTACGGTATATCAACCTCAATACCTTTTTTTAATGCTGAAGATTTTTATTTGCTACTCATATTTCTTTAACAAAAATATATTGCTGGTGATATTTTTATTTATTTTTTTGATGATACTAAAACCTAGTTTATTAACTATTTTCCCATAGCAGGGACCCTAACAGGTGCTACCACGCCAGGTCAGGGTGGACCTGGGAACACCAGCAATTAAGAGGTGGTTCCACACTCTTCAGAACCTCCTGATCAGTGGCCTTGCTGTTGGATGGAGTTTATCTTCTTACTCAGGACGCGGATGTAGTTTATCGTCATACCCAGTACGGGACATTTATTTATTTCCCGAATGAGAAAAATTTGCCAAACGTGTAACTTGAAAGATTTAGTAACTGTGTTCTCTCAGAGTAGTTGAATATTGATCTCCCCATTTCCTCATGACATGTGATAATGCTATATTGTTTAATCAAGCGAGTATAATTTCAACAGCACCGTTCGGACACCAAGTTTTGTCAAGCCCCGATGAAGCGTTACTCTCGCAATGACTCACCGTGTTTTGAAAGTCAATTAGGCTTCAAATCCACTCCAGAACTCTAGTGAAACTCATATATTCAATCCATTGCTAAATAATCTGGAAAAAAATAGTCGGTTCACTACATCATTCCAGGAATCATTCGTCTATGCATGAATATCTATGAATAATGTTGCCACATCTTGTCTGGTGACATGGCTATATATTTAGACGTCCTTGATAAAATCCTAAGAATATTTGCAAATATCATTTGCCCAGAAAAGGAATCTCGGCTTCAGTTACTTTTCCTTCCCTGAGCCATTTCTATAAATATTTTCATGATAATAGCTCTGATGAACTTTCCTCTATGGTACCCAGACTTTATTAATTTAAGCGCAGTACTAGATTGACGGATAGGTCTCACCATTTTACAGTTGATATGGCCAGATGTAACCGTAGGTTCTATTCTAACAGTTTCTTCTCTGGCACTTCTCGCTTGTGGTACTCTCTTCCGTCTTCTTTCTTTACAGTCAAGTTTCATCTTCAAAAATTAAAATGCAATTAAAATCAATCATTATTCGCTGACTTTTCAATTCCTGTTTTTTTTTTTTAATTTTCTCTCTCCTTAATAATGATTTTGTCTCATATCGTCTAACATTCAGTAACTCCTTGTGTCTTAGTAGTGTTATTGCCTTGCTTGGGGTGACATGGTTTCAGAAAGTACCTGGCGCCTTCTGTCATATTATCATTTTATAAGATAAAGATAAGGCCACAAGTATTGCTGCCACATTTGGACTGAACCTACTCAATTTTCCCTTTCTAATTATGACAGCTTTCGAAATGGTTTACGCGATCTTGGAGTATGATTTATTCTTGTCTGTACAACCTCTTGACCACAGTTTTCGTCAGATCCTTTAGTTCCTGTATTTTCGACCTTTAAATCTGGTACACGACACGCTACACCCACGGAGTCGATTCACCATTATATCCCCCTTGTTCCTAATATAAGAAAGAAGTTGCACTCTGGCAGCTTTTATTTACAAGAACTGCTACGTTTTGGGAAAGACTCCCGCATGGATGCTTCCCTGTACACTTAAGACACTTTAATCTTAACCAGTTCCAATCAAGTATCAATCAGTATCTTTGTCCTCATCAAACTCCTTTTCCTGGAACTCTATATTCCCCTCATACCGTAGTCATCATTGCATTTCGTCTGTAACTCTATGCATTGAGCGGCTCTCCTTGCTTGCATTGGGGAATATCTAATAAAAGTTCCTAGCTCTTTTACGACAGTTGGTACATATCGCACAAGATATATCATAACTGGGGAATATTTAAAAACTGGTATCACTTAAAAGTATTACTTAGTTATCTCCACGAGAACTAAGTTGATACACATTGGAATGAACCTCACGCGTCTCAGTCCTACACTCTTACAATTGGGATATACTTGCTAACAGTTTTTAATTTTAGTTAACATCTTTATCAGCCTAGCAGTTTGGAAGAAATGACTTACTCCGTAACTGTTCGACCACAACCCGAAAAGTCAACCAAAACTGCAATATTTGTTCTTCGACTTGAACCTCGACTTCAGCAGCCTTTGGTCGTCTCATCTACCAAGCTGATACTTGGTACGTTGTTCTTTCTTCGACTTCATTTCTGTTCTCTGTCACGAAAACCAAATCTAAAAGTGTCATCCAATTGTCTGCAGTTTCTTTCAGGCATATTTGAATTTCGCGAAAGATTTGTGGTGCCTCCACATTTGAAATACGGACAATCGATTTTTGACACCAGCATTTTTACATGAGAGCTGGTAAAGGCCAACTCCTGCAGGCGCTCGAAGACATTCTGAACATTCGTGAATGGAATCCCAGAAGTCAAAGATATCTCAAAAGAGTCTTAAGTTATGCTTGTGTGTGCTTCAATGAAGCCATAGCTTACTGTAGGTAAAAAGTCGAGTGAAATTACTATTGTGAAAGCATTTGTCATTTGCCTGATTTAGTCAGAATGCAATGGGAGGTTTGTATAGTTTTTTTTCTTTCTCAAATGTTTAAAAGGAGGCGCATAGCAACTACGCACATCAACTATTGCATCATGTGAGTGCTTAAGGCTTATAGCCATAAGCACTAATTTTCAATAAATAGCATCTACACGTTTCAGTTTCCCGGGAAAAATGAATAAGACACTATATAGAAGTGTGAACTTTTCTCCATTACAAAAATAGCCAAATCAAAACATCCCTAAGTAGTAAAGAGATAAATATTTTATCAGTCATAATCACAAGATCACGTACCTTGTGGGAGTCTAAATAGGCGATATCTAGAAGTGAAAATAGTTTGTGCTTTGCAAATTTCAGAATGATGTGATACGTTTTCAATATCTGTCTATATCTCTTAGATAGCGTATTATGATTACTTGCATTATTTACGTTATTCGGACTGCTATCCTCATCTTCATTGCCATATTCACAACGTTTCGGCCGTTGTACGCTCCGGCCTTTATGTCTATGTCTTTCTATATATCTGTTTATATCTCTGAGATGAGCTATTATGATTACTTGCATTATTTACATTATTCGGACTGTTATCCTCATCTTCATTGCCATATTCTCATCCTTTCTCAAGGGCACATGACCCAGTGGATAAAGACGTTGGTTAGATACAGTGACTAGACCTAAAGAGTTGTGAGTTCAATACCAAACCACAGCAGTGGTGAACCAAAACTTGGAGAGATTGTGGGTGAATAGTTTGTTTTTGTTATGCACGTCGACGGTCACCAAAATGTTGTGTGGTTTTTCACTCACATCATAGCAGCAAAAAATATCCTTGTTTTCACGGAGATAAAAGCAAAGTTTAGAATGATGAAATATATTTTATTTATTCGTTTCTTATTTTTGTCATATATCGAGTAATCAAAAACGTAGTTTCGTCATCGAGAGAAGGGTGTCAATTTATATGGGAAATTTATCGTTGAACGTGAACTCCACAGACATGGTAGCCATCTTAATTATCTCAACAAAAACAGTTTCCAAAATACGGGATGGGGACAAAAAGACGACTATATTGCACATATAATTGTAGCGAATAATCTCCCTTTGATCAAACAAAAATAACAATGAAATAGTTATACATATATTCACAAGGATTTTTTTAAAATCACGTGACCGGCACGAGACGTCGTTAGGCGGGAAAGTGAATCATTCTCTCTTTGCTCGATGAAGTTATAGAATCAGGACACACAGTTTCATGCTCGTGACAATCACAAGACTAAGTACGAAAACCAATATGAATTTTTATACTTATTTGTTTGGTTGTCACGAGCGTGAAACTGTGTGTCTCTTTTTCTATAAATTCACGTGACTGTTTTTCTTTTTAAATTCTCGTGAATATTAACGATTATTTTCATTGTTATTTTTTCTTTGGTCAAGGGGAGATAACTTTTTGTCTCTCGTAACATATCTATAGTTTCCTGAAGAGGAACACAAATAAATCAATTGCTGATGTCAAGCGAACACATGAAATTATTTTTGAAAGAGAAAGGGCAATTTTGAATGACTTACAAAAAAAAACGTGTCTTTAATACAATCTTTTAAACCACAGGTTGTAACAAATCGAACACCCATTTAACCGATTTATGCTGGACAGATCCAATCATAGACGAGATGGCTCAGATAGGAATAGTCACCTTATCAGTTATATGTAACCCGTGTATATGGGGTCGCAACGAACCCTACAGCTTAGAGAATTCACAAATGTCAACCGGGAGCAATTTATCTTTCAAAAACTTCAGGACACGTATTGGAAGCTTGAAATTAATAGCTTTGGTTATATGAGACGATTCCACCGACCGCAATCTAATAGATTTCTCTTTATGTTCCCAAAATAGACTTCATTTTATTAACGTATTTATCAGAATTCAAGATTACCACCCGGACCGTTTATTTGGTTTAGTAGTCACAATAGATTTATTGTAATGTAAAACTTTTAGCACAGGAAACTGTTCACTTTGCCATGGAAAATCAAATCAGCCGATAAGAGAATCAGAAAAAGGGCGTGAACAAGATCATTAACCCGAACTCTTAGGGCAATAACTTTATCAGTCGGAACTGGAGGCGACTTCATGTGTTAGGCAAAACAAATTCTTCAAAATCTGAAAATACAACCAACCGGTCGAGCGAACCTAGTGGAATAGCAAAATCAAGCCGATGCAATCCTCCATTTGTCGGTTAATAAAATGGAGAGATTTATGACACTTTTATAGTTCGTAATTTCAGCATCAAATGCTTTACTAATGGGGAAACGTAGTTTTGCCTGATGAATAACATGGCGCTTTTCAAAGCGTAGATTAAATCCGCCACAAGGCTCTCTATGAATCATCAGCCTTCTTCCGGCATGGCTGATGTTAGCCTTCAGGAGAGTGACTCGTTTCGCCTTCTCGAGTTAACGTTCTCGGCTGACATGAAGTGGAAAAACTATATTGAATTCATTGCTAGGTTTACTAATAAGAAGTTTGGTTCACTATGTCGTTTGAGACAATCTTTCTCTCCAGAATCTATCATAGATATCTATAAGTCTACCATTATTCCACGCTTAGGATATTGCTGCCACATATAATTCGGTGCTCCTGCTATTTATCCATAGCGCCCTGATGAAATCCAAGGAAGAATCAGCAATATTATTGGTCCTAAACTGGCATTTCGGCTTCAGTCACTTTCCCACCGCCCTGTACCTTTTCTATAAATATTTTATGGTAATTGTTCGGATGAGATCTTCACTATGGTTCATGGGCTTATTTTTAAACGCATTACGAGACTCATCACTTTGCAGTCGAGTTGGAGAGATATACTTCTATGCTAACAGTTACTTTTCTCTCACTTCGCGCTTGTAGAACTCCCTTCTGGCTCCATGATTTCCAGCTAACATTAATCATCAAAAAGTTAAATGCAAAGTCAATCGCAATCTACTGTCCTCCTCGTTGCTCCTCTTTTGTTCTCGCTCTTCAGTAATGTTTCTGTTTTCTAATTCTTCCGCAGCCAGTAACCCAATGTGTCTTAGTGGCTTTACTACCTTGCATGGGGTAATCTCGATTAAAAAAAAAAATTTAACCATTTCCTCCCAAGGCAGCCAATATTGCCACTCAGACGCAAGGGCATACCGGGACTGAAACAGAATCCTATCTATATCTATATACACCAATTGTAAATTAAATTAGTACATATATATATATATATATATATATATATATATATATATATATATATATATATATATATATATATATATATATATATCAAAGTGTAGGAGAACGAACAGTAGGATTACAGCGTTCACAACATTAATATAAAAATAGTGCTCAATACACAAAGTAGAGCCGTAAATATTTATTTATCTTATGCATTGTTACATTAGAACATGCACATATCCACTACAAAATTGTACATGTTTGTTTCAACGTCACATACATAAAAAAATTAATGATCAGAATTGAATCAGACCAGGAAACAGTTGTATTAAAATGCTCAATACACCTGTGAAAAAAATAAAATAAAAAATAACATGTAGAGCTTTCAATTTAAAAAATTAGGAGATCAGTTAAATCCGCTACCTTGGTTTCAACCTTACGGTATCCTCAGGCGATTTTTATCAAATGAACTCTTAACGCTTTGTTTAAAGAAAAAAACAATGAACGTGATATTTTTTTTTTAAATTAACCAACGCACGACGTTGGGTGTAATATAAATGGAAGAGGTGTATGTAAATAAGGAAGTAGAAGATGAAGAATGGGAAAGAGAAGAAAAGTAATGGTATTACATAAGTATTGGTGGGGGGGGTAATTGTAATATACATTTTTTTTATCCAGTCTCGTATGTGCTTTAGAGGAATTCCCTAATATATAAGCAAGGTCTGAAGACTTTGGATTTCTGGTTCAAAAGGATCTTTAGATCTAGAAATGCCATAATTGCTAATTTTTCCTGTTGGCAGAGGTTGCAAATATTGTTGTGGTTGTTATACGTCTTTGTCTAGTGCAATCGGATTCCTGTTTTTTTCCCCTTTTAAATTCAACACATTGTCAGCTAGTTTGGTACAGCACTTAAACTTGTTAGTTTGAATGATGACCTATGATTGTACCATCTACGTTTGAAAGTACCTTCAGTGCATCCTATGTACGTTTCATTTTGGCCATTAATATTTGTTACTTTTGCTCGTTTATTTCTTATCAGAAATGTTATATATATATATATATATATATATATATATATATATATATATATATATATATATATCGCATTCTTCATGCCTATCTCAGTTCTTTCACATCTTTATGTTCATAGCTATATGTCATTATATGTCTCGTTATATATCTCCATTTACTCACGTCTACTATCTATCTATCTATTTATCCATCTACATATATATTATTAGGGAACAATAATAAATGTATTTAAATAAAAAAATTAACACGATTAAAATTGTGGCGCGCGAACATGCGCACAAATGGATATATACATAGTAACACACACGCGCGCACACACACATTCATATATATATATATATATATATATATATATATATATATATATATATATATATATATATATATATATACTCGACTCTCCCGTCGAATTCGACGTATGAAGGTTAAGCAGATCAGTTCCTAGGAAACTGACGTCCCGACGCCAGCACATGGGATTTGATTATAGTGGTGAAGGTTTGTGCAGAACCAGCCACACTTTTTGAAGGGCCGAATACAGAAATTTGATGCACTACGTGCCACAGGGTTCCCCAAACAAAGCATCGCAGGTTTTGAATTCAGA
>OZ038512.1:36435140-36467640 GCA_964036315.1 Acanthosepion esculentum
AGATCTTGCTGACAGTCATAAATTTAAAGCCATAACATCAAGTCCTCATTATCCAGTAGCAGAAGCGAAAAACGCTGTTAAAATAGCCAAGATTTTGGAACAAACACATTTCAAACATTAACAGCATACCGGAGTACGCCAATTCAAGACACAGATGCCAGTCCCACTGAATTAATTATGGGAAGGAAATTAAGAACCATATTACCTTTACATCCCAAAATTTTTTTACCAAAATTCTCCGATTTCACACAAAGAATGGAGAGAGACAAACTGGCATAAGCTGGAATGGGAAATAATTTTAACAGATGTAATAGTGCTAGAAATTTACCAATTCTAAAATAGAATAAAATTAGATTAAGAGAAATATTGGAACTCTGAAGGAACGGTCAAGTCAGCAGACACTGACAACAGGTCATATATTGGGACAATTAATCAAGGGTATTTCCGAAGAAATAGGAAAGATATTTCATTTTCAACTTTTGAAAATAGACTTTTGAGAAATAAACCAGTAAGTGATCATTACAAGTATCTTCAAACAAATAATAATACTAGAAAAAGTACTGGAAAAACAAGGCGAGGGCGAAAACTCAAACTGCAAAATATCTGTTTGATTTCAGAAAGCGAGTGAGGTACACAATTAATAAAGAAAATAAATTATCTTCGGAAGGGGAATGTTATAAAATCTTCAATACTGCTGATTATGCTGATGGCTATAAGCAAGTTCGGTCTCACCAAGAATGCTGGGATCAAGACGGGTCCAGCAGGCATTTTGATTAACTAAATTGTTGAGATTCCAACGTCTCGTCTCGTCTCTGTGACACTTCGACTTTTTAGCAGCCACATATATCTTATCTTCCCACACTAAGCCCTTTTGAACAGGAACTTTTAAGTCTTAAGCCGCTTTTAATCGGAAAAATAGAGTATTGTTTTCTTTCATTTCGTATGGAAATTCTATTGCATGTTTGATTTGTTTAGTTTATCTAAAAAGACCAACTGTATTTGAATAAATTCCGCGCGAAACAATCTTCGGACAATCCACAGTTTTTGAATAAATTCTGCGCTTCGCAATCTTCGGACGACACACTGTCTTTGAATAAATTCCACGTGAAACAATCATCGGACGACACACTGTCTTTGAATAAATTCCGCGTGAAACAATCTTCGGACGACACACTATCTTTGAATAAATTCCGCGTGAAACAATCTTCGGACGACACACTGTCTTTGAATAAATTCTACGCGAAACAATCTTTGGACGACCCATTGTCTTTGAATGAATTCTGCGCGGCGCAATCTTCGGACGACCCACTGTCTTTGAATAAATTCCGCGCGAAACAATCTTCGGACGACCCATTGTCTTTGAATTAATTCTACGCGAGACAATCTTCGGACGACTCGCTGTCTTTGAATAATTTCCGCGCGAAATAAATTCTACGAGGCACAATCTTCGGATGACCCACTGTCTTTGAATAAATTCCGTGTGACACAATCTTCGGACGACCCACTGTCTTTGAATAAATTCCGTGTGACACAATCTTCGGACGACCCACTATCTTGGAATAAATTCAGCCCGAAACAATCTTCGGACGACCCACCGTCTTTGAATGAATTCTGAGCGAAACAATATTCGGACGACCCAATGTCTTTGAACAAATTCTACGCGACCCAATCTTCGGACGACTCACTATTTTTGAATAAATTCAACGCGAAACAACCTCCGGACGACCCACTGTCTTTGAATAAATTCTGCGCGAAACAATCTTCGGACGACCCACTATTTTTGAATAAATTCAACGCGAAACAAACTTCGGACGATACACTGTCTTTGAATAAATTCCACGCGACACAATCTTCGACCGACTCACTGTTTTTGAATAAAATCTGCGCGACGCAATTCACGAAACGCAATTTTCACATAAAAATTTGCTTAGTTATCACTAATAAGCAATTTTTTCAACTTCGCCACGACGTTCCCCTTCCAACATAAATCCGCATCCACTGAAGTTACGCGGAGCACTGGAATTAAGCAAGCTGCAAACATTGAAACACAACAGTAATTCACATGTACACTTCGTCTACACTTATTCATTCAGACTGTGCTATACATTCACTCCGAATATAATTTCAGCACCCTGACAACGCACATACTTTCGGCGATTTTTCATCTGATAACATTTCAGAAATCACGTTCAACTTCAACCTGCGTCAACAATTTTGGACACTTTATTCAATTTATAACTTTTTACATATTAAACGTTTTCGTTCTTACAACTTTCAGTCTGGGTGTGGTATTTCGGAGTTAGCTCCTCCTTAATTCCCTAATTGTCCACTAGGGGACGCTCTCCCTACACTATAAATACTGGGCGACTTCTTGCATCGTTCTCTTTTTCACTTTGCATTTCAGCGAACACATCTACAATGTAAGCTTTCGCAAAAGATTAGCGTCTTCCCATTTGTGGGAGACCCCGTGAACATTATACACACACATACACGTACGTACGAACATTCACCAAAATACAAAATCTTTACTCACAAACACAAATGTTGATGTCTTTGTCACTTGTGAATTTGTTGTTTAATACATATATTTGTTGATATTATATATATATATATATATATATATATATATATATATATATATATATATATATATATATATATAACGGTCTTGTTTGTTTCCTTAATGTTTCTTTATGGTGGATTCAAATTTCTAAATCCGCCATGTTCTGTTACTGGACCTTCTAGCAGGAACAAACAGCACGTGTTTCTAATTCAACAACACTCAAACCTAACGGTCCTCTACATACATGACAACACTACACTCCAAGAATTTGAATATATTAAAAATACTTTCAAGTTTCTCCAATACACTATTTTATATTCAATACGAATCAAAAGGCCCATATAATATTCCAACATTGACAAGCGCCCCCTTCTGACAAACCAAACGAATTAAAAAATATATCGTTCTACCCACTAACTCTATCAAAACTGCTATTGAAAAAAAATCATCTAAACTCAACATAAAATTCATCGCAACTGCGTGTAAAGCAATAAAAGGCGTAACCAATAAAAAACAAGTCAAAACTTGAAGGACGAATTTACTCTATCACCTGTAAGGGTTACCAGAAAAAATATATTGGTGAAACCTCAGGAAGTTTAAATGAACACAAAAGGGTCATTTAAAAAAACAACATACTAAACGAATTAGTTGCTCAGTGTAACGAGACTGACCGCAATTGTGACATAGAATATGCTACTCTAATTCACTAATTAAGACGAAAATGTTTAGAAAGTGTTTTGATTAATGTTTCATCCACAGTCAATTTGCGTCCATGTTCTTGCAATATTTCACCTTTTTTGCCAGATCTTCTGTTATCACAATGTGAGTTATTTAATAACAAAGAAGATGGAAACAAAAACAAAAGAAATCTAAATTAAAATGACTAGATTATTTACACAAAGCACATAACAATATTATCTTAAATTTAAAGTTCCTAAGCGTTTCTTGCTTATGCGCATGTGCAGTCGCGTCAACGTAAACAAACTCCATATCTCATTCTCTGAGGAAGCTTTAATAAAAGTGAAACGTGTTAGACTGATAAACGTTTCCTATTTGTTCTTTATCTTATCATTCTATCGGATTCCGATCCATACATGATCTCCATTTGATCCCAGTTCATCTTGTCTGGACATCGAAACTACTTCAAAAGGACAACATCATTCACTCCATCTCTCATTCTCTGATGAAGCTTTAATAAAAGTGAAACATGTTAGATTGATGGAGTACTACTGGACGAAATACATCACATGAAACCACTTTTACTTTGGCTGTCATCTTCCCTTATATATATATATATATATATATATATATATATATATATATATATATATATATATATATATATATATATATATATATTAGAATTGGACATAGTCCGACAATTTATTTAAAGACTTTAAATAAATTGTCGGACTATGTCCAATTCTAAAATATATGACGTCATTTGTTTACATTTGATACGCTAGAGCAGATATGAATAGAAGAGATTCATGGAAGATTTAAGTTTAAAGATAGTAAAATCGACCTTGCTAACCAGACGCTCATCTGTGGCCGAACGGTTAAGGCACATCACGCGAAATGATGGTTCCGTATAGGATACAGGTTCGATTCCTGTCGGAGAGCGAAAAATTTCTATGAAAATTTCTCGGACATTCAGGCAAATTCGGTAAATGTTATTTAATACTGTTTATTATAAACAGAGCATTTGCTTAAATACATGTATCTATAAAAAGAACTTTAAACATAATATAAATGTCTTTATATATATATATATATATATATATATATATATATATATATATATCAAATATGTGGTGCAGTTTAATTTACATTACAGCAAATCATCATACAAAATGTATGTTAATGATATAAAATGATGAATTCACTTCGCTAACTAAAGGTAGTACTTGCATATTTTTTAGATCTAATACAGTTTATAATTTTAAAAAAAGGATCATAGCATTCATCGATTGATTAGTATGTTAATGAATCTTTAAAATTTAGTTTGCGAAGGGATTTCCCCATTTTATATCATTAACTTTATTAATTTACTTTTTGTATGAATTATTTGTTGTAATATATATATATATATATATATATATATATATATATATATATATATATATATATAAGAAGAAATATAGTCTTAAAGTGTGCTATATTCATGGGATAAAGTGCTCAATATCAGAGATAGAGCGTGTGTAAATATAAAAGAGAACATAGAAGTCATCACTTAGAGGCGACAGTCTGTTTCATGCTAGATGCAATCCTCAGGCCTGACGATTGCATCTAGCATGAAACAGACTGTCGCCTCTAAGTGATGACTTCTATGTTCACTGATATATATATATATATATATATATATATATATATATATATATATATATATATATATATATATGTTAAACGAAACCGAATGATATAATGGTAAGTTCTAGAAGGCAGTTGTTAACAGCCAGTCTTCCGAGGCACAAGCAGTTAACGCAGGCGACCCCAAGATCAGCTTCCCGGCCCAACACACATTCTACATTACATTAACTATCTACCGATGAGTATTCTCCGATCATTTGTGAATATCTAGCTCCAACAACTGGCCGCTGGCATTCAATGTCTCGCAAACAAAACTAGTGGCGTTCCATCATAATGGCGCGGAAGCAGAATATTCATCGAGGCAATTAGCATGGAATCCCCGTGCTTTTGATACCCTGATAGGCGTTCAAGGCACGGGCCACCCAAGACCTTATGTGGAACTTGTACATACGGTCATTCGCTAGAAGATGCAGGTAAAAGTTTCGGTTCCCTGTACCGCATCAGTAAGTACCTGATTCCTCCTGCTATCCTCTACCTTTACAAGAGCCAGACCCGGTCGAAAATGGAGTACTGCTGCTATATATTTGCAGAAGCTGTGCGGTCATCATTTTTCCAATAATCGGTAGAGTACGAAACCGTATCCGCGTCCTTGTGGGTGACGAATTATAATCCCTATTATAATCCGTTTTTCACGGACGAAACTCTCTGCTCATTCACTTTTTCTTATGACTCGCCATGCCATTCACATTGTAGAATAACCATCTTTATTCAGTTCGTATTCCATTAGTGAAAGGTAAGTGACACTCGCGCATATTTTCCCCCCAGGAACAGCTGCATTGTGCAACCGACTACCAAGATGACCCTTCGCTCATCACTACAATCTTGACCTGTTTAAGTCTAGAGTCAGCCGTTATCTTCCCTATATATCTTCAAAAATTGTGTCTCTTGCTCTGTAGCCATCTATCTTGAGTAGCTTTGTACGGGATAAAAATCATTGTAAAAATTGATCTGAAAATAATTTACTTTACTGTAAGAACGTCTCATTTTAGAACTTCTCATTCAACTGTTATCATTTTTACGCAATGTTCTTTTTGAAATAAGATATCACTCTCTAGTTGTATATCACCTTTAAACGGAAGATAGAGGTTGAATTAAGATGTACACACCACACGAGAGAAAATTCTTTTTTTTTTTCAGTTTGATTACACGCAGAAACTATAAAAATGGGAGTTAAACTCTTTCAGATAAGAAAAAATAAAGAATAAACGGAAATAAAAGTTACATTCGTAAATATAAAATTTTTGTAACGGTGGGATATTGCTTGTAGCATTCCACGTACAATGCAGTTATGCATTTTCTCACCAAATTATCACCATTTTCACCTCTGTTTCCTCTTCGGGAAATATGCATGCAGACACTGCAATGTCTTTGGCTTGCAATTCTAGATTTATTGGCAGACAAATACTCCAGAAAACGTTGTAACCTCACGAAAAATTTCAGTGTTTTTTTTTGGTTTTTTTTTAAGCGTATCACCCCAAGCAAGGCTGGAGGCCACTATCACGCAAGGGGTTATAGAAGGGTTGGAGGAAGAGCAGATAGGAGTGGTAAAGGAGAGGATGTGGAGAAAGAGAAAGACAGTGGGTCGATCAAGGCAAGGGGGGTTACAGAAGATTTGGAGCGAGAGCAGATAGGAATGAAAGGTGAAAGGATGTGGAGAAGGGAAGTGGATAGATCAAGGCAACTGGAGATGTCGATTGACGCTACACTTAAACCGTTGGAGATTGTATCTGTCAGGGAAACAGTAATAGGGAAGGGAGTTCCATAGGCGAGATGTGCGAGACATTGGAGTAGAAGAGACGTCTACATCTAACAGTTTCAACGGTGAAGGGGTGGGAACGGGATGCCAGCCTCGTAAGACGTTTAAATTCATGAGGCCTAGGAACAAGCGAAAGCAGCTCCTCGGAGCAATTACCGTGAAAGTATTTGTAAGAAAGACAGAGCGAGGCAACATCGCGTCTGTGAGAGAGCGACTGCAGACGAGATGACAGATCAGGGCCAATCACATTGCATATCCGTCTCTGGATCTTATCAAGAACCCTGAGGCAAACAGCAGGGGCCTCAGACCATATATGGCAGCAATACTCCATGCAAGGGCGAATGGTTGATTTATAGACTTGGAGGATCGATTCCGGGGAGAGTTCTCCTTGTCTTGTTGCCTTATTCATGACATTTCGGCCGTCCTTAAGGTGATTGGGATTTCGATTCGAACCCTTTATTTCGCCCACTGATGTAGATTGTTCTAGTTCCATGCGCCATGCCTCTCCTGGATGTTTCAGTATCAGTTATTTCCCTTTAAATCAACTTTTCAATGTTTTATTCATCTCTGCTGTAGCCAGGTATTGAACGCGCAACTTATTGGGCCAAGTTACTAGATTACCGACGCTTTTATCCGCTGGTCCACGTTACCCTTGGGAAATAATTACAATACCTCTTCTCAGAAATATATTCAGTTTAATTAAAACTATAGAAATTAGTACTTAAACTCTCTCAGAAAATAAAAAATAAAGAATAAATGAAAATGAAACAAAGGTTAGTTTCGTAAATTTTATATTTTTTAACAGTGAGATACTGCTTCTAGTATTCCATGTATAGTGCAGTTATTCACGACGTATCGGCCGTTGTACGCTTTGGCCTTCTTCAGGTGATTGGAATTTCGAATCGGAGTCTTTATTGCGTCCGCCGGGGTAAATTGTTCTAGTTCCACGTGCTATGCCTCTTCCGAATATCTCACTATCAGTTATTTCTCTTTTAACTCAACTTTGCAAGATATGTTTTAACCTCTGAAGCAGCCAGGTAACTCACAACTCGTTGGCTCAGGTTACTGGGTTACTTCAGTCAACGCTTTTATCCTAACAATGTAAATAGCGTAAATAGTTACAATACCTCATCTCTGGAATATAGACAGATATAGTAATTAGTAGTGATTTAGACGTGAATCATAAATGAACGACTCCCGAATCGTTGGTAAAAGTTTACGACCGGAGATCATCAACAGATGATGTTCGGTAATCTCCAATCTACAACCTCATTTGATGATGCCTCCTGTTTAAGGATTAAATATTTTAACAAATGCTTCAAAAAATTAATTTAAAAATATGAACTCTTCCGGAATCTGTTTATATTTCTGAGATGCGGTATTATATATACTATGTACATTATTCGGACTATTGTCCTCATCTTTGTCGCCATATTTATTACAACGTTTCGGCCGTTGTACGCACCGGCCTTCTTCAGGTGTTTGGAATGTCGAACTGAACCCTTTATTTCGCTCACTGGGGTAGACTATTCTTCCAGAATCTTTAGCTACATTACAATTTGTTTCCTTACAAGAGAAAAGTGATTCGATGATAGACATCCAGGTAGCTGATTTTATTTTATTTTTTAACAGTTTATTTGTAAAGGTAAGAATTCCTCCTGTTAACAAAACGGTACAAAATGATAAGAAAAATATTTTCAGAGGATTATAGCAAAATTCAGACACTGAAAAGATTGTAATGTTTCGTTATCTTTGTTTTTCTTTAATGAAACATTGTGGGAAAATGAAGCAGAATACATATATATATATATACACACACAGACATGACAGAATTGAATAGACACCAAGATAAATTTTATTTCTGATTTTTTTTAATAATCAAGATAAATTAACTTAGATTATTTGATTAAAATTGCAGATAACAATACTGGAACATGCCACGAACCAAAGGAGCATCAGACCTATCCGAATTTCAACAAGGACGTATCGTGTGCCAACATGAAGGTGGTTTTAGTCAAAGAAAAATATCTGAAAATCTTTCAATACCCCTTTCTACTGTCAATAGAGTGATCATACAATTCACCAGAGAGGGCAAGAAGTGTACAAAACCTCATCCAGGCCGCCCTGGGCCCTCTGAAAGAACCATGCGTCTTGTCAAAAGAAATGTTGAACAGGATCCACTTTGCAAGACCTCTGACATAGCAACAGAAGTTGATGTCAGTCCCAGAACAGCTGTCAGGTATCTTCACAAGCTGGGCTACTATGGCAGAGCTGTGAGAAGGAAACCACTTCTCCGTCCAGCCAATATCAAACGCAGAAAGGATTGGGCACATGAGATGGTGGAGAGAAATGTGACCTTTTGGACCACTGTCATTTTCTCAGATGAGTCAAGATTCGCATTATTTTCTGACAGTGGAAGAGTATGGGTATGGAGACTCTGTAGTCAAGAGTTTGATTTAAAAAGACTGCAGCTATTGGTGAAACATGGGGGCCTTTCAGTAATGGTATGGTCGCTCAGAGCTTGTGAAGTGTGAAGGAAACATTAATTCAACCAAATATGTTTCTATATTAAAGAAAGGGCTCCTTCCAATATTCTCAAGTAGTAGAATGAGCAAAGTTGACTCCCTATTTATGGAGCTCCATGTCACACTGCTCAAGCAACGCAACATTGGTTGAGACAAAATGGGATCAATAAACTTCCATGGCCAAGTCATTCCCCGGATATTATTGCTATTGAACACCTTTGGGGCATATTAGATCGAAAACTCCGCAAAAAGAACAGGAAGCCATCTTCTAAGCCCAAACTTTTAGGATTATTGCGTGAAACATGGCAAGAAATCCCTCAAGATGATATTCGTGAACTCATTTCTAGCATGCCTAGAAGGGTCCTTGCATTAAAAAAAGCAAAAGGGATGTCAACCAAGTATTAGTTATTAAATTTATGACCATTCATAATTACTTCATTTGTATAAATTACTTGTTTAATCAAATAAACGGTTTCTGTGAGCGTCTATTCAATTCTGTCATGTCTGTTTATATATATATATATATGCATATATATATATATATATATATATATATATATATATATATATATATATATACATATATATATATATATATATATATATATATATATATATATATATATATATATATATATATGATGTCGGAATCCTACTGATTTGCTCGAACCGAGTCTTAAAATGATAAAAGCTTAGCGATGTGGTTGCTGGATTAGCCGAAAATAATTTTATATATTATAACCAGTATAATATAGATAAAAATATAATTAATAAATGTAAATGCTGTAAATTCTGCAGAGGCTGAAAGAGGAATTACTGTGATGAACATTATTTATTCTGAGAAAATAATTCGTGTTAAAGTTAAAAATGTAGCAAATCTTCTAGATATATATTAAATTACATTGGATGTTTGGGACTGCAGCCATTAGATTCGAATGTGGCTAAGAAACTATATCACAACTGTTGATATTAGAGTCAAAAAGCATCACGCTAAACAGAAATATGATGAGAACAGAATTTCAATTAGGAAATATCTTAAAGAGGTGTTTTGTATTGAATTATCAAAATGGTTTATTTCTTTTTGATACTATAAAGTGATTTTTTACCATTCTCTGAAAAGAAAAGTAGTAGAATAGTTTCCTAAAGATTACCTGCATTTATAGAACTAGTTCCTTCATTATATATATATATATATATATATATATATATATATATATATATATATATATATATATATATATATATATATAAAGAAAGAACAGTAAGATATATAATCCGGTGTTCTTATAGATATTTTTATTTTTACACAATAGTGCTCAATGTAAATTTACAGAGCATTAATATTATAAATTAATTGATTTGAAATGTTTTTTTAGCTACACAGTAATAAACATGTTTCAAAAATGGAAGCGAAAAGCTTCGAATTTAATTTTGTTATTAAATTAAAGACATTGGTTCCATTTCATCGTCAAGCGAATTTTGGAGTAACTTATTTTTAAATTTAGTTTTAAAGGCACGGCAAAGATTCATAATTCAGTGTTTCCAAGGAGATAGAGAAATCCACTGACCTAGACAAGGGGTGGTAGCGTGTTCAATTTCAATTTTTGTTGTATTAGTTAATAGTTACATTCGAAATGGGGGTTATGTTTAGGGATGGGTAGGGATGTATTCTGATATCCGCTAAATGCATGTCGTCTGATTTTTTTATAAAAAAATTTATTGTTATCGGCAAAAAATTCCTACGGCATTTTTTCTATTTGTATACTTAAAGATTTTTGGGGATGTTTAGGCTATATATATATATATATATATATATATATATATATATATATATATATATATATATATATATATATGATGTATAAAATTACTTTTACAAAATTTAGGGCAGGTTCCTCACTCTAAAACATGTGCAAAAGTTCATATAAACATATGTCCGCAAATCCTTCTTTTTAGAGTCAATAATTGTAAAGAAATTTTACGGGAGATGATGTTTTGTTGCCATTGGACTAAGTTACATTTGTCATTCGTGTACATTTGTGGCTAGTCTGTCGTCAATGTTTAACATGTGTAGTAGTGAGTTAATTGAGAAGTGTTCCGTTCAACAGTGGTTGGATATTCATATCGTGATCAGTCAGATATTAGTTTTACATATGGGCGCCCGAATGGTAATGGACGTTAGGCTGCACGGCTGTATCTGATTGCGTTTCCAGGCCGAAGACAGCCGAGCCATCCAAACCTTGGTGTAGTTTATCGTCGCGTTGCTGAGACAGGATCTGTGGCACCACAGACTATGTATCGAGGAATATCCGCTCGTCCGCCTGATTACGAAGACCCAGATATCAAAACACATCAAATGGCCCTAACATGTCGTACATCCTATAGGATCACTTCAAAAGCAGCTCCTGTATCCGTATCAATAGCAACGTATACAGGATCTTTCGCCCTCTGATCACTCACCATGGGATAACTTTTGTCGATGGTTTGTTTCACAAACTGCCAATCCGCTGTTTGTTTCTTCAGTCTTTTTCATAGGTGAGGCAACATTTGCAAGAGATGGAATAACAAATTTATACAACCGACATTTGTGGGCAGTTCGAAATCCCCATTATAATATACAGGCTCGATAGCATCAGTTTACGATTAATGTGTGGGCTGGAATTATAGGTGACTGTCTGGTAGGACCATATGTTCCCCCAGCACATCTTAAAGAAGCTCTCTACTTTATTTCGAACTGACTTCCAGTTCTTCTAGAGGATGTACTCCTTCTAAAAGGAATACGCATGTGATTCATGAATCATGGGGTTAGAGGACATTTTAGTCGCATTGTTCGCGATTCACTTGCTGTCATCTACCATGACAGATGGATAAGGAGGGGATAACTGGTTCCACGTCCTGCACGTTCCCCGATGTCATTACTTTAGATTTTTATCTGTGGGGCCATAAAAAATGGTTTATACTGCAGACAATAATAATGTAGAAACCCTTCATCGACGTGTCAAAGGGATCTGCGAAGCCACTCGACACCGTATGGGAGTATTTGAAAGGGTCCGCCAGTCAATGATCCGACGGGTGCATACGTGTGTAGAAATAAACGGAGGGCATTTTTAACATTTGTTATGGGTTGGTGTGTTGAGGTAAAACCATGGCTTTTTGTACATATTTTAACCCGCCCCCAAGGTTTGTAAAAGTATTTTGTTACACCCTGTACATATATATATATATATATGTGTGTGTGTGTGTGTGTGTGTGTGTGTGTGTGTGTGTGTGTGTGTGTGTGTGTAGAAATCTTGTTAAAAACTTATTGAGCATAGCAATGTCTTTTCCCAATAAACAAAGCGATAAGATGTTTTTCATTTTTCTCCTTAACTGATATTAGATAAGTTTCAAACAAAAAACGAGGTTTCAAATGCAAAAATTGCATCCCAAAAGAAATTTGTGCTTTTCGAATTTTCTATTCACTTGGAAATATAGACAAGGAGTTATGGAATATAAAATATTAATATGAATCGAGTAAAGAATTAAAACTATATCTCGCCCCTTTCAAAACGAAGAAACAATAGCTTTTTACTGCAGTCAGGCAAAACAATTCATTTTAAGACATTTTTATGTTTATACATTCTTTTTTATAGATAAAACTATTTAAGTAAATGCTCTGTTTATAATAATCTGTTTTTAAACTACAATTCTCCATGATATGAATGTACGAGAGAAAATCACGGAGAATTGTAGTTTAAAAACAGTAAAATCGAAACGCTCCTCTGTGGCTCAATCGGTAAAAGCACGTCAGGCTATATTACGGTCGTGTAGGTTACAGGTTCGATTCCTGCCGGAGAACGCATATTTTCTATGAAAATTTCTCGGACATTCAGGCCGGTAAATGTTGTTAATACTGTTTATTATAAAACATAGCATTTACTTACATATTTGTATCTATAAAAAAGAATGTATAAACATAAAAATGTATCAAAAATAATTGTTGGACTTTGTTCATTTCCTAATTCATTTTATACTTATCATTCGATAGAAATTCGATTGAAATTTCTAAGGCACATAACGAGGAAAGCGTGCATGGGGAATTTGATACTCACAATTAAATTTGAAAGCAAGAAACACCGAGGAAAGCAACGAATACGCTTCTTCTTCTATGTGTCGTGTTCCTTCACGACCTGGGCGATAATGGCTCTCCACAACTTCTTGTCGTTTGTAACTCTTAGTAAGTTTCGTCTTTTTTGCTATCTTTCCTAATCCCTGTTCTGACAACCATTAACGTATTAGGTTATTCGCTGATTTTTTTTCTATTCTTCTTACTTTCAATGTCGTGTGAGTATCAAATTCGCCAATCCGTCTATCCTCATTATGCACGTAGGGAATTTCAACTGTATCTTACTGATTCTAAGAATAAATAATTTCCATTTACCTTAAAACTTCGTCGTTGCTCACATTTTCAGTACATTGTATTCTCAGCAGTCTTCTGTATAGCCATATTTCTGTTGTCTAAAGACACTTCTCTATCTGTGCTGAGATTGTCCAGTATAAACTGTAATATAGGGGGACAGATATGACGGCAGTTCAGTATTCTTTGTCTTTGCAAAGGTAAGAATTCATCCTCCTGCTAATAAAACGTTACGAAAAGATAAAAAATACAATCTGAGTAGTATAGCAAAATTCAGACACTGAAAAATATGGGGAAACGTAGCAGAGTGCTTCAAGTTGCTTTTCTATATATATATATATACACATATATTTTGAGACATTTTTATGTTTAACATTCTTTTTATAGATACAAATATTTAAGTAAAGGCACTGTTTTACAATAAACAGTATTAAACAACATTTACTGGCCTGAATGTCCGAGAAATTTTCATAGAAAATACTCATCCGCCAACAGGATTCGTACCTGTATCCTATACGGAACCGTCATATAGCCTGACGTGCCTTTTTACCGATGCGGCCACAGAGGATCTTTCTTTTGGCAAATTCGAATCTACTGCTTTAAACTTTAATCTTCCATGATTGTTGTTTAATACTATTTATTATTATATACAGAGCATTTACTTAAATATTTGCATGTATAAAAAGAATGTTAAAAATAAAAATGTCTTAAAATAATTGTTGGACTTTGTCCATTTCATAATATATATATATATATATATATATATATATATATATATATATATATATATATATATATATATATATATATAATACAATCTTCAAAAATTTAAATGTAATATCAGTTGCGATCTTCTATCTTTTTGACTCCCTTTTGTCCTTTCTTCAATTCTCCCTATACTCAATTTTTTCTCTCACTTTCACTGCCTGTAACCACCTACATACTAGTGAAATTTCCACCTTGATTGGGGTAAAATGATTACATATATATATAGTGTGACCCCAAAAAATGGGAATTTTTGAAGTGCGTATTGCCAGACATGAGCAAGTGGAAACACTGCGAGACAGTGACCTTGAGCAAGTAAACATTTCGCCATTTTAGTAACGAGAATGAAATTCACAGTATCCCAGCTGAGATGTTGCAGCAGTCAATGAGGAATCTCAACAGCAGATTTCAAGAATGCATTCGTACAGGAGGACGCCATCTACAGGACGTAATTTAAAAAAAATGAAAATTCCCTCATTGTTTCTTAAATATCATGTTTTAAGGTTTCAATTACTATGAATTAAATATTTTTCTTCCATCACTCTTGGTTTTATTGGATTGTTAAAACGTTCCCGTTTTTTTTTTTGTGGGGGGGTCACCCTGTATATGTAAAAGAACGAAGAATATACTTACAACGTTCAAAACATTAATTTAAAAAAGGGCTCAATACAAAAGTAGAAAAATCAATATTCATTATACACTGTTACATTAGAACATGGAAATATCCATTACAATATTGTACATTTTTGTTTCAACGTTAAAATCAAACGTTTCTTCAGATGACTAACAAGGATATATATTTCGGAGTACCGTATCTGTCTATATTTCTGACCAACGGCACCAATGGCACAGTGAAAAAACCGTTGGTTAGATCCAGTGACAGGACCCAAAGTGTGTGAGTTCTATACCCGGTTAAGGCAGTGGAGAACTTAGAGAGGGGAATAAACAGGAGATAACTGATAACTGACATCCATTAAACATGGCAGGTGGAACTAGAACAGTCTGACCCACCCAGTGAGCGAAATAAAGGGTTTAGTTCGACATTCCAACCACCTGAAGAAGGCCGGAGCATACAACGGCCGAAACGTTGTAATAAATATGGCGACAAAGATGAGGACAATAGTCCGAATAATGTAAATAGTGTTGGAGAACCGGTATTACGTAACAGTTCACTTCTCTTTACGTTTTTGTTTTTAATTAAATGTTCCTCTTTCTTAATACTTTTCTTTACTTTTGGAAAGCATCTTTCGCTATCCCAGTGCGCCTTCCTGAATTCAGTGCGACACTGTCTATTCTCTGTTAAAACACTTCTCAGATATTCAAATTATCGCACTTTTGTTTTGCTATCTCAAATTTGTAATATATATTTTGGACAGATCTTTTTGGTAACAACCATGAATTACGTCTCCTTGATGTTTAGTCCTTTCTTCTCAATTTCCTTCACTAATTTCAGTATAATTCTTGTAGTTTCCTTTCTGTATCTGCTATCAACATTGTGTCATCTGCATATCTTATGTTTGCTAAGTTTGTGGTCGCCAATAATAAACCCTGGTAGGACTTCTAGTTCTCTCAGAACTGCTTCCCTGAAATAAGTTGAATAAGTCCAATGGGATTATACATCCTCGTCGTACACCACTTTATCTTCTTGTATATTTACTGAAACCATTTTCTATCCTTATATCGGGGGATTTTCTGTCAGTATAGGTTCTGGATTATTTTAATATCCTTTCTATATAACTCAAGGTTACCTAGCAGTTCCAACAGTTTTCTTTAGTGTACTTTATTCATTTATATAGGGTGACCCAAAAAATGGGAACTTTTTAACCATCCAATAAAACCAAGAGTGATGGAAGAAAAATATTTAATTCATAGTAATTGAAACCTTGATACATGCCATTTTAGAAACAATGATGGAATTTTCATTTTTTTAAAATTACGCCCTGTAGATGGCGTCCTCCTGTACGAATGCATTCTTGAAATCAGCTGTTGAGATTCCTCATTGATTGCTGCAACATCTCAGCTGGGATACTGTGAATTTCATTCTCGTTACTAAAATGGCGAAATGTTTACTCGCTCAAGGTCACTGTCTCGCAGTGTTGCCACTTGCTCATGTCTGGCAATACGCACTTCAAAAATTCCCGTTTTTTGGGGTCACCCTGTATAATTCTAAAAGTATGTGATTTGTGCTTGTGTAGTGCGTCGTCCGTCCAGTTCTTAACGTTTTAAGTTTCTTTACACCTCTCTCTTTCCACCTGTCTGTGATTGCGTGCGCGCTTGCGTGGTGCGTTCTTTCTGCGCATAACGATTTAACTTAATCTGATTTAAATGAATAAGATTTTAAAAGATTTAAAAATACGATTTTTTATACAGTAAGTATTTTTATTCTTACTTTTTTCAAACAAGTAAATTTTTTTAATTAAAATATTTTTTATGTTAAAGACAGACACAAAGAGATGCCGCTTTGTCGTTCGTCCAGTTGTTTGTAGATTAATTATTTATATTTCAGCTTTCTTTAAACAATATTTTAAATATTTAAAAAAATATTTTCAAGTAAATTTGATTTTAAAATATGTTTTATAATATTAAAACATAGTTTTAAGCTAAGCTGACTTTTAAAATATTTTAAGTGAATAATATTTTAAAATGCGAGTTGTTTATTCAGCAAGTATTTTTATTTCAACTTTCTTCACACAGGCATTTTTTTTTAATGTTGAAATCAACTATTTTATAACCTGAATCGTCAGCGACCCAACAGTCTATCTAATATTATTCCGAGCGTAAATATTGCATTCCTTGTTCCAGTGATTTTAAGTTACCCGCACTCTCCCTGTCCTATTTCCGGCTTGATTCTCCTGTGTCCCCTGTCATAGAAAAACAAATCTAGTCATTCCTTACGTAGGCTCGAACAATTTTAAAACACTTCTTAGATATGTAAATGTTTTTCTAGCATCCATGCATTCTGTTTTCTTACAGTTGATGTTTAGTCCTTTCTTCTCGCTTTCCTTCACTACCTTCTGTATGAGTTTTTGTAGTTTTCTTTCCGTGTTTGTTATCAACACTGTGTCGTCTGCATAAATTCATTTACAGTTTATAGGATACATAAGTGTAGGCTGGAAGTTCTCAATATAGGTTTTTCGACAACTTTCGCTAACTTGATTATTTCTCCATGAAGCTATTTTCTTAATTTGCTGGTTGAACGAAATATCATTGCAATGACAATGGAGAACTGCAGCGTTTTCCATTTACGTTCACTTAATGAAAAACATTTCATTCCCGTGGGGCACTGTTAAATAAACTTGTTTTTCAGTGCAATTTGCTAATGTACTGAGTATTGGCCACACTCTAAAGTGACCATGGACTAAACTAAGTTAAGCTTAGTTGTTAACTAAATCGGCCTCATTTTCATTGGCGCAACATATTCTTATTAACACTTGTCTTTGTACCATAGTTTTTTTTAATTTTTACCTAGCGAAAAGCAAAGACAGACAGGCTACCCTGACAATCTGATTAAAGTCCATTTCGTCCGCTACCATACGAAGCCAAACATAGTAACTATCAAGAAAAGATTCGTTAGCAATACTTTGCAAACTGTTGGACCAACTATTGCTATATAAAAGCTGCTCTTTGAACGCGGCCTCGTGGCAAACTTGACGCAGTTTAACAAATGCTGGGATATGTAATTGTACTTACAAAATATGCAGAGCATTCGCCTTAGTGAAGGAGGTCGTTGTTAAATTCGCAGGTGATTGTGTTACGGGATTGATGCTTCTTGGAGAACATTAACCTATTACGGTTTTTTAAACGTCAAAATGAAGTACTTTCAGCGTCATTGATTTTATCCCTCGTTTTACTACATCAGAGTGTCAGAAAACTCAACATTGATAATTTGTATAAAAAATGGTTATAAGACAATACTAGTGAATATATTTCAGCTTTAAGTGACGAAGGACTAGGATCAATAATTAAAACAGACTTAGGATAAAGTATCGCTGGATGGCGGCGGTAGTATGAAGGCGAGCGTCTACGTCATTAAATAATCAAAGCTTTTGTGGCTGAATTGATGGAAGCGACGTCCATTTATGACAGGCTTTAGAGATCTTTGTTGTAATTTCCTGTCTTAATCTTCTTCTATATTTCTAGTTTTCTCGCAGTTTAATTTTACGATTGAAGAGTGTATCGACCCAGACTTATCTTATAAGTCATATATGTCATAATATGTCTTTTAATATAAGTCTTTATATAAGTCTTATTTATAAGACTTAATATGTCTTATAAGTCATATAAGTCTTAATATAAGTTTTATAAGTCTTATAAGTCAATATAAGTTTTATAAGTCTCAATATACGTCTGATGATATAAGCCTCATAATTATCTAAGTGAAAGCATTTACGTATATTGCCTCGAAACAACCAAATAAGAAGACTGCCAAACCAAATTATGCACATTAAAAGTCTTGCTTGAAGTGATGACCAGATGGTGTATATAGCTTAATCAGTAAAAGACATCAAGTGGGCAAACAAAGACAATTATGTGGTATTATAGACTTGATAATTTTTGATTGATAATAGAAAATGTGGGAATAAAAGACGGAAGAAATGGTATTAGGGATCTGATTAGTGAAATTAGTACAGACGAAGTGGAAAAAAGTCAATATTTCTCTGTCTGTTGCAGGTGCTTTTCATGTAGGTTTCAATTTTGATAGATATCTATGTAAATTAGTAGGTACGTATATATGAAGAGACTGAAATATGTAGGTGAACAGGTATAAAGAAAATAGTAACGTAGATATAAAAAGATTAAACTTTGTCGGTAGACAGATATAGAAAAAAAATGAAGTATACACGCATACATGAGTGTTCCGAAAGTATTGCCTTATTATTATTATTATTATTATTATTATTATTATTATTTTTATTTCCTTTGATATCTGGCGTTTACACATTTCTTTCCGGGTCCCGCCCAGGGACCTAAGTTTAGAAATGGCATCATGACAATTTGCACTGCAAAAAAAAAAAAATAAAAATAAAAAAATAATAATAATAATAATTACATAGATAAAGCCCTTCGTAAAGTGTGGGCTGTACTTGTCAGAACAATTTTTTGTATCTCTTTGAGGCATGAACTTTCAGGGATCCCTTCAATCAGTCTACTGGAATCTTTTCCAACCAGTCCAAGGGCTCCAGCTACAACAGGGATTGTTGATGACCTTCCGTCCAATGCTAAAACACTTCCCAGATATTTAAATTTCTCCGATATTTGCACTTTGGTCTCAACCTTTTGCTAACAACCATGCAGTCTGTCTTCGTGCAGACGATGTTTAATTGTTCCTTCTCGCTTTCTTTCGCTGCATTCTGCAGGAATTTTTGTATATTTCTTTCTGTGCCTGGTATCAACGCTGTTTGATCTGCGTATCTTATGTTGTTAAGATTGTGTCCGCCAACAATGAATCCCTGTCGAACTTCTAGTTCTCTCAGAATCGCTTCGTTGTATAGGTTGGATAAGTCCGGTGAGAAGACACATCCTTGTCTTAAAAACCTTTTTGTTTTTTTTTGTATTATGCTGAACTCATTTTCTAAACAAGAAATAAATATAATTGCGTATAAAATATTAAAAAAAAACAACCAACAACTTTTTATATTTTTTCTTAAAAATTTCTTCTCTTCTAATTTTGTCTTAGAGTGCTTCCTGGTTTTGTTTCTACCTACCTCTCCTTCCTTCTTTTTTTTTCTTTCTTTATTTCCGCTATTTCATTTATTTTCTTCCTTATGTCGATCACCCCCCCCATCACTTCCGGTTGGATAATTTTATTCCTTTGTCTTTTGCCTTTTCAATGGGCTCTCGGTCTTTTTTTCTTTTTCTTTTTTACTTTCTTCCTTTCACCCAATTCTTCGTCACTTCTCTTTAGGTTTTCCTTCTCCCTGCATATTTTGGTTTTAACTCTCCGTGCTGTGTCTCCTTCCCGACCTTTTCTTTGTTCTAAAATGTGTCGACGCTAATCACAAAATGAGAGTCTTACACAACTGTCTATATATCAGTCGATATCAAACAATAACACCTGTTTCTTCGCACAGTCCATTCAAATAAACACTTCGGAAATCAGAATGCACAGAATCAATTGCTAGGACTTCTCCTACGAAAGTTGGTTCACTGTGTTGTGCGAAACAATTTTACCCGAAGGAATCTAACTTACATCTTTTTTTAAGTCTACTATTCCTCCATTGAAAGTGGCTGAAAACTATACCACGGGTTAACCCCAGCCTTGTGAGCGAAATTGGGTAAACGCAACCTTTGGGGCCTGTCGATAACTAGCACAAACCTACAACTCATCGTGGTCGAGGACTTAAGCGTACTGGCCTTGTACAAATTGTTGATCACGCTAGATAACACGCTCTTTCCCAGAAACTGTTACTAAGGTACGCGCAGCATAGTTGCAATAAAAAAAAACACAGGTGGGCTCTGCGGATGTTGAATAAACATAAATGCGCCTGAGGTAACGTCTGCAATAGGGATTGGCTAGCCGCCCTAGTATACGAGCATCCTCGAATACGAGTGGCCAGCTATATATTCGGCCATGTATTGAATATTACTGTCACATCCGGCCTCGTACTTACCTATGTATTAAGAGATGCATGATAAGACCGAAAGAATCTGCAGAGTTATCGTTCGTGACTTGGCGTTTCGCCTTCAGTCACTTTCCTACCACCGTAAAGTGGCTTCGCTGTTTTTTCTATAAATATTTTCATGGAAATTGTTCTGATGAGCTTTCTTCTTTGTTACCCAGACTATGAATTTAAGCGTACTCCTAGATAGGCGACAAGGTCTCATCATTTTACAGTTGAAATGGATAGATGCAACCGTAAGTTCTATACTAATAGTTTCTTCTCTCGCATTTCTCTCGTCCGGCACCTTGCTTTGACTTTCAAAAATTTAAATGCAATGTCAATCGTTATCTACTCTCTTCTTAATTCCTGTTCTTTTATAGTTCTATCTCCTGAATAATGTTTTCTTTCTCTCATATTATTTCACATTCAGTAACCATTTGCGTCTTATTGTCATTATTGCTTTGCTTGGGTTAAATGAAATGAAAATTGATGCAGTTAAAACTGATTAAACCATAAGCGGTTTATTTAAAACGGATTTTTCAGCTATCTATATATAAAATTCTGTGATTTCCATTAGTCGGTCTGTCCGTCGCACCTTCTAGAATAGCCATACATTAACCGATCAGAAGAATTTTTTTGGAGAAATGCATACAAGTAATTGGGTACACAATACACTTGGTGTGTAAATTAGTTCCATAAATTTTCATTGATTTTGGGGAAAAAATTAAAACATTTATTATTTAACATAAAAAAATATTCCCACTATTAAAAAAAAACACTTATTTAATAAAAATGCAATATTGTTTTTTGCATATCTTTTATTTACGTTTTTATATACAAAAATTCAATTTCCAGTTCGCCCTCCGTTTGCGAGAACTATAAACAAATAACAAGGCTAATTTGAAATTATGGGGCCCTTCTCACAGGGAGCTACCCTCTTACCCGCTCCTGTCTTGAAGATTTTTTACTTGTGGTATATTTTGGCGATGTTTACAAAGCTTGAAGTAAACTTATTGCAAATTCTGTAAATAAACAAGAATAGCTATCTTTTGTTAAATGTTTCTTAAGAAATGTCATAATTTTACTATTTATTAAAAGCCAAATTAGCACATAGTTCAACACAACCCTATTTAAAAAAAAAAAGATTTTTATAACTAGCATTGCAACCAGTCTTGAAGGGCTCTAACTTGCAGTTTATACTAAGCTATACCATTTTTTTTAATCAAAATATAAATAGTCAAGTTTATACTATAGCAAAATGGTAAACATTGGTAGGATTTATACTTAATTTTGAAGACAAACACATGGGTAGGGACCCAATTTTACAGGGCATTCCTCTGCAGGTATTTCACTCTGCGAAATTTAATCCCCCAAAAATACTGATCTTGTTCGCACATACAAGCTTGGAAGATATGTTGATGCAGACAATCTCGGATAGAGCAAGTGCAGGAAAAATCCAATCAGCCTGTTTCCATTCGACATTCCTTAAGGTTATAGAAAGCGATAGGCTTATGAGGAAGCTGGAGTGTTCATCGGCTGAAAATTTATAAAAATTAAACCAAAAAAAAGGCCTTCAGATGAGGCAATGTATATTAGTAACATTATACATTTTCTGGAAAAAAAAAGGTAATATATTATTTGTTAAACCACAAAAAGTCAATGCGAAAATTTCGCTACGTAATTTCTAATGATGCCGTCATACAACATCCAATCCAAATGTAATTCTTCCGATTTGATTATGTTAGCAAATGATATCATAGGCGAATGTATGGTGATATCGTCGTCGAAACTGAACGTGCCCTCCAATATCTCATATTTTTTGTCTTGTTACAGTAGCAGTTAACTTGCAGTTTGGAAAAATGGCGCCTGATTCAGAGATATATAAATGAATTCCTCCAAAAAGCACCCACTGACATTCATTGGCGGTTACCGAACGATTACGTAAACCAAACAGTGGATGTGAGCATAGTTATGTAATAGGAAATTTGTTTCAGCAGACAAGTGTAGTATACAGGGACTTGTTCAGCACTGAATAAAATGTTTAACGAAGATTTGTTAATGTGTAAAGACACTGTAGATATTGCTGCATTTGATGGTGTTTTGTGCTCCCTGTATCTGTGTTAATAATAATAATAATAATAGACACTGACAGAACAATCAAAGCCAACCGCCCAGACATTGTTATTAAAGACCACAAACAAAATAAGTGCCTCCTTATTGATATGGCAGTCCCTGAAGACTGCAGCGTATCTTTGAAGATATTCGAAAAACTGTCAAAATACAAGGACCTTGAAATAGAAATCTCAAAAATGTGGCACATGGGAACATCAACAATCCCTGTTGTAGTTGGAGCCCTTGGACTGATTGGAAAAGATTCCAGTAGACTGGTTGAATTGATCCCTGAAAGTCCATGCCTCAAAGAGAGACAAAAAAATTTTCTGACAAGTACAGCCCACACTTTACGAAAGGCTTTATCTATGTAATTATTATTATTATTTTTTTATTTATTTATTTTTTTTTGCAGTGCAAAGTGTCATGATGCCATTTCTAAACTTAGGTCCCTGGGCGGGACCCGGAAAGAAATGTGTAAACGCCAGATATCAAAGTAAATAATAATAATAATAATAATAATAATAATAATAACAATAATAACAATAATAATAATAATAATAATAAGATAAGGCAATACTTTCGGAACACTCATGTATGCGTGTTTTTTTCTATATCTGTCTACCGACAAATTTTAATCTTTTCATATCTACGTAACTATTTTCTTTATACCTGTTCACCTACATATTTCAGTCTCTTCCTATATACGTACCTACTAATTTACATAGATATCTATCAAAATTGAAACCTACATGAAAAGCACCTGCAACAGACAGAGAAATATTGACTTTTTTCCACTTCGTCTGTACTAATTTCACTAATCAGATCCCTAATACCATTTCTTCCGTCTTTTATTCCCACATTTTCTATTATCAATCAAAAATTATCAAGTCTATAATACCACATAATTGTCTTTGTTTGCCCACTTGATGTCTTTTACTGATTAAGCTATATACACCATCTGGTCATCACTTCAAGCAAGACTTTTAATGTGCATAATTTGGTTTGACAGTCTTCTTATTTGGTTGTTTCGAGGCAATATACGTAAATGCTTTCACTTAGATAATTATGAGGCTTATATCATCAGACGTATATTGAGACTTATAAAACTTATATTGACTTATAAGACTTATAAAACTTATATTAAGACTTATATGACTTATAAGACATATTAAGTCTTATAAATAAGACTTATATAAAGACTTATATTATAAGACATATTAAGACATATATGACTTATAAGATTTATATCATATGACTTATATTTAGACTTCTAAGACTTATAAAGGTTATATTAAGACTTATATGACCTATAAGACTTATATTAAGACTTATGAGACTTATAAGGCTTATATTAAGACTTATGAGACTTATATCATAAGACTTATATTAAGACTTATATTATAAGATT
Organism: Acanthosepion esculentum; assembly: GCA_964036315.1. Lineage (NCBI taxonomy): Eukaryota > Metazoa > Mollusca > Cephalopoda > Sepiida > Sepiidae > Acanthosepion > Acanthosepion esculentum. The sequence goes on from OZ038512.1 coordinate 36,459,638, forward strand.
TATAACATTATATTAAGATATATGAGTCTTATAAGACTCATATTAAGACATATCATAAGACATATTAAGACTTATTAGACATATAAGACTTATATTATAAAACCTATATTATAGACTTATATTAAAACTTATACGACGCGTTAGACATTCCTATAAAATGTTCTTACTTCTTCGAAGTTAAAAACTATAATCTATAGAAAAATTACCTTTATAGCCCTTTTGAATTTAGTTTAAACTTTTTAGAATCGAGGAAAGGTCTTCAATGAAAGAAACCTTTTGGATTTGACTGAGGCTTGACATACCCAAGATGAGTTACCAAATATGCGAACACTTTGGCAAAGGAACTGAAATAAGGAATTCATGATATTCTTTCTGTTACTCGGTTGAGTTCTTTTTACGTGATTCTGTAACGCCAATCCGCAAAGATCGAAGAAGGGTGATACCCGCAAGAACCTATAGGTTTCATCCGCCCGAATTCCATTTTAACCGTTGATCTGAGAAAATGGTTTTTATATCAGGCTATTTAAGAACGTGATTCTAATTTTTGTACGATAATGGTTTGGTTGATTTGGTTTAGTAGCAATTTGAGGTGTGGCGTGAAACTACTCCTAGCACAGCCTAAATTATGTTGAATTTCCCTATCTTCTATACTCAATCTGTTACAACTGACTCATACACCGAGGTATTTGAAGTGTTTGTTATTTAATAATTCCACATCTTGAATTTTGATAATGGATTCAATGAAGTACCATCGCTGCTTTCATTTAAACTCCAGGTCATTTTCTGTTCAGTTCGACGCTTCTAACTGGAGAAACTAGATGTGAGTAGTTATCAGTAAAAGTAATCTAATAATATGCGAAAAATGTACCTCGAGAATCGGTGATGCAATGTTATTTATCTGGTAACCAAACATCGGCGCTTTACTGCACATGCGTGAACATAAATTCTGATGCGACGGTAATCAGTCGCCATTGAGATGCTATATAAGTGTATGCGTATGCAGTGTCAACGTTGTCTTCGCAGTAATCGATCGGGTTGCTCATTGTACTCTTGTGCAGGGTGTTTTTGGCAAAACATTACATCGGCCAGGTGTTTCAATCCAACTATAATCCAACGGCTTCTAGCTACCACACTTGGAAAGGAAATTTCAGAGAATGCATTAAGGTATCTGATATTGATCCCAAGGAGTGAAATCCCAGTTTGAATACCCTGAAAACGAATAATTCATTGCTACAGGCAGACTATATATATATATATTTGTGTATTTAGGCAGCAATCCTTCTTTCATGCACATTTCATTAAAAACGACTGACAAGGTGTTTTTATTTAGTTTTTTATATAATTTCTCGTGCGATCTAATAATGTTTTTCTTTTCAGATGATAAATTATATAAAAACTGTCCGAATGTTCTTTTTATACGAGCGCTTTCGGCTATACATTTAGCCATTTTCAAGGATTATCCACATGCAAAAAAAGGCTAAAAATAATGGAAGCCTTTTTAATAAAAACAAACAAACCAACACTTAATAATATTAACTTTGAACATGGACATAATATCTTGACCGTGTTTTGAAACAAAAAAATGAAACATTTTATAAAACATACATATAACAAACTATTTCTAAATCTAAGAGTTAAAATATAATCCAGAATACAACTTTACTAAATTTGTTATTCAAGCTGAGATTACAGCTGGCATTAATCTATCAAGGTGTTTCGAGAAAAAAGGAAAATTAGCAGAAGAAAAGAGCCATCCGTGATTGTAATCCACTCCAGGAACTGACCGTAGAAATACCACACTTCCTAGGATAATTATGCGAAAATGGTTGATACTTTTCTATATAACTTTTACTCTGAATTTCGCGTTGTTAGAGATCAATTCTTTTAGCGATATAAGTATTTAAACCGTATATTGATTCTATTGTGTCTCTGTGTTTTACAAGTCTGAGATAGAAAGACCCCTTACATTTTAGAAATCACTATCCCTAGTGCCATGACAAATGCTCAGATGAGCTCCATGTTTTTAGATCCAGACGTTCATGCCCTTACGGCTAGGACTCGCCAAATTATATCGACGGTGTAGAATCATATTTATTCCCTCTATATTCCAATTGTGAGGAAGTTCCGCTCAGACAGATTCTTCCCAAGAAGCGCTTACTTTGGAGAACAGACTCACGCGTGAATTCTTTCCTGACCACTTCATTCTTAATCTCTTCAAGTCACGAGTTCGAGATTTACCTTTACCCTCCACTGAGTCAGGTTGTGATACAAGGTCGATTTTTAACGTGGGGACCCGAGCATTTCTACTCGGGTCGCTGGTCCAAGCTGGTCTAAGCTTGTCTAAGCTGGTTTTAGCTGGCCATAGCTTGTCTAAGCTGGTCATAGCTTGTCTAGACTAGTCATAGCCGATGATACCACAGCTACGGAACAAATGGTACGCAACTGGGAGGGGGAGGTAACAGGCCTCCGACATGGAACTGATTCTACAACCGCAGAATCAACACCAACGGTGAAAAACGCTTCTCTTCCTCTGCCATTCCCCTCCCCCGGAAGAATTTGGGGGAAGATAATCCAGCCCTTCAAGTCACGAGACCATCGTTATTTCCTCTTCATATTCATAATCATTATTACTTAATCCCTTCTCTTACAGATCCTAATTCCGTAACACTCTACCATGAGAGACTCTTGGGCCTTATATTGGATGACCTTTAGCAAAAAGAAATAAAAACGAAATTATCTGTTTTCTTAATGTTTATCATTCTTTAATGAGAGTGGGCGACTGAATATCTGTGGCATTTACAAACCTATGTATCTGTATATGTGTGCATTTGTCTACATAAATATGCAAATGAATTGGGCACTTCTACGTAGGGTAATGGTTAGCGAGCTTATTGGAACAATTGCGACTGAGTAGTGATTTCAATCCTCACTGGGTGCTCCATACTTTCGGCCTTGTTCAATATATGGGACACATTTTTTTCTTTGTTTTTTAAGCATTCAACACCAAGCAAGGCACTAAGCCACTAGCACGCAAAGGGTTTCAGAGTAGGAGTGATAGAGGAAAGGATGAAGAGGCTGTTAGGGGATAGATCAGGGCATCTGGAGACGTCGCTTGACGTTACATTTGAATAGTTGGAGATTATAGTTATCAGGAAAATATGAATTGGGAGGGAGTTCCACAGGCGAGAAGTGCGAGACATGAAACTATTGGAGTAGAAGAGACGGCTACATTTAACAGTTTCGACTGTGAAAGGGTGAGAGCGAGATGCCAGCCTAGTTGAGCGCTTAAATTCATGAAGTCTGGGAACCAGCGAAAGCAGCTCATCGGAGCAGTTACCGTGAAAGTATTTGTAAAAAAAAACCAGAGGAATGCAACGTCGCGTCTGTGAGAGAGCGGCTGCAAACGAGATGCCAGATCAGGGCCAATTACATTGCATACCCGTCTTTGGATTTTATCAAGGACCTTGAGACAATTAGAGGGGGGCTCCAGACCATATATGGCAGCAATACTCCATGCAAGGGCGAATGGTTGATTTGTAGATTTGAAGGATCGACTCCGGCGAGAAAATTTTCCCGGCGCGTCATAGGGAGCCAACTTTCCGAACGGTGGACGAAGCGCGATGTGGTCTAATAGTTAGCAAGCTTGTTTCGCTAGAACACTTACGTCTGAGTAGTGAGTTCGAGCTTCACTTAGTGCCTCATACTTTCGGCCTTGTGCCACACCTAAAATATGCTTAGAAGACCATCATGTCTCGCTAGGATAATTACGACTGAGTAATGAGTTCGATCTTCATTTGGTGCCCCATACTTTCGGCCTTGTGCCACAACTAAGCTACCCTTAGAAAATCATCATATGCAAATGAATTAATGCATATATAGATTTGTGTATAAGCGGAAGCCGATAGGTTAACAATTTGGAAACAGAAATTAAGAAATGCAATTCAAATTAAGATTACCCTTTTGACATTCGGTCTAGCATGAATATCATCGTTATGCTCACTAAATTTCGACCGCTGTACTCTCAGGCCCTCTTGAGGTATCAGTTGTTTTGCTCGGTAAACTTTTATCCGAACACTTTACACTTGGAAGTTTACTTTATGAGAGTTATAGCGTCAGCGAGGGTAAAAGCTCAAGAATTGAGGAAGTCAAAATCAAACATGTACAAAAGTAGAACTACCTAAAGGAACTTTTAACAGAGGACAGAAAATGTGACACCGAAATCCGAAGGAGCACTGGAATAGGAAAAGATGTCCAACAAATAATAAGAAACAGAAAAATGTCATTAGAAACAAAGAAAAAAAAATTGCTGAACTGCTATGTAATATCAACCGCTCTCATATGGCAGTGAATGCTGGATAATTTCTTCACAGATGAGTAGAAGACTGAAAGCAAAAGGAATATAGTTTTACAGAAGGATACTGACAATTCTGTGGACCGAGAGCGTAAGCAACTAGGAAATTTTAGAGAAAATGGAAACAAAAAGGACACAGATCCAGAATCCCAAAGAGACAACTTGAACACATGATCAGGAAGAATAACTTAGGAAATTGGACTCTCACGAGATGTATTGAAGGCAAAATGGACAGGGAAAAGCTTCGGGATAACTACCTTGTGTGAATGGATGATGTAAAGTGGCCGCATCAGGGATTTGTGTTTACAGTGACGTTCACTCTGTACTGGGAGACACTCTATGTAGAGCCTTACAGAGTAAGAGGCACTGTTTATATAAATATGTTGGGTAGATAACGGTTGACCCTAGACATGCATTGGTTAAGATTGTTGTGATAGGAAAAACATCCTCTTGGGAGTCGGTTCCCCAGAGCAGCGTTTCGTGGGAAGAAGCTGCTCGAGGGGAACTTAATTCTTACCAATGGAATACGAAGGTAATGAGGGTGTTTTGCTAAAATGCATGTAGCACGGCGTGTCCTAGTTGTAAAGGCTAGAACTGGTGGAACTAAGGAACGGTAAGAAGACAAATGTTATTAAGAACAACAAAGAATATGTTAATGTGGGGAGCCATTATCGGCCACATTTTGATAGAACATAGAAGAAATATGTCTCTATTCGCTTGCTCCCAGATGCTTTATCGCTATGCTGGGTCTACTGAGGAAATTGTCAACATTTGCCATCATCAATCGTTTTGTACGCCAGTGTGGTTCTCTATTATATTGATTTCATTTGGTCTGGTTTGTTTTACGGTATATCACCCTCAGTGGGTTATTTAATGCCGACAAATTTTTTATTGCTGGTAATATGTTTTTCTTCAAAAATCTATTTCTGGGAATATTTTTCCTTGAAGAAATCTACAGCTGGTCATATGTTTTTCAAAGAATGTATAACTGTTTGTATTGCTGGTACTTTTTAAAAGTATTGCTGATAATAATTTTTCCTTCAAAAATTATTGCTGGTAATAATTTTTTTTAATAAAAAGTATTTCTGTTATTAAAACCTATTTTTACACAAGTTTGGGTGTTAACTATTTGCCAATAGCTGGGACCCTAACAGGTGCTACCAACCCAGGTCAGGGTGAATCTGGGAACAACAGCAATTAAGAGATGGTTCCACACTCCTCAAAACCCCTTGATCAGAGGCCTTGCTGTTGGACGTAGTTTATCGTCTTACCCCGGACGCGGATGTAGTTTATCGTCATACCCAGGACGATCTATTATACTGACTTGATTGCACGAAAGTTAATGACCACCGTTTTCCTCCAATATTAACAAAATACCTTCCTTCTAGAATTCCTCGATAGACTGGAAAATCTTAGATAAATCGGCATTTGGCCAAATCATTCCACCATACTGCTTTAGCTGACCAATCAGTTACAGCCGAAATTTGATACACTCATAGTCAACCTCGACAGTCGTTCAGATCTATGCGTGACTGTAATTACCTAGATATTTGTATTAAAATAGACAGGATGTGCGACTTTTAACGACTGCAAATTTCGCCAGTGACAAATTGATTTTTCTTTTGCCTTTCTTGATTACAGTGCCAACTGAGTAGCCGTTTCCCCCACGGCTATCACTGACTTTACAACATGTCCTACTGTTTTGAATTGCAATAATTTCTAAACGTTTTTTCGAAACAGTCTGCGTTTATTCACAACCATCTGTTTATGCAACATGTCATGGTAAAATATATATTTAATAGATAGGTCAAAAGTTGCATTCAACCTAATAACCTTTGACATTTAAATACAATGGCAAATCTCTTTCTGAGGAGAAAAAAATGCGACCCAATCAGATCTTTTATTAAATATCTAAATATCAGGCTTTGTCCAAGAATGCTCACGGCCTAATTTAATGAGTGGTAAGGAATTTCCTTAATATTTAATAAATGGATTTTGGAATAAGCATTCCCCTAGAATAATCGTCTTGGTCTGGTTATATGAAACTCAAAGGCACATATGTAGTGACGCAACGAACGTGGGCGGGGAAATGAAAATATAATTACGGTTGGAATTTAGCGCTGACTAGTCTTAAAACAGTAGGATATTGGTCTGTTTTTTTCATTTCCTCATCACTACCCACTGACTCACTACTATTCCACCAGTTTCTGGATTTGCTACCGTTTTTACTATCCTAAAAGGTTACATATATAGAAAAAAAACAGACAAATAAAGATTAAACACTGAATGTTGCAAGATGAAACAAAATTTATTTGAGCAACGTTTAAAGACGAAGTCTGAAGATTTTGCATTGAGATTCAGAAAAAAAAGACATATCGAAATATGGCTGAAACAGCTATCAAGAATGTTATAGTAAAATCCCTTAGTATATACTTATTTCGTACCACAGTACTACACCTGTATTGTTTTATTTCCCGTTGGTCATCCCCAATTAAAAGTGTGGTACATATTGTTTTAATTTCCTTTTAATTGTCACTTCTTAAATTTAGGTATATTTTAGATTAGTCAGTGTTTTTTACCACTTCCTGTTTATTTTTAAATTATTACCGGAACCGATACAATAATGCACAGAGTCAAAGAACCCGGTTCCTATTTTCTTATCCTCATAAATCTACCCCCAACGATAGCATCACTGGTAACTTTTTCTCAAAGCATTCGTCTCTGTTTATATCGTATTTATATTTGAATATTTTTAAGGTAGCCATTTTGTTTACTTTTTTATTTTTGGTGCAGTATTTTATCACGTGGCATCCCTCTCCGCATGTGTTAACTATTCTCAAACTGTAACTTCATATAACTTTCTTCCTTTCTGTAGACATTTTATTGTAAATGTAACAAATTTCTCTAAGGAAACTACTTGCTACTTTCTTTACTCATTTCGACACATGGTCCAGAGTCATGTTCGCATTCAGGCTACTTTGTCTTATTTCTTCTTTAGTTTTTTATTTATTTATTTATTTGATATTCAAGCTAAACTTCCTTCCTGATCTTTTCACGCAAAAGAGGCTGTGCCCACCCCATGGATCTGTCATGGGTCCTACGCTTTTTCTGATCTTCATCAGTGATCTTCCTGATGTCATCAGTTCCCCAGTAGGCATTTATGCAGATGACACTACCATTACTTCCTGTCTTAATAGCAAATCCGTTACAGCTGACAAAGTTAACCTGGCAGCTTCTCTTGAAAAGTACATCCAATCATTGGCTAACTGGGGTAAAAAAATGTCTTATAAATTTGAAAGCCTCCAAAACTAAAATTCTGTACCCGCCATTAGCATGGCTGATGATCGACTCTTGGAGAGCGCCAACATTCACCTTCTTGGCCTCACATTTTCAACTGACTTGAAATGGAACAACTACATCGAATCAAAAGCTGCATCAATTGTAAAGAACGTTGGTCAGTGTATCGGGCCAAAAGGATAATATCGTCAGAGTCCATCTTGCACATTTATAAATCTACCATTCGTCTGTGCATTGAATACTATTGCCATATCGGGTCTGGTGTTCCTGATATTCATCACGAGGTTCTTGACAAAATCCAAAAAAAGGATCTGCAATATAATGGATCCTGACTTGGCATCTCGACTTTCTCACT
>OZ038512.1:36472640-36525140 GCA_964036315.1 Acanthosepion esculentum
GACAAATATATATATAGTCTTTGGTATCGACGTATCGCTGTATGACTTCTTACAAGGTCTACGTGCTTCATTACTGTCACTCTAGCACCGTCTCTGTGTGTAACTTATCTACCGACCGACTCTACCGATTGACTACTCTCCGGGTATTCACTGGCACTAGTATATGCATACCCTGGGTGAGTCCATTTGTGTAAAAAGAGGAGACTACTCAACACTAATGGAGGAAGAAACAGAGTTATAATGTGACATTAAACCAATGTATTTTTTTGACTCCTGCTCCTGTCTTTGTGAATTCAATCAATATAAATCCTGTCTCGTTTGGATTAATTTACAAACTCAGCCGTGCATGAAAACAAAACCTTGATTTCAGATTTAGAAAACACGTATAAAAAAGATTTGCAGGTGCATTCAAAGAATTATCTGCAAATGTTACCAGTTCCTTGCGTTCTACAGATTGCATGAATTTCTCAAGCTGTTTCCGACCTTGCAGCGGAGAACTGTCTTGTAATGCAGCTGTTTTTTTTTGTTTTTTGTTTTTTTCAGGCAACGTTTCCATCATGCTGAAACTGAACTTTCTGGATAATCTATCTCGTCACAAATCTACTTGAAGGCAACAATTCTAAAAAATTTTATTTGTGTAGGTATTGTTTTTAAGGCTATGAATCAGCTTTTGTCCTGTTTCACAAACGCATTCGCATAATATTCTTTACATTAATCTTCACCAAATAAAAAGGACCAAGAGCCACTCAGTGTAGATGGTTACTTCTTGTAGTTGTATGAACGTAAGAAAAGGCAAGAAGTAAAATTCATGGGCTAGACTTACCCATTTTCAGAACGTAGTTTTAAATATGAGACAATATGATTTAGTAATAAAAAAAGTATTAAGAAACAGGAAAATGTCGCTAGAAACTAAAGAAAAGAATATTGAACGTAATATCTGTCCTCCTATATGGCAGTGAATGCTGGGTAATCTGCAGACAGAAATGTGGTTCTACAGAAGAATGCTGAGAATACAATAAAAGGGACATTCAAGCAACGACGAAGTTTCGCAGGAAATAGAAACAAAAAAGAGACTTATGCATGACACCAGAAAGAGAATGTTTAAATTTCTCAGGCATATAATGAGGAAAGAGGGCTTGGAAAATTTGATACTCACAGGGCAAACTGAGGGCGACAGATAACAGACAGGAACAACAAATAACATACCTAGTGATCTCAAGTAAATCGCTAGCCGAACAGCATTTAGGAGAGAAAACAAAACGACAAATTTGACTAAGAGCTACAAAAAAAAAAGAAAATGTGGAGAGACATGATCGCTAAAGTCCTAAAGAGACACGGCACGTAAAGAAAAAGAATGACATTTAACCCCTTTCTTTTATTAAAGTTGAGCTTCTTTTAAGTGCCGTGTCCCTTCAGGACGTGGCGGATCTTCCTTCTCCACAGTTTCTTTCTTCCGTTGCTCTAAGTAATGTTAGTCTTTTTACTATCACACACACTGGCTGTTCTACCATCCATCCACACAAGATAGTTGGATAGGCTATTCGCTGCTTTCCATTGTCTTTCTTGCTTTTAATATGTCCTGCGAGTATCGAATTCTCTAAGTCCTCTTTCCTCGTTTTGTATGTCAGAAATTTCAACCGTCTGTCTCCGATTTTATGTATAATTGTTTTTTCCTCATCCTTAAAACTTCTTCATTGTTCACATGCTGCCTCGTAGGTCCATGACCCTTTCGGCAAAGGAAGAGGTAACTTCATACATAAATACATGAACTGCCCGACACGCGATAGAAAATGGGCGCATCGGGCTTGGTACAAAGGTTTGAACAAACCAAAGACACGGCAGGGTGTCATGGACTTCTCTGATTTAGGACCATTATGCATCACCCAAGGAAATTTATCACTCTAGACGACGGTCTATTGTGCAGTGATTAAAATAAACTATAGAAAAAGTAGCGTAAAACTAAAACAAAAAGAATACCTCCCCTACTCTCTCTCTCTCTCTCTCTCTCACACACAAGCGCGAGGTGGCGAGCTTCTCACATCTCTATCGCTACTTTCACGAAAAGTGCTCAGACAAACTACATTCTTTTGTTCTTATAGTTCTAACCTTCAGTGACATTGTAGCGAACCACCCACATTCCCTGAAAGAATGAGAAGTAAGTTCCACTCGAACACCGTTATGTGGAACCAAATCCCAAGATGTTACTTCCACGAGCTCGACAGTGTTAAGTTGTTCAAGTCTAGGTTTAACAGTTAATTTCCCTACATATCCACATAAAATGTGCCTCTTACTCTGTAACAACTCGAGTGTATCCCAAGAGGATGCTACCCCGATCACTACAATCTTAACCTATTCAAGTCTAGGGTTAACGGTTATCTTCCCTACTATCCACATAAAATGTAACTCTTACGCTGTAACCCTTTACCTCGAGTGCATCCCAAGAGGATGCTACCCCGCTCACTACAGTCTTAACCTGTTCAAGTCTAGGGTTAACCGTTATCTTCCCAACATATCCCCATAAAATATGGCTCTTACCCTGTAACCCTTTACTTCGATTGACACGCTAGAGGGTGTTTCTCCGATCACTACAGTCTTAACCTGTTCAAGTCTAGGGTTAACCGTTAACTTCCCAACATATACCCATAAAATATGACTCTTACCCTGTAACCCTTTACCTCGACTGTCTCCCATGTGTTTGTTTCCCCGATCACTACACTCTTAACCTGTTCAGGTGTAGGGTTAACCGTTATCTTTCCAACACATCCCCATAAAATGTGACTCTTACCCAGTAACCATTTACCTCGACTGACTCCCGAGAGGGTGTTTCCCCGATCACTACACTCTTAACCTGTTCAAGTCTAAGGTTAACCGTTATCTTCCCAACATATCTCCATAAAATATGACTTTTACCCTGTAACCCTTTACCTCGACTGTCTTCCAAGTGTTTGTTTCCCCGATCACTACACTCTTAACCTGTTCAAGTCTAGGGTTAACTGTTATCTTCCCAACATATCCCATAAAATATGACACTTACCCTGTAACTCTTTACCTCGACCGACTCCCAGGTGTTTGTTTCCCGATCACTACACATTTAACCTGTGGAAGTGTAGGGTTAACCGTTATCTTCCCAGCATATCCCCATAAAATGTGACTCTTTCCCCCGTAAAACTTTACCTCGACTGCCTCCCAAGAGGGTGTTTCCCCGAGGACCACACTATTAACCTATTCACTTTTAGGGTTAACCGTTATTTTCCGTTCTGCTGCGTCTTAATGTAACCCTCTTCCTCGTGAGGTCTGCACAGGGAGAGCCTTATTGTTAAAAAAATATAGAATAAAAAATGATTCGTCGATAAAAAATAGTAATAAAATTGAGTAAACTCGTACTCTATATCTGTAATTCTCAAAATGTCTGTGTAAGCATGTGTGTGTGTCTGTGAGTGTGTCTGTGATTGGATGTTGTTTTGGTGTTTCCACAGTTTTCATCCGATTTCGATTTTTTTTTGTTTGATAGATAATTCTTCAGTGTCAGTTTTGAGTCCAAATTTTTGGCGACAATGGCTTTCCACTACTTCCTGTCCACTATAACTCTCGGCAATGTTTTACTATTTACTATCTGTTCTTGGACAGATAAGTTTCATAAAAACTTTAATAAAAATAAATAGTTTAAATTATTACAATAATATTATATATATATATCTATTATTCTCAAAGTGTGTCTGTGTATGTATGTGTGTGTGTATTTGTGTGTGTGTGTGTGTGAGTGTGACTGAATGTTGTTTATGAATTTCCATAGTTTTCATCCGATTTCAATTAATTTTTTTGTTTGACAGATATTTCTTCAGAGATTGATTACAACCTTGAAGGTGAAAAAGCGAAAAAAAAATGATTTTTTACACCTTTTGCAAAAAATGTAGGCAAAATTTAATGTCTGTAAAAAACAGCGTACAATCAATTTAGAGAGTTGAAATCTGTCGCAAAAGATTATTAGAATTCTAAAGAAAAATTATATTATGAATAAAAATTATCTTATATTATTATTATGACTGTCCATGGAAGAGGTTACTTCCTTGCAAGATTGAGAACGTAAAAATGGCTCTTTTCAGAGCCACCACCCATTCAAATTGTTAACCCCCCCCCCATTTGGGGATGTGTCACAGTTAAAGGGTGGGTGGATATTAAACTTAAACGGCTCCAATTGGACGGCAAAATTCCCAGTAATGAAACATCCGGTCGAAGACGCGTTATACTGCTAGTAAAATAATTGTGAAAATCCATCTAAAATTCAAAACAAATATCTAAGCTTAAGAGCAATTTTAAAATATTTTCCCGAAGAATCTCTTATTTACACTTCAAACTCACTAATCGTCCTTGCCTCTTTTCCTTGAAAGTTATCGTTGATTTGGTATTAAACTTGGCTTTAAATTCTTTCTGTCTCGGTTGTAAAACGAAATTGAAAAGAAAAAAAATGTTCTTGCTCTTCTTGCTACAACTTCCACCTTCTTCAGATGCAGACAGACGTTTGTAGTGTTTAAATATGACTCTTGTCGTTTATCTCATCATCTTTCTTTTCTTATTCCACATTGCTGCAAACAATCCACTTTTCATCTTCCGTGATGGTTATTTTCAAAAGTTGATAGTTTTTTGTTACGTTTGAAAGACGGAAATGCGGCCAATTAAATAATAATTTGACCGCAGAATTTACAAAATTCCAAGGATAAATGATACATCATCTACTCTCGCTAGATACATATTATTTATTAGTGCTCCTTGTTACTTAATACTTGTTACGTAGTACAAAGGAGTGTTTCTCTTACCTTTTGTTCCTTGTAGTCCATTTTTGGAGTCTACAAAATGCCAGACCCACATAAACACAAATGGAAATTAGAACTAGTAATAAAATAATAATAGTGAAAATACATCTGAAATTAAAAGCGAATATCTTATCTTAACAGTATTTAAAAAATAATTTCCAGAGCATATCTTATTTACACTTCAAACACACTAATCGATCTTGATTCTTTTCCTTGAAAGTTATCGTCTATTTGGTATTAAGCCGGGTTTAAAATGTTTTATGTCTCATTTATCATTTGTAAAACCAGATTAAAAATCATTTCTGGGTATTCTTGTTATTTTGGAAAAAATAAAATTTGTTCCGTATTTTTAAAAAAAAAGAAAAGCTACTTTATTTCCATCCATAACGAAAACAAGAAACACGGCTCCTTTAATTCCTGTTAACATTACTGCCCACTAAAAGAAACCGAATAAAAATGGCGCTCACTTGCATCCAGGGACTGAAGTGCCATCTTTCAATTTAGTTTCACCTTTTCGCAAACGAAATGAAGGAAAAGATGACGCAATGAAAAGGTGAAGTCAATTTAATTCAATCAAATGCCACCCTCGAATATATTTCCTCTGTTAACGCTTTTCGAAAATCTAAAGATAGGCCTAAATTAAATTTCGTATTGTGCATAGGCATCATAGCGAGCATGCGCAGTTAACAACTGCACTGAATTATACATCTCGGCTTTCTCGCAGGTATGTTTTGTGTCTGTGCTCAGGCTTGCGTTTGCGTGATTTCACTTCTCTTATCTTTTATGCTCTTAAATAATTAAATATCTTGGTCTGTCTTCCAATACCATCAAAATTTAATTATCTATTTGATATTTGTCTTGGAGAGAGTTTCCATTCGGCACAGTCCCGATGACTAGCTGCGACTTTATCAGAATCAGTAGTGAAAGCAGCTTGTGGTGCGTTTAGCAAACTTAATTTCGTTTAATTCAAAAACGTAATTCCACATTAATATATCATCTGTTGTTGACTTGTGCCATTGCTTACCGCCAACCTCCTATCTAAAACAAGAATTATCTTTAACAAAGATTATTCTCCACCTGCGAAGTCTCAAAATTTAATCAATTTTTGTTATTACTACGCTGTATGAGCGCCATCTTATGCGTGTACTTGTTTTCCTGATTCCTGTCTTCATTTTTGGGATGAGGAGTTATCATTATCTACATCATTTGCAAGCGGACTTTTGTCACTATCTTTGTTGTTGTTAGTATTAAAAGAATTGTAATAATGAAGATTGTATTGATCCAGATAAAACAGCAATAATAAGACGGTGATAAATTAATAATAAAATAATAGCAATTATGAAAAGTATATCGACGCAACGTTTTGGGGAAAAACAACTTTAATATGATAGAATGAAACTAGTAATAAATAACAATAATAATGAATAGTGTATCGACCCATGGAGTTGAGATTAAAAGTAAAACTGCTAGGATGGAATAAATATAGTGTCATAATAAAATGTTCATCATAATAAAAAGTTTGTCATAATAAAATATAATGTCATAATAAAAAATAAAATATTGTCATAATAAAATATAGTGTCATAAAATGTTCGTCATAATAAAATGTTGTCATAATAAAATATACTGTCATAATAAAATGTTCGTCATAATAAAATGTCATAATAAAATATTGTGCCATAATAAAAAAAATAAAAAGTTGTCATAATATAGTGTCATAATGAAATGTTTGTCGTGTTTTTAAGAAAATCCTATATATAGATATTTGTGTATCTTTCTGTAAATACCTGGCACAGGGATTCGTCCCTGCGCCGGTAGTATCACAACTACGACTAGCTTGAACCAGCTCTGGCCTGGACCAGCTATGACAAGCCAAGACCAGCTATGACTAGCTTAGACCAGCTCTGACCAGCTTGGACAAGCTATGAACAGCTAAGATCAGCTTAGACCAGCGGCCCGAATGAAAACACTCGGGTCCCCACGTTAAAAACTGACCTTGTGTCACAACCTGACTCAGTGGGGGGGGGACAAGTAAATACCTACTTATCAAACGCTTTTCATTCAGACAATATTGCAGTGGTTGAAATAGGTGGTAATCTAAAAGATCATGGTCAGGTGACTACGATGTATTTAGTTGGACATCTCCAGCTGAGGTGTACCAATTTTTGACCAGCTTTACAGCGGCCTCTCTGTTTTGAGGGTTGGACGGGCCCTACTAACATCTGTTATGTTTAATTTGAATTACACTAATATTTTAGTTGATTATTGGGTTCATCTCCCTTCCCTCTCATTTTTTCACCACAGAAAGTATTTATCATCAAAATCTTTATGGCTTGGGGCGCGTTTTGTAGATCCCTCCTTGTGAAGAAGCGGTATTTTGGTGTATGGTGTATCGAATGTTGACGGACGAGTTCTTTTGGTGAATGTAGAAATTGTAATGTATGAAAGGGTCGTGAATCTGATTAGCTAGGTATAAGATAGTTAGTGATGACCAGACTCAAACCCTGCCCATCTTCGGCCTTGTGCCACAAATTTGTATTCTTACAAAATAAATCTTGGTAACAGCCAATTCTGGACGCTTATCATCGACTGTCGCCTTTTAATCGGACCAACTTGTCGGAATTGAACGTTTAATTGTCGAATTCAGATCATCAGCCACAGTATTCTTTCAGTCTCACTAGATACACAGGCTTCGCCTTCTTCGGGTGCACACTGTCTTTAGCAGTGATTACATACGGCTCATTTCGTTTACAACGTCATCTTTTCTTTATTCTACATTGCTGTAGACAATTCACTTTTCATCGTCCATGATAGTTATTTTCAAATGTCGATCGTTTTTCTTGCGATTGAGCAGAGAATTGAAGACGGAAATGCAGCCAATTGGATTATAATTTACCACAAATGACAGAATTCCAAACACAAAAGATACAAGATCTAATCTTGTTAGATACATATTATTTATTTCTCCACCGATATTTATTATGTAAAAACGCATAATAGTGGCAGAAAGCCAAAAAGTTGGGAGGGGTTGAGGCTGGTCTTCAGCAGGAATAGAAATTCCATGTAACCAAAATAAATTTTCCTCCCAATCAACTTTGATCGTCAAAAGTGTAAATGCAATGTCAATCTTCCGTGTGCCTTTTCTATAAATACCTTCATGGTAATTCTTATGGTGAAAATTCCACTTCGATACCTAGACCTAACCCTTTGAGCCATGCGTTTATGAATAATTTTATCCCTTCTGCCTGAGCTCCTTCGCGAATAATTGGTACGTAATGTTTCCCGGTAGATATAAAATAGTTACAATTGTGGCTGAACATTAAGTCATTTTTCTCTACCACTGTTCAACCGGTGGCTGGACATTACAACATTTTTCTCTACCACCGGTAAAGTGGTGGTCAGGGGTCAAAGGGTTAAGCGCAGTACTAGATTATCGGCTAAGTATCATCATCTTACAGTTGAAATGGCTAGATGTCACCGTAAGTTCTATGCTAACAGTCTCTTCTCTCGGTCTTCTCGACTGTGGAACTCTCTTCAGGTTTCTTGTTTTCCTGTCAATTTTGATCTTCGAAAATGTAAATTCAATGTCAATCGTTATCTTCTGTCTCCTCGGTTCTTGTTCTTTTATTGTTCTCTCTCTATATATAGTTTTTTTCCCATATTTTCCAACTCCTTGTGTGTTAGTGGCTTTATTACCTTGCTCGGGGTAAAATGATTTAAAAAAATACATTTTATTTGCAAAAGAGAAATCTAGTAGAAAATATAAATCCTGACTAATGCGATCAAAGGAAGAATATTTAAATTCAATTTTAACCATAGCTGACGATACCTTCTATTGTGGCATCCGGAATGAAATCCGGTATCAAATAATAACAAACGCCAAGAATGAATATAGGAAATAAATGTATTAACGTAATAATACAAACTGGTAATACAGGTTAGTAGTTCCAGGAGTGCGGGGTTAGTAGACAAATATATATATATAGATAGATAGTCTTTGGTATCGATGTATCGCTGTATGACTTCTTACTGAGTCTATGTGCTTGCTACTGTGACTCTTGACGCTACGTTATTCTACCGACCGACTCTGCTCTATTACTGACTGACGACTTGACTGTTCGGGTATTCACTGGTAGTAGTATATGTATACCTTGAGTGAGTCCATTTGTGTGAAAAGGGGAGACCCCTCAATACATTCTTAAACAGGCATTGGCTGTAAATAAAAATACTTGATGAATTATAGACAAGGAACGTTGAAAATGTGAATTAACGGTGCTGATATGAGACAGATAACGTAATGCTTTCAAAAACTAAAATAACATTTTTTCATGATTAACTCTGTCATATTATAACTCAATAACTCACATTAAATGCAAAAAAATATTAAAATTGATCTCAAATGAATTAAAATACGCACAAAGTCTTTATAACGCCACACGATAAAACAAAAGAAACCATTTTTTAAATTAATTTAAAAACAAAATTCTATCTAAATCTTTTGTGACTCAACCAACCCCCGTTGTCACATTTGTGATGTTAACGAATCCTCGTTGTCAGTTTTGTCGATGTCAACGAATATTCGTTGTCACTTTTGTAATGCTTGTTGTAGTAGAGACTTTGTCATCGCAGATACAGCTATAGTAACCTAACGTGGGAGTATCTCATGTTGGAGTACCTCATAGTATTACTATATGGTTCACTATTCTTTATACTATTCCCTATTTCTGTACTACTCTCTATACTGGTCACTATAAGGATTACTATTCGGTGATTACTATTCAAGCGAATACTATCGAGCAAGTGCGAGTATTATTTGAAGTCGTCTGACACCAGTATTGTTCAACGGCGTACTATAGTTGTATCTGCGATTACAAAGTCTCTACTACAACGAGCATTACGAAAGTGACAACAAGTATTCGTTGACATTACAAAAGTGACAACGAGTGTTCGTTGACATCACAAACATATTCACTAAACATGCCAAAAGAATTTAATTTAATTTAAAATGTCCCTAACAAACATTCAGCGGCAAATTCCAGTGTCCAGCATTCTCATTCTCCAGACAAATTCGATCACAACTGTTATATAACTGATACTTGAGCAATCGATTAACTGCCTGCCTTATTGATCCGAAAAGGAATAATAATGCCGATTTCTTTTCAGGCCGTATATCTTAATGGTTATTAATCCGGGCATTCGTTCGAACTTGCGCGTTACACTTGATTGCTGGCTTTTGTTAGCACTCAATAGAAAAATAAAATTATATCATGTCTGATGACATTGAGTGAACAGAAATGCTGGCGCCATTTTGACACAATGAAATTTCTAGACCGTGTTTCCTGCGCCGAGAACTTGATAGAGACGATGGATTTACGCGAGATCACATTCAATGGTGAATTGATTGATGGCGAGGAACGTTTCGATCTTGCTAGATTCTTCTTGCAATTATGGAATATGATCGCTAACACAGAGAAATAAAGAATAGCAACGAAGAGAAGAAGAAGAAGCCGAAAAAGGCAGATATGAGAGAAGAAAAAAAAGCAAATTCTTTTATGGCTAAAATCTCTTAACGAACATTAGTATGTAGAGAAATGCACGAAAAAAAATTAAAAATATATAAAAATAGTCGACTAAAATTCTTATCTATTCTTGAAATGATTCACCGAGACTGTGTGTCTGTACGTCTTTTGTTTTAGAACAACTACATTAAATCAATCGCTTCATCTACCTCAGGTAAAAAGTTGGTTCTCTATGTCACGCCAGAAGTTTTTTTTTTTCTCGCCTGACTCCAGCTTCCACATTTACAAATAAGCCATTCGTCTTTGCATTGAATACCGACATATAAAGTCTGGTGCCCCCTCTGTTCATCTCGACGTCCTCGACAAAATCCAGAGACGGATATGCAATGTGATAGGTCCTGATCTGGCAAGAAGATGCTTAGAATTCCCCAATACTGTACAGTAACTTACCGGTGCCTTCCCTATAAATACTTTCATGGTAATTGTTCTGATGAACTTTCCCCTATTGTACATAGACTTTATGAATTTAAGCGCAGTCCTAGATTATAGGCATGGTCGCATCATTTTGCAGTTGAACTAGCTAGGCGTAACCGTAAGTTCTATGCTAATAGTTTCTTCTATCGCACTTCTCTCTTGTGGATCTCGCTTCCGGCTTCTTGCTTCCCAGTCAATTTTGATCTTCAAAACTTTAAATGCAATATCAATCGTTATTTTTCTGTCTTCTTAATTCTTATTCTTTTATTGCCCTCTCTCCTTATGCAGTAGTTTTTTCTCATATTATCTAACACACAGTAACCTCTTGCGTCCCAGTGGCTTTATTGCCTTGCTTGGGATAAAATTATTAAAAAAATAACGTAGGGAAAAACGCTAAACCACTTTTTCTATCCGGCGTGATGAGATGCTTACTCATCCTAACGGAAGAGGTGTCAAAGAACGAGAGAAAATTAGCAGTTGATTTCAAAAATGGTCTACAATCTGCTGTCAACTACGGTAAGGAATTGATTGGTAATTTTAATGCCAGTAAAATGAAACTGCTCTATTAATAATCTGAGAGACAACTTTCTGCTTTACATCACCATGGCTGATGCCAACCTCCAGCTGATGCTAACCTCCAAAGAATCAGCAATATTATTGGTCCTGACCTGGCATCTTGGCGTTAGTCACTTTCCCCACCACCATAATACAGCTTACCGGTGCCTTTTCTATACTTTCATGGTAATTGTTCAGATGAAGTCTTTGCTATGGTACCTAGATTTTATGAATTTAAGTGCAGTACTAGATTAGTGTTATGGTAATTTACCCACGCACGCATGGACTCTCCCAGCTATAAATAGGAGCAGGTACTGCCTTTTGGAGAGGGAAGTTTCCAGCAGTCAGCTCTGACAGTCGGACCGAACATTCTTGCTGTAACACTCTCGTTTGTATATGATTGCATTACTGTTTCTGTTAATATATTTGTTTAACTGAATTCCTCTCTCCAGTTTCAATAGTAAGTCTGATCAGTTCGAAAAGTTCAAATTAGCAGTTGATCTCAAAAATGGCCTACAATCTGCTGGGTAAGGAATCTAGGGTAAGGAATTGATTGTTAATTTTAATGCCAGCAAAATGAGACTGCTCTATTAGTAATCTGAGAGAGAGCTTTCT
Organism: Acanthosepion esculentum; assembly: GCA_964036315.1. Classification (NCBI taxonomy): domain Eukaryota; kingdom Metazoa; phylum Mollusca; class Cephalopoda; order Sepiida; family Sepiidae; genus Acanthosepion; species Acanthosepion esculentum. Next base: position 36,484,615 of record OZ038512.1, read on the forward strand.
ACCTTCCATCACCATGGCTGATGCTAACCTCCAGAATAACTCGCTGCATCTTCTCAGGCTACCATTCTCAGTTGACATGGAGAAGAAAGACTATATTGAATGAATTATTAGGTCTGCTGGTAAGAAAGTTGGTTCACTGTGTTGTGCTAGACAGATTTTCTCTTCAAAATCTATTTTACATATCTATAAGTTTACCCTTCATCCATGCCTTGAATATTGCTGTCAAATATGGTGTGGTGCTTCTGTTATATATTTATCGATTATGATAAATCCTCCAAAGAATCAGCAATATTATTGGTCCTGACCTGACATCTTGGCGTTAGTCACTTTCCTCACCACCATAATACAGCTTCCCGGTGCCTTTTCTATAAATACTTTCATGGTAATTTTTCTGATGAACCTTTCGCTACAGTATATAGGCATTATGAATTTAAGTGGTCGTAAGGTCTCATCCTTTTACAGTTGAAATGGCTAGATGTGAGCTTAAGGTCTATGCTAAAAGATTCTTCACTCGCACTTCTCGGTCGTGGAAATCTCTTCCGGCTTCTTCTTTTGATCTTCAAAATTTTAAATGCAATACCAATTCTTATCTTCTGTCTTCTTAATACTTGTTCATTTATCGTCCTAACTTTTTAATAGAAGTTTGTTTCTCATATTATCTACCATTGTGTAACGCCTTACATCCTAGTGGCTTTATTGCCTTGCTTGAGGTGAAATGATTAAAAAAAAACACACGCCACGAACAGGATATGAGAGCAATTAGAATTTTTTTTAAAATACTTAAAATCACAAAAAGACCGTAGAAATATTTAGGGCAAATGAAGAAAAAGAACATACTTTTCTATATATGCTCTGGGTGCATATACAGAGAAATATGCGTATATGAATGTAGCGAGTAACTTTCCTAATGAGTTTGTGTGAATCGATGACAAACTAGAAACAAGGAGGAATAGTAAAAATTCAATATGTATTACGACTACAAGAGATAGGAAGTTGTGGGGAGCCACAATCGTTCGCCTCCTGGAGAGACACGGGGCATAAATGATGATCATAATTTTAAGTAGCAATATTATATTGTTGTAACCTAAAGAAGGTTACTGAATAGAATAATCAAACGAAGGTTGGTATTGAACGATAATACTTAGGACAAGAACAACACATATAAGATTCGCCAGCGGCGCGCAGAAGTAGTAGTCAACTGCTATAAGGGAGTCAAGTGAATTCCAACTCTAGGATATCTACCAACCGCCCTACGCGGTCAGATGTGGCACAAGGCCGAATTTAATGTGGGGTATCCAATCCCGTAGACTCAGCCAAAAATTCCCCGTAGACCTCGTATAAAACTGGGTCGGGTAGCTGTTTCCCGATACGAGACTCTACCCTTCGACATAGCCTCGTCTGGGGATCCTCTCTGCCCGGAGACAGAGAGTATGACCAGTACAGCTGAATTTTCTGGGGTACGTAATGAGAAAGGGGGCATGGAGAATCTGATACTCACGGGACGAATGACATACCTGGTGGGCTTAGGCATGTGGATGCGGGACTGTGGTCTGGAGAAGGCGCCAGAAGGATGAAACTTATTGAGAGCTACAAGAGATAGGGTGAAGTGGAGACCCATGATCGCCTATGTCCCTAAAGGACACGGCACATAAAAATAAAAGAAAGTTCGAACAAAAAATAGAAGAAGAAAGGAATAATCATTAACCGTAAGGATATAAGAATGCGTTCTTGTTAGCAAAAGGGGCAGTTCAAGGTTTATTGGGGATGTTAGACTCAAGTGGATATGTAAATTTAACTCTCTGCGTAATGGAGCAAGGAATTTGTCTCTCGTTCTATGGTTTTCAGAAACTGAACAATCATTAATGATTTTCTAAGCGTAGCTTAGATGTGGCACAATGCCGAAAGTATGGGAGCGCCGAATGAGCATTGTACTCACTATTTAGTCGTAACTAATTTAACAAAACAAGCTTGCTAACCACGTCGAGTGTCCTGAAAAAATATTAATGGATAGGAAAATAAGCTTATCAACCAAGCCTGCTGGACTTCTTCGTAATATTCAATCTTCTATATGAAAATAGTTTCACTTACCGCCCGGTTCGCACACCTAACAGTTCTTTCGAACTATTTTGGAGTTTTAGCACTTGTTCCCTGTTTAGGATTTGGTTCCTGGTCCTTCCAAAGTCATTTCATTCTCTTTCACTTCCAGCAGTCCCTTGCGTACCAGTGACATTATCACCTTGCTTGAAGTGAAATGATCAAATCGAAAAGCATTGGAAACTTTCCTCGCGGACAGAAGAATCTTGATGCGACAGATATATGATTCTGTTGGTTGATGTAAAGAATAACATAGACATAGCATGTGGAAAACGGGGTAGTTTTAAGAGAAAATAAACTACAAATAAATTACTGTTGACGATCAGAGAGATAAAGCTATTTTAGGGCACATATCGATTGAAAACAAAGGCTTGGAGAATTAAACATGTAGATGGCATATTGAAGTCAAGAGAATCAAGCGGAAACAGCGGGAAACCCACTTACGATGTCCGGGTAAATGAATGGATAAACTGAATCCTCAACGCTTCGCCCTTTATCAAAGGGGCAATAAAAGAGATAAAAAATGTCTAAAAGTTACGATCGCTTATCGCTTGAAATGTCACAACATATAAAAGAACTAAAGCAGGTTTTTTTATCTACCGTCTGTTTTGTTGACTTCCCAGTTCTGATCAAATCTACCCCCCTGCTGTGATTAGTAAAGCAAACAGACGCTAAACATTCCTCATCGCTATGCATTTTGTTACTTGTTACTCCTGCTCTTCCATTTTATAAGCATTTTTTACACTGATCTTCACCTGTACAAAGTCCAAGAGCCATTCAAGGTAGAGGGTTACAGAGTAAGAGGCATAGTTTTTACAGGTAAGTGGGGAAGATAACGGTTAACCTTAGATTTGAACAGATTAAGAGTGTAGTGATCAGGGAAGCATCCTCTTGGGAGTTAGTTCCACAAAGTAGGAGTTCATGGGAAGAAGCTGCTTGAAAAATTTAAACTGAAAGTAGTACTGGCTGCTAAGTAAGTAAATACCAAATGGTTCCATATAAGGAAACAGCTAATATTATCATTATCATAATATATGATGGTTGCCACCTCGATGTCAAGTAAAAGTATATTTAAGTAGCGATCCTTTGTTTAAACATATTTCTATAAAATAAATCCGGTAGGGAATGTTTAAGCCTTTTGGTGAGTTTTTCTTAGCACTGAATAATGTCCAGTGAAAATGTTTAAAAGAACTTGCCAAAGTTATGTGTCCTGAGTAAAAATATATATTTTCAATTTAATATTCTACATTGCCAAAAGAGCCTACTAGTATAAAAGAGAAAATTCCAGCAACAACTTTATCTTAACTTGCATTGGTTCAAGGGATATTTACACATTTAGATGAGGCTTATTGTGTAACAAAGAATAGAAACTGTTTGTCAAATGAGTTGGATACGAGGCCTTAAAACTGGCATTATATGGTCACCTTCCTCTGGAGAAAATTACCTTAGAGATATTTTTATGTAAAACATTCCCACACATTTTTCCATACGGATTTCTTCTTCTCAAGAAGGTCCTCACACCTTACAAATAAAGATATCCTACTGTGAGAAATAACCTCATACGTGATAATAAGACTTCTACCTCTTCTTTCGGGATTCCGTGCCCTGAGTGAGAGGAACTGTAGCTTGGTGAGAATGGACACTGTGATATGACTCCTGGTCCCGCATCTCGTACGTTTTGTCAGGGATTGTATTTGCACGTTGCTCCTTGATCCCCCCACTCAAGGAATTTCGTCCGTCTTTGAGGTATCTTTAAGCCTCTTTGATTTTTGCAAATCACGCTACATCTGCATCTGTTCGTAAACGATTGGGCATTTCGTCCGATACCAATAAATCTGTCCTGCTGGGGTTCTCTTCCGTTCTCCCCCTCACACTCTCGACATCCCCCGGGGGTAAGATGCATTTAGGTACTTAGTAGCATTTTTGGGTTGCTCCTCGCAGAATATGCAAAGTTGGGTAACTAACCCGTCTTGCTCCACTACCCGTCTTTCCGGGCTGTCAATTGTCTATCTAACCCTCACCAGGAATATTCCCTGGTTGCCAACTGGTCTGTTCCCCAATGTCATTGTTAATACCAGGTTTTACAGTTGAACAATACATTTCAGGTATATATAGGTTTAGGTATATCAAATGATCATTTTCTACAACTTTTGCACTATTTTATTTTTGGACTATGAAGCAGCGTCTCTACCTTGTGTCATCTCTGTATTTTTATTTTGTGCCCGATGAGCTGGAAAACCAACGAAACTTAAGTCGCACACTTAAGCGTAAAATTTTATATGCATCTTTATTAATATATATATATATATATATATATATATATATATATATATATATATATATATATATATATTCGTCTCTCCCGTCGAATTCGACGTATGAGGGTCAAGGAGATCAGTTCCTAGGAAACTGAAAACCCGACGCCAGCACATGGGATTTGATTATAGTGCTGAAGGTTTTGTGCAGAACGATCCACACCTTTTTTAAGGGTCGAATACAGATACTTGGTGCACTACGTGTCACAGGGTCCCCAAACGACCCTACGCAGGTTTTGAATTCAGAGTTTTCCTTCTCCTAGACCAGTTGCCATCCAAAGCTATAGAACCCAGTCTGTCCTGCTATTTACCCATAGCTGGGGGATTCACACCTTTCCCAAGGGTATTAGCACGTAAGTGAATGTAATGGATTCGAATGGAATTCGAACTCGGCTCTACGAGTCCTCAATCCGATATCAATCCTCTATCCATTACTCCACCATACCTACTATATATATATATATATATATATATATATATATATATATATATATATATATATATATATATATATATATATATATATATATATATATATATATATATATGTGTGTGTGTGTGTGTGTGTGTGTGTTTGTGTGTGTGTGTGTGTGTGTGTGTAAAGACAGTATTAATAGAGACAAAAGGAAAACTAATCTCATCCTATATATATTTCAAATATCTCCTTTACTAAAGAAAATTGTCCTTTCACAAGTCAATATAGATGAGGAGCAGCATGTCCCGGCGTTGCCCGTGCTTGATTCAAAAATCGTACGACTCATACAGCAATCGCTATCACTTGACTTAAAATATTTTTGCCCTTCCTTGCCTTTAAAGGAGTGCCCTTTGCCGTGCTAATATTGCTACATGCCTTACTTCTTGCCTATCTCACACTGCGAATTTTCTCTAAGCTTTATACTAAACATTAAATCTGTTACGAAAAAAGAACTAAACAAAATGAACACAAAACGATCAGCTTTAAAAAAGGACTCGTAACTGGAAAAACCGAATGAAAAAAGAATGTTAACAACAAATACTTTTTCACACCCAACCCAGTTCTGTGGAATCAGAATCAACGTTGAGTTTAAGCAAGCGAATGAGCCAATTGAAGTAAAGTGCCATGCAGATTTAAATTTTTCCCACTTGTGACGAATACAGGTATCGTTTTATTTTGCATGCTAGCATGCTGGTTAACATTCATGTCAGTCATCTGTTAGCTCTCACGCTGGCCAAGAGAATCTTCATGCATATTCGTGGCAGCCAGCTACAGGCTCACAATCTGGCCAGTAGAAAAGGTCGCAAACTACATGAAAACTGCCGTAGAAGCATGAAAAAATCGATTATTTCCACTATCGATGGGAGTTGGGAACTGCAACGTCGGTCTTGTTCGTTAACGCTAACTTGGAGCATGCGCATGTAAATTTTGATGCAAATCCGTCGAAAATTGCGGCCGTGCATTCGTTACACACACACACACATACACACACACACACACACACACACACACACACACACACACACACATCCTGCCTTTTATAGATAGAGATTATAAGTTTTTTAAAGAAAAGAAAACGATTACATTCAAAAGCTTACATTATTAAAATATATAATACGTAAATCAATTTCTCAAACTAATATGATATAAATAATAATAATTACATTATATAAAGAAATTCAATGGCAACAATTTACTCACTTTTGTTTATCAGTCATTAAATTATAACACTTAGGATCCTCCATAGTTTCAGTTAGGCTGGAGTATATTTAGGACCGTGCTCAGATTTGAAAATTCTGAAAAAGTAGCGATGTTTTTACTTCTATGTATAGACTCTTGTTGTAATATACAAAGTCTATCAGAGGACGAAAAGCGTTAGTGAAGAATAGTTCTCCTTTTGTTCTTATTCATACTAACGTATCTACATATCATTTATCAGCATCAGCAGTTCGTCAAATCATTGGAAGATGACGTGATGACATAAGCGATGACAGACGACCTCCAAGTCGTTGTGTTGACAGCTGTCAATAGATTCGGGAAAGTTATATTTACCCACTCGTAGATGCTATGTATGCATCTTCGACGAAGTTGATATATATATATATATATATATATATATATATATATATATATATATATATGCAAGTTTCATTAAAAATGACAGACAAGGTACTACGGTTAAGTTTTTTATTTAATTTTTCTTGTGCACGAACAAGAGCTTTTTTTGCTGGACAAAGGGTGTGTAAGAACTGTCCAAATGTTTTATTTTTCCGAGCGCTTTCGGCTATACCTTTAGCCATTATCAAGGACGATTTGATTTTTCAGCTTAATTGAGTTTGTGCATTATGTGTATTTGAACTCATAGATAATGTTCGTTCTTTGAAAATTTGACTTAGCATGTGTGTTGTTATTTTTGAGGATGAGGTTGGCTGTCTTAAATTTTTTATAGTAGATAATTAATTTAATTTTTTTATTTGGGTCCATTGGGGTGGTGTATTTCTTTATAATATGTCTTAGTGAGGATTCGTCTTGTTTGTAATTCTTATGCATTTGGTTTTTGTAATAAATCTGTATGTGATTTTTGACTGTGTATTCACTTTCATTATTACTTACTTTTGGTAGTACCTTGTCTGTCGTTTTTAATGAAACTTGCATAAAAGAAAGATTGTTGCCTAAATATACAACTAAATATATATATATATATATATATATATATATATATATATATATATATATCAAGTATGTGGTGCAGTTCAATTTACATTACATGAATCATTCATACAAAAAACCGATATTGAAGTTAATGATATAAATGGCGAGAATACATCTTCGCAAACAAATTTAATAAATGACATTATCCCCGAACGTGTAAATGAATATGATCCCTGTTTATAAATTCCAGTTGCATAAGGTCTTTTTTATTATTTTCATACCTGATGATGTCTGTATGCACATATGAAAATTTGTAAAAAATTTAAAAAAAGACCTTACTTAACAATTCAATACTCTTTTTTTTCTTTCTAATAATTTTTTCTTGTTTCTTAATACTTTGCTTACTATTAAATTCTCTTGAAATTATCTTCCGTGTATTATACAGGGTTATTAAAAAAGAATGAACCGATTTCATTACGCCATATTTTAATAAGGAAAAGCAATAGAAAACTCCAGCCAAATCACAAGTATTCTACGCACAATCATATGTTATTTCCTGTCTTACAGGTATTCAAAATGGCCACAGCCCGCAGCGTAAGCAATATCAAAGCGATAAGAGAATTACTCCAAGAAGTATATCAGCATATCATGCTCCACAGAGTTGATCCCTGTTGTTATTCGTCTTTTAAGATCATCGAGGTAAGTAGGAAGTGATGGAACATAAACGCACTCTTTTACGTATACCCAGAAGAAAAAAATCACACACGGTGAAGTCTGGGGATCTCGCAGACCAAGCACGGAGAGCAAGGTCCTGGTAACCTCCTCAACAAGGCGTACACTGTAAGGTTTCAAATCTAGACGTCTTCTTAGCTCACACTAGACAATGGATTGGGAGGTTGCAATCTCTCAGCTAGCTCGATTTTTGGACTTCCTTGGACTCCCCTCAATCACAGCACGGATTCTCGCCACTTGTTCTTCTGAAATTCGTAATCGTCCTGGACTTTTCCCTTTACACAGACACCCAACTGTTTAAACCACCGTCGAATGTCCTTAGGAGAGGGCGGATTGATAATTGAATTGCATTCGAAAAGCACGCTGCACCGTGACAACAGTGTTTGTTTACGCGAACACGTGAACGGAGAACGCCTTTTTTCTCAGGACTCGTCATTACTGGGGTAATCAAACAACTGAACGTTGCCGGTGATACTATTTGACTACAGCGCCCCTGTGGCAGCCATTCAAAACTCCTCTTTCAAATGGTCACTGAATCATTCCATAACGATGCTTGAGAACTGAACCAATACGTCATGAAATCGGTTAATTCTTTCTTTTTTTAATAACCCTTTATTTAAAACCAAGTTCTGCAATAGGTAAATTCTGAATATGACACGTGGGTTGGTAAGTAAAATTAATTTACACCTAATTATAATTTCTATCTATAAAAGGCAGGATGTGTGTGTATGTGTGTAACGAATGCACGGCCGCAATTTTCGACGGATTTGCACCAAAATTTACATGCACATGCTCCAAGTTAGCGGTAAAGGCCAAGACCGACGTTGCATTTCCCAACTCCCATCAATAGTGGAAATAATCGATTTTTTCTTGTTTCTAAGGCAGTTTTCATGTAGTTTGCGGCCATTTTCTACTGGCCAGAGTGAGAGCCTATAGCTGGCTGCCACGAATAGGCATGAAGATTCTATTGGCCAGCGTGAGAGCCAACAGCTGACTGACACGAATGTTAACTAGCTGCATTCGTCACAAGTGGGGAAAATTTAAATCTGCATGGTACTTTACTCCAAATCGGCTCATTCGCTTGCTTAAACTCAACGTTGATTCTGATTCCGCAGAACTGGGTTGGGTGTGAAAAATTATTTGTTGTTAACATTCTTTTTTCATTCGGTTTTTCCAGTTCCGAGTCCTTTTTTAAAGCTGATCGTTTTGTGTTCATTTTGTTTAGTTTTTTTTTTCGTAACAGATTTAATGTTTAGTATAGAGCTTAGAATAAATTCGCAGTGTGAGATAGGCAAGAAGTAAAGCATGTAGCAACATCAGCACGGCAAAGGGCACTCCTTTAAAGGCAAGGAAAGACAAAAATATTTTAAGTCAAGTGATAGCGACTGCTGTATGAGTCGTACGATTTTTAAATCAAGCACGGGCAACGCCGGGCTATGCTGCTAGTTTTTACATAATCATCGTTTCCACGATCGGATATAGTCGTAGAGTCGCTACGCAACTTAGCACCTGACCAATTCCCAATATCTGTTTTAACAGCCAGGTAGGTATTTATTCAGGCGTATCGTAACTTGGACAAGTATACCTGGTGTGGTACATCCCTCTTCAGGTCAGTATCAGTTATAGACATATATACATCGATGGAGAACCCTCCATCTTGACCACTGATTTCAGTCTTGGAAGCACTCCGCCCAGCGATGTTGTGACATCGTCGCATTGGTTGCATACATCATAGCTATGGTGTCCAGTCGACCGCACTGTCCTGCATAGCCGCTGACCCTTCAAGAAGGTTTACTTTCCCTTTGAAAAGTTTTGCTTGAACCTTTTTAGGCGTCTAGCCACACTCCTGACTCGAACATGCGGAAGGATGTACCGGATTACATGGTACCAGTAAAGAGTGAACCAACATAAAATTACAATTTATCACTATTGTAAGGCCCGTTTGTAGGAGAGACGTTGTAAATCACAGAGACAATAATAAAACAATATTCGGTTAGACGCCGCCCTATTTCCCATTTCCTTTAACCGTCACGTGATCAAATTATTTCAAGATGAGGTCGACTGTGCATACTCTCTGGCAATCCGTGTTCAAACCCAAGTGTCGACAGCGACACTTTGTTCCTATATGACAATTACGCCTTTATTTATCTGATAACTACGTCAATTTTCGATACTTCCATGAAAAGCGTTTATAATTAAAACAGAATAAAATCAACTCAGCTGCTTTGATGATTGAATTTATGTTTGGATTTCTTGAATATTTGAGATACCCACCCACTAGACGGAAAGATAAACGGTGAAATGCAAATACGAAAGGTTTCAAAATTATCTTGTTCTGATCAATTAAATAGACTTCTTTGAACAACATCCGATTATTTTAATGCCAAGTCAGGAGAACTTACAATTTCTTTCTTAGTGTGCTACCAGTTCACGAAGTCTCTGGGAAAAACCGTTAGTGTTAGTGTACCCGTGTCACGCTGAAAATATCATAAATATGCCTTTGTGAACTCATATGAATTTTCTTCATCTGCTTGATGGTTGTCAGGGCTCTTTAGTCACTTCACTCCATCTGTAGTATTAATCGGTGTTCGATGTAAGGTAAGGTGAATTTATATCGAAATGATTAACGACTTATTGCGTTCTAACGCCATTTTCCAACCATCCCACCTGTTGTTGTACAAGATAATGTAAGTATGGATGCTGCATAAACTGGATCTTACATAATAATTCAGAATATAGAATTAATAAACACGAAATACTTCAAATATTTCTCTGCATGAATAAGAAAATTGAAGATAGGATAACTTGCACCAGGAGTAGTTTCACACAACACCGAAACATGCCACAGAACCAAAACATTCATTTTAATCATTTAACTCCAAGCAAGCTGATAATGCCACTAAGATCCAAGTGTTTGCTGAGATTGGAAAAGAATGAGAAGAATTTAGTGAGGAGAAAGGACAATAAAAGATCAGGCTTCAGAAAGACAGAAGATAGCAATTGACATTCCATTTAATGTTTTAAAGATCGTGGGTGGCAGAGAAGGAAGAGAAACCGGTAGAGAGTTCCACGGGGGAGAAGTGCGAGAAAATAAACTATCGGAAGAGACTTTTACATTTACGGTTACATTCAGCAGTAAAACGATCAGATGTAGTTGCCAATTTTGGGAACAACTGCCATGAAAATATTAATAGAAAAGACAGAGGAGAGCCTCCTCACGTCTATGGGATAGCGAGTGAAGCCGAGATGTCAGGTCAGGACCGATAACATTGCAGAGCTTTCCTTGGATTTTGTCGAGAATATGAGATATATGCCAGGAGCACCAGACAATTTATGCAGCAATATTCAATGCACGGATGAATAGCAGATTTATAAATGTGCAAGATGGATTCTAGTGAGACAAATTGCCTTGTACGATACAGTGAATCAACTTTCAAGGCAGCTAACTGAGTAATTAATCCAATGTAATCACTCCACGCCATGACAGTAAAAACATACTAAGAACTCCAGTCGTTTCGTAAAATACATCGACTGGATGCTTTGTGACACATCATCACTGATGTTTCGAGCCGAAGTTCATTCGGAGTTTCGGGTCTTTCAACATTATACCCCGTCTCCGTGGTGACCCAGTCGATACTGATCGGGTATCGACGTGTGTACCATCCGTCAACTACAATTTTCTCCATTTTCCAAATCACACACTGCGACTTCTCTTGGCAATTTATAGTCCAATCACGGATAACTTCCGGTTCGCCAACAATCTACGCTCTTCTATAAAAAAAAGAAGCAAACGCAGTAACGTTGTCTATCTGGTAAGGAACATGGCAGCACGCTTGGCTTGAAGTGTTATGTAACGATTTTTTCCCTTCCTGTGATATATACATCTACATACTTCATGTTAATCATCCAAGTGAAAATATATTAGTCATATTAATAAATAGCTTCGTTTAGATCTAGATTCTTATATGGATAATATCCATGTTGTTAATATCGACCAGAAATGGCTAAACTAACATTTATAAGCAATGGTTCTCCCAGATCAATGATTTAGGTCGTAAACAAGACAGTCTTTTAACAGACCCTACCAAATGGTGCTGCAAAATAAATAAAAAATCAAATGACATAACATCAATTAAAGACTTCCAACAGCGGTAACAAGAAAAATGAGCAGTATATATAAGGAAAAGAGAAAATCGTGATATAATCAAACATTTAAAATTATACACTACCTAAAACAATAAGTTAGGAAGGAAATTTCCAGCAATATTATAAATCGTTAATTACGTTTAGTGGACTTGAGAAAATTAACTTTGTGAAAAAACTGTTCTAAAAAAAAATTTTATATATTTCAACAAACAATAACGCTAACAGCATTTGAAACTGTTTCTCTTACATCTTGCACATCCGTTTAAATAATCATAGCTTGGTGCAAAATAAAAATAAATATCTCTAACAAAATCCAAAGAAGGATCTGCAATGTAATCGACCCTGACATGGCATCTCAACTTCAGTCACTTTCTCAAAAACCTGGCGAGGCTTCCCTCTATCTTTCCGACAATGAATTTCATGTCAACTGCTCTGACGAGCTTTTTTTCTCTGGTGCCCCAACTACATGAATTTCATCGTGCATCTATGCCCCACTCTTTTATTGCTGAAATAGCTAAATGAAACCGCCATTTTTACATCGAGAGTTTCTTTCTCGCACTTCCCGCTTGTGGAATTTCCTTCCCGTTTACTTGCTTCCCTGATAAATACAACCATCAAAAGTTTAAATGCAATGTTAATTGCCATCTTCATGAATCCCATTCATCTTTTGTCCTTTCCTCGATCCTCCCTTTTACTCAGTCTTTTCTCTCACTTTCACTCCCTGAAACCCCCTGCGTACTAGTGACATTCCCGCCTTGCTCGGCGTGAAAGGATTAAAGAAATGTCAGCCAAGATCACTATTCCGTGAAATAACCATTTAAAATAAATTATGCAGACAATAAGCGCTGTTTTATTATTTAATAAGTATAGCTTATTCGAACGGAATTTAACAGCAACGAATAGCTATACGTGCTAAATTACAAACAAATAAATTGTACCTGTTATGTTATATATACATTTTAGGACACGTTGATTTGTAGCAAAGCGTTTGAATATTCACACGTTAAAAACGTTCCTGAAACAATTGCAACTGTTACGTGTGAATCCATAGTCGAAGCAGCTGGCAGATAGCAAGCCATCTTCCTCTGAACAAAATACACGGGTGTTGAAATGCCATGTTTATTTAATTCCCTACACGCTATTTTATTCATTTTTAGGGGAAAAAAATGTATTTTTTTTTCACAAATTAAATCCTATGTGCGATTTTAATAGGAAATACATAATTACGCAACGAAAATATTCGACGATCAATTTCTAACGTAAGCCTTCCGAAAGTAAAGTTTTTTTTTTCTTGTTCTTTTACTGTAACCTGGTGCGGCAAGGGGAAGAAAGTTTATTTAGTTGAACACAGAATTCAATACGAGGGGAAACATTGAGGAAGCTCAAATCCGACACAACTACGATACGAAGAAGGGAAGGAGGAATGCGAAGGGAAGGTGTCGTATTAATGAAGACTCCCTTCCTAAACATTTGTCTGAAGTATTTTACAAAGGCAACATATTCCACTATTTTCTATTAGAGTGTTATGCGCTACCCACCAACTACGATACGAGAAAGTGATGGACGAATGCGAAGGAAAGGTGTCGTATTAATGAAGACTCCCTTCCTAAACATTTGTCTGAAGTATTTTACAAAGGCAATATATGCCACTATTTTCTAATCGAGTGATATGTACTAGCCATGTTTTTTATTATTAATATTATTTAAAGCTCTCGCCTTACGTAGTTTCTGTTAATTGGTAGAGTGCTTTCAGCCTTTGTTTGTGTCACAAGTTTTGAAGAAGTATGTTCCTCGCTGACACCTACAGGTTTCATTCGTTCAAAGCTATTTTTAAACACTGACATGTGAAAGCGGTTGTATACAGCTGATAGTTTTCATATAATGCCGAACAGGATTCTGCACCATGCATAACATTCATATAAAAGTCTCAATCTGATGAAGCCAATTAAGAACACTACACAGTGTGGTATCATCTGCATAAATATTTACTAAGAATTTGAGAATGTTCTTCGGACCATAGGACCGAGGAGAGAATCTTTGTGTACGACGGCACTGACTTCATGCACTGGCCACTAACGACGACCACAATACACGTATCTGACAGGATAGACTTGCTTCTTAGTGGCTTTATTACCTAGCTAGAGATGAAAGAAGGACTCATAAATTCAAAAGTTATTTAGAGCAATGAAAACTAATAAAATCCATTATCACTTAAGTCCTCAAGGGGCAAGTCATTTAGACGACGAAAAAAATATAAGTAAAACATAATTTCTGCCGTTATTCACAAGATAGCAGTAGGGAACGAATGCATTTTATTCTGCATATCTCGTTTTGATGAGTACCTGCCATTGTTCATTATTTATTAATCTCATCTCACGGACTAGTTTCCTCTTGTACCTGCATCGATAAATCATGGCCACCCAATGCCTTGTCGGAAGTTAATCATTTTTACCTCCGAGGGCCTGTGCCAATCAATTCCGAACAGGAATGAATGTGAACATCCTACAATGTGTGCAGCTTCAAGAAGGCTGATGGTTTTCAGAACATAAAAATGTGTTCATTATCAGCTAACAATAACTACGATATTCAACATATCAAAATGAAAATATTGAAGCCGGCTACCCTGCTTATATAACTCTGATCCTGAATGAACAGCTCTTACTATACAGTAGATGCCATTCCGACCACATGTCACTAGTTATATTTTTCCAATATATTTGATCATTTTAAATCCTATGTTTTGATATTTGACTTAATATCATTCCGAACAAGTATTTAATTACTAAAATTAGTTTAGCTTCGTACAAGTCCTGGGTATACGTCCAACAGCAAGGCCTCTGATCAGGAGGTTTTGAGGAGCATGGATCTACCTCTTAATTGCTGGTATTCCCAGGTGCACTCTGACCCGTGGTGGTAGTACCTGTTAGGGTCCCAGCTATGGGCAAATAGTTAATCCCCAAACTGGGGTCACAACACTATGAAAGTGTAAAAATAGATTTGAATCCCAGAAATACTTTTAAAAACAAAAATTATTGCCAGCAATACATTTTTGAAGAAAAAGTATTAACAAAAATAGATTTAGGAAGGAAAAAAATATTACCAGCAACAAAAGTTTTGTTGGCATTAAATAACCCATTGAGGTTGATATGCCGTAAAACAAAACAAACCAAACCAAATCAAATATCGCTATGAATCTATTTCAAAATTTTGTTAGCATTAAATGACCCACGGAGGTTGATATACGATAAAACAAAACAACCAAGCAGAAATAAATTTTTGGAAAAAAATATTACCAACAACGAAAATTTTGTCAGTATTAAATAACCCATTGAGGTTGATATGCCGTAAAACAAAATAAACCAAACCAATCTAAACCAAAGAATACATATTCTATTCATACGAATCTATCCTAAAAATGTTGTCGGCATTAAATAACCCTTGAGGTTGATATGCCGTAAAACAAAATAAACCAAACCAATCTAAACCAAAGAATACATATTCTATTCATACGAATCTATCCTAAACATTTTATCGGCATTAAATAACCCATTGAGGTTGATATGCTACAAAACAAAATAAACCGAACCAATCTAAACCATACAAGACATTAAATATGTATAGGAACCTAGTAAGGTTTGAACCCTCTACACAAGCAACTGCCTAAAAAATGAACTAAAGTAGGCATTCTTGAAAATGAAATGTAGACAATAAAGTACAGTTATTCCCTATTAGTATGTTGTGGGTAACGATCGATAAAAAGGAATAATTTTTATTTATCTTATTGTACACTGCCTATTGTACTTTTCGATTTTCCCAAGATTAAAATAAAAGCTCCATCAAGATATCTGCCTTATTTTCTAAATTTATCAAAATTGCTTTAGAAAATTAATTTACATTTTATTAAACTTAAGAACATGGCTTGGCATGTGATATCGGAGTATGCCTATGACTGAGCATTTATTATGAACGAAAATGTTTCTTTATATAACTCCCAAAAGTGGCTGGTAATTAGATTAGTGCTGCATAAATCAGGCCGTATATAAATAGAAATATATATGCGAACCTTTTGTTAGGTGTTATAGACATTCATAACTCTGTATGTATGGTTACACAGATAAAAGTATATATATATCAGACAGACACACACACACACACACACACACACACACACACACACACACACACATATATATATATATATATATATATATATATGTGTGTGTGTGTGTGTGTGTGTTTAGGCAGCAATCCTTCTTTCATGCACATTTCATTGAATACGACA
The DNA here is from genome assembly GCA_964036315.1 of Acanthosepion esculentum. NCBI lineage: Eukaryota > Metazoa > Mollusca > Cephalopoda > Sepiida > Sepiidae > Acanthosepion > Acanthosepion esculentum. The sequence goes on from OZ038512.1 coordinate 36,500,810, forward strand.
GACAAGGTGCTTTTATTTAGTTTTTTATACAATTTTTCATGCGATCTAATATATGTTTTCGGATGATAAATTATATGAAAACTGTTTGAATGTTCTTTTTATGCGAACGCTTTCGGCTATACATTTCGACATTTTCAAGGATTAAATATTTTAACTGTCAAATAAGAAATAGTTTGTTGTATGTATGTTTTATAAAATGTATATATTATAAAATTATATAGGCCACACTACAACATGTTTGACACGCAGACTCACTCTACACCTTTCTAACCATAGCTCAATTAGATCACATTTAAATATTCATGGAGACCTAACGGACACTATTCGTAACATACTTGTTGGCAACACTAATATAATAGCATCATCTACATGCAAAAAAAGGCTAAAAATAATGGAAACTTTATTAATAAAAACAAAAAAACAACACTTAATAATATTAACTTTGAACATGGACACAATATCTTGACCGTGTTTTGAAAAATGAAAAACTTATATAAATACATATATACAACAATATATCTTATTTAACAGTTAAGATATTTAATCCTTGAAAATGGCTAAATGCATTGCCAAAAGCGCTCGGATAAAAAGAACATTCGGACAGTTTTTATATAATTTATCATCCGAAAAGAAAAGAATTATTAGATCGCATGAGAAATTGTATAAAAAACTAAATAAAAGCACCTTGTCTGTCGTATTCAATGATATATATATATATATATATATATATATATATATATATATATATATATATATATATATATATATATTGGAGTGTGCAGCTTATATATTAAAATGCAATTTATACAAAAAATTAATTAGCAATGTTAATGTGATTAATGGCGAAACCAGTTCGCTAACAAGACTTAATGGGACATTAACTTACTATCACTTCCTTGAATAATTCGATCCTTATATTTGAGTTGTTCGTGGATTTATCACATTACAAAATTCAAACAAAATTCTCACTTGTTTGATTTGAACAAGAACTTCAGCAAAGCGGCATCACAAACTCCTAAATAATATATCTTTAAAAAAAACATATTTCGGTCTACACTACACATATTTCGCTTTATTTTTTTTAATTTTTTTTTTTGCAGGTACATGGAAAAATTGCGCCCCGAAGATGACAATTTGAAATTGTTGAAAGTATTTGGCTCGTCAATTTCATCTGACAACAACTTAAATATAAGGACGATATTATTCAAGTAATATAATGCCTCATTAAGTTTCGTTAGCAAAATGATTTCGCCATTAATCCCATTAATATTGTTAATTAATTCTTTGTATAAATTACTTATTTATGATATATATATATATATATACATATATATCATTATTATTATTATTATTATTATTATTATTATTATTATTATTATTAGACTCTCCAGTCGTATTCGACGTACGAGTGTCAAGCAGCTAGGAACCGACAACCAGCACATATGATTTGATTATAGTGGTGAAGGTTTTGTGCTGAACCATCCATACTTTTTTGAAGGGCCGGATACGGAGACCTGGTGCACTATGTGCCACAAAGTCCCCAAACACCCCTCGGCAGGTTTTGAATACAGAGTTGTCTTTCTCCTAGACCAGTTGCCATTCAAGGCTATAGAACCCAGTCTGTTCTGCTATTTACCCATAGCTGGAGGGAGAAGAAGAGGATTCATACCTTTCCCACGTAAATGAATATAGTATAATATAGAATATACGCGGTAGCAACGGGAAATTATAATTAAAAAGAAAAAATGAACAAAGATCAGATAATCCATATATTTTTCTCGTCCGACTCCATATTACACAGTTATAAATCTAGCATTCGTCCGTGCATTGAATACTGATGCCATATATGCTTTGCTTCTCCGGCTATATATCTCAAGATTCTCGATAATATCCAAAGAATGGTGTGTAATGTAATCGGTCCTAACCTGGCATCTCGGCTTCAGTCGCTATCCCATCGATTTGACATGCTTTCTTCTCTGTCTTTTCTGTAAATCTTCTCATGGAAGTTATTCTAATGAGCTTGGTACCAGGTCCCCAGAATCGAAGCGTACTTCTAGATTGGCAAATAGGTTTCATCCTTTTACTGTTGAACAAGCGTGATGTAACCGTAAGATCTGTTCTAATAGTATTTTCCTTGCATTTTCCACCTGTGAATCTCTCTCTCGGTTTCTTTCTTCACAAATTTAAATGCAATGTCAATCGCGAAGTACTTTCTTCCTGATATATGTTCTTTTATTGTTATATTTCCTCACTAAAATCTTCGCATTCCCTTTCACTCTCCTTGCGTCTTAGCGGCAGTATCGCCTTGATGGAGGTGAAATTATTTATTTTTAAAAATGAAAAAAGAAATGCATATTATTAATGAATATCTGTACTTGAATTCTATTTATTGGGCAAGCTTAGGAAAACAATGATTAAATTTCCTAGACAATAATAATTAAATTAATCTTTTACTCGACTAAAAAATAGCATAGTATTTATTTAATTTGTAGAAGTAGCAGCTTAATTAAATTTCATGCATAATTTTTCTACCACTCATCTGTGGCCATTCTGATTTATTTAGGACTTCCGAAATCTATGTTTTCTATATTACTGTATCGATAAACCGATTTGTCATACGAATTATCGCCATTTTATTTATTTATTATTTTCTTCCTTGATTTTTATTCTATTTATTTAGGACATTTAGTCCATATGTAGTAGTGGGTAAAATGTTATATTACTACAATCGGTAAATAAGAAAAAGGTTGTCCTGGGTATGACGAAAAACTACAACCGCGTCCTGGGTAAGACGATAAACTACATCCAATAGCAAGGCCTCTGATCAGGAGGTTTTGAGGAGCGTGGAACCACCTCTTAATTGCTGGTGTTCCCAGATCCACCATGACTCGCGGTGTTAGCACCTGTTAGGGTCCCAGATATGGGCAAATAGTTGGCCCCGACAACCTGACTCAAAACACTATGAAAGTGTAAAAATAGATTTTAATACCAGAAATACTTTAAAAAAAATTAGTATCAGTAATAAATATTTGAAAAAAGAAAATATTATCAGAAATAAAAATCTTGTTAGCATTAAATAACCCATTGAGGTTAATATGCCACAAAACAAAACAAACCAAACTATACATTTTAAAAAAAAATATTACCAGCTATATATTTTTGAAAAAAAAAAAAGGAAATTTGTCGGCATTAAATAACCCATTATGATTGATATGCCGTAGACCAAACCAAACCAAACCTAAGAAAAAGGTAAATGACTAAAATTATCAGCAAATGTTAAAAATGTTTGAATGCTAAATGATAGGGAAAGAAATCAACGATACTGAAGCAACCGTCAAAGATAATAAAAAAACAAAAAGCATTATGACTCGAAAGGCATTTCCTACAATTTTGTACAAGAAAGTGAGATGTAACGCTTAGATAAAAATAAATAAAAATATGAAGAGATTCACGAATTTGAGAGTCACCCTCTGCTTGTTTTCTCTTTGTCGTGGTCCAATAACTCTGAGAGCAATGCCGTCTGCATATACATATATATATAGGGAGTACTTTCCATACACCACAAAGCAAATCATTATACAATAATGCGTGCGGTTCTATCAAATTGTTAAATGTTTTTGCTCATTTAAGCCATGTTTTCCACCATCAGCATCTGTGGTTTATTAAATTTATGAATTATTAAATTTGTGAATTATTAAATTTGTGAATTATTAAATTTGTGAATTATTAAATTCACATGGCAACAAAACTAATCAAAATATTTCATATGAAATCTTACGATCAATACACATGCATTCAAATATATAATTATGGTGATTGCATAAAAGAACTGGGATATTTTGTCTTGGTTCCTGGTATATTTTGTGTTTTTACCCCTCATCGTTATCATCCACTATTCGCCTGATTAAAGGAGTCAAAGGAAATACAGGAAAATGTAATTAATTCCGAATATCCAAAGGAGGGGGAACAAATTGCTAATGGATTTTAAGAAAAAATTGGTTATTTTTTTATAACAAAAAATTGAAACACACCATTTTTTGAAAGTTCTCGAAGTAGTTGATTTTGAATGGAGAGCGATATCAAATTTTCCATCGGACCGGAATCAAAGCGTAGTATTTGTTTTCCTCATTTTACTTGGGAGAAGGCTCCTCGTCACGGGGATACCAAGCCTGCGGCAGCACGTTCCTCATTGCGCTAAGAGAGGTGGATATATATCTACGACAGTCTGACAGCGGCCGCGGGAAATGACAATTATTTTCCTTGTCCCATATGTAAGCGTATAGCCTTACCACGAAAAGATAACTTTGCTTTGGTTTGTTTTGTTTTACGACATATCAACCTCCATGGGTTATTTAATACTGACAAGGTTTTTATTACTGGTAATATTTTTTCCGGAAACGTAATACTGGTAATATTTTTTTCTTCAAAAATGAATTGCTGGGAATATTTGTTTTCTTCAAAAATATATCACTGGTAATAAATATTTACAAAAATATATTGCTGGTAATATTTTCTTTCTTCAAAAATGTATTGCTGGTAATGATTTTTACTCAAAATATTTTAGCTGGCATTAAAACCTATTTTTACACTTTCATAGTCTTTTGACACCATTATAGGGGTTAACTATTTACCGATAGTTGGGACTCTAAAAGGTGCTACCACCCACGGTCAGTGTGGACCTGGAAGCAACAGCAATTAAGAGGTGGTTCCACGCTCCTCAAAACCTCCTGATCAGGGACCTTTCTGTTGGACGAAGTTTATCGTCTTACCCAGGATGTGGATGTAGTTTACAGTCTTAACCAGGACGACAAGTGGACAAATGAATTTGTATCTGATGTGGACCCGAAGTAGGGGACACGGAAGGAAAACACGAAACACGGGTTAGAGGTAAGAAATATATATTAAACAGAAAAGTTACAAAGAATAGTGTATGCTGAGCTTACTATCCAGTGGTGTCCGATATTGGTATTGTACGCGGCTGCGCATTACTGGTGCTACGATATTTAACAACCCCCCCCCACACACACACACACGGGTCGAATGTGGCACAAGGCCGGTTTAACGTGGGCTTACCGAGCCCGTAGGCTCGGCCAAAAATATACCCATTTACAACCCGTATACACGAGTTTAGGGACAGTCTACCTCCCCGGACGAAACTTTGCCCTGCGGCAAAGTCTCATCCAAGTTCCTCTCTGCCAAACAGAGAGTTCGACAGCAGAGCACCATTACTGGTGATACTCCTATTCACATAATAATATAGTACTTGGAGAGTCCATGATGTAGGAAAGTATCGGTCTCACAACACTACCTATCTAAGTTCATTTTATCAGGTTATAAAGAGGTCTAATGCAGGCCGTATCAGACGGTGTGTTCGACCTTAGTGAGGGGGTCAAGTAAAAAAAATCAATTTTTGTTTATGCATCATAAGTCTATTTTTAAATGAGGAGAAATGGCATATAATGCCTACAAAACTAAATTGCTCAAATTAATCCTCTAAGAGACCCCCTTCTGCCTTCCTGGCTGACAATGGCTGATGCTAACCTCCAGGAGAGTGACTCGTTGCGCTTTCTCGGAATAACGTTCTCGGCTGACACGAAGTTTAAAGACTTTATTAAATCTATAGCGAGATCAGCTGTTACGAAAATTGGTTCACTCTGATGGACAAGACAATTTTTCTCTACAGAAACTATTCGCCAAGAAACATGCAAGAAATACGTAGAGGACTGCTATGCTGTAATTAGCAATAACGGTTACGCTACGAAATATTAATAGATAATCTAATAAATGTATTGTAAACGGTTGCGCTATTAAATATTGATTTTTCTTCGTGGGGTATTTTTATTTATTATTTTTTTAAATTTGATTGTTTGACTAATGGCTTAAACATCTGTATTATTAACAGCAAAACTTTCATTAATCTGTGTTAGAAACACCTAAAGAAACGTGTACGCAATGTGTTGTAAATTTTTCCGTGGCGTTATATATATATATATATATGTGTGTGTGTGTGTATGTGTGTATTTTCCTTGTTCCATATGTAAGCACATAGCCTCATATATATATATATATATATATATATATATATATATATATATATATATATATATATATATATATATATATATATATAATGAAAATCTTGGTAATCCGTATGGATAATCCAAAGGAGAATGAAGTCCGGAGATCTCAATGTTAAATCAGACCGAATAAATTTAATTTAATTGAAAGAAAACTGTCTTTAAATTAATATAAATATATAGTCATCCACAGACAGACTGTTTCGCTGTATCATAGCTCTTCAGTGTAGTTAGACGTCCGATTGTTTCAAGCCGGGATCGAAACCCGACCGATTTGATAACAGTCAGAGACTATATATATATATATTCTCTGACTGTTATCAAATCGGTCGGGGTTCGATCCCGGCTTGAAACAATATAATGAAATGGACAAAGATTTTTTAAGATACTTTTTATGTTTATACGTTCTTTTTATCGATGCAAATATTTAAGTAAATGCTCTGTTTATAATAAACAGTATTTACCGGCCTGAATGTCCGAGAAATTTTTATAGAAAATATGCGTCATCCGACAGGTATCGAACCTGTATCCTATAAGGAACCGTCATATAATCTGATGTGCCTTTACCGATTGGTAAAGCTTAAATATTTGAATCTATAAAAAGAATGTATATACATAAAAAAATGTCTTAAAAATAATTGTCGGACTTTGTCCATTTCATTATGTGAGACGTCGTTTGTTTACATTTGGATACGCATCGAGCAGATATGAATGTATGAGAGAAAATCATGGAAAATTGTGTTTAAATACAGTAAAATCGACCTTGTTAACCGAACGTTCCTCTGTGGCCCAATCTTTAAAGTCTCTTATAGTTAAAATTCAAATTCCGACAATAACTCAGTCTATACGGGGTTGAATAAGACTGACGAATTTATTTTTTTTATTATTATTGCTCTGAACGTTATTTTTAATGCGTACGTATGTTTGTGTTGTTTAACCCTGTATAACAACCGGTTTAATTTGAGAAATACTACTAAAGAAAAAACTGTGCGTCCGACAGAGATCGAACCTGCATCTCTTTTATCCATTAGGTCAACCAGTTTTAGAGCCAAAGTATGTCTCTATCATTTCCTCAACGGTGACCAGCTTAAAAAGTTCTCGGCCCGATCCACTTCCCAATATCTGCTCAAATACCTGAGTTAGTTCCTGCAGTTAAGGGTTTCTTTCATTCGTTGAGAGCTTTTCATTAAACTCTTGGAAATATGTAATTTAAAAGTTTGTCTAGCGTTGTCTACACAGATCACAATATATTTGAAGATGAAAAGATTTCATCTATGATGTTTTAGTAATAGGTCATTTGGTATATCAGGAAATCATTAGTAATAGATAGATAGATAGATAGATAGATTTATCCGACATGCGAAGGAATCATTAGTAAAATATACCTTTTGAATACTTATTAAACCGCTGCTTACTCCACGATTTCTTTTTTCCGTCTCTTTCCTCCTCTTCCCATTATATATATATATATATATATATATATATATATATATATATATATATATATATATATATATATATATATATATATATATATATATATATATATATATATATATATATGTATATATATATATATATATAATGTATGCGTGTTAATGTGATTACATCTTTTCAACTATAGAAATATATATATGAAAAATAGAAATACAAGTTTACATATTAGCGTTTATTTATGTTTATTTTAAATATAAATATATATATATATATATGTGTGTGTGTGTGTGTGTTTGTGTGTGTGTATGTGTGTTTGTACTGTCGGATAATTAGCTGTTTATACTTGCAGGCACGTTTTAATGTGGAAAAAGCAACAGTTCTTCTCATTATTATTTTTTGTTGTTGGTATTCGCAGTTACTTACATTTCTTTCATATTTCATGTTTATTTTTTCTTATTAAATGCAGTTTCATTTGTTATTGCGATATGCAAAGGATGGCCTAATATTTTATATTATTGTATGGTCAGTTTCTCTTCTTTTAAAGTTGCTTTAACTCAGTAGATACACTAATCTATATAGGTTTGTCAAAGCAATTTATGGGACACAGATTTATAATAATGTGTTTCCTTTAGTAAATAAGGTACTTGGGGAACAAAAGAAGAAGCTGTGTGCATTCACGAATTTAAGGTCCCAATTAGTAGTAATTGTTATTTATGGAAGGTTGCCTTAGTAAAAAAAAATGATCACTTGTGTCTGTCGAAAGTTTTGACGGACTACGTATATACTAACTGCTATTCTGCCAGTAAAATATACATTATTTCCAGACAATCATTTTTCTTCTTTTCTCCAATGAATCTCACACATTAAAAGCTGAATATATTTGTAAAATGGTGAAAAATGAGAAAAATCCGACTTTTCATCTAGTCCAGGAATACTTCATTCGTTAACGTAGAAAAAAATTAAACGTTTTTGTAGGTAAAGTAGTGATAATGCCTGTGGGAGTTGACATTAAAAAAAACTGAAACCGTTAGTGGTTTTTTTCTTCTTTTATGCATCCTATCTTTTAGGACCTAGGTGTTCATTTCTCTTCCCAACTTTCCTTGTCTTTGTGGCTCTCCTTCTGCTCTCCTTTTAATAAAAAATGTCCAGGATATCGTTGCATGCTTCTCTTACCCTCGGTGTGCCCTGCGAGTGTTCAATCCGCCAAACATTTCTTTTTCTCATTATTTACTCGCGAAATAATGAGAAAAAAATATTTTGCTATCTTATGTATGTATAGCTGGCCACTTGGATTCAAGGATACCTGTCTACTAGGGCGGCTACCAAATCCCTATGCTCAGGCACATTTGTGTTTATTCAACACAAATGTGAATTATACTACAACTATGCTGAGCAGACCTTAGTTACAGTTTCGGGAAAAGAACGAGTTATCTAGCCTGATAAACAATTTGAACAAGGCCACAAGCTCAACTCTTCGGCCACGATGTCTTGTAAATTCGTGCTAGCACAGCTACCGACGGCTTCCAATTTTGTCGACTCAATTTCACTCAACCCGTGGTATCGACCCGTCCAGTGTGGTAACATCAAGAAGTATCCTGACAAAAAAATCGACCATGATGAGATTCGAACCCGGGTCCCGTGGTCAGAATGCGATTACCCGGCCACGTGCCCATGCTATCTTATAACTTCCTCGTTACTAATATCCTCTCCATGGTATTCTGGCGCACTTCCAAATTTTTAATGATTAATATCTGCCCGAATTTCCTCCTAAAGAAAACATTCTATACTCATTTTTTAAATAGGTTAAATGAGCTTTGATTTATTGCAATGATTTCTTGTTGGCTTAATGGCAATGGAAGCTTAGTTTCAAATCTTTCTTTTTTTTCCTTTTAGAAATGAGGAAATACAAATCAATTTACTGTCGGATGGCATCTTTTCTTTGTATTAAAAACTTGCAAAATGTTGTTTGCAGCTCAGACCAGACACTAGGTTCGTTGACAGGGTGCAGTTTCTTTCAGTCAAACGCTTGTGGTTTAAAAATGACTCTTCGAACAAATCGTTATCCATGAGTGAATATCAAGACAATTTCGAACAGTAAACCAGATTTTACTTTTTGATAGTAACTTACTGCTATAAGCGAACGATGTAAAGCTGAGGCGTAGTTGAGGGAAAGGGGGGGTGCGCAGTTCAGCGGCAGGCGTCTATATCCTCCCGCGAGGTCCACTTCGTTCCTTCTGTTTTCCTTTGCGCGAGATAGTTTTATAGAAAACAGTTTTCTTTGTCTTATCATCTTCGTCTAAAAAAGTAGTTAATCTTCCTTCCGTTACTTTCTCTCGGTCTGAGCCTCTTGTTCTTGTACTTTGAAGTTGAGTTCAATTACTGATAGCCATCTGTCGAAACTAAATGTTCCGTATCGAGTTGTGCGACAGATCCCGCTGTTTTTCAGCTTTTGAGTTTAACAACCTCAGTGTCTTCTCGGCACAAGACATATATGACGTCTGATCAAAAAGTATCGGAAATGGTGATATAAGTAGAAAACTATAACACATATCTATTCCGTATTTAATCTCCCTCAAAGGAGTCTCCTTCTTAAGCCACACACTTTATCCAGCATCGTTTACATTGATGGTAGCATTTCTGGAATGTTTTTTGTATGGTGGTGGGGGATAGCGAACATCGTTGGATTCTATTGAATTTCCTCGACGTCTTGAAATCTTGTTCCCTTCAAGTGGGGTTTGATTTTTGTTGTGTAGAAAGACGACCGACCTTCTTTACACTAATTGTTGAACATAGACTTGTCCATTCACTATAAGTAGGTCGTCTGCTCATAGGAACAGTGATCGTAAAGCCGGTCGCAAGACGTAGCGTTGAGTTGAAAGAATTGACCGCACTAAATTACAGTATCCGCTATTATCGCTTTATTAATCCATGTCCCTCGTGTGAGGAAACCTTTTCTTCACTAATCTTTTTTGTCAGTATTATCCTTAGAGTATAATTAACCAGAAACTATGAGATGATAACAGCATGATAACGATTTTTGAAAAGAAAAATATTAAGGTGTGAGATTTGGGGAATATACTGGTTGTCGGATCTAGTCAAAAACAGTTGCACAATTGAAGACAGTTGCACAATAGAAAACAGTTGCACAATTGAAGACAGTTGCACAATTGAAAAGAGTTGCACAATTGAAGACATTTGCACAATTGAAGATATTTGTACAATTGAAAACAGTTGCACAATTGAAGACAGTTGCACAATTGAAAACAGTTGCACAATTGAAGACAGTTGCACAATTGAAGACAGTTGCACAATTGAAAACAGTTGCACAACTAACGACAGTTGCACAATTGAAAACAGTTGCACAATTGAAAAAGTTGCACAATTGAAGACAGTTGCACAATAGAAAACAGTTGGACAATTGAAGACAGTTGCACAATAGAAAACAGTTTCACAATTGAAGACAGTTGCACAATAGAAAACAGTTGCACAATTGAAAACAGTTAAAGATAGGTGCACGATTGAAAACAGTTGCACAATTGAAAACAGTTGAAAAATTGAAGACAGTTGCACGATTGAAAACAGTTGCACGATTGAAGACAGTTGCACAATTGAAAACAGTTGAAAAATTGAAGACAGTTGCACGATTGAAAACAGTTGCACAATTGAAAACAGTTGCAAAATTGAAGACAGTTGCACAATTAAAAAGAGATGCACAATTGAAGGCATTTGCACAATTGAAAACAGTTGCACAATTGAAAACAGTTGCAAAATTGAAGACAGTTGCACAATTGAAAACAGTTGTACAATTGAAAACAGTTGCACAATTGAAAACAGTTGCAAAATTGAAGACAGTTGCACAATTGAAAAGAGATGCACAATTGAAGGCATTTGCACAATTGAAAACAGTTGCACAATTGAAAATAGTTGCACAATTGAAGACAGTTGCACAATTGAAAACAGTTGCACAATTGAAAACAATTCCCACTATTCCCTGTTCTTTGTAGTTCTTAGTAAATTTTGTCCTTTTGCTAATCCTTATTCTGCCATCCATTTACACAAGATCGGTAGTTTATGCACTGTTTGTCCTTCTTGTTTTCAAAACGTTACATTTTTTAAGCCCTTTCCTCATTTTGGGCCCGAGACAGTTCAGCTGCCTGTTTCCGATTATACGTATAAGTGTCTTTTATGTTTCCATTTTCTCTAAAACTCCAACATTCAGATGTTCAGTCCATGGTATTTTTAACATCCTTCTGTCAAAGCACACACAGTTCTGCTGTCTCAAGTCTCTTCTTCATCTGTGATAAGATTGTCCACAATTCATTACTATATACGAGGACTTGCATTACATGACAGTTAAGGAATTTCCAACTATTTTTTTTCTGTTTCTTAATACTTTACTTAGCTTTTGAAAGTTTTCTTTAGCTCTCAATATTTTATGATTTCTGCGTCGCATTTTCCATCCTCTGTTAAAAACAGATATTTAAATAGTTATACTTGCTTAATTTTAGTATGTCCAATTTTAATTTGCATGTTGGTCTGTTTCTTTAACTGCCAGACTTATATCCGGTCTTCTTGTAAATGATGTTTAGTCCTTTCTTCTTGAGTTTCGTCACTGTAAACCAAAAATTTAATATACAGTTCATTATTAACAAAAATAATAGTGGTATAAATTACTCTGGAAACAATAGAATCCATTTTAAAAATTCAAACGATGCAAATATAAGTTGAAAGCAGGTGGCTCCGTTTATTCGTTGAAAAAAGCGCAAACCATAATGAAAAAAAATGTCCCAAACACAATTTTATTCTTCAAAATCTTTATTTTATTAGAAACCAAAGTATTTTTGATCATTTAATTATAGTTTTTGATCCTTTTTAGAAAGTTCAAGATTTTCGTTAAATATCTTGTTTTTCTTGCGTCAGCGGAGGATATAAGTTAGCATAGGAAATTTTGGCGTCTTTTTTGCGGTGAAAAACACATTGATTTGGACCTTCTTGCAAGAATCAAATAACTGTAGGATTTTAATTAAACTTTCAGGACTTATTTAAAAATGAATGAATTATTTTAGAAACGTTTTCTCAGGTAAAGTTTGGTAAAAATATTTTTATATAAGTTACCCCTCCCCATTTATTTATTTTGTGAATTTTTGAGAAATTAAATTCTGCAAAGCTTAATGTTTATATTAGTTAAAAGCAGAACTCCTTGGAGAATACGAATCAACTATTTCTATTTGTAAAACAGGACCCCCAGTTTACCAAAAAATCTGCTTCAAATCTTAAAATAAAAAATGAAAAAAAACTAAGCTTTTAATTGATTTATGGATAAGATATATTAATGTCACTATTGTCTAAAAAAAACGAATTTTCGATGACTAATGAATTTTACAAGATGTTTTTCCATTTCTTTTAAATTTTAATTTGAATATTTTATAAAGTTTGAAAACATTTAAAATTCTTTATTATTGTGTGGTGATATTGTTATCAAGTAAAAACTATTTATTAATCATAAATCGAAAAGCTTATTACAAATTAATAATTAATGAATTTTGATTTTTTTTATATTTATAAACGTACCGTTTTTTTGTAGACACGATGTTCATACACGACATTATCAGAAAATAAAAGCAATATCTATATTAAATGTAAAGCAAAAGTATCTAAAATTCGATAAAACATTAGATTACGGAGAATATTTACCAAAATTGTTATGATTATTGAGTAAAAAATTATATAAAAAAGCGCTCATTATTTTTTTACAGATATATCCACCGTAGAAAAACTTTCTTTTGTTATTCAAGCTATTAACACAACACCTACAACAGCTACTACCGTGTAAAACCTTTCATTGCTGAGATATGTTAAACTTCAAGTAAGTAATATTTGTTTCAAATCATATTAAATTAAATTTTAAATCAGCTAATATTCCTCAAATGAAATTTCAGAAAAACATTCTATTTTTGGAAGAGTTTTTTAATAATGAGAAATTCAAACCGATAAACGATGGCTAAAAATGGCGCTAAAATCAGTGATTTATAATTAAAAAAAACTTTTCCAAATCAATTTAAATTAGTTTTGAAATGCAGAAAAATATTTTGCTTATTGAAAATATTAAATTAATCTATAGACTTGAAATTGAATCTAAAATAAAGTCTTCAAGAAAAATTTTATTTAAATAAATTCATTTTAAACATTGTGTATCGCCTTTCTGTGGATGGACCATTTTAAAGCTAAATCACTTCCTGTTGGTGAAAAGAAAAAAGAAAATATTTTGTAATTGAAAATATTTAATATACGAAAATTAAAATAATTCTCTTGTATAAAAATTATCAAATAAAATACTACGGGTAAAATGGAGCGGAGAGAACTCATTTTAATTCCATGAATATATGCAACAAGAAATTATTTTTGTTATGAACCGATTCAGAAACTTTAATATAAAAAGAGGCTTTTTTTACTGTAATAGACACACTGAAAATAATATTGATAAAATCTTATTAGAGATTCTTAGGTGATTAAATTCCTTCTTTTGTCCGTACTAAAATCTAACCATTCAGGAAATCCTTGCGTTCATATCTTAATTAGATTTTAATCAGATCTAAAATTGAAATAAATTCATTTTATGAAAAAATAAAAGTGAAATAATCTCATTTCTGTTTTTTCTGCAAATAAAAAAAAATGCATTTGTTTTCTTTTGATTGATTTAAAACTGTTTTCTTTGTGTTGCTGAATAGTCGAGAACATGATTTATAAACAAAAATGTTTTTTAAAGTTTGAACGACAAATTCAATCGGCAATATGACATTTGGGTGTTTTTGTTTTACCAATGGAATTAACATGGATTTAATAGAAATAATTGATTGTCTTAAATCATCATGTATCCGTAAAGATATCCTTTTTCATTATTGCTATCTCGATCGGACTGGCAATAGAAGCAATTATTTTAGCAACGCATATGCGAAAATCTTCTGCCTTTCGCTATTTACCAAAACAATATATTTTCGACGCTTCACTCGATTAAGATGCTGGCAATAAATGTCCGAAGTGATGGTCTGCTCATATTCCATTATCTCTTTATGAACGAAACATTTCATCTACCACCAAACACAAAGTAAAGATTTCTGAGGATGGAGTCCTGGTTTTGGTGTTGGTACTGGCTTCTCAATTTGTGGTAACCACTGCAGTTTCCGGTTTCTATCCAGAACACATCTTTCATCATCTGTAACAATGCGATGCCAAAATGAAAGAATTATATTCTTCGTTAAAAGGCTGCTGCAGTTGCTGGAATGTTCGTATTCGGTTCTCAATCGAAATCACTTATCAACAAAAACACCTTCTTTGTAAGTTTTCACAATTAAACTTTACATTATATACGGTACATTGTCGTAGACAAGCGATAATAAGCTAACTCAAAACGCAGTTTCGTATCATTCAAACTTGCCTTTCTCATTGGTTGCTTGTCTAATAATTTATATCTTATTGGCACATTTATGTAGAGAGATTAAACCGGTCTTCCTTTTGACAATAATAATAAAGGCCAACAAAAGATCTTTTTGAATAGGACAGTTTGCCTAATGTTTAACAATTTTGAACTATTAAAATAATATCCATTATTCACCACTAGCTTTAGTCTTCCGGCTCAAGGAAACCATATCTTACTTAAAAATGGTCGTGACTTGGTTGATTCACTGCAAGTGCGAAAAGCAAATAAATGTGCGTTTGAGGCTTAAACACAATTATACTGTGGAATGAAACAACACTTATAAAGGTGGAAGGAAATACAACACAATAAGTGATTATAAATCTAATACTGAGAGCAATTGGTAGCCACAACAAGAATTTTCGCTTATTTGATTTTCATTGATGATTAGTAGATTTGTCCGGTTTAAGTTCAAACAAGATTAAGCCATCACTCTTCTGTCCCGTTTTCCTTGATACCATTCTTCCCTAACTTTAATGTCCTGGCGAAACTTTCACCTTACTCATCACTAAAGTCATACAAATTATATTACTGACAATCTCAGATTTCTATCCCAAATATTTCATACATAATTAAATAAGGACAATATATTTTTCCATTCATAATTAATAACCATAGACTGACACTCTTATTATCACAATGTAATATATCCAAGGATTTTTATATTGTTTCTGTTCATAACTAAGGACCATAGACCTACACTGTCATTATCACCATGTATTATACCCAACGATTTTATATTGTTTATGTTCAAAACTAAGGACAATAGACTGACACTATTATTATCACCATGCATTATATCCAATGATTTATATTGTTTCTGTTCATAACTAAGGACGATAGACTGACACTGTCATTATCAAAATATATTCGCCAGACATTTTAGCAGTCCAGAATTCAGTAACATGCATGATTTTTTGCAAGTAGCATTGAGATTTAATTTGATCATTATGGGAAATTTGGCTATCGTCATTTAAAAACAATACTCATGTTCTGTAGAGAATATGGAGCTAACCTGTAAGACTGGCTGTGGTGTTTCACCTCAGTGTCCGAAAATTAGACAAGAAAATTGTCATTTCACTTGCATCAAAACCTGTGTATAGCAATATAATATTTAGGAAGGTGTTCCATTTGTCGACAACTGTTGGTTCTTTACTTGTGTCAGGTATCTGTTAGAAATGTCCCCATCTGCTTACTTTCATTTGTAGGAGACCACGAGTGTTTCTCTGATATCAAAATGTATTTGCCGGGGTTTAATACTATATAAGCTACTTCCTATGAAAAAGTCATCAAACCTTATATAAATTCTCTCTTTATCTTACAAGCAGAACAAATGTCATAGCTGCAGAATGCGATTATTTGTGCCGGTTAAAACGCAAAACATATATAGAGAATATTTTAGGCACAAAATGATGAATGCATCAAACATCGATTGCTAATAGAGGAGACCTACCATTAAGGTTTCATATAAATCGGCATTTATAACTTCAGTTATTATACAACAAACCTTCTAGACTGTCAAACCATTTAAACAACGCTAAAAATGATGGCTTTTTAAAAGATGTTATTAACGAAAATAGATGAAAGTATTTGTAATGTTGAATTGGTTTAGACCCTCCAGGAAAAATAAAGATCACTGAGAGACAATAATAATAATAATGATGTGGCTGGAGCTCTTGGATTGGTTGGAAAAGATTCCAGTAGACTAGAAAGAAATACAAAAAATTGTTCTCACAAGTACAGTCAATACTTTACGAAGGGCTTTTATCTATATAAATATGTTTTTTTTTTTTGTTTTTTTTTTCAATGGAAAGTGTCATGATGCCATTTCTACCCTTAGGTCTCTGGGCGGGACCCGGAAAGAAATGTGTACACACCAGAAATCAAAGGAAGGAATAATAATAATAATAATAATAATAATAATAATAATAATAATAATAATAATAATAATAATAATAATAACAATGTCCAGATTCTAGACTGTCAAACCATTTAAACAGCGCTAAAAATGATGGCTTTTTAAAAAAGTTATAAACGAAAATACGTAAAACGATTTGTAAATATTGAATTTGTTGTACCCTCCAGGAAAACCCTCGATCACGGCGAGAAAATAATAATAATAATAATAATAATAATAATAATAATAATAATAATAATAATAATAATAACCTGATCAAAAGAGGACAGATGACTGTTCAGTTATAACTGTCAAGCAAAACTACAACGATCGGTCTTCAAATATATTTAGAAACTACAGAAGACTGAATGATGAACTGTGTCAAAGAACACGATAGAAATAAGCAATGTTATTCAGTAATAAATAAGCCAAATATTCAAAATGGGTATTTTAAGTGGATGAAGAAGCTTAAGTAAACCATAATATGCCTACTGCAGTGGCAAAAATATAAAGAAGAAGGCGAAAGTAAATGAAATGGACCACATCCAGGCAGGATATAAAGACAAAATTCTTCATGGCTAATACTCTGCCAGCGCAAAGAATTGGTATAGACAAACCCCGAAACCCATCATTGGTTACATTCTGGACTAAAAGCTGAAGCCGAAGGTTGTATTCTTGCTGCACAGGACCAATGCTTGCTAACTAGAATTTACCGAGTGAACATACTGAAAGATTGTGTAGAGCCAAAATGCAGATTTTGTGATGAATATCCAGAAACAATCGATCATATTGTATCAGGCTGCACTGCGTTAGCATCCACCGAATATAAAACACGGGATGACATAGTAGGTCAGTATCTGCACTGGAAAATTTGTATCAGACATCGATTTCAAATAGAGGAAGCCATTTAAACAACGCTAAAACTGATGACTTTTTAAAAGAAGTTATTAACGAAAATAGATGAAATGATTCGAATGTATTGAATTGGTTCAGACCCTCCAGGAAAACCCACGATCACTACGAGACAATAATAATAATAATAATAATAATAATAATAATAATAATAATAATAATAATAATAATAATAATAACCACATTCTCGTCTGCCAAACCATTTAAACAACGCTAAAACTGATGGCTTTTTAAAAGAAGTTAACGAAAATAGATGAAATGATTCGTATGTATTGAATTGGTTCAGACCCTCCAGGAAAACACACGATCACTACGAGACAATAATAATAATAATAATAATAATAATAATAATAATAATAATAATAATAATATAAATAATAACCACATTCTCGTCTGCCAAACCATTTAAACAACGCTAAAACTGATGGCTTTTTAAAAGAAGTTAACGAAAATAGATGAAATGATTCGTATGTATTGAATTGGTTCAGACCCTCCAGGAAAACCCACGATCACTACGAGACAATAATAATAATAATAATAATAATAATAATAATAATAATAATAACCACATTCTCGTCTGCCAAACCATTTAAACAACGCTAAAACTGATGGCTTTTTAAAAGAAGTTATTAACGAAAATAGATGAAATGATTCGAATGTATTGAATTGGTTCAGACCCTCCAGGAAAACCCACGATCACTACGAGACAATAATAATAATAATAATAATAATAATAACCACATTCTCGTCTGCCAAACCATTTAAACAACGCTAAAACTGATGGCTTTTTAAAAGAAGTTAACGAAAATAGATGAAATGATTCGTATGTATTGAATTGGTTCAGACCCTCCAGGAAAACCCACGATCACTACGAGACAATAATAATAATAATAATAATAATAATAATAATAATAATAATAATAATGATAATAGAAGTTATAAACGAAAATAGGTAAAACAATTCGTAAATATTGAGTCGGTTTAGACACTCCAGAAATATTACGAACACTTCTTCTTCCAAGTGCTGTTTCCTTTCAAGAGGTAGGCGATCATGGCACTCGACACTTTCTTCTCCTTTGTCGGTCTTAATAAATGTTGTCATTTTGCTATCTCTCTTAAACCTTCTACCGCTACGCATTTACTCATTCTCACTCACTAGATTACTTGTCTTTCTGTGTCCATCTTGTCTTCATCCAACGAATATAAAACACGGAATGACAGAGTGGGACAATATGTGCACTGGAAATTCTGTATCTGACATCGATTTCAAATATAGGAAGCCATTTAAACAACGCAAACCTGATGGCTTTTTAAAAGAAGTTATTAACGAAAATAGATGAAATTATTCGTAAGTGTTGAATTGGTTTAGACCCTCCAGGATATCCACAATCACGAAGAGACAATAATAATAATAATAATAATAATAATAATAATAATAATAATAATAATAATAAACCCATCAGTGGCTACGCAGTGCAGGGTTGAAAGGTGAAACTGGGGGTTTTATCATTGCTGCACAAGACCAATGCTTGTTAACTAGGAATTATCAAGCACATATACTAAAATACTGTGTTAGCCCAACATGCAGATTCTGTGACAAATATCCAGAAACCATTGATCATCCTATATCAGGTTGCACGATATTGGCACCCACTGAATATAAAACCCGGCATGACAGAGTGGGCCAATATCTGCACTGGAAAATTTGCAACTCCTATGGGAAGGAAACTGGAAGAAATTGGTACGAACACCACCCTGACCCGGTTACGGAGATAGGACCTGTTACAATTCTATGGGACTACACAATACACACTGACAGAACAATCAAAGCCAACCGCCCAGACATTGTTATTAAAGACCACAAACAAAATAAGTGCCTCCTTATTGATATGGCAGTACCTGCAGACTGCAATGTGTCTTTGAAGATATTCGAAAAACTGTCAAAATACAAGGACCTTGAAATAGAAATCTCAAAAATGTGGCACATGGGAACATCAACAATTCCTGTTGTAGTTGGAGCCCTTGGACTGGTTGGAAAAGATTCCAGTAGGCTGATTGAAGGGATTCCTGGAAGTCCATGCCTCAAAGAGATACAAAAAATTGTTCTGACAAGTACAGCCCACACTTTACGAAGGGCTTTATCTATGTAATTATTTATTTTTTTTTTTTGCAGTGGAAAGTGTCATGATGCCATTTCTAACCTTAGGTCCCCGGGCGGGACCCGGAAAGAAATGTGTAAACGCCAGATATCAAAGGAAATAAAAATAATAATAATAATAATAGTAATAATAATAATAATAATAATAATAGTAATAATAATAATGATGATAATAATAATAATAATAATAATAATAATAATAATAATAATAATAATAACCAGATTCTAAAATGTCAAACCATTTAAACAGCGCAAAAACTGATGGCTTTTAAAAGAATTTATTAAAGAAAATAGGGGAAACGATTCGTAAATGTTCAAACCCTTCAGAAATATTATGACCACTTCTTCTGTGTGTCGTATCACTTGAAGACGTATCGATCGTGGATCTCCACAATTTCCTTCCCTTTGTAGCGCTTGATAAATTGTGTCTTTCTGTTACCTCTCCTAAACCTTGTTCGGCCATTGATATACTCAAGCTTACTGATTATGTTATGATTTGTTTTCCCCCTGTCCCTCTTGTATTCAATGTCTCCTGTGAGTGTCAGATTTTCTAAGACCTCTTTCCTCATTATGTGATGTTAAGTATAAGTTTCCTTTTTGTTTCCGTTGTCTCTAAAACTTCGTTGTTGCTCACGTGTTCGGTGCTGGGACCGTAAAATCAAACAAATCGGAACAAACACTTCCAACAAGGAAGAGACGCCTGGTCACCAAAACCCGGACTATATCCAACTTTGGACCAAGTGACTCAATTACAAATCAACTAATAAAAAGAAAGGGAACGACATGGACTCGCGAAGCGTATCAGCAAGTCATGACATCGTTTTTCATTGTACTCGAAACTCCACAAAAAAAGAACACGGATGAGAAACACCAAATATGGATAACAATGGTAGGAACTAGAATAAGACCCCATCTCATCGGAAACATGCTTGCTAATGTTCGCTGGGACAACAAAAGACTCTCACAGTAAAAATAGATCAGTTAAAACTAAATATTATAAGTCTTGAGTTATACTTTTTTATTTAACTGCCACCGTACATCACAAAAATGTGCAAGCTTGATTCTGACAAAGAAAGATTGACTGGCATGGCTGTTGTCTAAACCAACTTTCCTAGCAACACAGATGAAAGCAAGTTTTTTAGGAAAGGTATTAATCCAATAACTCCCTTCACCTATGGGTTAAATAATAAGAATTGTATTTGGAGAAATCGTTTTTATTCTCAGAAAAACCGTTACTGCATTAGAAATTTCAATGATTACCAACAAATACTCATACCGGATCAACAGTCTCCCGGATTAACAAGAGCCGCCAACCTTAGATAGAAACCAGTCTGGGGCCGAAAAATTTTAGCAAATCGGAACAAACATTTCCAACGGGGAGGAGACACCTGGTTACCAAACCCGGACTATTTCCAACGTTGGACCAAGTGACCCAATTACAGATCAACTAATAAAAAGAAAGCGAACGACATGGGCTCGCGAAGCGTATCAGCAAGTCATAACATCGTTTTTCATTGTACTCGAAACATCACAAAAAACATCACGGGATCAGAAGCACCAAATATGGATAACAATGGTAGGAACTAGAAGAAGACCGCATCTCATCGGAAACATGCTTGCCAAAGTCCGCTGGGACATCGTGCGAAAAGGCTCTCACAGCGGAAACAGATCAGTTAAACTAAAATAACCCATCACTTACACAATAATGAGATGAGAGTAGAAATAAATAATATTCCTTCTTATAGACATGACAGTCCTTGTAGACTATAATGTATTTTGGAAGATCTTCAAAAAGCAATCAAAATTCAAGATCCTTGAAATCGAAATCTCAAAAATGTGGCACATCAAGAATTTCAGTTATAGTTGGAGCCACCATATTGATTGGAAAAGATTTCAATAGACACATTGAAGGGATTCCTGGTAACCCATGACTTAAAGAAATACAAAAGATTGTTCCTTCATGTACAGCCCATACCTTACGAAGGGTTTTACCTATATAAAATATGTATGACTTTCTTTTCAAAAACGCTCAGTTGGAAATTCCATGATGCCATTTCTGACCTTAGGTCCCTAGACGAAACCCGGAAAAAAATGAGTATACTCCAGAAATCAAAGGAAATAATAATAATAATAATAATAATAATAATAAAAAATAAAGACAAATTCAACTGACCAGGTACAGAAACAATGGCAGAATAAACCGCTTCATGACCACCACTCTGCCCGTACCAAACAAGTTGACGTAGAAAAAAACCGCACCCATCAGTAGCTACGTAGTGTAGGGTTGAAAGCTGAAACTGAAGGTTTTATCCTTGCTGCATAGGACCAATGCTTGTTAACTAGGAATTATCCAGCACATATACTAAAATACTGTGTTAGCCCAAAATGCTGATTCTGTGATAAATATCCAGAAACTATTGATCATCTTGTATCAGGTTGTACGATATTGGCACCCACTGAATATAAAAACCAGCATGACAGAGTGGGCCAATATCTGAACTGGAAAATTTGCAATTCCTACGGAAAGGAAACGGAAAGAAACTGGTATGAACACCACACAGACCCGGTTACGGAAATAGGATCTGTTACAATGTTATGTGACTACACAATGCACACTGACAGAACAATCAAAGCCAACCGCCCAGACATTGTTATTGAAGACCACAAACAAACAAAAAGTGCCTCCTTATTGATATGGCAGTCCCTGCAGACTGCAATGTATCTTTGAAGATATTCGAAAAGCTGTCAAAATACAAGGACCTTGAAATAGAAATCTAAAAAATGTGGCATATGGAAACATCAACAATCCCTGTTGTAGTTGGAGCCCTAGGATTGGTTGGAAAAGATTCCAGTAGACTAATTTAAAGGATTCCTGGAAGTCCATGCCTCAAAGAGATACAAAAAAATTGTTCTGACAAGTACAGCCCACACTTTACGAAGGGCTTTATCTATGTATTTTTTTTAATTTTTTAATTTTTTTTGCAATGAAAAGTGTCATGATACCATTTCTAACCTTAGGTCCCTGGGTGGGACCCGGAAAGAAATGTGTAAACACCAGATATCAAAAGAAATAAAAATAATATTAAAATTGTTCTCACGAGTACAGTACACACCTTCGATTCGAAGGGATTTATTATGGATTTCGTTAATCGGACTGACTTCCTCATCTTGGTTGCTTTCCTCACAACGTTTCGGCCGTCTGATCCTCCGGCCTTCTTCAGGTGCATCTCGAACTCGGGAACCGTCGGTCTGGAATTTCGAACCCAACCCTTTATTGTTACGGGGGTACCATGTTCTCGTTCCATTAAGGCCATCGCTGCTGCTACTACTGCTTGACGCCATCGTTGCTGCTGCTGTGCTTCTATTATCGTTGTCACCGCTCTTGTTTGTCGCTGCCACTGCCTTTGCTCGGGATTGAACTCAGAACATCGGGAGAACTGAAGAAGGCCGGAGGATCAGACGGCCGAAACGTTGTGAGGAAAGCAACCAAGATGAGGAAGTCAGTCCGATTAACGAAATCCATAGTGAAAACCCCTCATCCCAAAAATATAGACGAAGGGATTTATTTATGTAAAATATGTGTGTGTGTGTGTGTGTGTGTGTGTGTGTGTGTGTGTGTGTGTGTGTGTGTGTGTGTGTGTGTGTGTGTGTGTGTGTGTGTGTTTTAATTAGTCAGTGGAAAATGTCATGATGCCATGTAATTAGTCAGTGGAAAATGTCATGATGACGAGAGACCTAAGGTTAGACCCTTAGGTCTCTCGTCGGGACCCGGAAAGAAATGTGTACACACCAGAAATCAAAGGAAATAAAATAATAATAATAATAATAATATCTTTTCATTTTAATTGATTGGAGATGCTAATATGTTTTGTCTTAGTGAGTTAAAACGAAAAAAATATCCCATTACATATAAGATATATACGACAGATTTGCTTCGCCCTAACGAGCTGGAAATGTCGCATAACTCATTGTGCATCATTATGCATCTCTGTTCATGAGTGGGGGTAGATGGGGATCAGTTTAACGTTTGGCGGATGAGGTAACCAATGTGATTTCTGTATCACTTCTAGATAATTGGGAACAGCCCTAATTGGAGACATAAGATCGGACTGGGTTACCTGACCTAAATGCACTGCTTATATTAAAACCACTCATCACATCACGCATATTTCCCTGTGATGCATTTGCCTAATCAGACTGGGTGTCATCATGCGTATTATAAGATTCGTATATAAATATCCACGGTGGTGTAAAGGATAGCGACTCGGCAGTTCGAATTCCTGTCGAAACCATTGCATGAACTTACGTGCTAATACCCTTGAGAAAGGTATGAATCCTCTACTCCCCAATGACCGAGTTCTATAGCCTTGAATGGT
>OZ038512.1:36530140-36565140 GCA_964036315.1 Acanthosepion esculentum
GACTGCCTTCTTCCAACAGTGAACCATGGTGGATCAGTGATAGTATGATGGAACGTCTCGGCCCAATAGTTGCACTGCGTGGTAGAATCAGCAGCAAAGATTACCTGAATATTTTGGGTGATCATGTTCATCCAATGGCCCATACTTTATCCCATGAGGATGAATGCATCTTCCAAGATGATAATGCTCCAACACATACCACTTGAGTGGTTAAGAATTGCTATGAACAGCATGAAAGTGAGCTTGAGCATATGGAGTGGCCTCCCCAATCTCCAGATATCAATATTATTAAACATTTGTGGTGCATTTTGGAGCGACAAGTTAGGAGCCGCTATCCTCCACCGTCGTGTCGTAAAGAGCTGGAGAAGGTTTTAATGGGAGAATAGCTGAAAATTCCTCTGGATGAAGTCAGGAAGCTGTATGATTCCATTCCTAGACGTATTAAAGCTGTATGTGAGGCTAAAGGAGGACCAACTCCATATTAAATATTTTTCTTTGAATTTAACAAATGTTTCAATTATTTTGTCCAAACCCTGTAGATAGATAGATAGATAGATAGATAGATAGATACAAAAATATATCTACCCACAGGCAATCGATAGATAGATAGAAAGATAGATAGATACAAAAATATGTCTACCCACAGGCAATCGATAGATAGATAGATAGATAGATAGATAGATATGGGTAGATTAAGTTATATATATATATATATATATATATATATATATATATATATATATATATATATATATTTATATATATATATATATATATATATATATATATATATATATAGAGAGAGAGAGAGAGAGAGAGAGAGAGTTACAAAAATCTATCTGCCTACAGGTAATAGATAGATAGATAGATAGATAGATAGATAGATAGATAGATAGATAGATAGATAGATGTGAATGTGAAAAAGTCTTAAAATATATGTGGAAGCTCATTCAACTTATTCTTCCGTGATATTCTTTTTCGGCAACGTCCTCTGGAAACATCTCTGCTGGAATATCTTGATCAAATCCAAGCAAAGTGACGCCCCGCTCTCCCGCAAAAAGAAAGAGAGAAAAAAAAAACAATGAAAGAAATATCACTTGGGCAAAGGTCAGTGAACGTCTCCGTATTGGAAATGACGAGAAAATACCTTGCACTTGCGCCGTTGCGTTGTCTATTCTGCTTGACTTTTTCATTTCATCTTTTCGAGCGTCGATTGTCCGTTCACATTTCTGACGACGAGATCAGAAAGTCATTGGTTATTTTCATTACAGATTCGCGCTAAATTTATCCGCAAAACCAGTCGGTTATATTTGACGACAAATCGCCCGAGGTAATGCCAAGCGTCTCGCTCATCGCCTAAAACAAAATGAATATTCTATTCAGGTTTTCCAAGCAGAAAATTATCATTTTTCTTTCTTAGGCTGAGATGCTATAAATATCTGGTTTCCAGATGTTTTCTTGGATGGTGTGCCTGTCAAAAAGTCTGTATTTCAACCGCAGATTTTTATTGCTTTCTGTAACAAAAAAACAAAAAACAAAAAACGCAATGTGATGTTATTTTATTACCAGCTATATATCAGCATATTAATCTTCCTTTTGATCGGTTCTATGAATAGAGAGGAGAGAAACATAACAAAAGCTATTTCCTCCAACTTAAAAGCAATCTGATTTCCATGAACATCGCCTTAACCAATTTGGTCATGGAAATATACTCCCAATCTATTATGATATCCAATTTAACTTTCCATGCGGAGGGTAGATTGGCCCGCAAACAGATAGTGAATGGCAGAATACAACATCAAACAAAAAAAAAGAGTTGATTAAAAAATATTTCCAAGCTTATATTTGTTAAAGAAAATACATTAAAAAATAAAAATGTTACAGTGCATTAAGCAAAAAATATCACAGCAAGCTCGTGTAGAGGGTGAGAATAGCATTGTTCTGAAAAGGAAAGTTTTGCTGGCGCTGAAGAGCGTTGTCCGGAAATGGAGAATTTTGTGTTCGCTAGATAGCGTTATCCTGAAAAGAAGAGTTTTCTGGTCGCTGGAAAGCGTTGTCCTGAAAAGGATAGCTTTGTTGTCACTAGAGAGCAATGTCCTGAAAAAAAGATAGCTTCGTTGTCGCTGAAGAGCGTTGTTCTGAAAAGGAGAGTTTTGTGGTCGTTGGAGAGCGTTATCGTGAACTGGACAGTTTTGCGGTCGTTGAAGAGCGCTGTCGTAAAAAAAGATAGTTTTCTTGTCGCTAGAGAGTGTTATCCTGAAAAGAAGAGTTTTCTGGTCGCTGGAGAGCGTTGTCCTGAAAAGGATAGCTTCGTTGTCGCTGAAGAGCGTTGTCCTGAAAAGGAGACTTTTGTGGTCGTTACAGAGCGTTATCCTGAAAATAGTTTTGCGGTTGTTGAAGAGGACACACGGCGCAGTGGATAAAGTCGTTGGTTAGATCGAGTGACAGGGCCCAAAGAGTGTGAGTTCAGTAACCGGTTGAAGCAGTGGAGATCTTTCAAAAGGAAATTAACAGGAGATAACTGATAACTGACATCCATTAAACATGGCACGTGGAACTAGAACAGTCTACCACAGTGAGCGAAATAAAGCGTTCAGTTCGACATTCCAACCACCTGAAGAAGGCCGGAGCGTACAACGGCCGAAACGTTGTAATAAATATGGCGACAAAGATGAGCAGAATAAGCCGAATAATGTAAATAGTGTACATAATACCTCATCTCAGAAATATAGACATGTATTTAGGTGCTACTATATCATGGATATAATAATTCCGAATAATGCAAATTGGGAATATTCCTTTCTTGCATAATGTTCCCATTATGGAAAAATATGGGGGAGATAACTCTAGGGTTGAAAAGATTAAATTTTCACTTTCACGTTTCCCTAGAATCAAAATTATATTGAAACGGTTGTAGCGATCAGAAGAGCATCCCCTAGATAGTCGGTTCCACAAAGCAGCAGTTCGATGGAAGAACCTTCTTGATTAGAACTTACATTTCACCAGGAGTATACAAAGGGAATGAGGGGATTTGCTACAATGGGAGTGGCATGACGGACCTTAGCCGTGAAGATTAGAACTAATGGAATCGAAGAATGTAGTTCATCTGATCATCTTCCATAGAAATAGCGATAGGACAGCGAGAAGTTTACAACATTTCGTTTGAGGGAAAGGGCTTGCAGGGTAGAAAATAATTCATCACCCGCAGGGACGCAGAGGCGCTTTTGGACGCTAGCGAAACAAGAAAGTTATGATTGTGCAGCACCTGCCCATACATAGCAGCAGTAGTTCATTTACGGCCTCATCTGGTTCTTGTAAAGGTAGAGAATACCATGCGTCAGGTGCCTACCGGAGCGGTGCAGGAAACCGACCATGTTTTCAGCATCTTTACCGATGCATAGTATTTACGAGTTCTGCTTAAGGTCTGTGTTGAGTTTAATCCCAATAGATGCTCAAGACACGGGGCTTAGTCACAATAAAGAAGAGACATATATCAATTATAGATAGATAGATAGATAGATAGATAGATAGATAGATAGATAGATAGATAGATAGATAGTTAAAAAGAAAGAAAGAACGAAAAATGAAAGAAAGAAATACTGACATAGATAGATAGGCAGACAGAAGGAATGAAATCTGAGATAGAAAGTTAGAAAGAAAGAGAATACTGAGATAGATAGATAGATAGATAGATAGATAGATAGATAGATAGATAGATAGATAGATATATTGAGATAGATAGATAGATAGAAATATTGAGATAGATATATATATAGATAGATAGATAGAAATATTGAGATAGGTAGATAGATAGATAGAAATATTGAGATAGATAGATAGATAGATAGATAGATAGATAGATAGATAGATAGATAGATAGAAATATTGAGATAGATAGATAGATAGATAAATAGATAGATAGATAGATAGATAGAAATATTGAGATAGATAGATAGATAGATAGAAATATTGAGATAGATAGATAGATAGATAGATAGATAGATAAAAAGAAAGAAAGAAAGAAAAAAGAAAGAAAGAAATACTGATATAGATAGATAGGCAGACAGAAGGAAAGAAATATGAGATAGAAAGTTAGAAAGAAAGAGAATACTGAGGTAGATAGATAGATAGATAGATAGATAGATATATTGCGATAGATAGATAGATAGAAATATTGAGATAGATATATATATAGAGATAGATAGATAGAAATATTGAGATAGATAGATAGATAGATAGATAGATAGATAGATAGAAATATTGAGATAGATAGATAGATAGATAAATAGATAGATAGATAGATAGATAGATAGATAGATAGATAGAAATATTGAGATAGATAGATAGAAATATTGAGATAGATATATAGATAGATAGATAGAAATATTGAGATAGATATATAGATAGATAGAAATATTGAGATAGATAGATAGATAGATAGATAGATAGAAATATTGAGATAGATAGATAAATAAATAGATAGATAGATAGATAAAAAGAAAGAAAGAACGAATAAAGAAAGAAATACTGACATAGATAGATAGACAGACAGAAAGAAAGAAAGAAATCTGAGATAGAAAGTTAGAAAGAAAGATAATACTGAGATAGATAGATAGATAGATAGATAGAAATATTGAGATAGATAGATAGATAGATAGATAGATAGATAGATAGATAGATAGATAGATAGATAGATAGATAGATAGATAGATAAACCGTGAATAATATTTTATGTTTCAAATAGTAATGTGTTTCTAAGATCCATGTAAGCATCTGAAAATCGAATCACTTATTTATCCAATTCGATTTATGTCCGGCTAATATATTCGGACGTATATAATTTCGGGCGTAAACTGTTGATTCGGTTTAGCAGATAAAACTGAATATTCTCTTTGATCTCTTTAATTGTTCACCAGACAAAGGAAAAGCGTAAATATTGTTCCTTGTCGCGAATAAAGAATGACATGTCTCTGAGCTATATTTCAATGAACCGTTACTGGAAAGAAATGAGAATCATTTCGGATCCACAGAACAGACCTGCTCAAAATGGCGAATGGACCCAGCGGAAACAGTCTAGCGTAAATTTGGTCTCTGTTACGCGTTGTTCAATGAATCATTTTGAAACAGACATAATTAATAAAATCCAGAGCTGAAAAGGAGTAAAATTGCATTTATTGGTTTAATTAATAAAACTTTTAACACTTCTTTTCTTTTGTAGTCCTGGGTATGACGATAAACGACATTCAGCAGCAAGGCCTCTGATCGGGAGATTGGAGTATTTGAGAAGCTTGGAACCCCCTTTTAATAGCTGTTGTTCCCAGGTAATTTTGGTTTGCTTTGTTTTCCGGCCTATCAATTTCAGTAGATTACTTAAGATTTTTATTGATGGTATATTTTTTCAAAAGTTTACTGCCTGTAATATTTTTTCTTCGAAAAACTATATCTGGTAATATTTTCCTTCAACATTCTGTTTCTGATAATATTTTTCTCTTCAAAAATCTCTTTCTGGTAAATTTTTTCTCTTCAAAAATCTGTTTCTGGTAATATTTTTCTCTTCAGAAATCTATTTCTGGTAATATTTTTCTCGTCAAAAATCTATTTCTAGTAATATTTTTCCTTCAAAAATCTATTTCTGGTAATATTGTTTCTCTTCAAAAATCTATTTCTGGTAATATTTTTTTCTTCAAGAATCTATTACTGTTAATATTTTTCTCTTCAAAAATCCTTTTCTGGTAATATTTCTTCTCTTCAAAAATCTGTTTCTGGCAATATTTTTATCTTCAAAAATCTTTTTTCTGGTAACATTTTTCTCTTCAAAAATCAATTTCTAGTAATATTTTTCTCTTCAAAAGTCTGTTTGTAATATTTTTTTCTTTAAAAATATGTTTCTGGTAATATTTTTTCTTTAGAAATTTGTTACTGGTAATATTTTTCTCTTCAAAAAATCTATTTCTGGTAATATTTTTCATTCAAAAATCTATTTCTGGTAATATTGTTCTTTTCAAAAATCTATTTCTGGTAATATATTTTTCCAAAATAGTATAGATAGTAATTTTAAAAAATAATATAACGTATTGCAGGTAATAATCTTTCTTCAAAAATTCACTGCTGATAATAATTATTTACGAAGTATTTCTGGTATTAAAACCTACCTTTACACTTCCATAGTATTCTAACCCCAGTTTGGGGGTTAACTATTTGCCCATAATTGGGACCCTGACAGGTGCTACCATCCTGGGTCAGGGTAGGCTTTGGAACACCAGCAATTAAGAGGTGGTTCCACGTTCCTCAAAACCACCTAATCAGAGGCCTTGCAGTTGGATCTAATTTATTGTCTTACCCAGGACGCTGATGTAGTTTATCGTCATAACCAGGAAGGCCACAGGTAGCACTCGCCAGGCTCCAAACTATGTGCAAATAATGAAACCCCAAATAAAATACTATGAAAATATAAATATGCATTTTTATAGTAAAACTACAAGCAGTACATTTTTATATAAGATTTGCCAACAATTCATATTTACAATAAAATTACTGACAATACGCAAATAGTAACAAATTGTAGAATTTTCACACAAATCCATTTAAAATGCTCCCAAGTAATCAACATGAAAGAACTTTCATGCCATTAATCGATATAATATCTCCCAATTTATTAAATTCAACGGTATTCCAATATATAACTTCAATGAAACTACAACATAAAGCACACATCACTGTCTGTAGTAATCACGTTCACACAAACCTGTAAATACACAAAATCTGACTATCGTCTACCATGTATTCAATTGTGAAAGCAGAATAACATTTTTATTATAGCTACGCTCCCAAGAAAATTATATATCGGCATTAAATGACCCATAAGGATTCGATATGTCGTTAAACAGAGAAATCAAAATCAAATCTTTTCTCTTTTTTGATTGTTTTTGTTTAGCGACATATCAACATCTCTATGGGTTATTTAATGGCGAAATCTAAACATTTTGTACTCAAGTTTATGGGTTCAGCTACAGATATTTTGTACATAACTTTATGCTTTCAGGGCAAACGAATGTTTTTTTTAAATATATCTTTTGTAGATGAAATCTATTGCTGATAATTTTACTATGAAAATGTATTTATTTATACTTTAGTGCTGTATTGACTGTCATTTTGCTATAAAAATTATTAGAAGTAGCTGTTTTGCTATAAAATATATTACAACTGGCCAATTCTATAAATATGTTGCTGGTATTGTTAGCATAATGCATTTTCCTACAGTCTTAGTGAAACATCAAACAAAAATCAAAACACTATTTTCCCAGGACGGACCTGGGAATAACACTAGTTAAGAGGTGGTTCCACATTCCTCAAAAACCCCAATTTCTCCATCAGAGGCCTTGCTGCCGGGTGTAGTTCATTTATAGTTTATTTACATCATTTACATCGTTCGGACCGTTAACCTCATCTTTATTGCTATATTCACAACGTTTCGGCCGTTGTACGCTCCGGGTTTTTCAGATGATTGTAATTTCGAAACAGAACCCTTTATTTCGTCCACCGGGGTATCAATACATGACTGACGAAGCAGATTTTTTTCCCGCAGTAGGTTGCCATTTCTTTCTGCGGTAGACCAGTTGCCATCCAAGGCTATAGAACCCGGTCTGTCCTGCTATTTATCCATATCTGGGCGAAGAAGAAGAGGATTCATACCTTTTCCAAAGGCATTAGCACATAAGTGAATGTAATGGATTCGACTGGAATTCGAACTCGGCTCTCCGAGACAGATTACTATGTAGTATTTATTTCTTCCATGGGTCGAATGAGTGTATCCTATGGGAGAGTTAAACTTCTGAACTTGCTTTATTTTGAGATCAACATTTTTTCGCTAGCCTCTTTGGCTCCCTCCCCACTTGCTAATACTTTAGCTTTGCCGCAGTTTACCTTAAATAAATTAATTACTAAACGGCGTACAATCAATTTTATAGTTACAGTGCTTTCCTAGGTGTTAAATCGTTTTATTATCCTTTATTTTGTGTTTCGGTTAAACTTTTCAATATATATATATATATATATATATATATATATATATATATATATATATATATATATATATATATATATATATCATTGTGAATGTAGAATAAAGAGTTTTTAAAGGTTCGAACAAACCCTCCAGGATCGGGGAAACGCTGTTACGAGCAATCAAAATACAAGTATATGAAAATTCAAAAAACTTGACAACGTACCTTTGTTATAATTCATAATGCCTTAATGATAGGCTTAGACTAAAGTAGAAATCATACTAACTGATTAATATAAAATTTTACTATAAAATTGTAAATAATATATATATATATATATATATATATATATATATATATATATATATATATATATATATATATATATATAGCATAATGAGAGGCCACGTATACTTTCTTGATATGTATATAATATCTGGATAAAATGAATGAAACAAAATTGGGTGTTTTTTTTATGAAAGTATTTATTTCTGTGTTTTTGTATATATTTATTTATCTAGGTGGTCTGAAATATTAAATAAATAAATATATACAAAAACACAGAAATAAATACTTTCATAAAAAAAACACCCAATTTTGTTTCATTCATTTTATCCAGATATTATATATATATATATATATAAATATAAAAGTGAACATAGAAGTCAACGCTTAGAGGCGACAGTCTGTTTCATGCTAGATGCAATTGTCATATTTATATATATATATATATATGTATATATATGTATATATATATATACATACATATATATACATGCATATACATATATATACATATATATATATATATATATATATATATATATATATATATATATATATATATATATATATATATTTGTGTATTTAGACAGCAATCCGTCTTTCATGCACATTTCATTAACAACGACAGACAAGGTGCTTTTATTTAGTTTTTTGTACAATTTCTCGTGCGATTTAATATTTTTTTTGTTCTTTTTTCTTTTCGGATGATAAATTATATAAAAACTGTCAGAATGTTCTTTTTATCCAAGCGCTTTCGGCTAGACATTTAGTAATTTTCAAGGATTATATTTTAACTGTTAAAATTAGAAATACATATATATATATAAAAGAAAAAAAGAAAAAAGACCTTATGGAACTGTAATTTATAAACAGGGATCATAACATTCATCTACAGGTTCGGGGTTAATGTAATTTATTAAATTTGTTTGCGAAGATGGATTCTAGCCATTTATATCATTAACTTCAATATCTGTTTTTTGTATGAATGATTCATGTCATGTAAATTGAACTGCACTGCATACTTGATATTAAAATAACTGATCCGACGTGCAACTTTCGGATAATAACTGTGATATTCCTCTATTTATTGAACAATTTATTTCATACCAGTACAAAAGAATTCTCATATTACTATATTAGTACAAAAACGCACAATCTTAAAATTTAAAAGTTCAACCTCAGCGTTGCGACCGCACGCTCCAAAATTTCTTACAATTAACAATAACAAATTTCTAAAAAACATATTTCGGATTACATCTGTTCTTTCGTTGTCCTGTTATTACCTGGATGTAAAAAACAAATATATTTCCATACCTGATGATGTCTGTATGCACAGATGAAATCTTGTAAAAAATAAAAAAAGATCTTATGCAACTGGAATTTATAAACAGGGGTCATAACATTTATCTACAGGTTCGGCGTTAATTCACATAGAGTCCTGAAAAACGTTTATTGTGATGGATTGATGCAAGCTTGAGGAGAGATGGGCTGTGCTTATATTTTTACCACAGGTCCCATGGGCACTATCTCAGATTTTGATTAAATTTTAGGATGTTGTACACACCTATCAGAAATTAAAATACTTAAAATTTTAGTACGTTGTACCCACAGATGAGAAACTAAAACCACTAAAAATAATCTATAATCTATTATTTTCCTTTCCTTTTCTACACGAGATGAAGCAATTGGGATCAAAAAGAAATCAATGCTGAAATTCATATTATCCTTTTTGCCGGCGTTTCTGTAACGTAGTAGATAAAGGGTTGGTTTATTCTCAAAAGTTATTCTCAACACCACTCCTTTCAAAACTGAAGTTTGGGGCCAGCATTGTGGAGTTAGCGCAGTGGTTCCCAACCACTGTGCCGCGGCACACTAATGTGCCGCGGAATGATTACTGGTGTGCCGCGATGAGATAATACACAGAAGCCATTTAATTTCACTTTGTTTAATAACGACATTCAATTTCTTAATCATGATGACACCGCTCAATTCAAAATCGCCAAATTTCTGGAATCTAAACGTTTCGCGCATACGAATTGGTAAGCGTTATTATGGTTTATATTAGTCATGGGACGATTAATCGGAATATCAGGAGTTTTTCAAAGTATCGGGAATCGGCATCGGAGCTGAATAATTCAGACCCGATTTCGATACCAAAACGATTCCTAAATACACAGGTTTTAAGACAAAAAGTTGGAACACAGAACTGTACTACGTGAGGTTTTACGTAATGCTCCTAACTCCCAAACATTTTTTTTACCTTTTCCTAACCATTTTGAATCTTTTCAATTTCAGGCTAATCTAACTTTATGCACAACTGTACCACTGACATTCACCAATATTATTTTATACTCGATATTGAATACAGGATATGTTGATTTATGGGAATAAAAATTCTTCTTATATAATATTCTTTGTTTTTTTATTATTTTATTACAAAAAGGCTTTATGGGTGGAAACTATTTATTTTTTGTGATAGGTGTGTCGCGGAAATTTAAAGAACTCAATAGTGTGCCGCCATGAAAAAAAGGTTGCGGACCACTGTGTTAGCGTATTTGAGTTCATTCTTACGCACAAGCGATTTAATAAAATTAATCTCGTACAGAGCCTACAGCTTGTGTTGTCCAACGAGAATAGAACACCGTATTCGATCTTTTGTTTCCATCTCTTCATTCAGTTTCAGTAGATAGGTCATGGGTTCTCTTTAAATCAACTATTAAATGATAATTATGAATATGAGACAATTAAAGGTGATTTAAGTTATACAACCGATCAGATTTCTTTGGCATAAAAGTTCTCTAAGACAATATATGAATAATATTCCCCGAAGAATTTGAGAAAGCGAATAAAACAGGAAATTTTGTTTGCTTTATGTTGTGTATTTATAAGCCGTGGGTAGTTAAGAGTATTTGTTTTTTTTTATTTGCTGCGTCGCTTTGTGTGTATAGCGTTGAAAAACTATAATACGGAGTGTTGATTCAGTTGAAACCTCTCGGGGCATCTCCGGAGTCAAAAAAAAACACAATGAAACACCTGGAAAAGAAGAGCTTTAAGTAAAAGGTAATAAAAGCGGAGAGAAAATGCATCTCGGAAATGGTATTTCCTGTTGAACAACAAACGGAAATTCAATATATATATATATATATATATATATATATATATATATATATATATATATATATATATATATATCTGTGTGTGTGTGTCTGTGTCTGTGTGTACGTGTGTGTGTGTCTGTGTCTGTGTCTGACAATTGTAAAGGAAGAAATGAATACAAGGGAATACATACGAAGCACGAACCCAGATAGATAGATAGATAGATAGATAGATAGATAGATAGATAGATAGATAGATAGATAGATAGATAGATAGGAACAATCCGTAATAGATAGATAGATAGATAGATAGATTGATAGATAGATAGATAGATAGATAGATAGATAGATAGATAGATAGGAACAATCCGTAATAGATAGATAGATAGATAGGAACAATCCGTAATAGATAGATAGGAACAAACCGTAATAGATAGATAGATAGATAGATAGATAGATAGATAGATAGATAGATAGATAGGAACAATCCGTAATAGATAGATAGATAGATAGATAGATAGATAGATAGATAGATAGATAGATAGATAGATAGGAACAATCCGTAATAGATAGATAGGAACAAACCGTAATAGATAGATAGATAGATAGATAGGAACAATCCGTAATAGAAAGATAGGAACAAACCGTAATAGATAGATAGATAGATAGATAGATAGATAGATAGATAGATAGATAGATAGATCAAACTGCACATGTCATATTGATAGGCTATCCAGTAACGATCAAGCTCATTACACTAAGAACTCTCAAAAACTATTTATACATATAACTATATTTAATATATAAAGGTTTAAAGCACTCTCCTATATTATTAAAGACTAAATGATGCCCTGTATATTTGATATAATGGAATATGCATACACCTGAGTTCCCCCTCACTGGAATATGATTGGCTGGTGTCAGTCATAAATACAGACGGACGTGTAGGTTCGATAGAGGTTAAGTCTGTGACGACGTCCATTAGACTACGCCATTAGCTATCCTATTGGTCTACACCTATTGCCTAAGCATATTGCCTGCGACTACGACGAGTACCAGTCGAATACTGCTACCGTGTACTACTTGGTTATAGTAGCCAAAACCATTTAGCTACTTCGATCAAATATATCCCTTTCCGGGACATATCAATATTAAATCCAAGCTATCTATCTATCTATCTATCTATCTATCTATCTATCTATCTATCTATCTATCTATCTATCTATCTATTTCAGTCTCGTCATATCTATCTCAGTCTCGTCATATCTATCTATCTATCTATCTATCTATCTATCTATCTATCTATCTATCTATCTCAGTCTCGTCATATCTATCTATCTATCTATCTATCTATCTCAGTCTCGTCATATCTATCTATCTATCTATCTATCTATCTCAGTCTCGTCATATCTATCTATCTATCTATCTATTTCAGTCTCGTCATATCTATCTATCTCAGTCTCGTCATATCTATCTATCTATCTATCTATCTATCTATCTATCTATCTATTTCAGTCTCGTCATATCTATCTATCTCAGTCTCGTCATATCTATCTATCTATCTATCTATCTATCTATCTATCTATCTATCTATCTATCTATCTATCTCAGTAGTTCTGAGCCGGGCTCCATATAGACTCTCGAGTACTTGTAACATTACTGGGGGTCCACACAAAAATAGCATATTGGCTGTCCAGAATAATATTTAAGTGGTCCATACAGCAATTTCACTTCGGAACGCTTGTTACAACTGAGAATTGGAATTTCTACAGTAATCTACGCCATATTAAAATGCTAAAAATAGAACGAAAAAAAAACAAACTAAAACAAGCAGAGAATGAGATCAACCGATATAAGTTAGTGTCCCTTTTACTCTACCATATGTTTTGATTGTAAAAGTTGAATTAAAACCGAGAAGGATTATTTATATATAAAGGAAAATTATATAAAGATTATAATTCATTATATAAATTAATTTAATAGATTAATAATAATATTAATTTTAAATATTATAATAGAATAATAATATGTTAATATAAATTAATTAATATAAAATACAAAAGAAATATTAATAATAAAATTAATTTAATATATAAACTATATAAAGATTATATATAAAGAAAGGATTAACAGTATCAACATCTTCAGCAACAGGCACTATTGTCGCAGTTAGCTCCCTTTCATTTTCTTAACACTTCACCAGGGGTCTCTCTCTCCCGGGAGTATAAATACGGGCTGACTTTCGCCTTTGCCTCTCTTTTTTCCACAGCTCTTTCCACGGCTGCGCCCACGTGCGGCCAACTTGCCTCGCTTGAGGTCGGCAACCGTCGCACGTGGTGCGAGGTATCTCCAGTATGTGAACTCTCACACACAACCAGCGTTTCCCATGTTCAGGGAATACGCTAAAACAAAATTTCACAACCGTACGGACATTCCAACTCAAACACACACACAATAACTTTCCACACAGACACTAAACGTTTTATTTCATGTTTTAAATGATGTATTTGTAATTCGTGTATCAATCTGTTTTAACCTGTTTGTAAATAATATATATTTGTTCGCATACATATATATCTGTCTTGTTTGTTTCTTTGGACTCCATTGAGGTCCAACATTTTTTATGTGGCTGGACCGGCCATCGAAGTCTTAACCCAGAGATAATTCATCTTCTCTACTTCTTCCATTCACACCACCACACGGCCGGTCCACTACACTATTCCTGCAAAACCGTCTACTCTGAGGGCCTATATATTTACTAATGTACATAAATGTTACATAGCATTTAGTTGTTAAATAAAAAGTTTATTTTCATTAAATTAGTTTTAATTCAAAATAAGGCATCTACATTTACTATAATATAAATCCTAAACTTATCTATTAGTAAAAAAAAATAAAACAAGCTTTTTTATTTTTCATCCAATGGTTATGGGGGTCCACCAAAAAGAATTAAGAGTAAAATTGGTCCATCGGTAAAAAATTGTTGAAAACCACAGTTCTAGATGAATACTGCAATGTATTATTGATTTTAATCTTTACTTTTATTGTTGCATTTTATTATGACATTCTTAATACAATCTTCATTATTACTGGAATTTTATTACCAATTTGTCTTCATCTTGTTATTCCGGCTTTTTATCACAACACTGGGTTCACCGTAATATTTTAGTGGTCCATAGAGCAATTTCACTTCGGAGCAGTTGTCACAACTGAGATTTGGAAGTTCTGTAGTAATCTACACCATATTAAAATACTAAAATTAAAAAAAACAACAACTCTACAATTATACGAAAACATAATCAAGCAATGTAAGTGAGCGTCCTTTTTACTCTGCCGTATGTTTTGATTGTAAAATTTAAATAAAAACAAAGAAAGATATATAAAAGAAGGATTATATATATATATATATATATATATATATATATATATATATATATATATATATATATATATATAAAAGTGGACATGGAAGTCAGCACTGAGAGGCGACAGTCTGTTTCATGTTAGTGCAATCGTCAGGCGATTGCACTAACATGAAACAGACTGTCGCCTCTAAGTGCTGACTTCCATGTCCACTTTTATATTTACACACGCTCTATCTCTGATATTGAGCACTTTACCCCATAAATATAGCACACTTTAAGACTATATTTCTGCATATATATATATATATATATATATATATAAAGGAAAATTATATAAATATAAAAATTAATTTAATACAGGGTGTCCATAAAGTTCGTGTGCACTTTAAAAAAATTATAACTTTATTTGTATTTGCGATAGAAATAATTTGTAAAGAGAATTAGAAAGAAGTAAATCTATATTTTTAAGGTTTTATTTAAATTTTATTTGACTTTCCATATGTCCTCCATGAATAGCAATACAAAGGGTAATACGATTTTGCAGTTCACGGAAAACATTTGCCAACTGATTTACAGTAATACCTGAAATCACATTAGTTATTTTAGCTATACTTAAAACTAGGTACATTAAACTTTATAACATTTTTTACAGATTATTTCTGTCGCAAATACAAATAAACTTTATGGACACCATGTATATTAATAATAAATAATATAATTTTAAATATTAATAAAATAAAATATTAATATATTAATATAAATTAATCATTATAAAATATTAAAAAAATAAAATATTAATAATAGAATTAATTTAATATATAAATTGTATAAGGATTATATATAAATGAAGCATATATATTTCCTGTTTTTATAATACAATTCCTAAATTTATCTATTAGTAAATAAATAAATAAAAATATTTTTTTCAGAATCAGAGGCTGAGAATCACTGATCGATCTGCTTGCGGTCACATCACGTAGAAACATTGTTCCCTGCACGATCATCGAAGGTAAGAAATGTCGAACCTGGCCATTATCTAGATGGGTGACCGCTGTAATCCTCAATGTGTGGGTGATGTAATGAAAAATGGCTCGAAATTGTTAATCAAAGAGGCGAGTTTCAATTCCCGTTCCCAATTGACTTTACGCGCAAATACCCCTTTTTAAAGGTATGAATCCACTTCTACTCCCCCAAGTATGGGTTAAGTAGTAAGATTTGTATCACTAAAAACATTATTATTGTTTTGATGGTGTCTTTGTTCAAAATAACTGCGAATTAAAAGACGGCCGTAGTTAGAGTAATGGAAGTTACAGAAGAACGAAGAAGAGGTTTATTAAATACTCATATATAGAACGGAGAAAATACTTGAGTAAAATTGACTGCTCCTTAAATTACAATCTAATGTATCTGTATGGATGTCAGTTATCACTTATCTCCTGTTATTTACCCTCTCCAAGTTCTCCACCGCCTTAACTAGGTATTGAAATCACTATCTTTGTGTCCTGTCACTGGATCTAACAATTCATACATCGTACCCTCTACAGTATAACATATATAACAATATACCGTATTACGCGAATTTGAAGACCTAACTTTGAAGCTAATTTGACTACAGTAAATGCATAGTTTGGTCAACGTATTGAACTCACACTCTTTGTGTCCTGTCACTGGATATAACTAACGCCTTTCTCCACTGTGCCATGTGTCCTCAAGAAGTTAACAGGAGATAACTGATAACTGACATCCATTAGAGATGGCACGTGGAACTAGAACAGTTTAACTCAGTGAGCGAAATAAAGGGTTCAGTTCGACATTCCAACCACCTGAAGAACGCCGGAGCGTACAGCGGCCGAAACGTTGTAATAAATATGGCGACAAAGATGAGGAGAATAGTCTGAATAATGTAAATAGTGTACATAATACCTCATCTCAGAAATGTAGACAGATAAAGAAGGAAGTACGCAGTGACCTACCCTACAACAATTATCTAAAAACAAAAATCCTTCAATCTAAAAATTTGTCCTGGCTTTAAATAACCTGAAATCTGTAGTAAACGAATCAATTAATATATATATATATATATATATATATATATATATATATATATATATATATATATATATATATATATATATATATATATGTACTCTTTGCATTGTTGTCTTCATCTTCGTTGCCATATTCACATCGTTTCGGCCGTTGTACTCTCCAGTCTTCATAAGGTAATTGGAATTTCGAACTGAACACTTTATTTCCTTCCATCAGAATAGGTTAATCTAGTTCCACGTGCCGTGTCTCTTCCGGGTGTCGCAGTTTCAACTACCTCCCTTTTAACTCAACCCTCCAAGTTTTTGTTCACCTCAGCTGTAGCCAGGTATTGAGCTCAAAACTCTTTGTGTTAAGACACTGAAGTCAACCAAAGCTTTCATCCACTGGGCGATGTGTCCATTCACCTGAAGAAGACCGGAGCGTACAACGGCCAAAACGTCGTGAATATGGCAATTACAATAATTACAACACCTTATCGCAGAAATATAGCCAGACTATCTGTCTTTATTTATTGAAACCTTGTTCAAAGGAACATTTGTTGCAGAGGTCAACATGAATAATCATGTAAATGCACAAATTCTGTATACATAAGTAGATCCTTTATGTGCAATGCCCCGTCAAGACATGGGCGATCAAGTTTTTATTTGCATCTCTAGCTTTTATAGCATTTATCAATCGATATATGCACACCTCTATACATTGGTTTATTTCTATACGCCCACATGATGGTGAATATTTTGTACGTGAGTGTATAACATTCTTGTGTCGCCTCTGTTGCCTATAAAAACGCCAACAAGTTAAAAAAAAGTTATGAAAGGAAAAATCAGAGTCGCGCTGCAAT
The DNA here is from genome assembly GCA_964036315.1 of Acanthosepion esculentum. Taxonomy (NCBI): domain Eukaryota; kingdom Metazoa; phylum Mollusca; class Cephalopoda; order Sepiida; family Sepiidae; genus Acanthosepion; species Acanthosepion esculentum. Next base: position 36,547,779 of record OZ038512.1, read on the forward strand.
TAAATAAATAAAGGGCAACAAAAGTAGCAAACCTTATTTTTGACAGTCACGTAAACTAATCGAAAAATAAAATCATATTATTTACACGTGGAAACAATTAGTTAATGAATTCCTAATCTTGAAAAAAAAAAAAAACTTATTTTCATGAATTTTGTTTTTCGTCATGATTAGATCAATTTATTAAAAACAGTTTCTTTTTAGCAATATTATTACTTTGAATTATTTAGAAATGAAAAATCTTTCTTGACGATTTTATCTTAATTTTAATTTCAAGCTAATAGATAAATTAAGCAAAATAATTCGCTGTTTTTCAAAAACTAATTTAAATTGACCGGAAGGAGTTTTTATTTTCTAAAATAGCTCAATAGCGCCGTTTTCTTTAATCGTCTTTCGTCGCAATATAATTCTATTAAATAATATTCCAAAAATCAATATATTTTTTTCTGAAATTTTATTTCAATGATATTAACTTATTTAAAGTATAATCAATCTGATTTAAAACATTATTTACTTTCCGTTTAAAATATCGCAGAAATGCATTTTAACCCAACAGTAGACAGAAGATAATGATTGACATTGCATTTAATTTTTTGAAGATCAAAGTTAACTGGAAACCAAGAAGCCCGTTAGTTACACATACAAGAAATGTGAGAGACAAAACTATTAAAACAGAACTTACGGTTACATCTAGCAATAGTAAAATGATAAGACCTATCTGCCAATCTAGTAGTATGATTAAATTCATGAAATCGACGTACCAAAGAAGCATGTTCATCAGTACAATTACAAAGAAAATATTTATAGAAAAGGCATAAAGGAACGTACGTTACGACGGTAGGGAAGTGATCGAAGCCAAAATGCTAAGATCAGGACAGAAAACATTACAGATTCTTGTTTGATTTTGTCAAGAATCACTAGATATATAGTAATAGCAGCATTTCCGATGTAGGAAAAATATTCGATGTATTTTATATTATTTATTTATTAGATTTTCAAAATGTACGGCAAAAAATATCATCATTGCTTACCTCCGTTTTTTTTAGACATGGCTTCTTTCCGTTTATTTCAAAGCTGTGGTCTAACTGCTAAGGTAGTTACCACTTTCAGATCAGAGAATGGTTTTATTTGAATAATTAAGTAATTGAACCGTAAACGATTAAATCTAGCTGTCAATCTAGTAATACGCTTCAACTGATGAAATCGACGTACCAAAGAAGCAAGTTCATTAGGACAATTACAATACGCAATAAAGTTACCATGCAACAGTTATAATTCGGCAACAAGAAACAATTTTACGGCCATACGTCGCCCAGGGAAAGTATTCCAACAATATATAGTTGATGCCTACATAGAAGTGGAAGGATGTCGCCTAAACTTCATCAGGAAATACAAAAATAAGCTTAGAGTGGCTTCATAATCCGTTCTCATGGATCATTTATCAAGAAATGAAAATAGTGGCGATTTCTACGTTCCGCCGATTCTACCATTTTCGTTTTCATGAAACCCCGGAAATATACAACAATTTTACCTGGATGTAATGCTAACTGTTTGCAAATATGGTAGACCTAATGTGATCCAAAGTGTCAATAAATAACTGACAAACTAATATAAACTACATTAAGAGTGTGTTGGCTGAATCAACTAAACGATAGCTCTCTCCCAGCCTCTACCGGGATAATCGGCAGAGAATGAAATGAGACGAGAGGTAACAAAATGACACTGCCTCAATAGGCAAACTTCACAAGACACAGAGTCTTGCCCACTGCTACTTGCTGGTTTCGCCGTCCCTTTTACTAGCGGATGACGCTGGCAGAAAACCGTATCTACACAAGTTGCAGAGAGGCTAGCATCTGAACATTCTATGCTATCCCGCTACTAACGAAGAAACAGGTTTTGACAGATATGTCTGCATGAGATCTAGGGCCTCTTTTGTGTTTGTACTGACGCGCATTTGCCACAAAAACCTTGGCCCATCAAAAACAGCGCATTTCTATGGTACATCTTAATGAGCTTATGATAGGTACGCTGGGTATGCCAGTATCTCCCGTACCTGTTATCGAATATCAAAAGAGAATCCTTCCTCACCGACATGTGCTGATAATGTTGAATGACCAAAATAAAATCAGGACGAGAGAAGTTGATGCAGTTCTTTCTGCTGAAATTCCAAGACAAGAGCAACCTCTTCGAGATTGGTAAGAACATATATAACACATGTTCTTGTGGATTATACAACACTACCTCTCTCTGCATACTGAATGGTCAGTGACAAAAAACTTCTCAACTGCTTTTAAGGAAGAAAATTCTGAAAACATTGAAATTTATCCCGCCTATGAAACATTGAAGTTTATCACGCCTGTAAAACATTGTAGGTCAACCGGCTTATAAAATATTGAAGGTTATTCTGCCTGTAAATCATTGAAGGTTACCCCCGCCTGTAAAACATTGCAGGTCAACTGGCCTAAAAACATTGAAGGTTATTCCGCCTGTAAAACATTGATGTTTACCCCTCCTGTAAAGCATTGTATGTCAACCGGCTTGAAGGTTATTCTGCCTGTAAAACATTGAAGGTAATTCCGCCTGTAAAACATTGATGTTTACCCCGCCTGTAAAGCATTGTATGTCAACCGGCTTGAAGGTTATTCTGCCTGTAAAACATTGAAGGTTTTTCCGCCTGTAAAACATTGATGTTTACCCCTCCTGTAAAGCATTGTATGTCAACCGGCTTGAAGGTTATTCTGCCTGTAAAACATTGAAGGTTATTCCGCCTGTAAAACATTGATGTTTACCCCTCCTGTAAAGCATTGTATGTCAACCGGCTTGAAGGTTATTCTGCCTGTAAAACATTGAAGGTTATTCCGCCTGTAAAACATTGATGTTTACCTCTCCTGTAAAGCATTGTATGTCAACCGGCTTCAAGGTTATTCTGCCTGTAAAACATTGAAGGTTACACCGCCCTTAATATTTTGGAGGTTATCATGCTTATAAAACACTGAATTTCACCTTGACTATAAACTATTAAAGGTACCTCGCCTAGAAAATATTGAAGGTTAAGCTGCCTATATAAAATGGAAGGTTAGCCAACCTATAAAACATTGATGGTCATCCCGCCTAGTACTTCTTATTTCTTTTGAGAATTTGAGGACAGTGGAAAGCGAAGGGCTGCCAACATTTAAAGAGCTATGTATCCGACTCAAGTTCCCAGAAGACGATGCTGAACTATACAAGGCTCTCACAGAGGCTGGATCCGTTCGTATGTCACGGCAGCTATTCAATAATCTTGTAAATGCACTGAAACATCGGGATGAATACAGGTACAGCAGAATTGAAACTCTCCTTATAACTAATGCTGAAAATGCCACCAAAAAGTTAGCACTCCACCTATTAAGTGCAATTTTCAGAAAGAATAAAATCTCTTACGGAACACTTGGTTTACCAGAATCAGCAGGCGACCCTCCAATACTAAACTCTGCTAAATAACAATAGGGGGGTTCAGATAAAAAAAAAAAATCGAATTCGAGATTTTAAATCCAAGAGCCAAAAATGAATCAGGCATGTCCCACACCAGAAAATACCAGGAGTATCAATCAAAAGAGTAACAAAAATCACATCACATCGCTAAGTGCATATTTTCACCAGACATAGATAACTGTAGCTAGCGACTCGGACTTAGGAATCGGAGAGCCGAGATCGAATTTCAGTCGAACCCATTTCATTCACATATGTGCTAATACCCTTGGGATAGGTATGAATCGTCTTCTTCTCTCCCAGCTATGGGTAAATAGCAGGGCAGACTGGGTACTATAGCCTTGGATGGCAACTGGTCGCAGAGAAGAAATGCCATCCTACTGCGGGAAGAAAATCTGACTCGTCAGTCAAGTATCGAAAGATACATGATCGCCTAAGCGTGTATCACGCATGGCACATAACTGACTGATCTTTGGGAAAGGCATGAATCCTCTTCTCCTCCTCCCAGCTATGGGTAAATAGCAGAACAGACCGGGTTCTATAGCCTTGGATGGCAAATGGTCTACCGTAGAAAGAAATAGCAGGAAATATTGCGGGAAAAAAATCTGCCTCGTCAGTCGTGTATCGAAAGATACGTGATCACCTAAGCGTGTATCACGCGTGGAACACAACTGACTGAGTGACACCATGCAAGAAAGATGTTAATGCGAAGAAGAAAAATAAAATGAACAGGACCTGTGTACTTTAGACGGGTCCTGGAATTTAATTTATGACGTTTTTTTTTCAATATTTGTTTTTGCGGGGACAGCTTCTTTCACAACTCCCGGCTGGTTGTCAGGTTTATTCTGTGACCGTTTAGTAAACACAGTAAGGTATCTTGCCAACATCAAATCCTGTCAATCTATACCACTTGCTTGATGTTCATTCTTTCTCATTTTTTATGTTCAGCCTCTACAAGGCCCAAGATGCACTCGAGGTAGAGGATTACAGAGTAAGTGGCACAGTTTACGCGGATATGCAGAGACGATAACGGTTGAACCTAGACCTGAACTGGTTACCATTGTAGTGATCGGGAAGCATACACTTGGGAGTCGGTTCCACAAAGCTGCAGTTCGCGAGGAGCTGCTCCAAGTGAACTTACATCTCACCAACTCGGTACAATATTTGTGGCACTTGCGGGTATTAGCTGTGAAGTTTAGCACTCGTGTAACTAAGGAATGTCATTCAGGGAATAAAAGTAGGAATGACGCGAGAGATTAGTATGAAAGGCAACGGAATTACGACGAAAGGAAATTAATACAATATTAATCAATTACAGAATCTATTAATCAGAATCACAGTTAAAGTTATAAATATCAGTCAGAAGCCTTCTATTCAGAGCAATCAAAGAAGCAAAAAGATGAGGTCGTAATTAGCCGGGACTTTATATCCAGCTAATGTCACGCCCTCTAGCGACTTCTATAGTCGAGGATTCAAGTTAATAATTCGAAATTTCATATCGGAAGTAATATTAACTATTAATATTAACTCATTCATTTCCCCGACTTACAAACATAGCATATACGTGTTGCATCCAGAGCTGATGCCTGTGGAACGTCATAAAGTTATATCTAGCGTGTGTACTACATAAATCCCATCTATAGAAACGCATATATTAATACACAATGTTTATTACGTAATGGTAATCTTGAACAAGATTTAAGAGGATATAACACTGTAACCAATAGCGATGAATGGATGTTCCGTCATGGAGGTCCATTGCACTGAGCACCTATTAGGACTTAAACTCAGTCCAGACCTCGTGGAACACGGGCATACGATCCATCGCTAAAATGGTCGGTTTCCTGTACCGCTCCAGTAAGCATTTGACTCCATCTGCTGTCGTCTACCTTTACTAGAATTAAATCAGGTCAAAAACTGAGGACTGCTGCCATACCGGGTATAAAAACAAAATTGTCCAATTGTTAGATTAAGCTTTGAACCATTGTATCTTAGAAATGATTAAGGACACATGGTACAGTGGATAAAGGCGTTGGCTAGATCCAGTAACAGGACCCAAAGAGTGTGAGTTCAATACCCGGTTAAGGCAGTGGAGAACTTGGAGAGGGGAATTAACAGGAGATAACTGATAACTGACATCCATTAAACCTGACACGTGGAACTAGAACAGTTTACCCCAGTGAGCGAAATAAAGGGTTCAGTTCGACATTCCAACCACCTGAAGAACGCCGGAGCGTACAACGGCCGAAACGTTGTAATAAATATGGCGACAACGATGAGGACAATAGTCCGAATAATGTAAATAGTGTACATAATACCTCATCTCAGAAATATAGACAGATACTAAAGGGCCGAAACTTTGTAATAAATATGGCGACAAAGATGGGGAAAATAGTCCGAATAATGTAAATAGTGTCCATAATACCTCATCTCAGAAATATAGACAGATACTGAAGGGCCGAAACGTTGTAATAAATGTGGCGACAAAGATGGGGACAATAAGCCGAATAATGTAAATAGTGTACATAATACCTCATCTCAGAAATATAGACAGATACTAAAGCGGCGAAACGTTGTAATAAATATGGCGACAAAGATGGGGACAATAGTCCGAATAATGTAAATAGTGTACATAATACCTCATCTCAGAAATATAGACAGATACTAAAGCGGCGAAACGTTGTAATAAATATGGCGACAAAGATGAGGACAATAGTCCGAATAATGTAAATAGTGTACATAATACCTCATCCCTGAAATATAGACAGATACTAAAGCGGCGAAACGTTGTAATAAATATGGCGACAAAGATGAGGACAATAGTCCGAATAATGTAAATAGTGTACATAATACCTCATCTCAGAAATATAGACAGATACTAAAGCGGCGAAACGTTGTAATAAATATGGCGACAAAGATGAGGACAATAGTCCGAATAATGTAAATAGTGTACATAATACCTCATCCCTGAAATATAGACAGATATACAGCACGAATAGGTTACGAGATGTAAAGTAAATAGCCGGCATTTATTTTCTTCTTCTTGGTGCCGTATCCCTTCATGGCTCAGCACAATTCCCTGTCCTTTGTAAGCATTTAGCAAATTCTCCTGTTAATTCCCCTCACCAAGTTCACTACGACCATAGCCAGGTATAGAACTCACACTCCTTGGGTCCTGTCGCTGAATGAGTAAATGTTATTTATAGGCTTGCTATGTAAGGTAAAAAGCAATGTTGTTTGGACTAGAACCAATACTGACTAAACACAACTGCATTCCCTATTTGGAATATAACAGAGACCAAAAGAAGAGGTTCAAATTGAAAATGAATCAAAGGAACATAAATTGAGAAAAGGAAACCAGAAAAAGCAGAGAGACTCCTTAAAATACATGAAATACACACTTCCTACTTGTTTAATTGAGGTCATAGATTTTGTCCAACAGGGCAAGCAGTTAAGGTTACTAATTGATTTCTCAGATTTGAGGGCTATCAAGAAAAAAAATCATGCCTCTGTGCAGTTGATAGAAAAAAACAACAAAATTGTCAAATCCAAAAGAGACTATATAATTAAATTAGCATCAAGTCTTAGGATACAGATCCAGAAGCCATAAAAATCAATTTGTCATTTCGCTATCTGCTTAAACCCTGTTCTTCTATCTATTTACACAACCTGCTCAGATAATTTATGCGCCATTTTCTTCTGTCGCATTGCCTTCAATATGTCATCCGAGGGCCAGATTTTCCCACCTCTCCTTCTTCATTATTTATTCCAGAAATTTCAACTGTCTCTTCCTGATATTAAGTATAAGTTTTCTTTTTATTTCCTTTTTCTCAAAAACTTCGTCGTTGCTCCAGAAATTTCAACTGTCTCTTCCTGATATTAAGTATAAGTTTTCTTTTTATTTCCTTTTTCTCAAAAACTTCGTCGTTGCTCCAGAAATTTCACCTGTCTCTTCATGATAGTAAGTGTATTAAGTGCCAAACCCTTCATGGCTGTAGACAGGCCCTGAACCCGTTTATACAGGTTCGAAGGGAATATTTTTGGCGGAGCCTCCGGGCTCAGAGACCCCACGCTAAACCGGCCTTGTGCCACATACGACCCACGTGGGAGGTGCGGTAAATATAGCGGAGACGCATTGTTGGGAGCGGTGCCAAACCGTTCATTACTGTCAAACTCTCCACCTCGGCAGAGAGGAACCCGGACGAGGCTTTGTCGCAGGGCAACGTTTCGTCTGGGGAGGTAGACAGGCCCTGAACCCGTTCATACGGGTTCGAAGGGAATATTTTTGGCCGAGCCTCCGGGCTCAGAGAACCCACGCTAAACCGGCCTTGTGACACATACGACCCACGTGGGAGGGGCGTTAAATATAGCGGAGACGCAGTGTTAACCTACCGTTCGGACGTACACCTCTATCTGCTTGTTACTAACACTTTTGCTTTTTATATATCTGTTATTTCTGTACACTTGTTCAGCCTACGTTCGCCTCCCGTGTCTTTCTTTCTGGCCCCTAAATAGGCCACAACATAAAGCCAATAAAACGTTCTTTTTGTTTTCATTTTCCTAAAACTACGTCGTTGCTCGCATATTTGGTTCATGGTATTCTCAGTATCCTTCTGTAGCTCCAAATTTCTGTTGCTCCAAGTATTTGCTTCTCCTGTGAGGAAATTGTCCAGCATGTTCGGACGTTTAAGATTACAACTATTATATAATGGTTAAGTTGTCTGTTCTATGTTTCTAACGAATTCTTCTTGTTTCTTAATTCTTTTAGAAGGTATTAATTTTAGGTTTATGTTAAAATCTTAGAATTAATTATAGGTGTATAATATTTGGTTTTAATTATAGGTTTCTACATACAATCAATAATTGCACACAGGACCAGTAATAAAGAGGTGACCATTAATCGGTGTGGATAAAAAAAAAACAATAAAGAATCAGGAAAATGACGGTGAAAGAATTAATGTTTTATTTTCTGTAGAATCGTTTCATCCAACACTTTCCTGTCATAAAATATGTCCACCAACACTGCATCAGTTTATTGCTAGCCAGTAATGACAAGATTAAAGCCGCTTTTGATCTCTGTAATAAAAAAAGGAATCTGAAGATCCCTGTTATTGATGTAGGCGAAAGACAAATACCCAAAGCTTTATCTGTTCAAAACAGCAATTAGTTTAATCATCAATGAAACTTGTAGTGTGTGTGAAGACTTTGCGTCAGTGCCAAAAATTATTAAAATGTTACACTAGTGAAAGGTTTTCTGTTAACCAGATCTTCCTGTGTTGAATGTTAAACACCCGAAAGATTTAGTTATTCATCTACCCAGACCTTTTACAAGTAGAGCGATAATTAACAAGCAAATTTCGCGGAGTTTTAATCCTAATGTATGTTCACCTATAAAGGAGTACAAGATTTACAGTCTAATGTACTTGACCTTTCGCTTGAAATGGTGACTGACCAAGCAGAATGGCTCATCAAGTTATGCTGTCCGATGATACAAAGTTATTTTCATCCTGACTTGGTGCTTTACTGATGTGATATTTTGTCAGATTATGATAAGCTTTTTCTTCTATGCTCCATGGACACAGGCGATCATGACTCTCCACAATTTCCTGTCCTTTGTAGCTCTTAATAAATTCTGTCTTTTTGTTATCTCTCCTAAACCATGTTCTGTCATCCATTTTCCAGGTTCACTAGTTTAGTTATACGTTGTTATTCTCTCACCTACTTGCCTTCATTCTGTTCTGTGAGTATCACATTTTCCAAGCCTTCTTTCTTCACTATATGCCTTAGAAAGTTCAACTATCTCATACTTGATATTAAGTATCAGTTTCCTTTTTGTCTCAATTTTCTCTAAATCTGAGTCTTTGCTCACGTGTTTTGTCCATGGTATTCTCAGCTCTCCTCTGTAGAAACACCTTTCTCTTGTCCAGTGTTCACTGCCATATAAGAGGACTGGTGTTACGTAAGAGTTCAAAACTCTTTCCTTTATTTCTAATGAAATTGTGCTGCTTCTTAATACTCTGCTTAACTTTTGGAAGGCATCTTTGGCTATCCCACTGTGCCTTTACAGGTAATCTTACTGTAGCGAAAGATATGACCTACCTCGGAATTCGAAACGAGCGCGAACGTGTCTTGCCTGCAAAGTGACGACAAAAAAGAAATATGGCCGCTATTGAAGACACAATTTATGCGTGCCCTATCTCGTCCAAGACGAGACGATATTTGCACACATGCAAATTTTGGCCGACTTGGAATAGCATAAAAAGCGGGGTGCCGGCAGCACGGGCGAGGAGTCATTCGGCGGACTGCGTGTGTGAGAGTCGGACGGTCGGACGGACGGTCGGACGGACGGACGGACGGACGGACGGACGGACGAACGGACGGACGGACGGACGGACCGACAGATAGACAGTATGTTGAAGTAGGCGCGACTGAGTTGGTGTCAGTTTCACAACTGCCCAGTGTAACGACCGGGAAAGGGAGCCACGCAACTCATTTCCTTGAGGCAACCGAAGAAGAAGGAAAATAGCTGGCCTGCCGGCGAGCATCGCCCTGCACTTTTTTACTCGCCTTATCATCATTTATTTTTCTCTACACATATATTATTTAAAAATAGTTTTTAAAAATAGTTGATTACTGTGTCTTTGCTCATGCGTTTGGTAAATGGTATCCTCAGCATTCCCCTGGAGAAATACATTTTTCTTGTCCAGTATTCACTGCCATATAAGAGGACTGATGTTACGTAACAGTTCAAAACTCTTTAATTTATTTCTAATGAAATTGCCCTGCTTCTTAATACTCTGCTTAGCTTTTGGAAGGCATCTTTGGCTATCCCACTGTGCCTTCGGATTTCAGTGTCACATTTTCCGTCCTTTGTTAGCACACTTACAGGTAACAGTTTTAACTTACTCTAAGTTGATTACCGTCGGGAGATTGGGAGAAGTCGCAAAGCATTGTTTTGTTTTACATTCTGGCTGTACAAAAAACCTCAAAAAAATTAACACCTCAGCTGCAAGAAACTTGTTGCTGCACTCCGACTATATATCACTAAAGATTATATTTGCATTAATTTTCATTATACATAGTTTTTACTTAAAATTAACTTTAGAAGATATCCATTGTATGTATCTACCGATTTGTTAGCGACAGTTTTAAAAGTTGATTCATTTAAGGAATAACCGTCTGATATCTAAAGAAAGTAAGTTTTTACTCTAAAATAGCTACCCGTTCTGTTTACAAAGGGATGGCTGGAAGTGCTTAATATAAACAGGAAGGTGGCTGCCAGATTTAAACACAATTAACCTTTTTTTATTATAAGTTAAAAGCATATTCTTTTTATATTAGTTTATAAATTATCCTATTTTTATCTACCATTGTAGAAGTAAGTTGTAATAGTTTTCAAAATAATTTTAAAATACTGGAAGAAATATTTGGTTAAGACGATAAGAAACTGCATCAGTCAATTCAGCTAGAGGAAGCGTTAATATATTTTACTAAATCAATATTTGGGGAAATTAAATTTTAACGCACGTTATTTTCAGTTTAGTTTTTCTTTACCTTTCCAGCTTTTGCTGTCGATATATGCCAGAGATCAAACTGATGCCTGCCAGCTAGAATAAATTTTAAGTGAAAATATTCAAAATTAATTTTACCATTTTTGTGCAGGGACTAAGTAAAGAAGAAATGTGTAAAAACTCAGAAAAGGAAACTAAACTGAAATTTAAATTAAAGAAAACGATGTGGGTTGGAAGCCAGGTAAGGATAAATTTTTCGACGCGATAAACGATGGATTTTAACTTTTTTTTTTCTTAATTCAAAATGGAAGTCACAAGACGTTGTTGTCGAAGAGGTTTTTCCATATCTAAAAGCACAGCCATTTATATAAAGGAGAAACATGAGTTATGACAACATTAAAGCAGTACCATGATCGAAAGAAGAAAGAAATCATAGGCGGAAAGATTTTGAAGCAGAATTAACCTAAGGTTTCCTTGCGTGTGAATTACAGCAGTCCCTCGATTAGTGCGGCTAATGTGTACATTAAAAGCTTCGCACTAATAAAAAACGCATTAATCAAATATAATAACTTATCGGAAATTATGTAATTTGTACCTCAAATTTTAGTATCATTCACAATTAATTTCTAATTTGCTTACATTTTAATTAAAATATAGGTACATATAAAAAGGTAGGATTAAAATTAGGTATGATTAGAATTAATGTTTATTAACCTGATTTTTTTAATGAAAAACTCATTCTGAGTGGTTTGCTGCATAGTATTTTTCTGTTGTTCATATAATAGGCGGTACCGAGAAACTGCCCCTTCAAATTTTCCAAACACATCATAATGATTATTATTTAACCTGAAAATTTTATTAATAATCTTTCCATAGTAAATGCATGCATGTTTTCTATTTCGATATTTTTAATAAACGTGAGTTTCTGTATCTAAGTAAATCATCATTTTTTTTCACAAAAAATAAGAAATTTCTTTTAAGACTTTCAAAATAAATTTTTTTTAAAAAATCTTCAAAAATTTTAATAGAGACAAATATTCAAATATGTAATTTTATTATCAGCGTATATTTAAAATTTCGCCTATTTATAACCGTCCCCTTTTTAAACACTGCTATAATTAATTAGATAGCGTAATACTTGACAAACAAAATAGTTACCCATTTCCTATTTTGTTCTTCATATAATTATCTTAGAAATTAATTTATTACCGGTGTTATTCCAAATATTTATAATTTCTTCTTTAACTCATCGATATTTTTAAAGAGTTTGCCTTTCATTTTTCTCTTCATAAAATTCTATATGATTTTAAATTATATATGATTTTTCTCTTCATTAAATTCTATATGATTTTAAATTCTATATGATTTTTCTCTTCATTAAATTCTATATGATTTTAATAGTGCTTAAATCGTGTGATTGAGATGCCTAGTTTAATAGTTTTAATCTATTTTTTTAAAGAAACCTATTTTATGCATATTTTCTATTTTGGGAAATTTTCCAAAAATAATCATTAGTATTTTAATCAGATGATTTTATTAATAATCTTTCCATAGTAAATGTATAGTCTTTTATATTTCGATTTTTTTTAATAAATGTAAATTTCTGTAATTATAATTAATTCTTTCATTTCTAATTAAATCGACCATTTGTTTACCAAAAAATTAGAAATATGAATTTTTATTATCGGCTTATATTGCAAAATGTATTTATAACAGCTCATCTTTTTAAACACTACTGTAATTACTTAACGTAATACTTGACAAACAAAATAGTTAACCATTTTCCATTTTTAAATTTTAGAAAATTTTTAATTAATCGGTAACTATAAAAAAATCAGTTTTCAATTACTATGGTTAAACTGAAGAATGTTTTACCCTACTAATCGAGTATTATGGATCCACCAATCGAATTTTGGGATATAAAATATTAGCGGAGTTATCGAGGAATTACTGTATATTGACGTGTTAAATTTTATGAATGATCTTCCATGTTACTTTCTCAAGAAGATCAACTCGTAGAGGACCCGTTTCGGTTTAGAGTGTTTTTGAATTAGGGATATATGCTTTTTTATTCCTGCTAGAAGATCCAACTATAAGAAAATGGCGGACTCAAATTGAGTCCAACCGAAGATGTAAAGAAAACAAACAAGACCGATATATATATGTCAACAAATATATGTATTAAACAACAAATTTACAAGTGACAAATACATCAACATTTGTGTTTGTGTGTGAACGTAACGAGTTTGTAATTTGGTGAATGTTCGTATGTGTATGTGTGTTTCATGGCGTTTTCCCATGAGGGCGAAAACGCTGACTTCTACGAGAGATTACATTTTTAAATGTAAAAAGTAGGAAAGAGAACGGGGCAAGAAGCCGCCCAGTATTTATAGTGTAGGGAATGCGACCTCTAGTGAACAATTAGGGAATTAAGAAGGAGCTAACTCCGACAAACTCTTTAGAATTCAAATTGTATTAAATGTCATTAATTCTTAACTCAAAGACAGATACGTGACACAGAATGGATGACCAGTGTTAGGAAGACACATTTAATTAGTGATATGGTAAGCGTAAGTCAGTTGCGGCACAAGGCCGCCAGTATGAAACAGCAAGTGAGTATCGAACTCACTAATCAGTTGTAATTGGTCTTGCGAAACAAGCTTGCTAACCACTACACTACATCGAGATGCGTTGACAAGTATAATTAGATACAAAATCATTATTATTATTACGTCACTTTGAAGTACCAAAACTTTAGCAATATACTAAGCGTAACTTAGATATGGCACAAGGCCGAAAATATGGAGCGCCCTGTGAGATTCGTATTCACTACTCAGTTGATCTAGTACGACAAGGTTTCTAACCATTACAGCACGTTGAAGTCCAAAGACAAGTATAATTAGATGCAAAATCATTATTATTATTTAAACTCTATAGTATCATGAATTAAACATTGAAGATAATATTGCCATTAATCGATTTTAGTGAATGCAAACAAAATAATAACGTTAGAGCAGCACAGAGCGATCGAGGAAATATAAAATATTTTACGGTTAAATATGATTTTCTGCTTAGAGTAGAACTGCCGTGGTTCAGTTGGTTAGAGCAGCTATCCAGTCAGATGGGCTTCCCGAGAGAAAACTATAATTAATAATGAGTGAAAGATGTTTACAAATATATAATTATATTTGTAATAAGCAAATTAATTTTAAAAATCTAAAGCCCCATTTCCGACACAATTTGTCTAATGCACGAGAAACAGAAAACAACAGAAGAGAACCAAAAGGTATAATTATTGAAAGGTCAGGAGCAAAAGTTTTATGATAAATAAACTCAATTATTACTAAGCTCGTCTTAGTTTAACATCTATAAACCTAATGATGTCGACATTAAACTAACTTGTTATTAAACATCTGTTATTGATATCTGTGGTACCTAGACTTTAGGCCGTAAAAGACTGGCGGCAAAGTTCCATTATTTTACAAGATGTACCCACGTGTTCTATACTAACATTTTCTCCTTTTCTACATGACGCTCATGGAACTTTCTTCTTCTTTTTTTTTAAAATGCAATGTCTCTTTAATTCAAGTTACTTGGAAATACGAGGTGTTGCAAACATGGATGTGCAAGTGCAAGTGGTGTAATAGATAATGGCTGTGAATTGTCAATTGGAGAGCCGAGTTCCAATTCCCGTTGGGTTTGTTATATTTGCATATACGCGTTGGGAAAAGTTTGAATCCACCTTTTTCCCCCCATCTATGGATTAATTAGTAAGATTTGTATCACTAAATCATTGTCTCCAAAAAAATGCATTTTTGGAATCTAAAAATATTTTATGGCTTTAAATATTCTGCAAAGGGTTGGTAACCCGTAGAAAAGGAATCAATCAATACCTGTAACATTTTAGTATTTTAATAATTGTATTGAATGCGGGGAGAAACGTAACTAGCGTTGCAGTTTCGACATGCACGAAATTAAATTTATAATTAAAAGTCAAAGTAGCTGTGGCAAACCAGAACAGGCTTTTGACTTTAATTGCATTTTGTTGATAATCATTGACAGTTCTTCTTAGCTCGACAAAAAGGTGTGAATTCTTTGATAGGCAGAGAGGGGGATTTTTTTCCGAAAAACACATCAAGTATTTATTCAGAAAAAAAAAAAGAACAGGCAGAATAATAAGAGTTGATTCCTGGAATCCTTCGCTATTGACGATGATACGTTCAGGAAATAAACTGTAAAAATCCGGAAACCTGGCGAATACGGTGCCAAAGAGTTTGGAGTCGTTACAACAGTGGGTTGCGAATTAGCAACGCGATCCTGGCTTGCAGAGAAAAATATTTCTCCACTTTGCATAAATAAAATCAAGAAAGAAAAATAAAAATAATCACGTGTGCGAAAGCTGTTTGTGAATTAGCTGCATATTAGTGAGTAAAAACTAATTGTGTAGAAGAAAGAGATAAAAATTAGTTCCAGAATAAATGCGTGAATGTATGCCTAAGCAGGAGAGGGTGTATATAGGTGCGGACGGTGTACGCATGTAATAAGAGGCAAGACTGCTTGAATGAAGTTGCCCGGGAGTAGGTACGAGTGTGGGAGGAGGAAAGAATAGTGTACTAAGTAATTATACGCTCATTTCTTGTTGAAATACGTGGCTTGATCAGGAACACAGTTCCTTAAGGGGCATTTGAACTCATAGATAATGTTCTTTCTTTGTAATTTTGACTTAGCTGGTGTGTTGTTGTTTTTGAGGATGAGGTTAGCTGCCTTAATTTTTTTTTATCGTAGATAATTAATTTGATTTTTTTATTCGGGTCGATTGGCGTAGTGTATGGCTTTATAATATGTCTTAGTGAAGATTTGTCTTGTTTGTAGTTAATGTTCATTTGGATTTTGTAGAAAACATTTATGTAATTTTTGACTGTTCACTATTATTGTTATTTATTTTGGGGAGAAATAGTCTAATTTGTTGGCCTATAAGGTGGTTAGGGAAGCCATTGTTAATTAGTGTCTGTTTTGCATTATTGAGTTCTTTAAGGAAGAGGAGTCAAGAGGATGAATTCTGGTGTGCTCTTTTTAGGAGGTTTTTTATTACTGCTATTTTGTATCTGAGTGGGCATTCACTTTTAAACATGTGGGGTAATTTGTTATCCTTAAACCTGATGTTTTTTTTTCTGAAAGTGGACAGTGGAATAAGAACAGTCAACCTAAATGAGTTGGCTTTTTCTTTTTTATTATTAAAGCTTCCATTATTTTTAATCTTTTTGCAGCTGGATGAAGTTATTATATTTGTGTTTTCTACTAGTATGTTTCTAATGGAGTCTCGTAAGGTTGTCTGTGTGTTTAAATGGGTTCTAATGGAGCTGTGATCAGATAGGTGTAATGTAAGGCGTCCGGATAAGCACGTAGTTGTGTAACAGATGTAATTATTTATGAGTTCGGTTTGATCAGAAACACAGTTCCTTAAGGGGCATTTGACCTCATAGATAATGTGCGTTTGTTGTAATTTTGACTTAGCTGGTGTGTTGTTATTTTTGAGGATAAGGTTAGCTGTCTTAAATTTTTTGTAATAGATAAGTAATTTGATTTTTTTATTCGGGTCGATTGGCGTAGTGTATGGCTTTAAAATATGTGAAGATTTGTCTTGTTTGTAGTTGATGTGCATTTGGTTTTTGTAGGAAATATTTATGTAATTTTTGACTGTATGTTCACTATCGTTACTATTTACTTTGGGGAGAAATAGTCTAATTTGGTGGTCTATAAGGTGGTTAGGGTGTGTGTGTGTGTGTGTGTGTGTGTGTGTGTGTGTGTGTGTGTGTGTGTGTGTATTGTGTGTGTGCGTGTAATTAGGGAGCATATCTTCATTCAAACATGTTTCATTGAATAATATAGACATATTGTGTCTATTTTTATACTGAATCATTCCAGTTGTCTAATCAGATTTTCTTGATGTTAAGGCGAAATTCACCAAGGAAGGTGACGTAGCTTTTTTCTAACCCAAGTATTTACTCATGAGTATGATCCCGGAAAAGACTGAATGTACTTCGGTTAGAAAATAACAACACCGCCTTCCTTAATGAATTTCACTTTAACAACAAGAAACTGATTAGAGAACTGTAAAGCATCAGTATAAAAATAAGTAGACGCAATATGTCTATATTTTAATGAAACACACATGCGCATATATATATATATATATATATATATATATATATATATATATATATATATATATGACGTCACACATTATGAAGTGGACAAAGTCCAACAATTATTTTAAGACATTTTTATGCTTATACATTCTTTTTATAGATACAAATATTTAAGTAAACGCCCTGTTTTATAATAAAAAGTATTAAACAACATTTACCGGCCTGAATGTCCGAGAA
>OZ038512.1:36572640-36602640 GCA_964036315.1 Acanthosepion esculentum
ATTTTGGTCATTCCACTGAATGTCACATTCGTAATAACTTCTCTCTCAAATTTTATTTTTCTCCCAGTTACTGACCTAGCAAGTTTATCGGTTCTCAACATGGTCGGTTTGTTCAATTTTCTCCACGTTTGTCCGTTAATAATAGTTAAATCCGATCCGGAATCCAATTATAGTCTGACTTTTCTGTTTAACATTTCTACTTGCACGTATTTTCGTATGTTTGTCTCGTCCGCTTGGTCAGTCCTAGTGACTCTTACTCTGCGTTTTCTTTCTTTCCTAGTCCAACAATGAGAACTTTTATGACCCACTTTTTTGCACGACAGACAAGTCTTAAAGCGGTATGGACAATCTTTTATACCAATGCAAAGTCCCACAGCGATACCATGGAATGGGTGGTAGTTTTTTTCTGATATTGACTTTTTGAAGTAGAAAAAATTGTTTGCCCTGATTTTGAGGAGGGAAAATTGGTTTCGTTTGTTTTTGAGGAGGGGCAAAAACGTGTTTGTTGTTGTATGTTACGTATGTGATCCCAGACTCTTCTATATCTTTTGAGTCCTTCTTTACGCTTATACATCTCTGACAGTCTTCAGCCAATATTTGTAGCGTCAATTCTCGTTCACTCTCAAGTTTTGTAAGAATTCTGCGTCTGATCTCCGCATCTTTAGTCGAAACAAGGCCTTGAACGAATATTAAACATTTAAAATTGTCCGGGCTGAGTTCAGATAACTTAATGTCATCACAGTGTTTGTTTATAATGGAAGAGAATGTTATATAGTCTTCGCTGTCTATTTTTATTAGATTCAGACATTTCCATCTTTTGTAGAATAGTTAGGTGTTTGGGCTAAATAGTTCTGTTAACAGTTTTATGGCTTCCTTGAAAGTTAACTCATTTGTTTTCCTCGGTAGGATGTAGTCTACGAATTTAGTGTATTCGCTTGACCCTAATTTTCTTAGTAGTAGACGTACTTTTCTCTTGTCTGACCAATTCCCGCAATCAAACTCATATAAATCTCCGTACCTTCTGAAGTAAGCTGCGAATGTTTCGTCTTCGTCCGATGCATACGTGAAGTCTTCGATAGAGCTCCATATAGCATTTTACGAAAGAAGAGTTTCATTTTCGGAATTTTGCCCTTTATTTGTTATTACCCGTAGCAATAATTCTTGTAGTTCAAGATGCTTCTGTTCGTTTTTCTGTTGGTGTTCAAATTGTATTTTCATAAGTTCCAATATGGTTGCCTTAAAGTCTTCCATATTTACCGCAATTATGTGTAAGTTTTTTTCTTTTAGTTTAGACTTCAGGTCTTTGTTACTACTGTAAATTTGGTGTCCAAAACGAAAATTTTCTTTTTCTTTCTTTTTTTTAAAATTTTCGCTATAACTTGTTTTTTTTTTGTTTTTTCACTACCAACGTCGCCTCTGTTATGGACGACCGATAGTAAAAAAAAATTTGTAGATTCTCCACGTAAAGTTTGTTTCTGAAGTTTCCTCAGAATAATTTTTAGGATTTCTCCGCGTAGAGTTTGTTTCTTCAGTCCTCGTCGCCACTGTTATGGTCCAATATCCTCACACCAGGGTTATAGTCCAAGGTTAGGACCAAGGAAGAACAACACGAACACAAGAGTAGAAAATAACAAAGATATATTACAACAGAAATATAATACAAGAAGTTGAAGGTGTTAGTATTAACTGTCAGTCTGGTTTAGAGTGAACTAATATTGTCTTGACTCGTTAGGTTTAACGTGGGTTTCTCCGAGCCGGTAAGCTCGACCAAAAATACTCCCTTAAGAACCCGTTTAAACGGGTTCAGGGCTTGTGTAGCACCCCGGACGAAATTTTGCCCTTCGGCAAAGCCTCGTCCGGGGTCCTCTCTGCCAAAGCAGAGAGTTCGACAGGAGACTGCAGCTCGACTCGTTCCTCCTCTCACTCTCAGAAAGGCGCAGTATTCATAGAGTCAGTCCATTATCGTTATAGGTAAGTTCCCATAACATATATATATATATATATATATATATATATATATATATATATATATATATATTATAAATTAAAGGATTTAAAATATGGTTTAATCAGTTAATTTATAATATTAAATCAGTTTAAATCAGTTAATTTATAATATTTATGCTCTGTAAATTTACATTGAGCACTGTTTTGTAAAAATAAAAGTATCAATAAGAACACCGGATTATATATCTTACTGTTTTTTGTTTATTTATAATACATATATATATATATATATATATATATATATATATATATACGTATTATGCGTTAATTTGTTACGCTGTTGTATCATTTTTAAATACGAATATAAATATTGTATTTATTATTTACCTGAAACACGTTGAATTTATGTTTTCAATTTTTCATTTTGCTTTTCAGCAAATGTAAATTTACATTGAACACTGTTTTGTAAAAATAAAAATATCAATAAGAACACCGGATTATATATCTTACTGTTTTTTTTTTTTTTTTTTTTTTATTATAATATATATATATATATATATATATATATATATATATATATATATATATATATATATATATATATATATATATATAATTATTTATTTGAATATTACAACATAAATATGTTATAAAATCACGACAAAAGTAGCCATTTTGTTTCAACACTTCTAGTGTCTTATCAAATAATTATTTATTTGAATATTATATATATATATATATATATACATATAAACGTATTATGCGTTAATTTGTTACGCTGTTGAATCATTTTTAAATACGAATATAAATATTGTATTTATTGTTTACCTGAAACACGTTGCATTTATGTTTTGAATTTTTCATTTTGAGGTCCAGCAAATAATCCCGGATCACGTATGTATGTTTGTGTGTGTATGTGTGCGTGCCTGTTTAGTCCATATTTATACAAATATAAAATTTTATTCTCGCCTTATTGATTTGTCTGAACTTCAAAACACTCGTATCTTTACTTTCACTTCATTTGATCTAAAAATGAAATAAGCAATAATTCCGGAATTCGCATTCGTGCTTAAACCAAATACAATGTCGTTCCAAGAAATTACCAACGATCGACTTGACGACACAAAATTGTTGTTGACAAAAGAATCTCCTAAAAAATGAAACGATTGTTTTAACTTTAAATTCTCTCTGAACATACCGAGAGTATTGTTGAATTTATTTACTTTTCAATTTATTTAGTTAATAATATTAATACTAGTATTAATTATATTTTTAATAATATTATTAATAATGCTATTAATAATATTAATAATACTCATTATTTAGTTAATACTAACTTACCTCAACTCCCAAAACATATTTGTATTATTTTAAAGCCTATATATATATATACATACATACATATATATATATATATATATAAATATATAAATATATATATATATATATATATATATATATATATATATATATATATATATGCAGAAATATAGTCTTAAAGTGTGCTATATTTATGGGGTAAAGTGCTCAATATCAGAGATAGAGCGTGAGTAAATATAAAAGTTGACATGGAAGTCAGCACTTAGAGGCGACAGTCTGTTTCATGCTAGTGCAATCGTCAGGCGACTGACGATTGCACTAGCATGAAACAGACTGTCGCCTCTAAGTGCTGACTTCCATGTCCACTTTTATATATATATATATATATATATATATATATATATATATATATATATATATATATATATTTCCGACTGACGCCAATTCAGTCGGGTTTCGATGCTAGCTAGAGGCAACCGGACGTCTAGCCACACTGACGAGCTGTGATACAGCGAAACAGTCTGTCTGTGGATGACAATAATATTGGCTTCTGAAAAATTAATTTCGGTTGAGCTCTGTGGGAATGAAGCGTGGATTTGTAAACAGTGACTATTGAAGCTAATATAGCAAGACACTTCGGCAGAATTGAGTCACTGTGTGTTTATCTAAATCTAAAAATAAATACGCTAAAATTCACCTTCATCCCTGCTGTGCGCCGATGGCATAGTGGTAGAATTTCCGACTGACGCCAATTCAGTCGGGTTTCGATGCTAGCTAGAGGCAACCGGACGTCTAGGCACACTGATGAGCTGTGATACAGCGAAACACTCTGTCTGTGGATGAAAATAATATATATATATAAATATATACATACATATATATATATATATATATATATATATATATATATATATATATATATATATGGCGTTAGGCTGTTTCATGCTATATGCAATCGTCAGGTGGCCTGACGATTGCGTCTAGGATGAAACGGCCTGTTGCCTCCAAGTGTTGACTTCAATGTTCACTTTTATATTTAAACACGATCTATCTCTGATATTAGCCACTTTATCCCATAAATATAGCACAGCTTAAGAGTATATTTCTTCATATATATATATATATATATATATATATATATATATATATGTGTGTGTGTGTGTGTGTGTGTGTGTGTGTGTGTGTGTGTGTGTGTGTGTGTGTTTGTGTGTGTGGGTATATATATCCAAGTGTAGGATTGGTGTATACGGAATAAATTCCAATAACCAACAGATACTATTCTTAAAAGATTGCTCAATATACGTAAATATATATATATAATTATTTATTCAAAAATTATTAGATAAATATGTTATAAAATCACTACAAAAATCGATATTTTGTTTCAACACTTTTGGTGTCTTATCAAGTGATGGTGTTGAATGCATAATCTATGTTATACGTTCAACACCATCACTTGATAAGACACCAGAAATGTTGAAACAAAATATCTATTTTTGTAGTGATTTTATAACATATTTACCTAATAATTTTTGAATAAATAATTATATATATATATTTACGTACAAACATATATATATATATATATATATATATATATATATATATATATATATATATATATATATAATCATCTACAAACTAACTGATTCGCTGTATTACATGTCTTGAGTGTGGCTAGATATGCGATTGCTTCACGCTGGGATTGAAACCCGACCGATTTGACATCAGTGGGAAATGCTCACCCCTAACGAATCATCTTACGCAACGAAGAAAGAGAATTTTTAACACCTTATATAGGAGATATAAGCATTACCGGCTACCCGAGTGCTCAATTCATAGCGAAGAGTTTTTATCGTTAATAGCAACAGCCGACAAATTCCTTTCTTCCAAAGTGCTCAACCTAAATGAGGGTAGTCGATACGTCCCTGATATATATATGTGTGTATGTCTGTGTTTGGTGTGTATGTGTCTATGTTTGTGTATTAATGAACTCTCCAGTCGAGAACTGGGGAGGAGGGTTCAGTAATTTCTACATTTTTACTGAACAAGCTGCAACAGTATTTTAACTTGTCTCATTGGTTAAAGAATTTAATTGCCCGCATCCTGTTATGTGTACTCTGTCCATCACGTACTTACTCGTTTTGAGTAGGTACATTTCTGCTTATCATCTCTCAGTTGCGTCTCTGTCTTTGGGCAGTGTGCGCTCAGAGGCTTCTCTGTCTAAGTACAGAGGGGCCAACTGAGGAAAATAATACTGAAGAGGTGCCCAGCCCTGGGGAACAGCTGTCTGAGGCCTCGCCCTCCCATTGCACCAGATGGAGGGATCGGTGCTCGCACCGAGGCTAGCGCAACCGACGTTTGCGGGGGCTGAGGGGAATTTTTGTCTCTGTCCCGTGTGTACGCGTTCGGGTCCCCAACTAAAAATAGACCTTGTGTCACATCTCGTCCTAGTCGGTGGACAGAGTAAATACTTACTCTCTCCATCATAGCTCGATCTCCTGTATTGGTGTACTGTGTGCCACATGTCAGATTATGCTACAATCGCAAGCTTTTTTTTTTAGATATGTGTTTTGGTTTATTGACCAGTTAGAAGCTGATATTTATACTTGAGCGGATTCCAGCGCCCACTTGTGTGTTTATTGACCAATTAGAAATTGATATTTGTACGTGGGCGGATTGCAATGCCCAATTGTGTGTTTATTGACCAATTAGAAGCTGATGTTTGTACTTGAGCGGATTGCCACGCCCACTTATGTGTTTATTGACCAATTAGAAATTGATATTTGTACGTGGGAGGATTGCAATGCCTTATTGTGTGTTTATTGACCAATTAGAAGCTGATATTTGTGCTTGGGCGGATTGCAACGGCCACTTGTGTGTTTATTTTAAATCAAAATTGTTTTACAAAAATGAAAATAAAGAGAAAAAAAAGTAAACATATATAATGTACTTCAGTACATTTTTTTTTATTTTACTTCACTCTCTCTGGTTATTCATCATGTGTTTCCTCCTTTTCTTCTGTGTGTTGTCTCACTCTTGTCAGCATCTGTATCATTGACTTCTATTACTTCAATATAAAAGTCTCTAGTAGCCAGATAGATTTTCCATTTCAAATTTATGCTTCATATGAAGCTGATATTTGTCAAGAAATTCACTGCAAATAAAAAAAAAAACATATCAGATGATTAATGATAAAGTTATGCCATTTATCGCTCAAACAAATCATGGAAAATCTTTCATATGTTGATCGGTCATTATTCCTTTTCAAAAACCGAACATAAATTACGATTATTCTAATTAAGTAATGGAAACTTTATTTAGTCGTTAGTCTTAATTTATAAATCCTTGAGTCCCACTCATCTTGGTAATTTATAAGGACGTAACGTATCTAACCCTAAAGTAAGACATGGGAACCGAGCCGTTGCTTAATCCATTGCCCTCGGGATTATCGAAGAGATTAAATCATCCCCATTGGTCTGTGAATTTATAAGAATGTAACGTATTTAAACCCTTTAAAGGAAGACTAACGAACGTAGCCATTGTTTAATCTTTTGCTCTCGGGATGATCAAAGTGAGATTAAATCATCCACATTGGTCTGTGAATTTATAAGAATGTAACGTATTTAAACCCTTTAAAGGAAGACTAACAAATGTAGCCATTGTTTAATCTTTTGCTCTCGGGATGATCAAAGTGAGATTAAATCATCCACATTGGTCTGTGAATTTATAAGAATGTAAAATATTTAAACCCTTTAAAGGAAGACTAACGAACGTAGCCATTGTTTAATCTTTTGCTCTCGGAATGATCAAAGTGAGATTAAATCATTCACATTGGTCTGTGAATTTATAAGAATGTAACGTATTTAAACCCTTTAAAGGAAGACTAACAAACGTAGCCATTGTTTAATCTTTTGCTCTCGGGATGATCAAAGTGAAATTAAATCATCCACATTGGTCTGTGAATTTATAAGAATGTAAAATATTTAAACCATTTAAAGGAAGACTAACGAACGTAGCCATTGTTTAATCTTTTGCTCTCGGAATGATCAAAGTGAGATTAAATCATCCACATTGGTCTGTGAATTTATAAGAATGTAACGTATTTAAACCCTTTGAAGGAAGACTAACAAACGTAGCCATTGTTTAATCTTTTGCTCTCGGAATGATCAAAGTGAGATTAAATCATCCACATTGGTCTGTGAATTTATGAGAATGTAACGTATTTAAACCCTTTAAAGGAAGACTAACAAACGTAGCCATTGTTTAATCTATTGCTCTCGGGATGATCAAAGTGAGATTAAATCATCCACATTGGTCTGTGAATTTATAAGAATGTAAGGTATTTAAACCCTTTAAAGGAAGACTAACGAACGTAGCCATTGTTTAATCTTTTGCTCTCGGAATGATCAAAGTGAGATTAAATCATCCACATTGGTCTGTGAATTTATAAGAATGTAACGTATTTAAACCCTTTAAAGGAAGACTAACAAACGTAGCCATTGTTTAATCTTTTGCTCTCGGGATGATCAAAGTGAGATTAAATCATCCACATTGGTCTGTGAATTTATAAGAATGTAACGTATTTAAACCCTTTAAAGGAAGACTAACAAACGTAGCCATTGTTTAATCTTTTGCTCTCGGGATGATCAAAGTGAGATTAAATAATCCACATTTGTCTGTGAATTTATAAGAATGTAACGTATTTAAACCCTTTAAAGGAAGACTAACGAACGTAGCCATTGTTTAATCTTTTGCTCTCGGAATGATCAAAGTGAGATTAAATCATCCACATTGGTCTGTGAAATTATAAGAATGTAACGTATTTAAACCCTTTAAAGGAAGACTAACAAACGTAGCCATTGTTTAATCTATTGCTCTCGGGATGATCAAAGTGAGATTAAATCATCCACATTGGTCTGTGAATTTATAAGAATGTAACGTATTTAAACCCTTTAAAGGAAGACTAACGAACGTAGCCATTGTTTAATCTTTTGCTCTCGGAATGATCAAAGTGAGATTAAATCATCCACATTGGTCTGTGAATTTATAAGAATGTAACGTATTTAAACCCTTTAAAGGAAGACTAACAAACGTAGCCATTGTTTAATCTTTTGCTCTCGGAATGATCAAAGTGAGATTAAATCATCCACATTGGTCTGTGAATTTATAAGAATGTAACGTATTTAAACCCTTTAAAGGAAGACTAACGAACGTAGCCATTGTTTAATCATTGCTCTCGGGATGATCAAAGTCAGATTAAATCATCCACATTGGTCTGTGAATTTATAAGAATGTAACGTATTTAAACCCTTTAAAGGAAGACTAACGAACGTAGCCATTGTTTAATCTTTTGCTCTCGGAATGATCAAAGTGAGATTAAATCATCCACATTGGTCTGTGAATTTATAAGAATGTAACGTATTTAAACCCTTTAAAGGAAGACTAACAAACGTAGCCATTATTTAATCTTTTGCTCTCGGGATGATCAAAGTGAGATTAAATAATCCACATTTGTCTGTGAATTTATAAGAATGTAAAATATTTAAACCCTTTAAAGGAAGACTAACGAACGTAGCCATTGTTTAATCTTTTGCTCTCGGAATGATCAAAGTGAGATTAAATCATCCACATTGGTCTGTGAATTTATAAGAATGTAACGTATTTAAACCCTTTGAAGGAAGACTAACAAACGTAGCCATTGTTTAATCTTTTGCTCTCGGAATGATCAAAGTGAGATTAAATCATCCACATGGGTCTGTGAATTTATAAGAATGTAACGTATTTAAACCCTTTAAAGGAAGACTAACATACGTAGCCATTGTTTAATCTATTGCTCTCGGGATGATCAAAGTGAGATTAAATCATCCACATTGGTCTGTGAATTTATAAGAATGTAACGTATTTAAACTCTTTAAAGGAAGACTAACGAACGTAGCCATTGTTTAATCTTTTGCTCTCGGAATGATCAAAGTGAGATTAAATCATCCACATTGGTCTGTGAATTTATAAGAATGTAACGTATTTAAACCCTTTAAAGGAAGACTAACAAACGTAGCCATTGTTTAATCTTTTGCTCTCGGGATGATCAAAGTGAGATTAAATCATCCACATTGGTCTGTGAATTTATAAGAATGTAACGTATTTAAACCCTTTAAAGGAAGACTAACAAACGTAGCCATTGTTTAATCTTTTGCTCTCGGGATGATCAAAGTGAGATTAAATAATCCACATTTGTCTGTGAATTTATAAGAATGTAAAATATTTAAACCCTTTAAAGGAAGACTAACGAACGTAGCCATTGTTTAATCTTTTGCTCTCGGAATGATCAAAGTGAGATTAAATCATCCACATTGGTCTGTGAATTTATAAGAATGTAACGTATTTAAACCCTTTAAAGGAAGACTAACAAACGTAGCCATTGTTTAATCTTTTGCTCTCGGGATGATCAAAGTGAGATTAAATCATCCACATTGGTCTGTGAATTTATAAGAATGTAAAATATTTAAACCCTTTAAAGGAAGACTAACGAACGTAGCCATTGTTTAATCTTTTGCTCTCGGAATGATCAAAGTGAGATTAAATCATCCACATTGGTCTGTGAATTTATAAGAATGTAACGTATTTAAACCCTTTAAAGGAAGACTAACGAACGTAGCCATTGTTTAATCTTTTGCTCTCGGAATGATCAAAGTGAGATTAAATCATCCACATTGGTCTGTGAATTTATAAGAATGTAACGTATTTAAACCCTTTAAAGGAAGACTAACAAACGTAGCCATTGTTTAATCTATTGCTCTCGGGATGATCAAAGTGAGATTAAATCATCCACATTGGTCTGTGAATTTATAAGAATGTAACGTATTTAAACCCTTTAAAGGAAGACTAACGAACGTAGCCATTGTTTAATCTTTTGCTCTCGGAATGATCAAAGTGAGATTAAATCATCCACATTGGTCTGTGAATTTATAAGAATGTAACGTATTTAAACCCTTTAAAGGAAGACTAACAAACGTAGCCATTGTTTAATCTTTTGCTCTCGAAATGATCAAAGTGAGATTAAATCATCCACATTGGTCTGTGAATTTATAAGAATGTAACGTATTTAAACCCTTTAAAGGAAGACTAACAAACGTAGCCATTGTTTAATCTTTTGCTCTCGGGATGATCAAAGTGAGATTAAATAATCCACATTTGTCTGTGAATTTATAAGAATGTAAAATATTTAAACCCTTTAAAGGAAGACTAACGAACGTAGCCATTGTTTAATCTTTTGCTCTCGGAATGATCAAAGTGAGATTAAATCATCCACATTGGTCTGTGAATTTATAAGAATGTAACGTATTTAAACCCTTTAAAGGAAGACTAACAAACGTAGCCATTGTTTAATCTTTTGCTCTCGGGATGATCAAAGTGAGATTAAATCATCCACATTGGTCTGTGAATTTATAAGAATGTAACGTATTTAAACCCTTTAAAGGAAGACTAACGAACGTAGCCATTGTTTAATCTTTTGCTCTCGGAATGATCAAAGTGAAATTAAATCATACACATTGGTCTGTGAATTTATAAGAATGTAACGTATTTAAACCCTTTAAAGGAAGACTAACGAACGTAGCCATTGTTTAATCTTTTGCTCTCGGAATGATCAAAGTGAAATTAAATCATACACATTGGTCTGTGAATTTATAAGAATGTAACGTATTTAAACCCTTTAAAGGAAGACTAACGAACGTAGCCATTGTTTAATCTTTTGCTCTCGGGATGATCAAAGTGAGATTAAATCATCCACATTGGTCTGTGAATTTATAAGAATGTAACGTATTTAAACCCTTTAAAGGAAGACTAACAAACGTAGCCATTGTTTAATCTTTTGCTCTCGGAATGATCAAAGTGAGATTAAATCATCCACATTGGTCTGTGAATTTATAAGAATGTAACGTATTTAAACCCTTTAAAGGAAGACTAACGAACGTAGCCATTGTTTAATCTTTTGCTCTCGGAATGATCAAAGTGAGATTAAATCATCCACATTGGTCTGTGAATTTATAAGAATGTAACGTATTTAAACCCTTTAAAGGAAGACTAACGAACGTAGCCATTGTTTAATCTTTTGCTCTCGGAATGATCAAAGTGAAATTAAATCATACACATTGGTCTGTGAATTTATAAGAATGTAACGTATTTAAACCCTTTAAAGGAAGACTAACGAACGTAGCCATTGTTTAATCTTTTGCTCTCGGAATGATCAAAGTGAAATTAAATCATACACATTGGTCTGTGAATTTATAAGAATGTAACGTATTTAAACCCTTTAAAGGAAGACTAACGAACGTAGCCATTGTTTAATCTTTTGCTCTCGGGATGATCAAAGTGAAATTAAATCATACACATTGGTCTGTGAATTTATAAGAATGTAACGTATTTAAACCCTTTAAAGGAAGACTAACGAACGTAGCCATTGTTTAATCTTTTGCTCTCGGAATGATCAAAGTGAAATTAAATCATACACATTGGTCTGTGAATTTATAAGAATGTAACGTATTTAAACCCTTTAAAGGAAGACTAACGAACGTAGCCATTGTTTAATCTTTTGCTCTCGGAATGATCAAAGTGAAATTAAATCATACACATTGGTCTGTGAATTTATAAGAATGTAACGTATTTAAACCCTTTAAAGGAAGACTAACGAACGTAGCCATTGTTTAATCTTTTGCTCTCGGAATGATCAAAGTGAAATTAAATCATACACATTGGTCTGTGAATTTATAAGAATGTAACGTATTTAAACCCTTTAAAGGAAGACTAACGAACGTAGCCATTGTTTAATCTTTTGCTCTCGGAATGATCAAAGTGAAATTAAATCATACACATTGGTCTGTGAATTTATAAGAATGTAACGTATTTAAACCCTTTAAAGGAAGACTAACGAACGTAGCCATTGTTTAATCTTTTGCTCTCGGGATGATCAAAGTGAGATTAAATCATCCACATTGGTCTGTGAATTTATAAGAATGTAACGTATTTAAACCCTTTAAAGGAAGACTAACAAACGTAGCCATTGTTTAATCTTTTGCTCTCGGAATGATCAAAGTGAGATTAAATCATCCACATTGGTCTGTGAATTTATAAGAATGTAACGTATTTAAACCCTTTAAAGGAAGACTAACGAACGTAGCCATTGTTTAATCTTTTGCTCTCGGAATGATCAAAGTGAGATTAAATCATCCACATTGGTCTGTGAATTTATAAGAATGTAACGTATTTAAACCCTTTAAAGGAAGACTAACGAACGTAGCCATTGTTTAATCTTTTGCTCTCGGAATGATCAAAGTGAAATTAAATCATACACATTGGTCTGTGAATTTATAAGAATGTAACGTATTTAAACCCTTTAAAGGAAGACTAACGAACGTAGCCATTGTTTAATCTTTTGCTCTCGGAATGATCAAAGTGAAATTAAATCATACACATTGGTCTGTGAATTTATAAGAATGTAACGTATTTAAACCCTTTAAAGGAAGACTAACGAACGTAGCCATTGTTTAATCTTTTGCTCTCGGGATGATCAAAGTGAAATTAAATCATACACATTGGTCTGTGAATTTATAAGAATGTAACGTATTTAAACCCTTTAAAGGAAGACTAACGAACGTAGCCATTGTTTAATCTTTTGCTCTCGGAATGATCAAAGTGAAATTAAATCATACACATTGGTCTGTGAATTTATAAGAATGTAACGTATTTAAACCCTTTAAAGGAAGACTAACGAACGTAGCCATTGTTTAATCTTTTGCTCTCGGAATGATCAAAGTGAAATTAAATCATACACATTGGTCTGTGAATTTATAAGAATGTAACGTATTTAAACCCTTTAAAGGAAGACTAACGAACGTAGCCATTGTTTAATCTTTTGCTCTCGGAATGATCAAAGTGAAATTAAATCATACACATTGGTCTGTGAATTTATAAGAATGTAACGTATTTAAACCCTTTAAAGGAAGACTAACGAACGTAGCCATTGTTTAATCTTTTGCTCTCGGAATGATCAAAGTGAAATTAAATCATACACATTGGTCTGTGAATTTATAAGAATGTAACGTATTTAAACCCTTTAAAGGAAGACTAACGAACGTAGCCATTGTTTAATCTTTTGCTCTCGGGATGATCAAAGTGAGATTAAATCATCCACATTGGTCTGTGAATTTATAAGAATGTAACGTATTTAAACCCTTTAAAGGAAGACTAACAAACGTAGCCATTGTTTAATCTTTTGCTCTCGGAATGATCAAAGTGAGATTAAATCATCCACATTGGTCTGTGAATTTATAAGAATGTAACGTATTTAAACCCTTTAAAGGAAGACTAACGAACGTAGCCATTGTTTAATCTTTTGCTCTCGGAATGATCAAAGTGAGATTAAATCATCCACATTGGTCTGTGAATTTATAAGAATGTAACGTATTTAAACCCTTTAAAGGAAGACTAACGAACGTAGCCATTGTTTAATCTTTTGCTCTCGGAATGATCAAAGTGAAATTAAATCATACACATTGGTCTGTGAATTTATAAGAATGTAACGTATTTAAACCCTTTAAAGGAAGACTAACGAACGTAGCCATTGTTTAATCTTTTGCTCTCGGAATGATCAAAGTGAAATTAAATCATACACATTGGTCTGTGAATTTATAAGAATGTAACGTATTTAAACCCTTTAAAGGAAGACTAACGAACGTAGCCATTGTTTAATCTTTTGCTCTCGGGATGATCAAAGTGAAATTAAATCATACACATTGGTCTGTGAATTTATAAGAATGTAACGTATTTAAACCCTTTAAAGGAAGACTAACGAACGTAGCCATTGTTTAATCTTTTGCTCTCGGAATGATCAAAGTGAAATTAAATCATACACATTGGTCTGTGAATTTATAAGAATGTAACGTATTTAAACCCTTTAAAGGAAGACTAACGAACGTAGCCATTGTTTAATCTTTTGCTCTCGGAATGATCAAAGTGAAATTAAATCATACACATTGGTCTGTGAATTTATAAGAATGTAACGTATTTAAACCCTTTAAAGGAAGACTAACGAACGTAGCCATTGTTTAATCTTTTGCTCTCGGAATGATCAAAGTGAAATTAAATCATACACATTGGTCTGTGAATTTATAAGAATGTAACGTATTTAAACCCTTTAAAGGAAGACTAACGAACGTAGCCATTGTTTAATCTTTTGCTCTCGGAATGATCAAAGTGAAATTAAATCATACACATTGGTCTGTGAATTTATAAGAATGTAACGTATTTAAACCCTTTAAAGGAAGACTAACGAACGTAGCCATTGTTTAATCTTTTGCTCTCGGGATGATCAAAGTGAGATTAAATCATCCACATTGGTCTGTGAATTTATAAGAATGTAACGTATTTAAACCCTTTAAAGGAAGACTAACAAACGTAGCCATTGTTTAATCTTTTGCTCTCGGAATGATCAAAGTGAGATTAAATCATCCACATTGGTCTGTGAATTTATAAGAATGTAACGTATTTAAACCCTTTAAAGGAAGACTAACGAACGTAGCCATTGTTTAATCTTTTGCTCTCGGAATGATCAAAGTGAGATTAAATCATCCACATTGGTCTGTGAATTTATAAGAATGTAACGTATTTAAACCCTTTAAAGGAAGACTAACGAACGTAGCCATTGTTTAATCTTTTGCTCTCGGAATGATCAAAGTGAAATTAAATCATACACATTGGTCTGTGAATTTATAAGAATGTAACGTATTTAAACCCTTTAAAGGAAGACTAACGAACGTAGCCATTGTTTAATCTTTTGCTCTCGGAATGATCAAAGTGAAATTAAATCATACACATTGGTCTGTGAATTTATAAGAATGTAACGTATTTAAACCCTTTAAAGGAAGACTAACGAACGTAGCCATTGTTTAATCTTTTGCTCTCGGGATGATCAAAGTGAAATTAAATCATACACATTGGTCTGTGAATTTATAAGAATGTAACGTATTTAAACCCTTTAAAGGAAGACTAACGAACGTAGCCATTGTTTAATCTTTTGCTCTCGGAATGATCAAAGTGAAATTAAATCATACACATTGGTCTGTGAATTTATAAGAATGTAACGTATTTAAACCCTTTAAAGGAAGACTAACGAACGTAGCCATTGTTTAATCTTTTGCTCTCGGAATGATCAAAGTGAAATTAAATCATACACATTGGTCTGTGAATTTATAAGAATGTAACGTATTTAAACCCTTTAAAGGAAGACTAACGAACGTAGCCATTGTTTAATCTTTTGCTCTCGGAATGATCAAAGTGAAATTAAATCATACACATTGGTCTGTGAATTTATAAGAATGTAACGTATTTAAACCCTTTAAAGGAAGACTAACGAACGTAGCCATTGTTTAATCTTTTGCTCTCGGAATGATCAAAGTGAAATTAAATCATACACATTGGTCTGTGAATTTTTAAGAATGTAACGTATTTAAACCCTTTAAAGGAAGACTAACGAACGTAGCCATTGTTTAATCTTTTGCTCTCGGAATGATCAAAGTGAGATTAAATCATCCACATTGGTCTGTGAATTTATAAGAATGTAACGTATTTAAACCCTTTAAAGGAAGACTAACGAACGTAGCCATTGTTTAATCTTTTGCTCTCGAAATGATCAAAGTGAGATTAAATCATCCACATTGGTCTGTGAATTTATAAGAATGTAACGTATTTAAACCCTTTAAAGGAAGACTAACGAACGTAGCCATTGTTTAATCTTTTGCTCTCGAAATGATCAAAGTGAAATTAAATCATACACATTGGTCTGTGAATTTTTAAGAATGTAACGTATTTAAACCCTTTAAAGGAAGACTAACGAACGTAGCCATTGTTTAATCTTTTGCTCTCGGGATGATCAAAGAGACATTAAATCATCCCCATTGGTCTGTGAATTTATAAGAATGTAACGTATTTAAACTCTTTAAAGAAAGACTAACGAACGTAGCCATTGTTTAATCTTTTGCTCTCGGAATGATCAAAGTGAGATTAAATCATCCACATTGGTCTGTGAATTTTTAAGAATGTAACGTATTTAAACCCTTTAAAGGAAGACTAACAAACGTAGCCATTGTTTAATCTTTTGCTCTCGGGATGATCAAAGTGAGATTAAATCATCCACATTGGTCTGTGAATTTATAAGAATGTAACGTATTTAAACCCTTTAAAGGAATACTAACGAACGTAGCCATTGTTTAATCTTTTGCTCTCGGAATGATCAAAGTGAGATTTAATCATCCACATTGGTCTGTGAATTTATAAGAATGTAACGTATTTAAACTCTTTAAAGAAAGACTAACGAACGTAGCCATTGTTTAAACTTTTGCTCTCGGAATGATCAAAGTGAGATTAAATCATCCACATTGGTCTGTGAATTTATAAGAATGTAACGTATTTAAACTCTTTAAAGAAAGACTAACGAACGTAGCCATTGTTTAATCTTTTGCTCTCGGAATGATCAAAGTGAGATTAAATCATCCACATTGGTCTGTGAATTTATAAGAATGTAACGTATTTAAACCCTTTAACGGAAGACTAACGAACGTAGCCATTGTTTAATCTTTTGCTCTCGGGATGATCAAAGTGAGATTAAATAATCCACATTTGTCTGTGAATTTATAAGAATGTAACGTTTTTAAACCCTTTAAAGGAAGACTAACGAACGTAGCCATTGTTTAATCTTTTGCTGTCGGGATTATCAAAGAGACATTAAATCATCCCCATTGGTCTGTGAATTTATAAGAATGTAACGTATTTAAACTCTTTAAAGAAAGACTAACGAACGTAGCCATTGTTTAATCTTTTGCTCTCGGAATGATCAAAGTGAGATTAAATCATCCACATTGGTCTGTGAATTTATAAGAATGTAACGTATTTAAACCCTTTAAAGGAAGACTAACAAACGTAGCCATTGTTTAATCTTTTGCTCTCGGGATGATCAAAGTGAGATTAAATCATCCACATTGGTCTGTGAATTTTTAAGAATGTAACGTATTTAAACCCTTTAAAGGAAGACTAACAAACGTAGCCATTGTTTAATCTTTTGCTCTCGGGATGATCAAAGTGAGATTAAATAATCCACATTGGTCTGTGAATTTATAAGAATGTAACGTATTTAAACCCTTTAAAGGAAGACTAACGAACGTAGCCATTGTTTAATCTTTTGCTCTCGGAATGATCAAAGTGAGATTAAATCATCCACATTGGTCTGTGAATTTATAAAAATGTAACGTATTTAAACCCTTTAAACGAAGACTAACAAACGTAGCCATTGTTTAATCTTTTGCTCTCGGGATGATCAAAGTGAGATTAAATCATCCACATTGGTCTGTGAATTTATAAGAATGTAACGTATTTAAACCCTTTAAAGGAAGACTAACGAACGTAGCCATTGTTTAATCTTTTGCTCTCGAAATGATCAAAGTGAGATTAAATCATCCACATTGGTCTGTGAATTTATAAGAATGTAACGTATTTAAACCCTTTAAAGGAAGACTAACGAACGTAGCCATTGTTTAATCTTTTGCTCTCGGAATGATCAAAGTGAGATTAAATCATACACATTGGTCTGTGAATTTATAAGAATGTAACGTATTTAAACCCTTTAAAGAAAGACTAACGAACGTAGCCATTGTTTAATCTTTTGCTCTCGGAATGATCAAAGTGAGATTAAATCATCCACATTGGTCTGTGAATTTATAAGAATGTAACGTATTTAAACCCTTTAAAGAAAGACTAACGAACGTAGCCATTGTTTAATCTTTTGCTCTCGGAATGATCAAAGTGAGATTAAATCATCCACATTGGTCTGTGAATTTATAAGAATGTAACGTATTTAAACCCTTTAAAGGAAGACTAACAAACGTAGCCATTGTTTAATCTTTTGCTCTCGGAATGATCAAAGTGAGATTAAATCATACACATTGGTCTGTGAATTTATAAGAATGTAACGTATTTAAACCCTTTAAAGAAAGACTAACGAACGTAGCCATTGTTTAATCTTTTGCTCTCGGAATGATCAAAGTGAGATTAAATCATCCACATTGGTCTGTGAATTTATAAGAATGTAACGTATTTAAACCCTTTAAAGAAAGACTAACGAACGTAGCCATTGTTTAATCTTTTGCTCTCGGAATGATCAAAGTGAGATTAAATCATCCACATTGGTCTGTGAATTTATAAGAATGTAACGTATTTAAACCCTTTAACGGAAGACTAACGAACGTAGCCATTGTTTAATCTTTTGCTCTCGGGATGATCAAAGTGAGATTAAATAATCCACATTTGTCTGTGAATTTATAAGAATGTAACGTTTTTAAACCCTTTAAAGGAAGACTAACGAACGTAGCCATTGTTTAATCTTTTGCTGTCGGGATTATCAAAGAGACATTAAATCATCCCCTTTGGTATGTGAATTTATAAGAATGTAACGTATTTAAACTCTTTAAAGAAAGACTAACGTACGTAGCCATTGTTTAATCTTTTGCTCTCGGAATGATCAAAGTGAGATTAAATCATCCACATTGGTCTGTGAATTTATAAGAATGTAACGTATTTAAACCCTTTAAAGGAAGACTAACAAACGTAGCCATTGTTTAATCTTTTGCTCTCGGGATGATCAAAGTGAGATTAAATAATCCACATTGGTCTGTGAATTTATAAGAATGTAACGTATTTAAACCCTTTAAAGGAAGACTAACGAACGTAGCCATTGTTTAATCTTTTGCTCTCGGAATGATCAAAGTGAGATTAAATCATCCACATTGGTCTGTGAATTTATAAAAATGTAACGTATTTAAACCCTTTAAACGAAGACTAACAAACGTAGCCATTGTTTAATCTTTTGCTCTCGGGATGATCAAAGTGAGATTAAATCATCCACATTGGTCTGTGAATTTATAAGAATGTAACGTATTTAAACCCTTTAAAGGAAGACTAACGAACGTAGCCATTGTTTAATCTTTTGCTCTCGAAATGATCAAAGTGAGATTAAATCATCCACATTGGTCTGTGAATTTATAAGAATGTAACGTATTTAAACCCTTTAAACGAAGACTAACAAACGTAGCGATTGTTTAATCTTTTGCTCTCGGGATGATCAAAGTGAGATTAAATCATCCACATTGGTCTGTGAATTTATAAGAATGTAACGTATTTAAACCCTTTAAAGGAAGACTAACAAACGTAGCCATTGTTTAATCTTTTGCTCTCGGAATGATCAAAGAGAGATTAAATCATCCACATTGGTCTGTGAATTTCTAAGAATGTAACGTATTTAAACCCTTTAACGGAAGACTAACGAACGTAGCCATTGTTTAAACTTTTGCTCTCGGAATGATCAAAGTGAGATTAAATCATCCACATTGGTCTGTGAATTTATAAGAATGTAACGTATTTAAACCCTTTAAAGGAAGACTAACAAACGTAGCGATTGTTTAATCTTTTGCTCTCGGGATGATCAAAGTGAGATTAAATCATCCACATTGGTCTGTGAATTTATAAGAATGTAACGTATTTAAACCCTTTAAAGGAAGACTAACAAACGTAGCCATTGTTTAATCTTTTGCTCTCGGGATGATCAAAGAGAGATTAAATCATCCACATTGGTCTGTGAATTTCTAAGAATGTAACGTATTTAAACCCTTTAAAGAAAGACTAACGAACGTAGCCATTGTTTAATCTTTTGCTCTCGGAATGATCAAAGTGAGATTAAATCATCCACATTGGTCTGTGAATTTATAAGAATGTAACGTATTTAAACCCTTTAAAGAAAGACTAACGAACGTAGCCATTGTTTAATCTTTTGCTCTCGGAATGATCAAAGTGAGATTAAATCATCCACATTGGTCTGTGAATTTATAAGAATGTAACGTATTTAAACCCTTTAACGGAAGACTAACGAACGTAGCCATTGTTTAATCTTTTGCTCTCGGGATGATCAAAGTGAGATTAAATAATCCACATTTGTCTGTGAATTTATAAGAATGTAACGTTTTTAAACCCTTTAAAGGAAGACTAACGAACGTAGCCATTGTTTAATCTTTTGCTGTCGGGATTATCAAAGAGACATTAAATCATCCCCTTTGGTATGTGAATTTATAAGAATGTAACGTATTTAAACTCTTTAAAGAAAGACTAACGTACGTAGCCATTGTTTAATCTTTTGCTCTCGGAATGATCAAAGTGAGATTAAATCATCCACATTGGTCTGTGAATTTATAAGAATGTAACGTATTTAAACCCTTTAAAGGAAGACTAACAAACGTAGCCATTGTTTAATCTTTTGCTCTCGGGATGATCAAAGTGAGATTAAATAATCCACATTGGTCTGTGAATTTATAAGAATGTAACGTATTTAAACCCTTTAAAGGAAGACTAACGAACGTAGCCATTGTTTAATCTTTTGCTCTCGGAATGATCAAAGTGAGATTAAATCATCCACATTGGTCTGTGAATTTATAAAAATGTAACGTATTTAAACCCTTTAAACGAAGACTAACAAACGTAGCCATTGTTTAATCTTTTGCTCTCGGGATGATCAAAGTGAGATTAAATCATCCACATTGGTCTGTGAATTTATAAGAATGTAACGTATTTAAACCCTTTAAAGGAAGACTAACGAACGTAGCCATTGTTTAATCTTTTGCTCTCGAAATGATCAAAGTGAGATTAAATCATCCACATTGGTCTGTGAATTTATAAGAATGTAACGTATTTAAACCCTTTAAACGAAGACTAACAAACGTAGCGATTGTTTAATCTTTTGCTCTCGGGATGATCAAAGTGAGATTAAATCATCCACATTGGTCTGTGAATTTATAAGAATGTAACGTATTTAAACCCTTTAAAGGAAGACTAACAAACGTAGCCATTGTTTAATCTTTTGCTCTCGGAATGATCAAAGAGAGATTAAATCATCCACATTGGTCTGTGAATTTCTAAGAATGTAACGTATTTAAACCCTTTAACGGAAGACTAACGAACGTAGCCATTGTTTAAACTTTTGCTCTCGGAATGATCAAAGTGAGATTAAATCATCCACATTGGTCTGTGAATTTATAAGAATGTAACGTATTTAAACCCTTTAAAGGAAGACTAACAAACGTAGCGATTGTTTAATCTTTTGCTCTCGGGATGATCAAAGTGAGATTAAATCATCCACATTGGTCTGTGAATTTATAAGAATGTAACGTATTTAAACCCTTTAAAGGAAGACTAACAAACGTAGCCATTGTTTAATCTTTTGCTCTCGGGATGATCAAAGAGAGATTAAATCATCCACATTGGTCTGTGAATTTCTAAGAATGTAACGTATTTAAACCCTTTAACGGAAGACTAACGAACGTAGCCATTGTTTAAACTTTTGCTCTCGGAATGATCAAAGTGAGATTAAATCATCCACATTGGTCTGTGAATTTTTAAGAATGTAACGTATTTAAAGCCTTTAAAGGAAGACTAACAAACGTAGCCATTGTTTAATCTTTTGCTCTCGGGATGATCAAAGTGAGATTAAATCATCCACATTGGTCTGTGAATTTATAAGAATGTAACGTATTTAAACCCTTTAAAGGAAGACTAACGAACGTAGCCATTGTTTAATCTTTTGCTCTCGGAATGATCAAAGTGAGATTAAATCATCCACATTGGTCTGTGAATTTATAAGAATGTAACGTATTTAAACCCTTTAAAGGAAGACTAACGAACGTAGCCATTGTTTAATCTTTTGCTCTCGGAATGATCAAAGTGAGATTAAATCATCGACATTGGTCTGTGAATTTATAAGAATGTAACGTATTTAAACCCTTTAAAGGAAGACTAACGAACGTAGCCATTGTTTAATCTTTTGCTCTCGGAATGATCAAAGTGAAATTAAATCATACACATTGGTCTCTGAATTTATAAGAATATAACGTATTTAAACCCTTTAAAGGAAGACTAACGAACGTAGCCATTGTTTAATCTTTTGCTGTCGGGATTATCAAAGAGACATTAAATCATCCCCATTGGTCTGTGAATTTATAAGAATGTAACGTATTTAAACTCTTTAAAGAAAGACTAACGAACGTAGCCATTGTTTAATCTTTTGCTCTCGGAATGATCAAAGTGAGATTAAATCATCCACATTGGTCTGTGAATTTTTAAGAATGTAACGTATTTAAACCCTTTAAAGGAAGACTAACAAACGTAGCCATTGTTTAATCTTTTGCTCTCGGGATGATCAAAGTGAGATTAAATCATCCACATTGGTCTGTGAATTTATAAGAATGTAACGTATTTAAACTCTTTAAAGAAAGACTAACGAACGTAGCCATTGTTTAATCTTTTGCTCTCGGAATGATCAAAGTGAGATTAAATCATCCACATTGGTCTGTGAATTTTTAAGAATGTAACGTATTTAAACCCTTTAAAGGAAGACTAACAAACGTAGCCATTGTTTAATCTTTTGCTCTCGGGATGATCAAAGTGAGATTAAATCATCCACATTGGTCTGTGAATTTATAAGAATGTAACGTATTTAAACCCTTTAAAGGAAGACTAACGAACGTAGCCATTGTTTAATCTTTTGCTCTCGGAATGATCAAAGTGAGATTAAATCATCCACATTGGTCTGTGAATTTATAAAAATGTAACGTATTTAAACCCTTTAAACGAAGACTAACAAACGTAGCCATTGTTTAATCTTTTGCTCTCGGGATGATCAAAGTGAGATTAAATCATCCACATTGGTCTTTGAATTTATAAGAATGTAACGTATTTAAACCCTTTAAAGGAAGACTAACGAACGTAGCCATTGTTTAATCTTTTGCTCTCGAAATGATCAGAGTGAGATTAAATCATCCACATTGGTCTGTGAATTTATAAGAATGTAACGTATTTAAACCCTTTAAACGAAGACTAACAAACGTAGCGATTGTTTAATCTTTTGCTCTCGGGATGATCAAAGTGAGATTAAATCATCCACATTGGTCTGTGAATTTATAAGAATGTAACGTATTTGAACCCTTTAAAGGAAGACTAACAAACGTAGCCATTGTTTAATCTTTTGCTCTCGGGATGTTCAAAGTGAGATTAAATCATCCACATTGGTCTGTGAATTTATAAGAATGTAACGTATTTAAACCCTTTATAGGAAGACTAACGAACGTAGCCATTGTTTAATCTTTTGCTCTCGGAATGATCAAAGTGAGATTAAATCATCCACATTGGTCTGTGAATTTATAAGAATGTAACGTATTTAAACCCTTTAAAGGAAGACTAACGAACGTAGCCATTGTTTAATCTTTTGCTGTCGGGATTATCAAAGAGACATTAAATCATCCCCATTGGTCTGTGAATTTATAAGAATGTAACGTATTTAAACCCTTTAAAGGAAGACTAACGAACGTAGCCATTGTTTAATCTTTTACTCTCCGAATGATCAAAGTGAAATTAAATCATACACATTGGTCTGTGAATTTATAAGAATGTAACGTATTTAAACCCTTTAAAGGAAGACTAACGAACGTAGCCATTGTTTAATCTTTTGCTCTCGGAATGATCAAAGTGAAATTAAATCATACACATTGGTCTGTGAATTTATAAGAATGTAACGTATTTAAACCCTTTAAAGGAAGACTAACGAACGTAGCCATTGTTTAATCTTTTGCTGTCGGGATTATCAAAGAGACATTAAATCATCCCCATTGGTCTGTGAATTTATAAGAATGTAACGTATTTAAACCCTTTAAAGGAAGACTAACGAACGTAGCCATTGTTTAATCTTTTGCTGTCGGGATTATCAAAGAGACATTAAATCATCCCCATTGGTCTGTGAATTTATAAGAATGTAACGTATTTAAACCCTTTAAAGGAAGACTAACGAACGTAGCCATTGTTTAATCTTTTGCTCTCGGAATGATCAAAGTGAAATTAAATCATACACATTGGTCTGTGAATTTATAAGAATGTAACGTATTTAAACCCTTTAAAGGAAGACTAACGAACGTAGCCATTGTTTAATCTTTTGCTCTCGGGATGATCAAAGTGAGATTAAATCATACACATTGGTCTGTGAATTTATAAGAATGTAACGTATTTAAACTCTTTAAAGAAAGACTAACAAACGTAGCCATTGTTTAATCTTTTGCTCTCGGAATGATCAAAGTGAGATTAAATCATCCACATTGGTCTGTGAATTTATAAGAATGTAACGTATTTAAACCCTTTAAAGGAAGACTAACGAACGTAGCCATTGTTTAAACTTTTGCTCTCGGAATGATCAAAGTGAGATTAAATCATCCACATTGGTCTGTGAATTTATAAGAATGTAACGTATTTAAACCCTTTAAAGGAAGACTAACAAACGTAGCCATTGTTTAATCTTTTGCTCTCGGGATGATCAAAGTGAGATTAAATCATCCACATTGGTCTGTGAATTTATAAGAATGTAACGTATTTAAACCCTTTAAAGGAAGACTAACGAACGTAGCCATTGTTTAAACTTTTGCTCTCGGAATGATCAAAGTGAGATTAAATCATCCACATTGGTCTGTGAATTTATAAGAATGTAACGTATTTAAACCCTTTAAAGGAAGACTAACAAACGTAGCCATTGTTTAATCTTTTGCTCTCGGGGTGATCAAAGTGAGATTAAATCATCCACATTGGTCTGTGAATTTATAAGAATGTAACGTATTTAAACCCTTTAAAGGAAGACTAACGAACGTAGCCATTGTTTAATATTTTTCTCTCGGAATGATCAAATTGAGATTAAATCATCCACATTGGTCTGTGAATTTTTAAGAATGTAACGTATTTAAACTCTTTAAAGAAAGACTAACGAACGTAGCCATTGTTTAATCTTTTGCTCTCGGAATGATCAAAGTGAGATTAAATCATCGACATTGGTCTGTGAATTTATAAGAATGTAACGTATTTAAACCCTTTAAAGGAAGACTAACGAACGTAGCCATTGTTTAATCTTTTGCTCTCGGAATGATCAAAGTGAAATTAAATCATACACATTGGTCTGTGAATTTATAAGAATGTAACGTATTTAAACCCTTTAAAGGAAGACTAACGAACGTAGCCATTGTTTAATCTTTTGCTCTCGGAATGATCAAAGTGAGATTAAATCATCCACATTGGTCTGTGAATTTATAAGAATGTAACGTATTTAAACCCTTTAAAGGAAGACTAACAAACGTAGCCATTGTTTAATCTTTTGCTCTCGGAATGATCAAAGTGAGATTAAATCATCCACATTGGTCTGTGAATTTATAAGAATGTAACGTATTTAAACCCTTTAAAGGAAGACTAACGAACGTAGCCATTGTTTAATCTTTTGCTCTCGGAATGATCAAAGTGAGATTAAATCATCCACATTGGTCTGTGAATTTATAAGAATGTAACGTATTTAAACCCTTTAAAGGAAGACTAACAAACGTAGCCATTGTTTAATCTTTTGCTCTCGGGATGATCAAAGTGAGATTAAATAATCCACATTTGTCTGTGAATTTATAAGAATGTAACGTATTTAAACCCTTTAAAGCAAGACTAACAAACGTAGCCATTGATTAATCTTTTGCTCTCGGAATGATCAAAGTGAGATTAAATCATCCACATTGGTCTGTGAATTTATAAGAATGTAACGTATTTAAACCCTTTAAAGGAAGACTAACGAACGTAGCCATTGTTTAATCTTTTGCTCTCGGAATGATCAAAGTGAGATTAAATCATCCACATTGGTCTGTGAATTTATAAGAATGTAACGTATTTAAACCCTTTAAAGGAAGACTAACAAACGTAGCCATTGTTTAATCTTTTGCTCTCGGAATGATCAAAGTGAGATTAAATCATCCACATTGGTCTGTGAATTTATAAGAATGTAACGTATTTAAACTCTTTAAAGGAAGACTAACGAACGTAGCCATTGTTTAATCTTTTGCTGTCGGGATTATCAAAGAGACATTAAATCATCCCCATTGGTCTGTGAATTTATAAGAATGTAACGTATTTAAACTCTTTAAAGAAAGACTAACGAACGTAGCCATTGTTTAATCTTTTGCTCTCGGAATGATCAAAGTGAGATTAAATCATCCACATTGGTCTGTGAATTTATAAGAATGTAACGTATTTAAACCCTTTAAAGGAAGACTAACGAACGTAGCCATTGTTTAATCTTTTGCTGTCGGGATTATCAAAGAGACATTAAATCATCCCCATTGGTCTGTGAATTTATAAGAATGTAACGTATTTAAACTCTTTAAAGAAAGACTAACGAACGTAGCCATTGTTTAATCTTTTGCTCTCGGAATGATCAAAGTGAGATTAAATCATCCACATTGGTCTGTGAATTTTTAAGAATGTAACGTATTTAAACCCTTTAAAGGAAGACTAACAAACGTAGCCATTGTTTAATCTTTTGCTCTCGGGATGATCAAAGTGAGATTAAATCATCCACATTGGTCTGGGAATTTATAAGAATGTAACGTATTTAAACCCTTTAAAGGAAGACTAACGAACGTAGCCATTGTTTAATCTTTTGCTGTCGGGATTATCAAAGAGACATTAAATCATCCCCATTGGTCTGTGAATTTATAAGAATGTAACGTATTTAAACCCTTTAAAGGAAGACTAACGAACGTAGCCATTGTTTAATCTTTTGCTCTCCGAATGATCAAAGTGAAATTAAATCATACACATTGGTCTGTGAATTTATAAGAATGTAACGTATTTAAACCCTTTAAAGGAAGACTAACGAACGTAGCCATTGTTTAATCTTTTGCTGTCGGGATTATCAAAGAGACATTAAATCATCCCCATTGGTCTGTGAATTTATAAGAATGTAACGTATTTAAACTCTTTAAAGAAAGACTAACGAACGTAGCCATTGTTTAATCTTTTGCTCTCGGAATGATCAAAGTGAGATTAAATCATCCACA
Organism: Acanthosepion esculentum; assembly: GCA_964036315.1. Taxonomy (NCBI): domain Eukaryota; kingdom Metazoa; phylum Mollusca; class Cephalopoda; order Sepiida; family Sepiidae; genus Acanthosepion; species Acanthosepion esculentum. The sequence goes on from OZ038512.1 coordinate 36,599,901, forward strand.
TTGGTCTGTGAATTTTTAAGAATGTAACGTATTTAAACCCTTTAAAGGAAGACTAACAAACGTAGCCATTGTTTAATCTTTTGCTCTCGGGATGATCAAAGTGAGATTAAATCATCCACATTGGTCTGTGAATTTATAAGAATGTAACGTATTTAAACCCTTTAAAGGAAGACTAACGAACGTAGCCATTGTTTAATCTTTTGCTCTCGGAATGATCAAAGTGAGATTAAATCATCCACATTGGTCTGTGAATTTATAAGAATGTAACGTATTTAAACCCTTTAAAGGAAGACTAACGAACGTAGCCATTGTTTAATCTTTTGCTCTCGGAATGATCAAAGTGAGATTAAATCATCGACATTGGTCTGTGAATTTATAAGAATGTAACGTATTTAAACCCTTTAAAGGAAGACTAACGAACGTAGCCATTGTTTAATCTTTTGCTCTCGGAATGATCAAAGTGAAATTAAATCATACACATTGGTCTGTGAATTTATAAGAATGTAACGTATTTAAACCCTTTAAAGGAAGACTAACGAACGTAGCCATTGTTTAATCTTTTGCTGTCGGGATTATCAAAGAGACATTAAATCATCCCCATTGGTCTGTGAATTTATAAGAATGTAACGTATTTAAACTCTTTAAAGAAAGACTAACGAACGTAGCCATTGTTTAATCTTTTGCTCTCGGAATGATCAAAGTGAGATTAAATCATCCACATTGGTCTGTGAATTTTTAAGAATGTAACGTATTTAAACCCTTTAAAGGAAGACTAACAAACGTAGCCATTGTTTAATCTTTTGCTCTCGGGATGATCAAAGTGAGATTAAATCATCCACATTGGTCTGTGAATTTATAAGAATGTAACGTATTTAAACCCTTTAAAGGAAGACTAACGAACGTAGCCATTGTTTAATCTTTTGCTCTCGGAATGATCAAAGTGAGATTAAATCATCCACATTGGTCTGTGAATTTATAAAAATGTAACGTATTTAAACCCTTTAAACGAAGACTAACAAACGTAGCCATTGTTTAATCTTTTGCTCTCGGGATGATCAAAGTGAGATTAAATCATCCACATTGGTCTGTGAATTTATAAGAATGTAACGTATTTAAACCCTTTAAAGGAAGACTAACGAACGTAGCCATTGTTTAATCTTTTGCTCTCGAAATGATCAAAGTGAGATTAAATCATCCACATTGGTCTGTGAATTTATAAGAATGTAACGTATTTAAACCCTTTAAACGAAGACTAACAAACGTAGCGATTGTTTAATCTTTTGCTCTCGGGATGATCAAAGTGAGATTAAATCATCCACATTGGTCTGTGAATTTATAAGAATGTAACGTATTTAAACCCTTTAAAGGAAGACTAACGAACGTAGCCATTGTTTAATCTTTTGCTCTCGAAATGATCAAAGTGAGATTAAATCATCCACATTGGTCTGTGAATTTATAAGAATGTAACGTATTTAAACCCTTTAAACGAAGACTAACAAACGTAGCGATTGTTTAATCTTTTGCTCTCGGGATGATCAAAGTGAGATTAAATCATCCACATTGGTCTGTGAATTTATAAGAATGTAACGTATTTAAACCCTTTAAAGCAAGACTAACAAACGTAGCCATTGTTTAATCTTTTGCTCTCGGGATGATCAAAGAGAGATTAAATCATCCCCATTGGTCTGTGAATTTCTAAGAATGTAACGTATTTAAACCCTTTAACGGAAGACTAACGAACGTAGCCATTGATTAATCTTTTGCTCTCGGAATGATCAAAGTGAGATTAAATCATCCACATTGGTCTGTGAATTTATAAGAATTTATCGTATTTAAACCCTTTAAAGGAAGACAGACGAACCGAGCCGTTCTTTAATCCGTTGCTCTCGTTATGATCGAATACAGTAAATCATCCACATTACTCTGAGTTTATAAGAATGTAACGAATTTAAACCATTTAAAGAAGATTAACGAACCTAGCCATTGTTTAATCCGTTGCTCTCGAGATGGTCGAATAGACTAAATCATCCACATTGCTCTGTGAATTTATAAGAATGTAACGTATTTAAACCCTTTAAAGGAAGACTAACGAACCGAGCCGTTGCTTAATCTTTTGCTCTCGGGATGATCGAAGAGATTAAATCATCCACATTGGTCTGTGAATTTATAAGAATGTTAACGTATTTAACCCTTGAAAAGGACCTCCAATAATTGGTTAACTGGGAAATGCCTTGTAAATTTTAGTGTCTCCAAAGCTAAACCGATCTCAGTTAATCACTATAGAGAAACTTCCGAGCCCACCAACAGCATGGCTGATGCTCGACTCTTGTGCCTTCTTGACCTCATGTTTTCAAATTACTTGAAGTGAAACGACTACATTACATCAATAGCTGCATCTAATACAAGGTATGTTGGTTCACTGTGTCGTGTCAGAAGGTTTTCTCGCCAGAATCCACCTTCCATATTTACAAATCTATCATTCGACCTTGCACGGAATACGGTTGCCATATTTGGTCTGGCCCTCATGTTAGTCATCTCGAGATTCTTGACAAAATCCAAAGAAAGATCTGCAATTTAATAAATCCTGCCCTGGCATCTCGATTTCAGTCACTTTCTCATCGAAGTGACGTGGCTTCTCTCTATCTTTTGTACAAATAGTTTCATGGCAACTGTTCTGACAAGTTTTTTTTTTTTACCTGGAGCCCCCACTACATGAATTTAAGTGTGCTAATTGATTGAC
>OZ038512.1:36607640-36615140 GCA_964036315.1 Acanthosepion esculentum
GGTTCCTCTCTGCCCAAAGGCAGAGAGTTCCCCTCTGCCTCAGAGGCAGAGAGTTCGACCGTCTAGCCGAGTCGTCCAAAAAGGACTGACTCGGAACTCTGCTCCTTCTTGAGGCTCAGTATTTAGAATGTCTGGAATAGTCCATTATTATTATGGGTAAGTTCCCATAACATTTATATAGAAGTGAGAGAATAAAAATAGCAGGAATTAAGAAGACAGAAGATAACGATTAACACTACATGTTTATTTTTGAAGATTAAATTTGACAGGAAAGTATGAAGGCGAAGGAGAGTTCCCAAAGCGTGAAACTGTTAGCATAGAACCTACGTTTGCCTCTAGCTATTTCCACAGTAAGATGATGAGACCTCACCGCCAATCTAGTACTGCGCTTAAACTCGAAAGTCGATCAAAGAAAAAAGTCTGTCAGAACAATTTCCTCACGATCCGTAAAGAAATGAGCGAGTCCTTCGGAAATCAATTGCAAAAAAAAAAAAAAATGAAACAGAATTACGCAACTCCAGCAATGTCCATTGGAAGCAATTATCATTTCTTGGCACTTTGGACCGAGGAAGAAAATTAGATCCTGCCACCAGACGCTCTGAATTCAATTAACATTTTTCTCTTTGAGAATTTTAATCCTATTTACACAACCAACGGGAAACAAAATTCAGGAATTAATCTCCTTTTTTTCTGTTTATATTTTATATCACGATCCTTTATTTCTTGCGCGTTTGTTTTTATGTTTCCAAAGTAAAGAATAATTGCTTAACTCAATCTAATTCTAGAAACTCATCTTTTGCTTTTTATCTTCATATTCTTAAAAGCTATTTATTTTCTTTTAACTTGACGCCGGGTTTGGTGTGGCAAGGGCAGGTGAGAGGGTACGAGAATTAACTTTCTAAATTTTGACTTATTCATAATCGGAAGGGGAATGAAATCATCGAGATGAAAGATGATACTCTATAAAATGTAAATAAATCTGGAGATTTCGATTTTATCTGATTTCAAGTGAAGAAATCAATTTTCAATTTTATTCACCGCGCCGTGATCCGTCTTCGTCAAGAATCAATCTCTGGTTTTTGCGGCAAACAAAATTCAAACAGGAAAAGAATATTTTCGTCGTAATGAGAGATAACAGAATAACGGCACTTAAACAAATTATTCTCAAAGAAAACATTTCGAAAATTACCAAACCCAAAGAAGAAAATATAAATATTTTTGATGAAAATGCACCGGAAAGACATTACTATTTAACAGATTTTTCAATATAAATATATATATATATATAAAAGTGAACATTGAAGTCAACACTTAGAGGCCTGACGATTGCGTCTAGCATGAAACAGCCTGTCGCCTCTAAGTGTTGATTGTACTATTCACTTTTATATGTACACACGCTCTATCTCTGATTTTGAGCACTTTATCCCATAAATATAGCACATCTTACGATTATTTTGCTTCATACACACACACACACACACACATACACACACACACACACATACACACACATATATATATATATATATATATATATATATATATATATATATATATATATATTATATATATATATATATATATATATATATATATATATGTTGGGTGTTTGGTTGGTTGTTTGGGGTTTTATGGCATATCAAAAAAAATGGCTTATTTAATGCCAGATCCAGTTTCCACACATTTATTAAATATATATATTTTGTAAACGTAATTTAAGGATAACGTTGGCAACATCATTGTTTCAAGAACGTATAGCTGCCAACATCGTTGTTTCAAAAACGTATAGTTGGCAACATCATTGTTTCAAAAACGTATCGCTGGCGACATCATTGTTACAAAAACGTATAGCTGGCAACATCATTATTTCAAAAACAATAGTTGGCAACATGATTGTTTCAAAAACGTATAGTTGGCGATATCATTGTTTCAAAAACGTTTAGCTAGCAACATTATTGTTTCAAAAACATATATCTGGCAACATTATTGTTTCAAAAACGTATAGTTGGCAACATCATTGTTTCAAAAACGTATAGTTGGCAACATCATTATTTCGAAAACGTATAGTTGTCAACATCTTTGTTTCAAAAACTTATAGTTGGCAACATCATTGTTTCAAAAACGTATAGCTGGCAACATCATTGTTTCAAAAACGTATAGCTGGCAACATTATTGTTTCAAAAAAGTATAGCTGGCAACATCATTGTTTCAAAAAGGTATAGCTGGCAACATCATTGTTTCAGAAAAGTATAGCTGGAAACATCATTGTTTCAAAAACTTATAGTTGGCAAAATCATTGTTTCAAAAACGTATAGCTGGCAATATCATTGTTTCAAAAAAGTATAGCTGGCAACATCATTGTTTCAAAAACTTATAGTTGGCAACATCATTGTTTCAAAAACTTATAGTTGGCAACATCATTGTTTCAGAAAAGTATAGCTGGCAACATTATTGTTTCAAAAAAGTATAGCTGGCAACATCATTGTTTCAAAAACGTATAGTTGACAACATCATTTTTTCCAAAAACTTAGTGTTGGCAACATCATTGTTTCAAAACCTTATAGTTGGCAACCTCATTGTTCCAAAAACGTATAGTTGGCAACATCATTGTTTCAAAGACTTATAGCTGGTAACATAATTGTTTCAAAAACGTATAGCTGTCAGCAACATTGTTTTAAAAAAAAGTATAGCTAGCAAAATCATTGTTTCAAAAACGTATAGCTGGGAACATCATTATTTCAAAAACAATAGTTTGCAACATGATTGTTTCAAAAACGTACAGTTGGCAACATCATTGTTTCAAAAACGTTTAGCTAGCAACATTATTGTTTCAAAAACATATATCTGGCAACATTATTGTTTCAAAAACATATATCAGGCAACTTGTATTGTTTCAAAAACGTATAGTTGGCAACAGCATTGTTTTAAAAACGTATAGTTGGCAACATTATTGTTTCAAAAACGTATAGCTGGCAACATCATTGTTTCAAAAACTTATAGTTGGCAACATCATTGTTTCAAAAACGTATAGCTGGCAACATCATTGTTTCAAAAAGTATAGCTGGCAAGATAAATTGTTTCAAAAAAGTATAGCTGGGAACATCATTGTTTCAAAAACGTATAGTTGGCAATATCATTGTTTCAAAGACGTATAGCTGGGAACATCATTGTTTCAAAAAAGTATAGCTGGCAATATCATTGTTTCAAAGACGTATAGTTGGCAACATCATTGTTTCAAAGACGCATAGCTGGCAACATCATTGTTTCAAAAACGTATAGTCGGCAACATCATTGTTTCAAAAACGTATAGCTGGCAACATCATTGTTTCAAAAAAGTATAGCTGGCAAGATTATTGTTTCAAAAAAGTATAGCTGGCAACATCATTGTTTCAAAAACGTATAGTTGGCAATATCATTGTTTCAAAGACGTATAGCTGGCAACATCATTGTTTCAAAAACGTATAGTCGGCAACATCATTGTTTCAAAAACGTATAGTCGGCAACATTATTGTTTCAAAAAATATAGCTGGAAACATCATTGTTTCAAAAACTTATAGTTGGCAACATCATTGTTTCAAAAACGTATAGCTGGCAACATCATTGTTTCAAAAACGTATAGCTGGCAACATCATTGTTTCAAAAATGTATAATCGGCAACATCATTGTTTCAAAAACGTATAGTCGGCAACATCATTGTTTCAAAAACGTATAGTTGCAACCATCATTGTTTCAAAAACGTATTGTTGTCAACATCTGTGTTTCAAAAAAGTATAGCTGGCAACATCATTGTTTCAAGAACGTATAGTTGGCAACATCATTTTTAAAAAAACGTATATCTGGCAACATTATTGTTTCAAAAATGTATAGCTGGCAACATCATTGTTTAAAAAACTTATAGCTGGAAACATCATTGTTTCAAAAACGTATAGATTGGCAACATCATTGTTTCAAAAGGTATAGCTGGCAACATCATTGTTTCAAAGACGTATAGCTGGCAACATTGTTTCAAAGACGTATAGCTGGCAACATCATTGTTTCAAAAACGTATAGTTGGAACCATCATTGTTTCAAAAACGTATAGTTGGCAACAGCATTGTTTCAAAAACTTATATTTGGCAACATCATTGTTTCAAAAACGTATCGCTGGCAACATCATTGTTTCAAAGACGTATAGCTGGCAACATCATTATTTCAAAAACGTATAGCTGGCAACATCATTGTTTCAAAAACGCGCAGTTGACAACACCACCGCTTCAAATATGCGGATGCAGTTTACCGCCACATCCAGGGTGCGGATGTATTGCATCGTCATTCCCAGGACGCTATATATATATATATATATATATTAAAATCACAGGGAAGACCAATGAGATTTATAATTCAGAGTTCTTAGCATTTACTTTCATTTTTAAAAACAGTGCTCGATTCAACAGTAGAGCATATATATATATATATATATATATATATATATATATATATATATATATATATATATATCCCAAATGTTGATGTAATCAACAGACTATCTGCCAAAGAACCTCAAAAAAGAGTTGGCTAGTTGGTTGATTTTGTTTACCGACCTATCAATATCTTTATGTGTTATTCAATGTCGAAATCTAAATATTTTTTTACTTAGGTTTATGATTGCAACAACAGATATTTTGTTCATAATTTCATACTTTCAGAATAAAATGTATGTTTTTTAGATATATATTTTGTAGACCATAAACTGTATAGTTGGTAATTTTATTATAAAAATATAATTTTATATTTGTTAGTTTAGCATTGATTGACTTTTTGCGAAAAAATGTATTGTCACTCATTTTTTTATAAAAATCTACAGTTGATTTTTGTTTGGGGGTTCACTATTTTCCATAGCTGGGGTTATAACCAGTTCTAGCGCCCCGGGTCAAGGTCGACGTAGAAACAACACCAGTTAAGAGGTGTTTCCGCGCTCCTCAAAACCTCCAATTTCTTGACAAGATGCCTTGCTAGCGGATATATATATATATATATATATATATATATATATATATATATATATATATTATAAATTAACTGATTTACAAATGTTTCCTTCGCTACACAGGAATTACCATGTTTTCAAAAACTGAAGCCATAAACTTCAAATTCAATTATATAATTAAATTAAAAGCATTAGTTCTGTTTTCATCTTCAAGCGAATTTTGGAATATATATATATATATATATATATATATATATATATATATATATATATATATATATATTATAATAAAATGAGAGAACATATATATATATATATATATATATATATATTATCGTAAAAAGAAAGAACTATACATATATATATATATATATATATATATATATATATATATATATATATATATATATATAGATAGATAGATAGATAGATAGATAGATTGGGCACTGTTTTCTAAAAATAAAAATATCAATAAGAACACCGGATTATATATCTTACTGTTCTTTCCTTTTACTATAATATATATATATATATATATATATATATATATATATATATATATATATATATATATATATATATATATTATTGTTTTGATGGCAGCAATCGTATTTTCATACAAGTTTCGTTAAAGACAACTGCTGACAAGGTACTGAGATGAATTTTTATTTTCAGTTTTCTTGTGTTCGTATAAGTGTTTTCTTTTCTGGGCATAACGTGTCTAAAAACTGTCCGAATGTTCTATATATCCGAGCACTTTCAGCTATTCCATTAGTCATTATCAATGATGCCTGTTTCTTCTTGTTTTTTTACTGTATCTGTAGATCTTTTTATATATGGATTGATTACGCTGTAGATCCTTCTTTGGATTTTGTCAAGAACTTTGAGTTGAATAGCAGGGGCACCAGACCAGATATGGCAACAGTATTCAATACACGGATGAATGATAAATTTGTAAATGTACAAGATGGATGCTGGCGAGGAAAAAAAAACTTTATGGCACGAGACAATGACCCAACCTTCCTTGCTGCAGATTCAGCTATTGATACGATGTAGTTGTTCCACTTCAAGTCAAAGTTACACAAAGAAGGCGCAGTGATTTGCTTTCCAGGAGTCTAGCGTCAGCCATGCTGATGGCGGACAGAAATGTTTCTCCATCGTGGCTAAATGAGTCCAGGTTCGTTTTGGAGGGGCATTAAAATTTAAGAGCCATTTCCTGTTCTTGTTAACCACTGATTGGAAGTCCTTTTCACGAGCAGTTGCCAGTTTAATTTTGTCGGCTCTATTGACACAGGAGTAAATGGTAGTGTCATCTGCATAAATGCCTACTTGGGAACAGATGACATCAAGAAGATCATTGATGAAGATTAGAAACAGCGTAGGACACAGGATAGAGCCTTGGGAGACACCCGCGTTCGTGTGACAGGATCTGAAAGTGAGCCCGTTCAAAACGACCTTCATTTCACGATTTGATAGGAACGATTGGACTAAATCAAACAATCGTGCTGTATAGTGATTTTCCAAGCGTAGCTTAGATGTGGCACAAGGCCGAAAATAGGGGGACCCAGTGAGAATCAAACTCAGTGGTAATTGTTCTAGCAAGACAAGCTTGCTAACCATTACACCGCCTCGAGGTAACCGACAATCGTGCTGTAATGCCATAACCCTGAAGCTTACGTAGAAACAAGAATGACAAACACTGTTAAACGCCTTCAAGATATCTTGAGACACAGTTCGAGCTTCGACGTTATTGTAAAGAGTTTGATATATATATATATATATATATATATATATATATATATATATATATATATATATATATATATATATATATATATATATTCAGATTTGGCCGTAAGCACATCAGAGTCGGTCGTGAGAGGTAAGATGCTTAAACACTTCAGCATTGATTAAAGCCTCGAATACTTTGCCGAAAAGCGGTAGGAGTCTAGTAGGGCGGCAGTTAGAGAGGTCGGACGGTTCTCCAGAGTTCTTAAAACAGGGACTACAGAGGAAGACTTTCAAGAAGCTGGAAAGCAGAAAGCAGCGAAGCAATAGCTGTATAGTCTGGAGAGAACAGCTCGGTAGCAACATTTCTTTTGGACAACAGCTTGGATCTCGTCACCTTCGCTTGCCTTATGGGAGACAAATTTAGAAATGATGTCTGAGACCAATGAATGACTGCGCTATGCACATATGACTCAGTATAGCCTCATTTCTAGGGTGGAAATCAAGTGTGGGTACACCAAAAGGGTCGAGTGTTGGAAAAGAATTTCCGAGCAAAGCATTCAACCTTATCTTCTGTAGATATCAGGACTTCGAGATTGATTGAAAAGAGGAATGACTGAGGATTTTCTGCTGTTCAGCACACTCTTGTAGGGCCGCCAATAATCTCTAGAACTGAACTTGCGAGATGCTATACGTTGTTTCATTCTATCAGCAAACAGTAACTTTGCTTCTTTGAGGACACGTTTGCACTCATTACAATGCAGAGACAAAGGCACGTCTGTTGATGTAGGCCTCCGCGTGGAGTT
>OZ038512.1:36617640-36727640 GCA_964036315.1 Acanthosepion esculentum
GAGACGGAATCGAGTGTCTGACTGTTTCCGACTACTGTCAAACTCTCTGCTTTGGCAGAGAGGAACTCGGACGAGGCTTTACCGCAGGGCAAGGTTTCGTCCGGGGAGGTAGACAGTCCCTGAACCCGGTTATACGGATTCTAATGGGCATATTTTTGGTCCAGTAGTTGTTATCACTCTTTCCATTATTGATGGGAATTTCCATCCTAAAATTTTATTTGAAGTAGTATGGAACGTCAACATCATGATTATGTTATTATTTTCTCTTCTCAAGTCCAGTAGCTGTTATCGCTCTTTCCAGTATTGATGGGAGTTTCCTTCCTAACCTTTTATTTGAAGTAGTGTGGAACGTCAACATCATGATTATGTCATTATTTTCTCTTCTCAAGTCCAGTAGCTGTTATCGCTCTTTCCATTATTGATGGGAATTTCCATCCTAACCTTTTATTTGAAGTAGTTTGCAATGTCAACGTCTTGATTGTGTTATTTTCCTTTCGAGTTACATGTGCTATCCATTTATGTTGTTGCTGCTGCTGGTAGTCAACTAGTGGTAATATGCGAATATTAGCCGTTTCCTTACAAGGAAACATTTTGCCAAGAAGACGGTACTGCTTACTCTTGAAATTGATCTCTTAAAAATACTTTTTCAGAAAAATAGTTTTCTCAAGTCCAATAGCTGTTATCGCTCTTTCTAGTATTGATGGAATTTCCTTCCTAACCTTTTATCTGAAGTATTGTGTAACGTTAACATCTTCATTATGAAATTATGTTCGAATTACATGTGCTGTCCTCTTTAGTTGTTGCTGCTGTTGATAATGATGTGTTTTCTGTTATTTGTTACAGCCCTTTGTTTGTGATTCTGTAGCGCCAGTCCACAATGTTCTCAAGAAGGATAATCTTCGTCAAGACCCTCAGGCTTCAATCGCTCAAAGCCGTTTTAGCATTAATCTTAGGAAGCGACTGTGTTCAAGTGACAGTTTAGATATTTCTCAATGGGTTTGGTACCGTGCATGATATCCATATGAAAATCTTGATCTGACGAGGCTATTTAAGAACATGACTCAAGGTTTCAGGTTGATGTTTTGGTTGCGTAGCAATATGCGGTGTTGGGTGAAACTACAACGGGCAAACTCCGGTCTATGTTCAATTTTTTTTCTCCTATACTTAATTTGTTATAACTGATCCATAAACAGAGAAATGTTTAGTATTTACTAATTTTACATTCTGAATTGTATGATGTGTTCAGGGTAGGTACCATCAGTACTTGCGTTTCAATTCTAGATCATAGTTTCTGTTTTGGAAAGATTTACCTTCGGTGCCATTTCCTAGAACATTACTCAAGATAAATAATGACCAATTCCGTTTTGATTACGAGAAAAACGGAAGAAAGTTATATATCCAAAACACTTTTTGGTTTGGTCTGGTTTGTTTCGTTTTGTGTTTTTTTTTGTTTTTGTTTTTTTTACGGCATATCAACCTCAATGGGTTATTTAATGCCGACATTTTTTTCCTGGTAATATTTTCATTTTGTCAAAAATCTATTTCTGGTAAAAAATTTTCCTTCAAAAATGTATTGTTGGTAATATTTTTCTTTCAAAAATGTATAAATATATTGCTGGTAATAGTTTTTTTCAAAAAAGTATTGCTGGTAATAGTTTTTTTTTTTCTTCAAAAATTTATTGCTGGTAATAATTTTTTACAAAGTATTTATGGTATTAAAACCTATTTTTACACTTTCATAATGTTTTCACCCCAGTTTCAGGGTTAAATATTTGCCCATAGCTGGGACCGTAACCAGGCGCTACCACCCCGGGTCAGGGTGAACATGGGAACACCGATACGCTTTTTAACTTGAAAGAAAGAAAGAAAGAAAGAAAGAAAGAAAGAAAGAAAGAAAGAAAGAAAGAAAGAAAGAAAGAAAGAAAGAAAGAAAGAAAGAAAGAAAGAAAGAAAGAAAGAAAGAAAGAAAGAAAGAAAGAAAGAAGAAAGAAAGAAAGAAAGAAAGAAAGAAAGAAAGAAAGAAAGAAAGAAAGAAAGAAAGAAAGAAAGAAAGAAAGAAAGAAAGAAAGAAAGAAAGAAAGAAAGAAAGAAAGAAAAAAGAAAGAAAGAAAGAAAGAAAGAAAGAAAGAAAGAAAGAAAGAAAGAAAGAAAGAAAGAAAGAAAGAAAGAAAGAAAGAAAGAAAGAAAGAAAGAAAGAAAGAAAGAAAGAAAGAAAGAAAGAAAGAAAGAAAGAAAGAAAGAAAGAAAGAAAGAAAGAAAGAAAGAAAGAAAGAAAGAAAGAAAGAAAGAAAGAAAGAAAGAAAGAAGAAAGAAAGAAAGAAAGAAAGAAAGAAAGAAAGAAAGAAAGAAAGAAAGAAAGAAAGAAAGAAAGAAAGAAAGAAAGAAAGAAAGAAAGAAAGAAAGAAAGAAAGAAAGAAAGAAAGAAAGAAAGAAAGAAAGAAAGAAAGAAAGAAAGAAAGAAAGAAAGAAAGAAAGAAAGAAAGAAAGAAAGAAAGAAAGAAAGAAAGAAAGAAAGAAAGAAAGAAAGAAAGAAAGAAAGAAAGAAAGAAAGAAAGAAAGAAAGAAAGAAAGAAAGAAAGAAAGAAAGAAAGAAAGAAAGAAAGAAAGAAAGAAAGAAAGAAAGAAAGAAAGAAGACAACAATGCCTTCATACTTTAATGAAATGGGAAACCTCAGTTTTAATATTTCCAGTTATACCGTACATCTACCATAATATTTACATTTGTACCCTTTTACATATTCAAATAATTGTCTGCATTAAAACCTAAAGATAGTTAAAGTCGTGTCGTGTTGTGTTATTCTACGTCGCATAATCAGTAGTCAACTTTTTTCTTGTCTCTTAGTTTACTATACACCTTATATTTCGTCAACTTAACATATCCATATAGGTACAATACTATTTACTAATTCACTCCAAGTTTTGGGGCTCGAATTTTTAACGGTGCAATAGTCGAGTGCCCCCAACTATTTTATAGTAGTAGAAGTTACCAGTACATTATTAATTTACTATATTAAGAATTACGACACATAAAGTCGAAATAAAAAAAACATGAAATTTTCACAGCTACTTCTAACAACCTAAATTCTTAATAAATATTATTTTTTATTTTTGTTCTTTAACTGACTTTAACGGAATTTGATGGTTTAAATAAATCTCTTCAAAACGAATCAGATTTAAAATATCAATGTTTAAACCTGTTTACTTACATCCTGAATTTAGCCGAAGGGCAGCCAAGTTGAAATTACTTTCCTGTTAATTCCTACTAATCGACAAGGCATATGTTTGCTCCTTTAGAAAGATCCCCTACCGTAAAACGTACCGTGTATCTAACTGGAGGTGAATCACTACTCATAATCGTGATAATCTACGTGGGATTCTTTTGGCAGCAACATCAATTCGTGAACCACCACTAAAATTAAGAAAGGTCGGGATTGATAACCTTCTGGGGGTGAATCGGTAGCATCTTTTAACTTCTGAGGTGATTGTAAAACATAACATAACCTTTACATGCAATGTTGATAGAATTTCAAGTACTGATTTTTTTCTACGCGCTAGACAATCTCGCCAATTAATCTAGACTTATCTGGTGTCAGAAAATAAGTAAACTGATCTTTGGATTAAATCTGCGTTTTAGCAAACTGGTCAGAGAACTTCCTGTGCAGAAACGTTTTATCGGTATTTCATTTTTTTAAAATTATGACACCATAGTTGAGATATTAATAGCCTACATAAGCAGGAAAGTACATTTTTACGGTAAGGTCCATTTCACGTGGCCGAGTGGTTAGAACGTTAGTCATTCTGACCATGAAACCCGGGTTCGAATTTCGCTATGGTATATTTGTCAGGAAGGAGATTTTCTGATGGTATAGGAGTCGATCCAAGCGTGCGGCACCTATGGAAAGTGTCTGAAAACCATACCTCGAGTTGAACCAAGTCTTGTGAGTGAAATTGGGTTGACGAAAATGGGGGCCATCAATAGTTGTGCTAGCACAAAGTCACAGGTCATCGTGGCCGAGGGCTTGTGCGTCCTGGCTTTGTTCAAATTTTTGATCACGCTAGATAACACGCTCTTTCCCAGAAACTGTAACTAATGTCTGCTCAGCATAAACACAAACGTCTAGCCGCTCTAGTAGAAGGACATCATCGAATACGAGTGGCCAGCTGAACATATACAAGGTCATTCGATGTAGAGGGATACATTAGGAGGCAGTTTTACAGATAGGAGAGGAAGATACCGGTTAACCCTAGACTTGATCAGGTTAAGTAACGCGGTAGTGATCGGGAAAACATTTCTGAGCCGATTGCACAGGGCAACTGTTAGCGGGAAGAATCTGCTCGAGAGGAAATATTTAGATTTCGGTATTAAATAACCCATAGAGGTGTTGATATGCCGCTAAACAAAACCAGTCAACCAAACAACCAAACTTACAAGCTCGTCGCAGCGTTCAGATCCTGTCTTTAAGCACAGTTTGAGCAACATCGACTGGACTCAGTAGGAAAAGAGCGATTATGTCATCTTCTGAGCAGTTCTGGTGAGTATTCATATTATAGTCATTGAAATTGGCTTGAAACATTTTATAAGAGAATTTTTTGACCGTCTCAATAGCGATATTCACTGTGAAAACTTTAGATGTTACACAGCTCTAGATTGTGTATTCCGATTATTAAAATGGGATTAAATTTACCCTTATCAATTCTGAGGCTTAACTAGGCTTTTAGATACCGTAAGGATATAAAAAAATCTTGTATTTTAACGATTTTTCTTTTTGCATCAGATTTTTCCTGGGTTTTTGACGTTTTTAACATTGCATCTAAATTGACTTTTTTTCTTCAGCTTTGAAGGGTATTTCCTTTTTTTCTCCCTCCTCACCTTCTCAATTAATATTCTTCTCTTTTCATTCTTCTCTCTCTTTATTACCATCTCTTTCTCCTCTTCTCCCTCTCCCGCTCTCTTTTCTTTAATCTGCCCCACTGCTTCCCTATTCTCTGTCTTTCTATACTTTCTTTCGGTTTCCTCTCTTTCCTACTTCAACTTTTTATTTCATTCCTTTTTCATTTTGCCTCATCCATCACCCCCTCTCCTCTTTCATGCTTCCTAATCTCTTTCCTTCTCTCTCTCTCACACATGTCTATTCCTTGTCTGGCGTCATTTATTTCTTTCTATCGCCTCGTCTATATTTATTTCACTCCTTCTCTTTTCTTCACATTGTCTATCTTTCCTCATTCCTTTCATTCCCTCGTACATTTTGTCTACATTCTCTTTTTCTTTTCCTTTTTCTCTTTCCTGGCATCTGTCCTATTCTTTCTTTCTTTCTTTCCTTCTTTCTTTCTTTCTTTCTTTTTTTCTTCCCACCTTTTTCTACCTTTTTCTATCCCTTTTTCCTACCAGCTCTTTAACTTCTTTCTTTCTTTTTTCTATTGCATTCTTTCTCTCTATCCAATCATTTATCTCCTCTTTTCCTTCTACATTTCCCTAATCCTTTCTTTATTTTTGCTCACTCGTTCGTTCGTTCGTTCTTTCTTTCTTTCTTTCTTTCATTACTCATATATTTCTTTCTACCTTCCCCTATTCGTTTCTTTCTTTCTTTCTTTCTTTCTTTCTTTACTCATATATTTCTTTCTACCTTCCCCTATTCGTTTCTTTCTTTCTTTCTTTCTTTCTTTCTTTCATTACTCATATATTTCTTTCTACCTTCCCCTATTCGTTTCTTTCTTTCTTTCTTTCTTTCTTTCTTTCTTTCTTTCTTTCTTTACTCATATATTTCTTTCTACCTTCCCCTATTCGTTTCTTTCTTTCTTTCTTTCTTTCTTTCTTTCTTTCTTTACTCATATATTTCTTTCTACCTTCCCCTATTCGTTTCTTTCTTTCTTTCTTTCTTTCTTTCTTTACTCATATATTTCTTTCTACCTTCCCCTGTTCGTTTCTTTCTTTCTTTCTTTCTTTCTTTTTTGCCACTCAGTTGCTTCTTTCTTCCTTACTGTCCACTTTTTGGCTCCTTTCTTTTCCTATTAAGAAAAGAAAGATGTACAAGAGTAAGCAGAGAGAAATTCTTTTCTTGCACGTTTTCATATTCCTTTTTTATGTCCACTCTTTCTTTCTTACTTTCCTTTCCTGTTCGCATCCTCCCTTATGACCACTCTTTTTTACTTCTTTCTTTCTTTCTTTCTTTCTTTCTTTCTTGTTTCTTTCTTTCTATCTATCTATCTATCTTTTTTACTTGCTTTCTATCCACACATTTGCTTCTTTCTTTCCTTCTAAATTTTCTTTTCTTTCTTTCTTCCTTGCTGTCGACAGTTTTGCTTCTTTTCTCTTTCCTGGCATCCGTCATATTCTTTCTTTCTTTCTTTCTTTCTTTCTTTCTTTCTTTCTTTCTTTCTTTCTTTCTTTCTACACATTTGCTTCCTTCTACCTTTTTCAGTCCCTTTCTTTTTTCGACCAACTCTTTAACTTCTATCTTTTTTATTTACTTTCTAGCCACCCATTTGCTTCTTTCTTTCCTTTTAAATTTTCTTCTTTCTTTCTTCCTTGCTGTCCACACTTTTGCTTCTTTCTTTCTTTCTTTCTTTTCCTTTTATTTTCTATCCCTTTCTTTCTTCTCTCACATTTTCTTTTTTTTCTTTTTTTTTTAACCTTTTCCCATTTATACTTTCTTTTTTTCGTCGACACTCATTCGACTCTTCGTTTCCTCCTATCTTCTGTCTTTTTTTTATTGTCTATCTCGTCTCTCTCCCTCTTTCTCTTTCTCACGCTCTCTTATCCTGTTTTTCTTTTGTTTTCTATATATTTATTGGTGCTTTCCTTTCTTTATCTTCTAAAGGCCAGTCATATAACAAGTCCAAGTGGAAATACTAGCGAGGCTTGTTTCTGACAGGATGGTTGCCGGCTGCAAATCTTATCATTGTCCGATTGTCCAGGGTAATACCAGATTACTGATTACTTGATTGCAAGTGAAGTGAGTGTCTCTGAACACGACTATACACATCTACATTCAACTCATTCTCTCACGAACGATGGAGAGAATGGCGGAGATTCTTGTTTCATTTACTATAAAGTGTTTACTTCCCATCGGACCTGCCATCTTAATGACAAAAACGAAGACGAAAAAGACAGAAAAAAAATTAAGGAAAAAGGTCACCTCCTTTTGTGAAGATTGCGAACAAAGATGTTCGAATTACATTTCTTCCACAAGTCATGGATACGCCAAATATCAGCAACGATTTGCCATAAAAACATGCTTTTTCTTCTGGAAGCACGCACCGTAACTTTCACTTTATAACTGGTCAACATAACTTCCCCGAACACTGTGTTGCACATATTCGAGGGTCTTTCTCTCCGAAAACGGACGGTTTCCCAGGAAGCGGAATATCCGAAAATGCATACTACAAATTGGAGATACCAAAATCAAGGAATTGTAAGAAAATGGAATAGCAGAAAATGCCTTCCAAAAGCTAAGCAGAGTATTAAGATACAGTAAAATTTCATTAAAAAAAAAATTAAAAGCCTCTGCTGGGCTGACGATAAAATACATCCGCGTCCTCGGTAAGGCGATTAACTACAACCAACGGCAAGGCCTCTCATCAGGAGGTTTTGAGGAGCGTGGAACAATCTCTTAATTCCTGGTGTTTTCATGTCTACCTGGGGTGATAGAACTTGCTAGGGTCCCAACTATGTACAAATAGTTAACCTACAAACTGGGGTCAAAACGTGTAAAAATCGGTTTTATTACCCGCAATACATTCTTTTTCTAAAAAAATTATTACCAGCAATGAATTTTTGAAGAAAAATTATTATCAGCAGAATTATTACCAGAAATACTTTTTGGAAAAAAATATTATCAGCAATACATTTTTAGAAAAATATTACCAGCAAATTACTTTTCTGAAAAAAGAAATATTACCAGAAATACATTTTTGGAAGAAAATTTACCAGAAATACTTTTTTTGAAAAAGAAAATATTACCAGCAATACCAATCTTGTCGGTGACATTAAATAAAGCATTGAGGATGATATGCCATAAACCAAACAAAAGCTTGGTGAAACACTATGTAATATAAACCCTCCTATATGGCAGGGAATGAAGAAGGGGACTCGGTGAAGTTCAGAAGTTAGCTCGAGTTAACATCAAACGTTGACTCGAGTTAACAGAGATGTGATTTTCTACAGAAGGATGCTGAGAATAATATGGACTGAACATATGAGCAAAGAGAACGTTTTAAGCCAAATTGAAACAAAAAGGACGATTATACATGACACATCATAAGGAAAGAGGGCTTTGTGAATTTGACACTCACAGGTCATATTGAAGAACAACTGGAACAAAGGGAGCCAGCGAGTAACCCAATGAATGAAATTGTGCAAATAAAATTCTGAAGAGAGACTCCAACGTTGAAAAGACAAACCATACTAAAAGCTACGAGGAAAGGAAACTATGGAAAGACATTTTTGAAATGATAATGCTACTTTCAAAATTTTAAACAGAAGTTTGTTTTTTTCTCGCCTTGAAAAATTCAATTTCTATGTCAATCATTTTACTTGTGCATAATTCTGTATGACTATGGCTCAACCTCGGCCAAGTTATGGAGAATTAGAAGATTAGGTTGCGTCAGTTTACCACATACAACGCACTACCTCGAAAATCAGAATTCGAAATAGTTGCTTTTCTCCAGTTTCGAACAAAGGCAACTGACTACTTTGAATAAACTATCTCGACAATTATTTATTAACCTTAGTTTGACACAAGATAGCAACGAGAATCGAAATCAAACAAAGCTAATCCTTACCCAGAAGCAGACACCCATGTCTATAAATAATATGTTTAACTTGTGTATGGTTTATACAAAATCGTTTGTTAACCAGTACGATTTTATTAGGTTTCTCATCATCAATATTATTATTATTATTAATAATAATAATAACTAGTTTCAACCTATGAAAATTTCACGGTTTTTCTATTTTAATGTTCCGATGAATTTTAATTCCGAAGTTAATGACTGAATAAACTCATGGTGAGTTCTGTGACAATAAAATATCTGTAGAAATTCCCCCATCGTATAGTTAAATATTTGAGCTTAACAACTTTAACAAAATATTGCAATTAGAATTATAAATATTAAGGCTGGCCGTTATTTTAAGAAGTAAGTGGGTACAAATAAAAAGATTTGAAATTGACAACTTCAATGAAACAGCCGGTAAGAATTTCTATCTTTACCTCGGCCTTTATTTATTTATTCCTTTCCTTCATTCATTTTCTCACTGAAACCAAGTAGTGTCTTTTCCAATCTTTCCCCGCAATGAAAACGGAGTAGTCCGTTATCTTTGAAGTATTGGCAGGAGACATTAAACACTTCTATCTTCCCCTCTATCTTCCCTTCTTTTTTTCTTTCTTTCTTTCTTTCTTTTATACTTTCTTTCTTCATTTTCTCATTGAAACCAAGTAGTGTCTCTTCCAAATTTTCCCCGCAATGAAAACTGAATAGTCCTTTATCTTTGAAGTATTGGCAGGGGACATTATACACGTCTATCTTCCCTTCTTTCTTTCTTTCTTTTTTCTTTCTTTCTTTCATTTTCTCACTGAAACCAAGTAGTGTATTTTCCTCTCTTTCCACGCGCTCAAAATGGAATAGTCCATTATGTATGAGGTATTGGCAGGACGTAACGGTCGTGCAAAATAACGAAGGGAGGGACAAGAATATTTCTAATAATAATAATTATAATACCACAACATTATGGGTCGATACACTCTTCAATCGTAAAATTAAACTGCGAGAAAACTAGAAATATAGAAGAAGATTAAGACAGGAAATTACAACAAAGATCTCTAAAGCCTGTCATAAATGGACGTCGCTTCCATCAATTCAGCCACAAAAGCTTTGATTATTTAATGACGTAGACGCTCGCCTTCATACTACCGCCGCCATCCAGCGATACTTTATGCTAAGTCTGTTTTAATTATTGATCCTAGTCCTTCGTCACTTAAAGCTGAAATATATTCACTCTTATTGTCTTATAACCATTTTTAATACAAATTATCAATGTTGAGTTTTCTGACACTCTGATGTAGTAAAACGAGGAATAAAATCAATAACGCTGAAAGTACTTCATTTTGACGTTTAAAAACCGTAATAGGTTAATGTTCTCCAAGAAGCATCAATCCCGTAACACAATCACCTGCGAATTTGACAACGACCTCCTTCACTTAGGCGAATGCTCTGCATATTTTGTAAGTACAATTACATATCCCAGCATTTGTTAAACTGCGTCAAGTTTGCCACGAGGCCGCGTTCAAAGAGCAGCTTCTATATAGCAATAGTTGGTCCAACAGTTTGCAAAGTATTGCTAACGAATCTTTTCTTGATAGTTACTATGTTTGGCTTCGTATGGTAGCGGACGAAATGGACTTTAATCAGATTGTCAGGGTAGCCTGTCTGTCTTTGCTTTTCGCTAGGTAAAAATAAAAAAAAACTATGGTACAAAGACAAGTGTTAATAAGAATATGTTGCGCCAATGAAAATGAGGCCGATTTAGTTAACAACTAAGCTTAACTTAGTTTAGTCCAAGGTCACTTTAGAGTGTGGCCAATACTCAGTACATTAGCAAATTGCACTGAAAAACAAGTTTATTTAACAGTGCCCTACGGTAATGAATTGTTTTTCATTAAGTGAACGTAAATGGAAAACGCTGCAGTTCTCCATTGTCATTGCAATGATATTTCGTTCAACCAGCAAATTAAGAAAATAGCTTCATGGAGAAATAATCAAGTTAGCGAAAGTTGTCGAAAAACCTATATTGAGAACTTCCAGCCTACACTTATGTATCATATAAACTGTAAATGAATTTATGCAGACGACACAGTGTTGATAACAAACACGGAAAGAAAACTACAAAAACTCATACAGAAGGTAGTGAAGGAAAGCGATAAGAAAGGACTAAATATCAACTGTAAGAAGACAGAATGCATGGAAGCTAGAAATAGATCAAACAATTACTAAATATTTAAATATCTAAAAGTTGTTTTAACAGAGAACTCAAAATGCGACACTGAAATCCGTATTGGGATGGCCAAAGCTCAACAGCGTATTAAGAAACAGAAAATGCCTCGTTAGAAAACAGAAAATAATACTGAACTATTACGGGATATCTGTCCTCTTAGATGGCAGTGAACAATGTCAAAGATGAAGAGACTTGAGGCAAGAGAAATGTGGTTCTACAGAAGGATGCTGAAATATGAACGAAAACAAAACTTGTACATACTATCAGAACGAGTTTATGTTTCTAGGTTACATAATGAGGAAAGTGTGTTTGGAAAATCTGATACTCACAGGACAGATTGAAGGCGAGAGGAACAGTGGAACTAAACACAAAACATACTTAGTGAGCTTGAATGAAAAAGGGTTTAGAAGAAATAACAGAAAGACAAAATCTATTACGAGCTGCAAGAGACAGGAAGTTTTCGAGAGCCATTATCGCCTACCCCCTGAAGGGACACGGTACATGAAGAAGGAAAATAGTTTTAGTGATACAAGTCTTACTAACTGACCCATAGATGGGGGAGAAGAGGCGGATTTATAACTTAACCAAGGGTATTTGCGATTCTGAGAGAATTAGAAGCCCTACCTGGATTCATTATTGGCGTCCCCGATCTTAACAATATAAGATATGCAGATGACACAGTGTTGATAGCAGACACGGAAGGGAAACTACAAAAGCTCCTACTGAAGGTTGCGAAGGAAAGCAAGAAGAAAGGACTAAGCATCACTTGCAAGAAGATAAAATGCATGATTGTTAGCAAAAGGATATTTCCAACATGCAAATGCAAATCGGAGACGCCGGAATCAAAAATGTACTAAAAATTTAAATATCTGGGAATTTTTCTAACAGAGGACGGAAAGTGCGACAAGGAAATCCGCACTGGGATAACCAAAGATGCCTTCCAAAACCTAAGCAGAGTATTAAGACACAGAAAAAAAAAACTTCGCGAGAATCAAAGAATAGAGTACTAAACTGTCACTGGATATTTGTCCTCCTGTATGGCAGTGAACAATCTCCTCAAACATTGAAATGTGGTTCAACAGAAGGATACTGAGGATACCATGGACAGTATATGTGAGCAACAAAGAAGTTTTAGAGAAAACAGAAACATAAAGGAAACTTATATTTAACATCAGAAGAAGGTAGTAAAATTTTCTAGTGTACATAATGAGGAAAGTGTGTTTGGAAAATCTGATACTCACAGGACAGATTAAAGGCGAGAGGGACAAAGGAACACAAAACAGTGAGCTTGAGTGAAACGGGGTTTAGAACAGAAAGACAAAATTTCTGAAGGAAGGAAATTGTGGAAACCCATGATCGCCCATGTGCTGAAGGGACACGGATTAAAGAGGATGTTACCTTCAAAAATCGTCATATTCTTTTGAATGACACAGTGAAAAAAAAACATATCTCTTCGGTTGTATAAATGTAACCAACGTTTCTGCTTATATCTCGACCACACCCCTTACCTATATATATAAATTACTATACAAAAAAGGGAATGTTTTACATCGAGAATGTTTAACATTGAAAAAACATAAGGAAAATTAATTCATTTTAATAATATGTGGAAATATCCACTCTTTGCCTGAAGAAGGTCGCAAGACCCGAAACATGTGTTGCAAAATTATGGAAAACAAAGCATAATATATATATTTTTAAAAATCCACATTACAATAAAAAACGCGGTTTCTCTCTTCTTTTTAATATATACACTTTTCTTTCGCGTTATAACAACTATAACCGCTTCCCTTTATATATATATATATATATATGTGTGTGTGTGTGTGTGTGTGTGTGTGTGTGTGTGTGTGTGTGCGTGTGTGTGTGTGATCATCAGACAGTAAAGATCATCGAGTAAGGATTCAAATAAATATTCCCTATAACGCGAGTATGCAATCCTTGGCATGCGTACCGAACACGGCACACCAATGACTTGTTTCTGGCCCTCGAAACTTATTCATTAGATTCCTTTATAATATTTTCCACTTTCATGTATACCATTATCTCTTGTATTTTTATTTTCAGCCCTTTACAGATTGTGCAGAATGTCACGATCATCAGCTAAAAAACAATGTAATTCAAATCAAGAAGATTTAGAGAATTTAAAGAATACTAGACTGGAAAATGTGGTATAATTAATAATCTCTATCTATAAAAGGCAGGATGTGTGTGACGAATGCACGGCCGCAATTTTCGACGGATTTGCACCAAAATTTACATGCACATGCTCAAAGTTAGCCAGAAGGCCAAGACCGACTTGGCTTTTCCCAACTCCCATCGATAGTGGAAATAATCGATATTTCATGCATCTACGGCAGTTTTCGTGTAGTTTGCGACCATTTTCTACTGGTCAGAGTGAGAGCCTATAGCTGGCTGCCACGAATAGGCAGGAAGATTCTATGTTAACTAGCATGCTAGCATGAAAATAAAATCGATAGCTGCATTCGTCACAAGAGGGAAAAATTTAAATCTGCATGGCACTTTACTTCAATTGGCTCATTCGCTTGATTAAACTCAACGTTAATTCTGATTCAGCAGAACTGCGGTGGGTGTGAAAATGTATATGTTGTTAACATTCTTTTTTCATTCGGTTTTTCCAGTTACGAGTCCTTTTTTAAAGCTGATCGTTTTGTGTTCATTTTGTTTAGTTCTTTTTTCGTAACAGATTTAATGTTTAGTATAGAGCTTAGAAAAATTCGCAGTGTGAGATAGGCAAGAAGTAAGGCCTGTGGCAACATCAGCAAGGCAAAGGGAACTCCTTTAAAGGAAAGGAAGGGCGAAAATATTTTAAGTCAAGTGATAGTGATTGCTGTATGAGTCGTACAATTTTTGAATCAAGCACGGGCAACGTCGGGCCATGCTGCTAGTTAATAATGAAAATGTCTTATACATTTTCTGTTCCGAAACAATCGTTGGTCGGACTTCTTCTGATAAGGGACATTTTGAAAGTGTCCATAAGAACTTAAGAAGAAAAATGAGAATGAATTTCTTGTGAACGTAGCAAGACAAAAAACAAACTAATACTTTTATGAACTTTATTTCAGGTAGTCCCAGTTCCATCTAAGTTCCGTCCTGGGTATGACGATAAACTGCATCCGCATCCTGGGTAAAAACGATAAACTACGTCCTACAGCTCGGCCTCTTCTCAGGAGGTTTTGAGGAGCGTGGGACCACCTCTTAATTGCTGGTATTCCCAGGTCCACCCTGATTCGGGGTGGTAACACTATGGGCAAATAGCTATGGGCAAATAGTTAACCCCCAAATTGGGGTCAAAACACTATGAAAGTGTAAAAATAGGTTTTAATAGCAGAAATACTTTATTAAAAAATTATTACTAGCGATACATTATTTCCAGTAATACATTTTTGAAAAACAAATATTACCAGCTATGCATTTTTGGAAAAAAATATTTCCAGAAATATATTTTTGAAGGAAAAAAATATTACCAGCGATACATTTTGAAGAAAAAATGTTACCGGTAATCTATTTTTGGAGGCAAAAAATATTACCAGCGATACTTTTTGAAGAAAAAATATTACCAGAAATATATTTTGAAAGGAAAAAATATTACCGCCGATGCATTTTTGAAGAAAAAATATTACCAGAAATATATCTTTAAAGGAATACAAATATTACCAGCGATACATTTTTGAAGAAAAAATATTACCAGAAATATATCTTTAAAGGAATAAAAATATTACCAGCGATACATTTTTGAAGAAAAAATATTACCAGAAATATATTTTTGAAGGAAAAAAATATTACCAGCGATACAGTTTAGAAGAAAAAATATTACCAGAAATAAAAATCTAGTCGGCATTAAATAGCCCATGGATGTTGATATGCTGTAAAGCAAAACAAACAGACTAAACCTTGCTGCTAGTTTTGAGGTCTCAATTTTTTTTATTGGCACGTGGAAAAAAATTGTGTCAGAGCTTTCACCGGTTTTGGCACGCACTCAAAAAAGGTTTGCTCACACCTGGTCTAAAGTGTATTTTACAAGAAACACAGACAGATGTTCTGTACGTCCAATTCATTCGTGTGCACAAGTATAAAATTGATTTTGTTTTCACTTATTCGGATTAGTAATCTTTTTTTGTTTAACTCTGGTCGACGGCGGAACTTGATTAGGAATTTTGTCGCATTTTTTTCTTACACGAGGGAAGATGAAAAAGGAATAAAACGAAATGAAGACAGACAGAAGGAAGCATTATTGAAACTGAAACCTAAGCAACGGATCGATATTATGTTACCTTAATTATTGATTAAAATGTCTTACGCAAGTTTAGTCCACTTTTCAGTAAAAAGTAATCTCTAGCAGCATTTTTCTTAACACTTTTTTGACAGTCTGGCTTACAAGCAAAATAAAATTTCCCTCTCCAACATTATATATATATATATATATATATATTTTATTTTGCATGTATATATATATATATAAATATATATGTATATAATGTTGGAGAGGGAAATTTTATTTTGCTTGTAAGCCATATATATATATATATGTATATATATATATACATATATACATATATATATGTAATTTGGCAGCAACTTTTCTTTCAAACATGTAGTGTTGAATGTTAAAGACAACATAGTCTTACATATTTTCTTTTGAATTTTCTCATATTCTCTAATGAGACTTTTTATTTGAAAATAGTTCCGAAATATGTATTTTCCATACGATGACCTAGCGCTTTCGAACATCATTGTTCATCTTCAGGGTCAATATTTTAGTCAAAAATTTTTTTTTTTTTTTTTTTTTTTTAAACAAACATTTGCCAATTATCTTGTAGCGTAATCATGTTGCTACTTTTTTACAAACTAAAAACGTTAAATTCCTTTTAAATTCAAAAGACGCGATGATGTTATATCACGTGCATGGCGTAGATTTTTATCATGTGACAGCGTGAAAAAGATTTCCAATACACAAGCCAAAAGATCGAAGAATACGCTACAAAATTTAAATATATTATAAACATTGCAATATATTACCAGATATATTATAATCTATACGATTAATAAGAGGTCTTTTTCTTTTAATATGTAATGCCTCTAAGATTTTAAGGCCGGGTGGTTGTAAATCCAATATATGTATGTGGCTCTCCAGAAGATTGACTCTTCATTTAAATAATACTAGCTCCATTAAACAACATATTAAGTCACATACTGTTTCCCTTACGCAATCTGATATACGTAAAATACTTGTAGAAAATACTAAAATTATAGATAAACATACAGACATTAGACGCCTTAAAATCTTAGAGGCATTACATATTAAAAGAAAAAGACCTCTTATTAATCGTATAGATTATAATATATCTGGTAATATATTGCAATGTTTATAATATATTTAAATTTTGTAGCGTATTCTTCGATCTTTTGGCTTGTGTATTGGAAATCTTTTTCACGCTGTCACATGATAAAAATCTACGCCATGCACGTGATATAACATCATCGCGTCTTTTGAATTTAAAAGGAATTTAACGTTTTTAGTTTGTAAAAAAGTAGCAACATGATTACGCTACAAGATAATTGGCAAATGTTTGTTTAAAAAAAAAAAAAAAAAAAAAAAATTTTTGACTAAAATATTGACCCTGAAGATGAACAATGATGTTCGAAAGCGCTAGGTCATCGTATGGAAAATACATATTTCGGAACTATTTTCAAATAAAAAGTCTCATTAGAGAATATGAGAAAATTCAAAAGAAAATATGTAAGACTATGTTATCTTTAACATTCAACATATATATATATATACATATATACACATATATATATACATATACATGTATACATGTATACATATATATACATACATATATATATATATGTGTGTGTGTGTGTGTGTGTGTGTGTGTGTGTGTGTGTGTGTGTGTGTGTGTGTGTTCTCTTTTAAATTATTTTAATAGATACAATTTGCTTAAGTATATGTTCCGTTTTTAAATAAACAGTATTAATTATATTTACCGTCCTGAATATTCGAGAAATTGCGTAGAAGATTTTCTCAGAAAATTCTCGAATATTCAGGACGATAAATGTAATTAATACTGTTCATTTTGGAAAAAAGCATTTGCTTACATAAAATGCTTCTATTAAAATAACGTATAAATAGAAAACATATTAAGTAATTGTCGAACTTAATATATATATATATATATATATATATATATATATATATATATATATATATATATATATATATGTAAATCCAGATGTTTAATCAAAAACTACAATTACATAGTTTTAAAATAAAACAATAGTAAATTTGTGAAACATCTTTTATCTTACGCTTGTAATTGTCATTCGAACGTTTTAAATTGACTTTAAAATATGTTTACAAAATGATTTAAATTATAAATCATGATCCTGTAGCATTTAAGTTTCTTGAAAAAGGCAATAATGTTAATATATTATCCAAAATAAGTAAAATTAACTTTTTTCTTACTGACTGCTTCAATTTGGAAACCTCATCCCGATTACAAATTGATCAAATGTATGAGGGAAGAAACTTTATTTTTATGAAAGTTCTTCATATCTTTAGACAAATCACTTTTTAACTAACTGTTGTGGGGCAGACCCCTCCTTACTCAAGATGGACTCGTCCAAAGTATACTTATACTGACAGAGAGAATACCTGCAAGGTTGAGATACGTTGAGTCAGGGTGAGTGATACGGAGACAGTACACAGGGTGTTCACAGAGAATTATACGAGAGTCCAGAGAGAGAGATAATTACGGCTTCACTTACAGAGACTTGTACATATACTTTCTACTAACCCGCATTCCTGGACTACTAATCTTCACTTCAAGTCTGTATTCTTACGTTTAATACACTTCTTTTTCTATCTCAATTACTGGCGTTGTTTATTTATTTGTGCAGGATTCCATTCCCGGAATCCACAACACTAACATTTTCTCTTCTTAGTGTTTTTATTGCGTTTATACCGTAACTTTTGTCACATCATCGAACTATAGTAGTTGCTATGTAGAACGGATAAAAAAGGCTCAAGTGGGGCACTCAAGAAAGCGCTTACGTTTTTTCTCGGCCTTCCAGCTTGGATAAAATTATATGATGCAATCTCCTTCTCTCCAAGATGTAAAAAAAAAGTCTAGTGCCGGGAATTCTAACGCTGCAGTAACATCTTCCTTGCACTAACGAGAGAGGGTGTGAATATATCGACGCTAGGGAGGCATTGATCGTGAGGACTGGGTAGTTTTTGTCCCTTGTCTATATTTACGCACAATGGCATACCACGTTAAACCAACTTTGTTTAATCTCTTGCACCCGTGTATTTTCCTCGATGAAACCTGGGTAAAAAAGGACAAATTATTCTTACAGACTGAACTACGAGCAGGCAACAGCTTAGAAGATCAAATCTAACCTATAAAACAACCCTTCAGAATGACAAGATTGCTTTCAGCGCCATATTTGATATATGAATTAGGTGGGTAATATTATATTTATTATCTTTAGACGCAATATTATCAGCAATTATTATCAATTTCTGCTAGAATTCGTTTTCCTCTTATTGCTTTTGATTGATCTTTTATTGCAAATTTACTCAATTCCTCGATCTACGACGCTAAGTAAACAATGAACAGTTGCTCTGTTTGATTCGAATTATCTGATATAAAATTAACCTGACTTTGTGTATCTCTGAAAGTTTCTCATTATGTGCCCTAGAAATTTCAATTGTCTCTCTCTCTCTGATTCTAAATATAAGTGTCTTTTTTATTTTCGTTTTCCCTTCGTCATTGATCCCGTGTTCAGTCCATCACTATCATTCTGTTGAACAAAATGTCTGTTGCCTAAAGTCTCTTCTTCATTTGTGAAGAGATTGGCCATCATTCAATGGCATACAGGAGGAGGGATATTGTATAACAGTTCAGTGATATTTTGTTCGTTGCATTATTTATATTATTCGGACTATTGTCCTCATCTTTATCGCCATATTCATTACAACGTTTCGGACCTTTAGTATCTATCTATATTTCTGAGATGAAGTATTATGTACACTATTTACATTAATCGGACTATTGTCCACATCTTTGTCGCCATATTTATTACAACGTTTGTCCTCTTTAGTATCTGTCTATATTTCTGAGATGAGGTATTATATACACTATTTACATTATTCGGACTTTTGTTCTCATCTTTGTCGCCATATTTATCACAACGTTTCGGCCTTTCAGTATCTGTCTATATTTCTGAGATGAGGTATTATGTACACTATTTACATTATTCGGACTATTGTCCTCATCTTTGTCGCCATATTTATTACAACGTTTCGTCCGTTGTACGCTCCGGCCTTCTTCAGGTGGTTGGAATGTCGAACTGAACCCTTTATTTCGCTCACTGTTCTAGTTCCACGTGCCATGTTTTAATGGATGTCAGTTATCAGTTATCTCCCGTTAATTCCCCTCTCCAATTTCTCCACTGCCTTAACCGGGTATTGAACTCATACTCTTTGGGTCCTGCCAATGGATCTAACTAACGCCTTTATCCATGTGTCCTTGTGCCATGTGTCCTTGAGGACATCTCTGTATGAATATCTGGGTATTATAAACCTAATGTCTTCAGCAACATTTTTACCAGTGCTCCTATTGTAATTTTTGTTTTATCACAACATCTTTTTACCAGAGCTCATATTGCATTTTTTTTTTAATATTATCGCTTTTCTTTGGCACTCCTTATTATTGGTTCCCATATTGTATTCATTTTTATGCTTGGCCGGCTCAGGAGTTTTTTGTGGCCCAGCATATGTGCTGACTCCTTAAGTTTACGAATTTTCCATGGGTGTTCTTTGTCTATGATCTCAACATGATCCCACAGAAAGCGGTGATCCTTCTCTCTCCATATGTGGTCAGCCACGACTGATTTTTCCACTTCCCCTCGTGTTACAGCTTTCAGGTGTTCTTGAAGCCTCACCTTAAGTGTGTGGGGGGGGGCTGTCTCCCCTTTATATTTCTCTCCGCAGCGTTGCATACACAATTTCCCTCTTTCTTATTGCTTAGCATTTTAATGGTGTTTTGCTATTCTAATGTGTCTTCAGATTTTAGTTTTGTGTCTTCGTTGCTTTATCGCCTTCCTTGGAGTAAACTGATAAAAAGAAATCATCTAATTTCATTGAAAATGTAGAAAAATGGTGTGAAAACGGCTGATTTGGTTTAGTTTGGTTTGGTTTGTTTTACGGCATATCAACCCCAAATGGTTATTTAATACCAACAAAATTTTCATTGTTGGTAATATTCTTGTTTCCGAAAAATATATTGCTAGAAATATTTCTTTTGCAAAAATGTATTGCTGGCATTATATATATATATTTAACAAAGAATTTCTGGGATTAAAACCTATTTTTACACTTTTATAGTGTTTTGACACGAGTTTGGGGGTTAACTACTTGCCCATAGCTGGGACCCTAACAGGTGCTACCACCCAGAGTCAGGGTGGAACTGGGAACACCAGCAATTAAGTTTATTAAGTTGGATGTAGTTTAGTGTCTTACCCAGTACGTGGATGTAGTTTAGTGTCTTACCCAGGACGTAGATGTAGTTTATCGTCTTACCCAGGACGTGGATGTAGTTTAGTGTCTTACACAGGACTAGGATGTAGTTTAGCGTCTTACCCAGGACGTGGATGTAGTTTAACATCTTACCCAGGACGTGGATGTAGTTTAGCGTCTTACTCAGGATGTGGATGTAGTTTAGCGTCTTACCTAGGATGGGGATGTAGTTTAGCGTCTTACCCAGGACTAGGATGTAGGTTAGTGTCTTACCCAGAATCTGAATGTAGTTTAGCGTCTCACCCAAGACTAGGATGTAGTTTAGCGTCTTACCCAGGACGTGGATGTAGTTTAGCGTCTTACCCAGGACGTGGATGTAGTTTAACATCTTACCCAGGACGTGGATGTAGTTTAGCGTCTTACTCAGGACGTGGATTTAGTTTAGCATCTTACCCAGGATGTGGATGTAGTTTAGCGTCTTACCCAGGACTAGGATGTAGTTTAATGTCTTACCCAGGACGTGGATGTGGTTTAGCGTATTACCAAGAACGTGGATGTAGTCTAGCGTCTTACCCAGGATGTGGATGTAGTTTAGCGTCTTACCCAGAAGCTGAATGTAGTTTAGCGTCTTACCCAAGACTAGGATGTAGTTTAACGTCTTACCTAGGATGTGGATGTAGTTTTGCGTCTTACCCAGTACGTGGATGTAGTTTAGCGTCTTACCCAGGATGTGGATGTAGTTTAGAGTCTTACCCAGGATGTGGATGTAGTTTAGCGTCTTACTCAGGACGTGGATTTAGTTTAGCGTCTTACCCAGCACCTGGATGTAGTTTAGCGTCTTACCCAGAACCTGATTGTAGTTTAGCGTCTTACCCAGGACTAGGATGTAGTTTAGCGTCTTACCCAGGACGTGGATGTATTTTAGCGTCTTACACAGGACGTGTACGTAGTTTAGCGTCTTACTCAGAACCTGGATATAGTTTAGCGTCTTACCCAGAACCTGAATGTAGTTTAGCGTCTTACCCAGGATGTGGATATAGTTCAGCGTCTTACCCAGAAAATAGATGTATTTTAACATCTTACCCAGGACGTGGATGTAGTTAATCGTCTTACCCAGGACGTGGATGTAGTTTAGCGTCTTACTCAGGACGTGGATTTATTTTAGCGTCTTACCCAGGACGTGGATGTAGTTTAGCGTCTTACCCAGAACCTGAATGTAGTTTAGTATCTTACCCAGGACTAGGATGTAGTTTAGCGTCTTACCTAGGATGTGGATGTAGTTTAGCGTCTTACTCAGGACGTGGATTTAGTTTAGCGTCTTACCCAGAACCTGGATGTAGTTTAGCGTCTTACCCAGGACTAGGATGTAGTTTAGCATCTTACCCAGGTTGTGGATGGAATTTAGCGTCTTACCCAGGCCGTGCAAAAACGGATGGGGACTCAGATAATGAAGTCGAAAAAGTTTTCAATACGTATTTTATGAAGAAGAAAGTAAAGCACATAAAATGCTGAAATCGTTTAATGATGGTGAAATATTTTTCTTTACCTCTTTACTGACTGTCTTCACTTGCAGACCCGATCTTACGACTACTATGAAATCAATAAGCTGGAAAACTAAATATATAAGACGTCTATTAACTAGAATTTTTGAATTTACTTTTTTTTCTGTTGCGGACAAGATGCAAATGTAGAAGAGAAAAAAACATGATTGCTGAATTTTTTTAAATGCTTGCCACAATTTTGAATTTCGTAACAAGTGTCAAAATGAGTTTCGATATATTGGCACGTTTTTATTAATGGTAAGTATTGTTCGGAGAATAAAAATCGATATCAAACACAGATTATGGCAATGCATTTCAAAAGAATTTTAAGGCAATCACTTCTAATATTTGATAGATATGAAGAGAGCTATAGACACGGTGGAGATAGATAGATAGATAGATAGATAGATAGATAGATAGATAGATATGAACAGACCAATACATATATATATATATAGAGAGAGAGAGAGAGAGAGAGATAGATAGATAGATAGATAGATAGATAGATAGATAGATAGATAGATAAACATAGACATAGAAGGATAGATATGAACAAATATCGATACATATATATGAACAGACTGAGATAGATAGATAGATAGATAGATAGATATGAACAGACCAATATATATATATATATATATATATATATATATATATATATATATATATATATATATAAAACATAGATATAAACAAAGATAGATAGATAGATAGATAGATATGAACAGACCAATACGTATATATATATATATATATATATATATATATATATATATATAGAGAGAGAGAGAGAGAGAGATAGATAGATAGATAGATAGATAGATAGATAAACATAGATATAGATAGATAGATATGAACAAATATCGATACATAGATATGAACAGACTGAGATAGATAGATAGATAGATAGATAGATAGATATGAACAGACCAATATATATATATATATATATATATATATATAACATAGATATAAACAAAGATAGATAGATAGATATGAACAGACCAATACATACGTATATATATATATATATATATATATATATATATATATATATATATATATATATATAACATAGATATAAACAAAGATAGATAGATAGATATGAACAGACCAATACATATATATATATATATATATATATATATATAGAGAGAGAGAGAGAGAGAGAGAGAGAGAGATAGATAGATAGATAGATAGATAGATAGATAGATAGATAGATAAACATAGATATAGAAAGATAGATATGAACAAATATCGATACATAGATATGAACAGACTGAGATAGATAGATAGATATGAATAGACCAATATATATATATATATATATATATATATATATATATATATATATATATATATATATATATATATAAAACATAGATATAAACAAAGATAGATAGATAGATAGATAGATAGATAGATCTATAATAATAATAATAATAATACATTATTGACATGACAGGCTATGAACAGAATGAGATAAGTAGATAGATATGATCAGACTTAGAATATGAACAGACCAAGGTAGAAAGAAAGAAAGAAAGAAAGAAAGAAAGAAAGAAAGAAAGAAAGAAAGATTTAAACTAGAACATTGTTTTAGCATACCTATACATACGGACTATAATGTGTATGTTCCCATTCACATAAATACAGTAGTAAATACTGCATGTTGGTCTGCAGTTTGAGATTCATCTCCAGCTGTGCTGATCAAACTCTCTCCCTCCGGGCAGAGAGGAACCCCAGACGAAGGGCAAACACCTACACGATCCTGTTTTATACGCGGTCTACTACTACTTCTCCGCGCCACTGGCGAATCTTATATGTGTTTTTCTTGTCCTAAGTATTATCGTTCCTTACCAACCTTCGTTTAATCATTTTATTCAGTAACTTTTCCTAGATTACAGCAAATATGCTAATAGATAGATATGAACTGTCTGAGATAGATATCAACTGACTGAGATAGATAGATAGATAGATAGATAAATAGATAGATAGAAAGAGAGAGAGAGAGAGATGCAAACTGTGATGGATAGAAATATATATATAAATATATATATATACATATATATATATATATATATTTAAATTGTGTGTATTTAGGCAGCATTTTTTCATTAATACATGTTTCATTAAATAATATAGATAAGTGTTGTCTATATATTTTATGTAAGTTTTTTTCATATCGTCTGATAAGCTTAATAACATTATCATTAAACAATGAAAGAAAATCACAATATATAGACAAAACTTATCTATATTATTTAATGAAACATGTATTAATATATATATATATATATATATATATATATATATATATATATATATATAAGAACAAATTGAAATAGATAGATCGATATGAACAAAATATCGATAGATTGATATTGTTGTGGCCTTGTTAGGGCCAGAAATGAAGGCACAAAGAGAGGAATTGAGTTAAATAAATATATTAACAGAAACAGTAATACAAACATACCCAAACGAGAGGGTTACAGCAAGAATGTTCGGTCCGAATGTCACAGCTAACTGCTGGAAATTTCCATCTCAAAAAGGCAGTACCTGCTCCTATTTATAGCTGAGAGAGTTCATGCGTTCGTGGGTAAATTACCATAACAGATATGAACATAGATAGATAGATAGATAGATAGATAGATAGATAGATAGATAGATAGATAGATGTGAACAGACTGAGATAGATTACAAATAGATAGATAGATAGATAGAGATATACAAAGTGAGATAGATAGAAATATATATATATATATATATATATATATATATATATATATATATATATATATATATATATATGAACAAACTGAGGTAGATAGGTAAATGTGAACAGACTGAAATAGATAAATATATAGGTAGATAGATAGATAGAATATGAACACACTAAAAAAAGAAAAACAAATGAATAAAAGAAAGAATGAAAGAAACTAGATGTAGATAGATAGATAGATATGACCAGCCTTAGAAAAATTAATGACTTAATATGACGCAATCGGGTTGAATCGAAATTTATATATATTTTTTATTCATCCCCGCTCTCATTTTAAAATTCTCGAAGAACTAATCAATAAGAATTTTGTTGAACTTTAACAGCCGAAATTTGAAAATATGTTGTTTCTTTTGATTGGCTTGAAATTAAATAATCTTAAAATAGAAGCGATTTATATTACAAAGGATCAAACCTGAATGAACTGTTTCTCTGTTGATGACGGATAATTATTGGTTCCTCCTCGGGTTCTTGACAATGTCGTGCCATCTATAATTACAACAAGAACCTATAATAAATACTTGTGAACTGAACTAGTTCAATATTTTACAACAACTCATGTGAAATATACAGTCTAAGAAGAATACACTATTTATATTATTTGGACTATTGTCCTCACCTTTGATGCCATATTTATCACGTTTTGGCCGTTGTACCTTCTGGCCTTCTTCAGTTGTTTGGAATGTCGAACTGAACCCTTTATTTCGCTCGCTGGTGTAGACTGTTCTAGACTGTCATATCTAATGGATGTCAGTTATCAGGTATTTCCTGTTAATTCACCTTTCCAATTTCTCCACTACCTTAACCAGGTTTTGAACTCACAAATCTTTGGGTCCTGTCACTGGATCTAACCAACGCCTTTATCCACAAAACTCACCTGTCTTTCAGGCCCAACTTGTAACACTGTGTGGCTGGCTGGGATGAGACTTATTGTTTGAAGTAATGAGATCACCTAGTGAATTGACGTAGTCATTATGTCATCTACTTAATTTAAGTAAAATGTTAAATGTAGACGTCTCTTCTACTCCAATAGCTGCATATCTCGCACCTCTCAACTGTGGAACTGCCTTCCTCATTCCTGTTTCCCTGATGACTATGATCTCCAACTATTCAAGTGTAACGTCAATCGACATCTCCAGTTGCCTTGATCTATCCTCTATCCTTCTCCATATCCTTTCCTCTAACACTCCTATTTGCTCTTGCTCAAAATCCTCTGTAACCCCTTGCCACTAGGGCTTCCAGCCTTGCCTGAGGTGAAAAGCTTTAAAAAAAGACGTAAATAACACTGTTGTCTATTTTAATATAAATACATGCAGATGATACAAAGATCAGATTTCCGCTGTTTAGGCAGTGCAACCACAGATATGCGAGAAGAGGTGTGTTCTTCATCTGTACAGAGAGTGTCGTCAGGCTGGTACAGAGTGTTCGTCGGTTGCCATGTCGGACCACAGTGTTATATGCACCACTACCACACCCGAAGTTCTGTTGGAAAAATAAAAGTGGATTCTGACAGTTGTTATCTTCGGTGCGTCCAAGTGGATCGTTCCCGGACATCATCCCCTTGTCAGAATATCCCAACCCTGATACCCACGGCCAACACTGACAAGCCACCTTAAAAATAAACCAATGAAATATAACTTGCGACCGATTGCTCGTTCAACGAGAATGTCGGGAAGGCAGGGTATGGCCCTATCATTACGAAGCAATAACAAACTTACTACACATTTAAAGTTAAACAATAATTTAAAGTATGAATTATACCGTTTTATTTATCAGGTTTCTCTTCCTGCTATGTCACCAGAACAGTACACTACATGGAAAGGAAAAGTAGCCTATCACTTATGGGCGATTCATAGTGGAATCTTAAGTGACTTTCATCATAGTGGACACGTCAGGTGACACGGAAAAGCATTAAATACACACATGCGCGCATGCACACACATACACAGCTAGCTAGCTAGCTAGCTAGCTAGATAGATAGATAGATATGAAGAGACTGA
Organism: Acanthosepion esculentum; assembly: GCA_964036315.1. Taxonomy (NCBI): domain Eukaryota; kingdom Metazoa; phylum Mollusca; class Cephalopoda; order Sepiida; family Sepiidae; genus Acanthosepion; species Acanthosepion esculentum. The sequence goes on from OZ038512.1 coordinate 36,644,504, forward strand.
GATAGATAGATAGATAGATAGATAGTTAGATAGATAGATAGATATGAAGAGACTGAGATAGATAGATAGATAGATAGATAGATAGATAGATAGATAGATATGAAGAGACTGAGATAGATAGATAGATAGATAGATAGATAGATAGATAGATAGATAGATAGATATGAAGAGACTTAGATAGATAGATAGATAGATAGATAGATAGATAGATATGAAGAGACTGAGATAGATAGATAGATAGATAGATAGATAGATAGATATGAAGAGACTGAGGTAGACAGATAGATAGATAGATAGATAGATAGATAGATAGATAGATAGATAGATAGATAGAAATGGACCGACAGAGACAGATATGAACAAATTGATACAGATAGATATTGTTCAAAATCTTGTCTATTAAGAGTGCCCAATGTCGGTGACAGAGCGTTCGTAGATATTATTTTATTCATTAATACTAGCATATATATCAAATCTATTTGCCTTGATAAAATTTATCAAATGGCGAAACGCATCGGTAAATAAAAGTTTTCCTGTTGTCTTTATGTGTGTGTGTGTGTGTGTGTGTGTGTATTGCTTAAACTTTACTATATCCATAGGGAGAAGATTGCTCAACATCGGAATAGAACATTTAATTTTATAGTCATTGTAGACATAAAAATGAAAACTGCATGGTAACTGTGAAGTTCACGTTTCAATGCGATCTTCAAAGTAAGTGCCACTAGTTTAGCAGGTTGTAGAGACAGCGGGTTGTGTATGTGGGTCAATGGGAATTATGGTAATCTGGAGAATGGAACTCTCTCTTCTCCCTCTCTCTCTCTCTCTCTCTCACACACACACACACACACACACACACACACACACTCTTTCTCGGTATAATTCTAAAAAAAAGTCAGTTTAAATAGAATCTGGACAACGAATAAAAGAGAATTGGAAAAATCTCCAGAAACTCATTATTAATTCATATTGAAAATTCAGTCCTTGCGGCATTACTGGATGTAAAAATAATTTTTTTTTTACAGTTATAACAACCATATGGTTTGTAAACCATTTCTTCTTCTTCTTCTTCTTCTTCTTCTTCTTCTTCTTCTTCTTCTTCTTCTTCTTCTTCTTCTTCTTCTTCGTCGTCGTCGTCGTCGTCGCCGTCGTCGTCATCGCCCTCCGCCTCCTCCTCCTCTTTTTAATCTTATCCGTCTTCCTCTCCGTCATTTTCTCCTCCTCCTCCTCCTCCTCCTCCTCCTCCTCCTATTCTTCTTCTTGTTCGTTGTCGTCGTCGTCATCTTATTCTCCTCCTCGTCATCTTCTTTTTCTCCTCAACCTCCGCCTCCTCCTCCTCCACCACCTCCTCCTCCTCTCATTATTATTCCTCCTCCTCCTCCTCCTCCTCTTCTTCTTCTTTTTCTTCATCTATGAATTCCAATTACGGAATTGCCTTCTGTTTCCAAGAATTTTGAAATACCGTCTGTTACAACCCTATATATCACCGTGGCATCTGAACTTCAACATTAAATTAATGTAAGTCAATGAAGAGAATAGGAAACATGTACCGCCATTCAATAAAACATACACGTTGTACAGATTTTGCTTGCAATTATATCCTGATTGTTGTTATTAGTTGTTTTGTTTTTTAATTTAATCACAAACAAAGAGTTTAAAATCATATTACATCCTAAGTTTAAAATGTTTCTCTATCGTTTTATTTCTAATCCCATACGTTTACCGAAAATTCGAACCTGTGGCTCTCTATATACGCTATGGGAACACATACTTACTCACAGTTGCTCATGATTTAAAAAAAAATTATATTCTTTCAAGGTCGACACTGTTATGGGCCTCGCCAGACTTGTATTTCTTTATTATGTGTAAATTACCATGACCTCTTTGGAAAGAGAGTAACGTAGTGTTCATTGCTTTCTCCACGGTTTTGAATTCAAAGTAAAAATATGATAGATGAAAGAGATAAACACATTTCGCAGGGCATTAGCGAGAATTTGATCGCAACAGGTTATGCCGGAATTCGAACTCAGATCTCTTATTTCACATTCCGCGCCGATAGCCGTTACATCAATCTCAAATCGACACATTTAATAACACTTTTCAAGGTGCGCAATGCATGTCTATAGATATGTAAAGAGCTAAACAACAATTGGGATGACTGAAAAGTAAAGTAGAAAAATTATCCATGTTTATTTGTAGAAAATTAAATATTTTGCCTATGTTAGCAGAACTACAACGCTACCATATGTCACCATTACTGTAATGCTACTTTCCCAGCCTAGCAGCGGTCGGAATTGCTGCACTTTTCCCACCGCGACGCGTGCATAAATAGCCTCTTCAGGCGACTGGAGCCACCCTTGCACACATGCAACAATATCGTCATTTGTAAAAAACCGCCTCCCGAAAAAAAATCGTTAGTGGGGACCAAACAGATAATAATCTGAAGGAGCCAAAAGATAAGTAAGAGTTGAAACATGTATACCATATCCCTGGAGAGCCTATTTTGTTAGGTTGGCTGTCGGTTGCTCTGGCGTTGTTGTGCGTGAAAAGACAAAAATGAGACACCAGTCTGTTCTGTTTGTTCTCTGTATCACGTGTTTAAAGAGATAATTGTTCCAATTATTTGTCAATTTTCAAAATGCTGTGTGTATGGGATTCAGGATGAAATTATTTTTGAGTATAGAATTCTTCTGGAGGAAAAAAATGTTTTTTTTTTTTTTATTTGTTATTTATTGTTATCTCTATAGAATTTTTATATATTTTTTACTATCCCTATAACATTTTTCTATATTTTTTGCTATCTCTATATTATTTTCTATATTTTTTCCTATCTCTATAACATTTTCTATATTTTTCCCATCCCTATAATATTTTCTATATTTTTCGATATACCTATAACATTTTCTATATTTTTTTACTATCCCTATAACATTTTTCTATATTTTTTGCTATCCCTGTAATATTTTCTATATTTTTTCCTATCCCTATAATATTTTCTATATTTTTGCTATCCCTATAACATTTCTATATTTTTTCCTTTCCCTATAAAATTTTCTATATCTTTTCCTATCCCTATAATATTTTTCTATTATTTTTCCTATCCCTATAACATTTTTCTATATTTTTTGCTATCCCTATAACATTTTCGATATTTTTTGTTATACCTGTAATATTTTTCTATATTTTTTGCTATCTCTATTACGTTTTTCTATATTTTATCGATAACTCTATAATATTTCCTATATTTTCGCTCTCTGTAGCATTTTCCTATATTTTTTGCTATCATTCTAACATTTTCTATATTTTTTCGCGTTCTCTATCGCATTTTCTACCTTTTTGCTATCTCTATAATATATTCTATATATTTTCGCTATCTCTATAATATATTCTATATATTTTCGCTATCTCTATAGCATGTTTTCTATATTTCTTGCTATCTCTATAGCCTTTTTTCTAGATTTTTTTGCTATCCTTATAAATTTTTCTATATATTTTTGCTATATCTATAGCATGTTTTCTATATTTTTTTGTATCTCTGCAGCATGTTTTCTATATTTTATAGCTATATCTATAAAATTTCTATATTTTCCGCTATCCCTACAACATTCTTTTTTTAATTTTTGCTATCTCTATAGTATATTTTAAATATATTTTGCTATCTCTATAGTATTTTTCTATGTTTTTTTACTCTCCCTATAACATTTTTTATATATATTTTTGCTAACTCTATAGCAATTTTCCGTTTCTGGAAATAAAAGAGCGTCAAATAACGTCTGATTTCCATCCGTTTAACGTTTAACGCGCAAACAATAACAGAAACAGAGCGAAGGATGCAAACGTTTGAGAAAAAAAATGCATGAGAAAATTCCTTGGCATTTTCTATTGGGAACATAAAGCCAATGATTTTGTGCGGAAGAGGGTTGAAAGTTTTGTGGGCCACCAGGAAACTCTTCTCGCCATTGTCAAACGGAGAAAAAGGGCGTGATTTGGACGCGTTACAAGGCACGACAACCTGGGCGAGGCACAGTTGAAGGTGGTCATGGGAGAGGACGCCAACGTAAAAAGGGATTGGAGAATGTCAAACAATGAACAAGTATGTCTATACCAGAATTGCTGATGGCTGCCGTTGATAGCCCGTTGTGGCGGAGATTCAATATGGCTGCGGCATTCGACCCCCACCACCTCCGATTACAAAAGTCAAGTGGTGGAGGAGGAGGAGGAGGAGGAGGAGGAGGATGTACAAACAATTTAAAATGTGTGAAATCGCCATCTTTCCGTATATGTTAACGTGTCATAGAATTCAATCGCGTGGGAGATGAAATCACTTGAAAAACGCTAGGAATTTTTGTTGCGGCCCAATATTTGCAGCTTTGTAAGTTCTCAAACGTTACACAAATAAACTGATTGGTTGAATTAAAAGTGAAACCCCATTGAATCGTATTGAGTAGAAAAGAAAAATATCGCTCCGTTTAGCGTATGCGAAATGACTGCATTTAGGATGACAGTAGATCTGAGTATAGAATTCCTGCAAAATGATTTCTTTTCGCGATAAAAATAGCGGGAATTATTTCTATGCACAAAACAGGAAAATTAACTAAAACCATTTGGCGTTTTCGTAGACAGATATTATTAAACAAGTTTTACGTTTCCTTCGACAGCCAGTGTTAGATTGATAGCCATTTAACTATGAATAATTAACATATATTAGCCATATTCGAAATCATATACAACTTGAAATACGATGGCTTTCCGAAAAGTATAGACATTTACTAATATAACACGATTGTTAATATATAAATAAAATATTAAACATATCTTACTAGTAATGCGATGCTACCTGTACATGTAAACAGCATCAAGATTAATGCAACTGCGCCATCGGCACATATATTATCAAGCGACTGGAGCCATCCTTGCATTTCAGTAACAACAGCGTCACTTGTGTGGAACTGCGACGTTTGAGGAACCCAAAGATGATGATCCCAAGGAGCCAAGAATGGTGACTGCAAGGAAAAGTAACGGCTTACGACCATATCACTTTAGAAGCACCGATTTTCATACGATCACCGGTTAAGCAACATTGAGCCTGGTCTGTACCTAGATTGGTGACAGCTTGGGAATGCCAAATGCCGTAAGCTTGGGTGTATACGCTGGTGTAATCGGCTTACGGCCATATAACGTTAAAAATACCAGCTCTCATACGATCACCAAAGTTAAGCAACGTCGAGCTTGGTCTGCACCCAGATGGGTGACCGTTTGGAAATGCCAGATTCTGTAAGCTTGGTTATGCGGTTGGTGTAATGGGGTTACGGCCATATCATGTTAAAAACACCAGTCTCATACGATCACCAAATTTAAGCAACGTCGAGCTTGGTCTGCACCCAGATGGGTGACCGTTTGGAAATGCCAGATTCTGTAAGCTTGGTTATGCGGTTGGTGTAATGGGGTTACGGCCATATCATGTTAAAAACACCAGTCTCATACGATCACCAAAGTTAAGCAACGTCGAGCTTGGTCTGCACCCAGATGGGTGACCGTTTGGAAATGCCAGATTCTGTAAGCTTGGTTATGCGGTTGGTGTAATGGGGTTACGGCCATATCATGTTAAAAACACCAGTCTCATACGATCACCAAAGTTAAGCAACGTCGAGCTTGGTCAGTACCTAGATGGGAACAGCTTGGGAATGCCAAATTTTGTAAGCTTCGATGTGCAATTGGTGTAATGTGGCTACGGCCATATCATGTTAAAAACAGCGATTCCCTTACGATCACCAAAGTTAAGCAACGTCGAGCTTGGTCAGCACCTAGATGGTAAACTGCTTGGATGCGCGGCCGGTGATATGACTTGCCGCCATATCACGTTAAAAACACTGATTCTCGTACGTCCACCGGTTAAGCAACGTCGAGCCTGGTCATTACCTAGATGGGTGACCGTTTGGGAATAACAAATGCTATAAGCTTGGATGTATGTGCGCGTAGTGTAATGGGCTTCCAGTCATATCACGTCAAAACAAACACCGGCTCTCAGACGATCAGCGAAGTTAAACAATGGCGAGCATGGTCAGTAGCTAGATGGGTGACTGCTTCGGAATACCAGGTGCCGTAAGCTTGGGTGTGCGGCTGGAGTGGTGGTTAATGGTGTGAAATTGGAGATCAGTGAATCGAGTTCCAATCCCAGTCAGGCTTTGGTGATATTTACTTATGCGCAAAGGCCCTCAGGAAAGGTATGAATTCACCTCTTCTCCCTCCAGCTATGGGTTTATTAGTAAGACTTGCATCACTAAACCATTATTATCTCCACGAAAAAAACCATTACAATCTAAATAATATTCTCTGACTTTAAATAACCTGCAAAGGGTTGATGTACAATAGAAAACAATCCAATCAATGATCATTTCAATGACCGGTTGTGGTCGTAGGGTTGCTGCGTAACTGACTAATTGACTGCATCATTCCACATGGCTGGGTAGATATCGATTCATGCGTAGCCTGTCTTGAGCCGAGTAGACCGAGCGGGTCCAATCCCTCTCTTTGTTAAATTACACCCGATGCAATCTAAACTGAAGGCTTGCTTGGTCATGAGGCCGTTGATTCTATCAGACGCGAGACTCTCCACCCTAGCCGTTGCATTTAGTCTAGGAAGCCCTCTGATCTAGCTTTATACTATACTATATGATAAACAATGTTCTCTATACTATAATATATACCTCCCTGGATAGTAGTTCAGTCCCACGTGCAGATTTAGCCTACAACACTGTCACGGGAGTTACTGTCATTCGGCTGATATCCTCAGTGATAAGAACTTCGGCATCACTACACATAGAATAGTCAGCTTCCTTCGTTGCCAGACACGATAAAGAAATAGATTTTTTGCAGCTGAACGTCGGAATAATAATAATAATAATAATAATAATAAGCAGACGTAGACAAAAACCGCACCCATCAGTGGCTACGTAGTGCAGGGTTGAAATCTGAAACTGAAGGTTTTATCCTTGCTGCACAAGACCAATGCTTGTTAACTAGGAATTATCAAGCACATATACTAAAATACTGTGTTAGCCCAAGATGCAGATTCTGTGACAAATATCCAGAAACCATTGATCATCTTATATCAGGTTGCACGATATTGGCACCCACTGAATATAAAACCCGGCATGACAGAGTGGGCCAATATCTGCACTGGAAAATTTGCAACTCCTATGGGAAGGAAACTGGAAGAAATTGGTAGGAACACCACCCTGACCCGGTTACGGAGATAGGACCTGTTACAATTCTATGGGACTACACAATACACACTGACAGAACAATCAAAGCCAACCGCCCAGACATTGTTATTAAAGACCACAAACAAAATAAGTGCCTCCTTATTGATATGGCAGTCCCTGCAGACTGCAATGTGTCCTTGAAGATATTCGAAAAACTGTCAAAATACAAGGACCTTGAAATAGAAATCTCAAAAATGTGGCACATGGGAACATCAACAATTCCTGTTGTAGTTGGAGCCCTTGGACTGGTTGGAAAAGATTCCAGTAGGCTGATTGAAGGGATCCCTGGAAGTCCATGCCTCAAAGAGATACAGAAAATTGTTCTGACAAGTACAGCCCACACTTTACGAAGGGCTTTATCTATGTAATTATTTTTTTATTTTGTTTGCAGTGGAAAGTGTCATGATGCCATTTCTAACCTTAGGTCCCTGGGAAAGAAATGTGTAAACGCCAGATATCAAAGGAAATAAAAATAATAATAATAATAATACAAGGACCTTGAAATCGAAATCTCAAAAAATGTGGCACATGGGAACATCAAAAATCCCTACGGTAGTTGGAGTTCTCAGATTTGTTGTAAAAGATTCGAGTAGACTAATTGAAGGGATTCTTGGAAGTCTGCACCCTAAAGAAATACAAAAAAATGTTCTCACGAGTACAGCCCACACCTTACGAAGGGCTTTATCTATGTAAAAATATTTTTGTTTTATTTTATTTATTTATTTATTTGTCTTTTCTCAGGGGAAAATGTCATGATGCCATTTCTAACCTTAGGTCTCTGGGCGGGACCCGGAACGAAATGTGTACACACCAAAAATCAAAGGAAAAAAAAATAATGATAATAATAATACGGAGACAATAAAATGAAAGCTATGAAACCTTAGCTATACCTGTTGTAACATACAGCTTTAACATTATTAAATGGAAGTTGAAGGCCTTTAAAAGGTTGGACGCCAAAACCAGAAAAATACTTACCCAAATGAGGATGCACTACCCGGAATGTTGACAGACTGTGCGTACCAAGCTTTAGGAGGCCGAGGTCTAATCGAACTTGTACTAACTCTAAAGACTGCAACAATCGGATTGGAAGAATACCTCACAAAAACCAATGACCCTCTCCTACAAATAGTAAAACACCAAAAAAGAAGCTGAACTCTTCAAGAAACAGCTTAATATACCTGAAACCCTACCAACAAAAAACGAAGCGAATGCCATCTATACCAAACGAGTAAAGCAGAAAGCAAAACAACTTCGCCAAATGAAATTACAAAAAAAATAACCTGAGAGAAGAAGAAGAAGAAGAAGAAGAAGAAGAAGAAGAAGAAGAAGAAGAAAAAGAAGAAGAATAAAAGAAGAAGAAGAAGAGGAAGAAGAGGAAGAAGAAAAAGAAGAAGAAGAAGAAAAAGAAGAAGAAGAAGAAGAGGAAGAAGCGAATTAATGATAGAAGATAAACGAAATGGATGATGCTGATGATGATGATGAATTATAAATGAAGAAGGAAATATTAGTAACAGCGACGATTAGAAGAAGAAGAAGAAAAGAAGAAAAAGAAGAAGAAGAGGAAGAATAAAAGAAGAAAAAGAAGAAGAAGAAAAAGAAGAAGAAGATGGAGAAGAAGAAGAAGCGAATTAATGATAGAAGATAAACGAAACAGCGACGATTAGAAGAAGAAGAAGAAGAAGAAGAAGAAGAAGAAGAAGAAGAAGAAGAAGAAGAAAAAGAAGAAGAATAAAAGAAGAAGAAGAAGAGGAAGAAGAGGAAGAAGAAAAAGAAGAAGAAGAAGAAAAAGAAGAAGAAGAAGAAGAAGAGGAAGAAGCGAATTAATGATAGAAGATAAACGAAATGGATGATGCTGATGATGATGATGAATTATAAATGAAGAAGGAAATATTAGTAACAGCGACGATTAGAAGAAGAAGAAGAAAAGAAGAAAAAGAAGAAGAAGAGGAAGAATAAAAGAAGAAAAAGAAGAAGAAGAAAAAGAAGAAGAAGATGGAGAAGAAGAAGAAGCGAATTAATGATAGAAGATAAACGAAACAGCGACGATTAGAAGAAGAAGAAGAAGAAGAAGAAGAAGAAGAAGAAGAAAAGAAGAAGAAGAAGAGGAAGAATAAAAGAAGAAGAAGAAGAAGAAGAAGAAGAAGAAGAAGAAGAAGAAGAAACAATCAAATTTATTCGCGCTGACGTGATTAGAGACCGCATACAAAACAAAACACATATACACCAGCTTGTATTACGAATCTAAGAGTAAGTGTCTATATTAATGAGATGAGGTATTATGTACATTATTTATATTATTCGGACTATTGTCCACATCTTTGTCGCCATGTTTATTACAATGTTTCGGCCGTTGTACGCTCCGGCCTTCTTCAGGTGGTTGGAATGTTGAACTGAACTCTTTATTTCGCTCACTTGGGTAGACTGTTCTAGTTCCACGTGCCATGTTTTTTAATGGATGTCAGTTATCAGTTATCTCCTGTTAATGCCCCTCTGAAAGTTCTCCACTGCCTTAACCAGGTATTGAACTAACACTCTTTGGGTCATGTCACTGGACCTAACCAACGCATTTATCCACTGTGTCATGTGTCCTTGACATTCCAACCACTTGAAAAAGGCCGGAGCGTACACAGGCCGAAACGTTGTAATAAACATGGCGAAGATGAGGACAATAGTTCGAATAATGTAAATAATCTAAGAGTAAGTATCTTTTTTTTTTAATTGCAAAGCCACTTAGACGGAAGGGTTTACGGAACGTGAAAGAATATAGGAAAAAAGGAAACATTAGTAAGGAGAGAGAACAATAAAAGAACAGGAATTAAGAAGACGGAAGATAACGATTTATCTTGCATTTAAATGTCTGAAGGTCAAAGTTGACTGCAACGTAAGAAGCTAGAAGTGATTTCCACAAGCGAGAATAAACTGTAAGCATAGAACTTACGGTTATATCGTCATTTCGACAGTAAAATTGCATGACCTTTCCGCCAATCCAGTACTGCGCTTAAATTCATAAGGACTCGTGTACGAAAAACGAAAATTCATAAGAACAATTATCATGAAAATATTTATAGAAAACGCACAGGTGAAGCTACATTACGGCGGTGGGGAAAGTGACCGAAGCCCATTAGCAGGCTAGGACCATGAAAATTGCAGATTCTTCTTTGAAGTTTATCAAGAATCTCTAAATATATAGCAGAAATGCGAGAAGAGACGTGACAAATATCCAATGCATGGACGAATAGAGGACTTATAAATGTGTAAGATACATTTTTTTCAATTTGTAATAGGTAGTCTATGAAACTAATGTTTCTTATTTTCCTCACTTAAAAACCGTGGCTGCTCTGTTATAAACAAAACAGAATCATATCTTGCCTTGTATTGTTATTGTTATATGCGCAAAGCAAAACATTGCAATGAACCCATAATTCCGGGGTTTTTTTTGTTTTGTTTTGTTTTTTTGTTTGTTTGTTTGTTTGTTTTGAAAAATTCAATATTTTTGTGGAAATAGCATTTCTGAAAAGAATAATCAGCAATCCGGGTTTTTGCCCGATTGATTTTGCAGCCACAAAACTTTCTATCGGATTATAATGTACATAATATATATAATGTATATAATGTATAACGTATATAATGTATAATGTATATAATGTATAAACGATGGATTATCATGGGTGAAAAGAAAATTTCCACTCCTTTGGAAGATCTGGGGATTATTTAGTTTTCAGGGATTTCATGTAAGGTGGATCGCTTAATGGATTAGCCTAGAAATTTGTTCCTCAATGTTTTCCATATTCTAAATACAGGTAATCCACTTTTACGGATTTTCCCAAAGAAGGGAATGTTTATCAGGCACCTGCTTTCTACTTTGTGCTGTAAGCGGCAAAATCGCTATCAACAGATGAATTCAGTTAATCTAAGGTAAACTCTGACGATGAGAACACACATCTTTGAAAAGCTTAGTTTTACATCTGCCTTATATCAGTAAGTACGTTTCTAAATAAACCTGAATATTCCCTGAGAAACGATAAGATGAATTATGACCCTTCGACCATAATTAAATGCATACACTTAATTTTTGTCATATATAAGAATTATTATTATAGTTTCTGAGTTATGTCTCCTACTTTATATCCTCTGGGGCGGGGTCCAAACTATTGTCCTTAGGCCCTAAAGAAGAATTGTCATTTAATTGATAGCACTTTTTTTAGTATATGGGATGTTCTTAGTAGGGGAATTTTCTGGGTAACTTTTATGTTGATGTTACCCGAGATATTTTTAGTAAAATCGTCCATTCTTTTTTCTCACGAGACCCAGAGCTCCGATTACTATTGGCACAGTTTCAGTCTTCATTCTTCACATCGTATTAATCTCGATGTCCAGGTCCTTGTATTTGGACAATTTCTCGATAATTTTTACGGAGGTGTTTTTCTCAGATGGCACTGTTAGCTCAATAAGTATACACTTCCTGTATATCTTGTATTTTATGATAATTTTTTTGTCTTTTATGATAATTCATTATTATTATTGGCAGGAGGCACGGTGGAGTAATGGTTAGCGGCTCGGATTGATGAATCGGAGAGTCGAATTCGAATTCCAGTCGAATCCATCACATTCACATACGTGCTAATACTCTTGGGAAGGTATGAATTCTTTCCATCTCCCCCTTCAGCTATAGATACATAGCAGGACGGACCGGGGTCTATATCCTTGGATAGCAACTGGTCTACCGCAGAAAGAAATGGCAACCTACTGCGGGAAAAAAATCTGCCTCGTCAGTCATGTATCGAAAGATACATGATCGCCTAAGCATGTATCACGCGTGGCACATAACGTACTGATTATTATTATTATTTCCTTTGATTTATGTTGTATACTTGTAACGAAAGACGCGAAAGTGTCTTGCCTGCAAAGTGATGACAAAAAGAAATATGGCCGCTATTGAAGACATAATTTATGCGCGCCTATCTCGTCCAAAACGAGATGATATTTGCACACATGCAAATTTTGGCCGTATTGGAATAGCATAAAAAGCGGGCTGCCAGCAGCACGTGGGAAGTGAAGTCATTCGGCGGACTGCGTGTAACAGAGATGGATGTACGGATTGACCGACGGACAAAAAGGAAGTAGAAGTAGGCGCAGCTGATCTAGTGTCTGTTTCACAACTGCCCAGTGTAACGGCTGAGAACGGGAGTCTCGCAATCCATTACCTTGAGGCGACCGAAGAAGAAGATAAAAACAGCTGGTCTGCCGGCGAGCACCGTACTGCACATTTTGACCCCTACCTCATCACCATTTTTTTCTCTACAATACTCATTTTCCTCCTGGTCCCAACCAGAGGCCTATGGCCAGAAATGGCTTCATGGTATTTTCCACTGATCATTTTTGTAAAAAAATAAAAATCCCTTCCCCCACTCCAAAAATCCACTAAGATCACACACATTTTACATAGCTCATTATAATGCGTGTGTTGTACTCGTGAATACAATAGTTTGTATTTCTTTAAGGGCTGGGCTTCCAGCAATCCCTTTAATGAGTCTATCGAAACATTTTGCAATCAACCCAAAGGCTTTAAACACAACTGGAATTAATGATGACTCCATGTGTCACATTTTGGGGATTTCCACTTCAAGATCTTTGTATTTTGACAATTTTTTGAAGATATTATTATTACAACTATAATTTTATTTCCTTTGATTTCGGGAGTATATTATTTTCTTTCCGGGTTCCGACCAAAGACTTAAGATCAGAAATGGCATCATGACATTTCCACTGAGCATTTTTGAAAAAAAATACGTCATACATATTTTACATAGATAAAGCCCGTGATTTACCTTGACTGTGCCAGGTGGTGACGCAAGATCGGTTGTTAAGGTTGGGACCCGAGTGTATCCACTCGAGTAGCTGGTCATAGCTTGCCTGAGCTAGTCATAGCTGGTCATACTACCGCTCCATAACAGATGTTACGTCACGGAGGGTGGAACGCATGGGAGGAAAGAAGTCCTTCGACACGGAACAGATACTATATCTGCAGCATCCATCCCGACAGGAAAATCCGCTGCCTCCTCCTCTGCCAATCCCCCCGATTGGCAGGTCCTTATACTTTGATAGTTTTTGACATTCATTTTGTATAATCTATCTATCTATCTATCTATCTATCTATCTATCTATCTATCTATCTATCTCAGCCTGTTCATATCTATCTATCTAGCTAGCTAGCTAGCTAGGTAGCTAGCTATTTCAGCCTATTCATGTCTGTCTTTCTATCTATCTATCTATCTATCTATCTATCTATCTATCTATCTATCTATCTATCTAGGTCAGCCTCTCCATATCTATCTATCTATCTATCTATCTATCTATCTAAGTAGCTAGCTATTTCAGCCTGTTCATGTATGTCTATCTATATATCTATCTATCTATCTATCTATTTATCTATCTATCTATGTATCTCAGCCTGTTCATACCTATCTAGCTAGCTAGGTAACTAGTTATTTCAGCCTGTTCATGTCTGTCTATCTATCTATCTATCTATCTATCTATCTATCTATCTATCTATCTATCTATCTATCTATCTCAGCCTGTTCATATCTATCTAGCTAGCTATCTAGGTAGCTAGCTATTTCAGTCTGTTCATGTCTATCTATCTCTCTCTCTATCTATCTATCTCAGCCTGTTCATATCTATCTATCTAGCTAGGTAGCAAGATATTTCAGCCTGTTCATGTCTATCTATCTATCTATCTATCTCAGCCTGTTCATATATATCTATCTAGGTAGCTAGCTATTTCAGCCTGTTCATGTCTGTCTATCTATTTGTCTATCTATCTATGTATCTATCTATCTATCTATCTATCTATCTCAGCCTGTTCATACCTCTCTAGCTATATATATAAAACATATATATATATATATATATATATATATATATATATATATATATATATATATATATATATATGTATGTATGTATTTGAGCTTTATTTCAATCCTTCATAAGCTTCTGATCTTTAGCTATGATTAATTAATGAGAGCATGCCAAGTTCGTTTATAATCGACTTCATCACGATACTTCTGTAAGCTTAGAGAGTACATTCTTACGAATACATTCTTATTGCTCAAAGTAGAGTCCAAGAGAATATGGTACAGAACCATCTTAGCCATGTTCTGTGCAGACCGCATCACAAACGACGCAGTGTAAAGAATCATCAGACACGACCCACCCACATTTTTCTTAAGACCTTGTCTCCACTGTCAAGAAGAGAAAACCAAAATGTTATGGACACGTGACAAGAGCTAGCAATCGTTCTGCTGGCGTCCTCCAAAATTCCACGTTAGCCAAAAGAAATGGAGGCAGTCAGATGGAAAATGGTATGAGCGTGTACTGGAAGATCGTTTCCAGAGAATCGAGCATTGCAGACCGAAAGGGAGCTGGTCAAGTGCTCGGCTGTGCGGCGATCCTATGACCACACCCGGTCCTGGAAATGATGATGATAAAGATCGCGATGACATTGTAATAAATGATCTGATTTTAGGAAGAAAAAAAAAACAAACTTAAAAGGTAATAAATCATAATACAAGAAAAAGCGTAAAATTATTTTGTTCATCAATAACTGAATCCAATATGGAGTCGCCATTTTCTGATCCTTCTTACCTTAAAAGTTGTCGGCAATAGGTCCCCTAAAAAATGGATTCGCACATAGTCCTGGAACAATATTTCTCGACTATCAGAATTTCCCTAGTCTTCAAATTGAAAGCACCCACCATCAAACTACTCTCTTAACTTGCGGCACAATTTCCTCATAGACGAAGTGGCTTAAAGTTGCAAAGATGTAGCTCGACTGAATATTATAGAAATAGCATGAGGGAAATTATTAAGTCTTCAAGAGAAATAGGAACTACAGAGAAACTGCGGCTACCAGTCGAAAAGCTGAAATTCCTGGATGCATAATGATGAAAGTGGGCTTGGAGAATTTAACACTCACAGGACATACTGAAGGCAAAAGAAGCAGACTGAAAACAGCGAATAACTTACTTGACGAGTCGAAGTAAACGGAAGACAAGTTAACAAAGAGTTAAAGAGAGCAAAAAGAGACTGGATGCTGTGGAGAGCTATGATCGTCGCATTTCTGAAAGTGTATGGTACGTACCTCGCCATGATTGGCCTGCAGGTTGATGAGAGATTTCTGCCTGGGACGTTTCTTTAGTTGAGTGTGCTTCCTCACTTGAGTTCGTCACCCACAGTCGAGGTCAAAGCAGGAGTGTACGTGAAGAAAATATTTGGGGTTTATTGGTAAATTTGTGCTTCTACTTGAATAGTAATTATTGATTAAAGTTACTCTTTCTTCATATCTCATCAAATGCCTGAGCCTAGAATAGCAATGTGACGGAAGGTAAGAAGACTTGAATAGCAATGAACCCGGAAGTAAGAAAGCTTGAATAGTAATGTAACCAAAGGTAAAAAAAACTTGAATAGCAATGAACCCGGAAGTAAGAAAGCTTGAATAGTAATGTAACCAAAGGTAAAAAAAAACTTGAATAGCAATGAACCCGGAAGTAAGAAAGCTTGAATAGTAATGTAACCAAAGGTAAAAAAAACTTGAATAGCAATGAACTCGGAAGTAAGAAAGCTTGAATAGTAATGTAACCAAAGGTAAAAAAAACTTGAATAGCAATGAACTCGGAAGTAAGAAAGCTTGAATAGTAATGTAACCAAAGGTAAAAAAAACTTGAATAGCAATGAACTCGGAAGTAAGAAAGCTTGAATAGTAATGTAACCAAAGGTAAAAAAAATTTGAATAGCAATGAACCCGGAAGTAAGAAAGCTTGAATAGTAATGTAACCAAAGGTAAAAAAAACTTGAATAGCAATGAACCCGGAAGTAAGAAAGCTTGAATAGTAATGTGACCAAAGGTAAAAAAAAACTTGAATAGCAATGAACTCGGAAGTAAGAAAGCTTGAATAGTAATGTGACCAAAGGTAAAAAAAAACTTGAATAGCAATGAACTCGGAAGTAAGAAAGCTTGAATAGTAATGTGACCAAAGGTAAAAAAAAACTTGAATAGCAATGAACTCGGAAGTAAGAAAGCTTGAATAGTAATGTAACCAAAGGTAAAAAAAACTTGAATAGCAATGAACTCGGAAGTAAGAAAGCTTGAATAGTAATGTAACCAAAGGTAAAATAAACTTGAATAGCAATGAACCCGGAAGTAAGAAAGCTTGAATAGTAATGTGACCAAAGGTAAAAAAAAACTTGAATAGCAATGAACCCGGACGAAAGAAAGCTTGAATAGTAATGTAACCAAAGGTAAAAAAAAACTTGAATAGCAATGAACTCGGAAGTAAGAAAGCTTGAATAGTAATGTAACCAAAGGTAAAAAAAATTTCAATAGCAATGAACCCAGAAGTAAGAAAGCTTGAATAGTAATGTGACCAAAGGTAAAAAAAACTTGAATAGCAATGAACCCGGAAGTAAGAAAGCTTGAATAGTAATGTGACCAAAGGTAAAAAAAAACTTGAATAGCAATGAACTCGGAAGTAAGAAAGCTTGAATAGTAATGTGACCAAAGGTAAAAAAAAACTTGAATAGCAATGAACTCGGAAGTAAGAAAGCTTGAATAGTAATGTGACCAAAGGTAAAAAAAAAAACTTGAATGGCAATGAACCCGGACGTAAGAAAGCTTGAATAGTAATGTGACCAAAGGTAAAAAAAACTTGAATAGCAATGAACCCGGAAGTAAGAAAGCTTGAATAGTAATGTGACCAAAGGTAAAAAAAAACTTGAATAGCAATGAACCCGGAAGTAAGAAAGCTTGAATAGTATTGTGACCAAAGGTAAAAAAAACTTGAATAGCAATGAACCCGGACGTAAGAAAGCTTGAATAGTAATGTGACCAAAGGTAAAAAAAACTTGAATAGCAATGAACCCGGAAGTAAGAAAGCTTGAATAGTAATGTGACCAAAGGTAAAAAAAAACTTGAATAGCAATGAACCCGGACATAAGAAAGCTTGAAAAGTAATGCGACCGAAGGTAAAAAAAACTTGGATAGCAATGAACCAGGAAGTAAGAAAGCTTGAATAGTAATGAACCCGGACGTAAGAAAGCTTGAATAGTAATGTGACCGGACGTAAGAAAACTTGAATAGTAATGTGACCGGACGTAAGAAGAAATAATTTCTTTACTTTTACCCTCATTTAAATTTTACGCTGTGTGTGATCGTGTACACCTAAAAAAACAAAGCGAACAGAGAGCAAATGTAATCAATAGTAATAAAAGAATACTTGTACAATGAATTACTAAAATCATTTCTACGACCATGTCTTTTTGCCAAATTTATATAATTATAGCTAACTTTGACCAAATTTAAAACCCATTAAATTAGACCGTCTCATATAACTATCTACTTTAAATAAGCATACGTCCTGGGTCTGACGATAAACTACATCCTGCAACAAATCTTCTGATCAGGAAGTTTTGAGGGGTATGGAATCACCTCTTAATTGCTGTTGTTCCCTAGTCCATCCTCACCCCGGGGGGTAGCATTTGTTAGAGTCACAGCTATGGCAAATATTTATCTCCTAAACTGGGGTCAACACACTATGAAAGTATAAAAATAGATTTTTATAGTAAAAATATAAGCAATAAATTTCTGAAAAAAATATTCCCAGTTGTAAAAAATCTGCCTCGTCAGTCATGTATCGAAAGATACATGATATTCCCAGTAATACGTCTATATTTCTGAGATGAGGTATTATGTACACTGTTTACATTATTCAGACTATTGTACATATGGCACAGTGTATAAAGGCGTTAGTTAGATCCAGTGACAGGACCCAAAGAGTGTGAGTTCAATACCCGATTAAGGGAGTGGAAAACTTGGAGAGGGGAATTAACAGGAGGTAACTGATAACTGACATCCATTAAACCCGGCACGTGGAACTAGAACAGTCTACCCCAGTGAGCGAAATAAAGGGTTCAGTTCGACATTCCAACCACCTGAAGAAAGACGGAGCGTACAACGCCCGAAACTTTGTAATAAATATGGCGACAAAGAAGAGGACAATAGTCCGAATAATATAAATAGTGTACATAATACCTCGTCTCAGAAATATAGACAGACACTAAAGGGCCGAAACGTTGTAATAAATATGGCGACAAAGATGAGGACAATAGTCCGAATAATGTAAATAGTGTACCAGTAATACATTTGACACACGACAAAAACCTTCTTTACAAAAGAATGAAGCCTGATCTACAAACTAATTTCTTACAAACGAAACCAAACAAATCAAAGAATACATATTCTATTCATACGAAACAATGCTAACAATCTTGTCGGCATTAAATAACCCATTGACGTTGATATGCCGTAAAACAAACAAAACCAAACTAAACCAAAGAATACATATTCTATTCATACGAAGCTTTCCTAAAAATCTTTTTGGTATTAAATTACCCACTGAGGTTGATATGCCGTAAAACAAAATAAACTAAACGATACTAATACATATACACACACAGATGTACATTTTTATTAAAAAAAAAAAGGCCTGAAAATATGACGCAATCGCTTTTGAAAATGTTCATATTAAGAAGCAATTGAAAGTTTCTTTTTGTCTCTTTGCAATGTTTTCTTATTAAATCCAATTATTCTTTGCAGTAATCTTTCTTGAAATAATTGTAATTCTATGAAATCTCTTCGATAAGACTTTATCATTATTTCGCCCACGTATTACCAAAAGGTAATTGCTATTTTCTCGGCTGAACATGGAAAAGACGGAGAAATCTTAGATCTCGATGTCTGCTTTGTATGAAGAACAAGACTTGAAGTCGCCATATTGATGCAGGAGAAATCAACTGGATGATTTCACATTTTAAACCTTCCTACCATGTCGACATAGCAAAAATAACCGAACCCTGTAAATACTAATATATGTATGAGTCAACAGGAAGCTTCATTCAGTGGTCGATTTTTGATCTGACGTAAGAAACAGGTTAAGTTTATTTTTTAAGCAACCCTCTTCACTCCATTTGAAAATCATTGGCGCAACACAGTCTTCGTAGTTGCATTTCTTCTCTAGGTTAAGCTTGGCGACAATATGGTAAATCTTGTCTTCAAGGGCACATGGCCCAGTGGTTAAAAGCATTGGTTGAATGCAATGACTTTACCCAAATACCTGGCTACAGTAGAAGTTAACAAAAACATGGAGAGTTCAGTAAAAGGGGAAATAACTGATACTGTGACATCCGGAAGAGGTATGGTACGTGTAACTAGGACAATGTAACTCGGTGCACGAAATAAAGGGTTCAGTTCGAAATTCCAATCACCTGAAGAAGGCCGAAGTGCATAAGGGCCGAAACGTCGGGAATATGACAAAGATGAGGACAACGGTCCGATCAATGTAAAATAATGTAAATAAGCAAATACCTCATCTGAGAAATATAGACACATCTTGCATTGTAGCTGAGATAGATATGTAAAGGAATGCGTAGAAAACGAGCATGATTCAATTATGTAGACATGGCAAGGCAAATATTGCCTGTAAAAGGTTCACCCTATAAAAGGTCCGGGGCCAACTCGAGGTAGATGGCTACATCAAGGGGCAATTTATACGGATAGGTGGGTTAACGCTAGACTTGAACAGGTTAAGATTGAGGTGACCAGGGCAACATCCTTTTGGGAGTCTGTTCCACAGAGCAGCAGTTCGCAGGGAGAAGCTGTTCGTGTGGAACTTATTTCTCACCGTTGAAATAGGGAGGGAATGTGGGTAGTTTGCTACAATGTAAGTGATATGGCGGGTCCTAGCCGTGAAGCTTAGACAGAACTACATCCCTTCGCGGAACCAAGAGATGTAGTTCGTATGAGTGATACTAAAGACGGCGGAGTAATAGATAACAGCTCGGAGTGAGGAATCAGAGAGCCAAGTTCGAATTCCAGTCGAATCCACTACATTTACTTACGTGCTTGGGAAAGGTATGAATACTCTTCTTCTCCCCCCCCCCCCAGCTATGGGTAAATAGACCGGGTTCTATAGCTTTGGATTGCAACTGGTCTACCGTAGAAAGAAATAGCAACCTACTGCTGGAAAAAATCTGCCTCGTCAGTCATGTATCGAAAGATACATGATCGCCCAAGCGTATATCACAGATGGCACATAACTGCCTGATAATGAAAATAGATATCTTCCGCGTATTTGCAATTAAATCATTGTGATATAATGGAATAACCAGTCACCCCCATGAATGATTACACTATAGGTAGTAAGTGTATTTACTTGACCCCCACTGAGTCAGGTTGTGACACAAGGTCGGTTTTTAACGTGGGTACTCGAGTGTTTTCACTTGGGCCGCTGGTCTAAGCTGGTCTTATCTGGTCATAGCTTGTCCAAGCTGGTTAGAGCTGGTCTAAGCTAGTCATAGCTGGTCTTGGCTTGTCATAGCCAGTCCAGGCCAGAGCCGGTCCAAGCTAGTCGTAGCCGTGATACTACCAGCGCAGGGACGAATCCCTGTGCCAGGTAAGTATCCTATAGGTAGTAAGTACCTATAAAGTCAACTGTCTACGAGAGACTGGAGGAAGAGTAGAGCGAGAAAACGCAAGCACGTCCGACTTTCCAATTAGTGACACTCACTACTAGATTTACCTTTGTGTATAACTGTATCGTATTTCATATTGTACTGGTTGTGTACAATAAACCTTTCTTCTATTATCCACCTTGGTGTTAAGTATTTATTCCCTTAGCACGGAATATAACACATTGTTAACGGATAGACCAAAAGAAAGGATCACAGAAGTAAATAATGTCCTATATACAACAGCTTTGTCAGCTCCCGAAAAACTTAATATCAATACAAAGAAAAGATTAAGCAAGAGACCAGAGGATGTCACTTGAAGACAAAATTGAGAAATTGAGTAAATGAGTTATTGATGCGAGGTGAGATTTCAAGAAATTCAAATGTTTCAAAATGGAAAAGCCAGAAAATCAAGCAGAAATATCAAATTAAAACAGTAAATGAAATCCGACCAATGAAGGAAATCATTAAACAGAAATTGCAATTAAAGGCACAGAGAACAAACGATGTGAAAAGCGTTGGAGGTTCTATCCACAAAATAAGATATTCCAAACGGACTTCAAGATGTTTTACAGGGAATTTAGAAAAGCTGTTACAGAAGTCAAAATGCCAACATCTTTTGAAGAAGCGCAAAGATTTCGGGAGAATATATAGAACACCCCAATATATATAACAGAGAGTGGAAGTGTGAGCGAGACGAAGCAAGCACGTTCCGACCTTCCAATTAGTGGCACTCACTTCTCGATTGACATGTGTATAACTGTACCGTATTTCATATTGTACTTGGTGTGTACAATAAACCTTTCTTCTAGAATCCACTTGGTGTTATGTGTTTATTCCCTTAGCACGGAATATAACACATAGACGTTGTAAAACAACAAGGGCTTATCGCTGGCATTCGATCTTCAATATCAGCTAGGCTGTATCTGTTATTATTATAGGCAATTTTGACAAACTTCAATATTAAATTAAAGACAAGTTGCTTTGTTTTGGTATTTTGGAGGGTTTGGTTATTTTTTCTTTTTTTTCCAAAATGGCGAATCCTCAGATTTTTTTTTTTGAGAATGGGAATCAACATACATGTGTTACACACTCGAAAAATACGAGTTACTATTTTGTCCTAAAGCTAAGTCGTTATAACGCCGCTGCTTCTTGTACATGGAGCCTACAAAGTATTATATATATGAATGTCTACCATGGGCTTAAGACTGAGTATTTCGTTGGTAGGTATGTACGTGTGTCATAGCATGTGGATCGGAAAAGTGTCAGCCAGACATAAAAAACCTCTGGCAAAAAGATCAGGTGGAACCAGAGGCGAACAGAGGGCAAATGTAATCAATATTAATAAAAGAATACTTGTACAATGAATTACAAAAAAGATTTTTGTCAGCTATACTCAAAACAAATTGATTATATAGAGATATAAGATTTTTTTTCTCACATGAAACCGTTTTCAAGAGATGTTCTACTTTAGCGAATCAAATGGACTTATTGCTAAGAATGTCTTTAAAATTCAGTTAAATCAAGGATTAGCTGGGTTCAGCCTTCATATAACCATATTGTAATCGCACTTGTTCCTCTGTCAGTTCGTAAGCCACTTAGCGAGTGCGCTACGCCCTTCTATTACCCCAGAAATATAATGGATCATTCTGTTTTGATGGCTAAGAAAGAAAGAAAGAATGAAAGAAAGAAAGAAAGAAAGAATGAAAGAAAGAAAGAATGACAGAAACAAAGAAAGAATGAAAGAAAGAAACAAATAAAGAATGAAAGAAAGAAAGAATGAAAGAAAGAAAGAATGAAAGAAACAAAGAAAGAAAGAATGAAAGAAAGAAAGAAAGAATGAAAGAAACAAAGAAACAAAGAAAGAAACAAAGAAAGAATGAAAGAAAGAATGAATGAAAGAAAGAAACAAAGAAAGAATGAAAGAAAGAAAGAAAGAAAGAAACAAAGAAACAAAGAAACAAAGAAAGAATGAAAGAAAGAATGAAAGAAACAAAGAAACAAAGAAACAAAGAAAGAATGAAAGAAAGAAAGAATGAAAGAAAGAAACAAAGAAAGAAAAAGAAAGAAAGAATGAAAGAAAGAAACAAAGAATAAAAGAAAGAAACAAAGAAAGAATGAAAGAAAGAAACAAAGAAAGAAAGAATGAAAGAAAGAAAGAAACAAAGAAACAAAGAAAGAATGAAAGAAAGAATGAAAGAAACAAAGAACAAAGAAAGAAACAAAGAAAGAATGAAAGAAAGAAACAAAGAATGAAAGAAAGAAACAAAGAAAGAAAAAGAAAGAAAGAATGAAAGAAAGAAAGAAACAAAGAATAAAAGAAAGAAACAAAGAAAGAATGAAAGAAAGAAACAAAGAAAGAAAGAATGAAAGAAAGAAAGAAAGAAAGAATGAAAGAATGTAAGAAAGAAAGAAAGAATGAAACAAAGAAACAAAGAAAGAAAAAGAAAGAAAGAATGAAAGAAACAAAGAAACAAAGAATAAAAGAAAGAAACAAAGAAAGAATGAAAGAAAGAAACAAAGAAAGAAAGAATGAAAGAAAGAAAGAAAGAAAGAATGAAATAATGAAAGAAAGAAAGAATGAAAGAAAGAAAATAAAGTGATTAAATAAAAAGAAGAAGAAAGAGAAAGAACAATATAAGAAAGTGTTATGGTGTAAAACCATAGAAAGATAACACGGACTCGGATATCAGTTAAATAGTATATTCTCGGAAACGTAGTTCAAAGGTAAATGTGGACTGGAGAGTACTTTCTCTCACTGGTGTCCCGACTCACTCATTCACTCACTCTGTGGCTACTACTGGGTGACTCTCACTAGGTGACTCTCACTTTACTCAGAGCTGGTAGCTATATTATATAGGTGTGGAAGAGTCCATTTGTAGGTAGGTCCCAACAATAGATAGATAGAAAGAAAGAAAGAAGGAAGAAAGAAAACAACGACATTAAATGAAAAGAACAAGAGAGAGAAAGAACAATATAAGACAGAAAGAAAGACAGAAAGAAAGAAGAAAAGCAAGAAGAAAGAAGGATAGAAAGAAATAAAGAAAGAAAGAAAAGAAAGATAAAGAAGAAAAAAGCAGAACATAATGTAAGAAAATAATGAAAGAAAAATGAAAAAATGAAAGAAAGATCAATGAAATGAAAGGAAGAAAGAAAAAGAGGAAGAAAAGAAATAAGTATAAATATGAAAGAAAAGACAGAAAGAAAAGAAATGAAGAAATAAAGATTGAAATGAAATAAATGAAGGAAAAATGATAGAAACGAAATAAAGAAATATTTGGAGAAAGAAAAATGAAAGAGGGAAATAAATCAAAGAAGGAAATAAAAGAGGGAAATGTAAGAAAGAAAGATGAAAGAAAGAAATGAAAGAAAGAAAAAAGAAAGAAAGAAAAAAGAACGAAACAAAGAAAGAAAGACAGAAAAATGAAAGACAGGAAAAAATGAAAGAAAGAAAACTGAAAGAATGAAAGAAAAAAGAAAGAAAAGAAAATGAAAGAAAAAAAGGAAAATTGGAGAGAAAAAAATGAAATATAGGAATAAATGAAAGAAAGAAAAATGAAAGAAATGAAAGAAAACTGAAAGAATGAAAGAAAAAAAAAAGAAAAGAAAATGAAAGAAAAAAAGAAAAATTGGAGAGAAAAAAATGAAATATAGGAATAAATGAAAAAAAGAAAAATGAAAGAAATGAAAGAAAACTGAAAGAATGAAAGAAAAAAGAAATAAAAGAAAATGAAAGAAAAAAAGAAAAATTGGAGAGAAAAAAATGAAATATAGGAATAAATAAAAGAAAGAAAAATGGAAGAAATGAAAGAAAAGATGAAAGAAATAAAAAAGAAAAGAAAAAGAAAGAAAGAAAGAAAGAAAATGGGAGAAAGAAAAATGAAAGATAGGAATGAATGAATGAAAAAAAATGATGATATGAAAGATCAATGAAAGAAAAAAGAAAGAAAAGAAAACGAAAGAAAAAGAAAGAAAAATGGGAAAAGAAAAATGAAAGACAGTAAGAAATAAAAGAAAGAAAAATGAAAGAATGAAAGAAAATGAAAGAAAAGAAAGAAAAAAAGAAAATGGGAGAAAGATAAATGAAAGATAGGAATAAATGAAAGAAAGAAAAATGAAAGAAATGAAAGAAAAACGAAAGAATGAAAGAAAAAAGAAAGAAAAGAAAGAAAGAAATGAAAGAAAGAAAAAATGAAAGAAATAGAAGTAAGAAAAGATAAAGAAGGGGATAACATTCTTATACGGTTTAACGTCTGCTTTAATGAAATGGAATGATTTTTACTTTTGCTTCTTTTCATTTTTACCCTTTAACTTCTCTAAATAATGTCCTTCCTTTCTACTTATAATTACTATTTCAGTTATTTTCTTAAAACTCTTAATATTTAACGACTCAAAAAGGGAATGTCTACGGGTATTTTATAGTCGTAGAAATCTCAAGAAGCACATCCAATCATTAATTTAAGAATTATAATTCATCAGAAAATTCAAATAGGAAAAACGTTAAATTTTCACAGGTACTGCTTGCCATCATTATTCTGTATAATGCAGTGTAACGCCCTCAATGATCAACAGCATATCCTCATTGTTTTCTCATATCCTCTTTGGTAATTCTTAACTAATTCATAGTCTGCCTCTGATTCCCCATTCTTTCAGTTTAATAATCAATTATAACTTTCTTTCTTACATCGTATTTTTTACTCTTTTCGTTATTCTTAGTCAGTTATGCGCCATGCGTGATACGTGATATGCTTAGGCGATCATGTATCTTTCGATAGGTTGCCATTTCTTTCTGCGGTAGACCTATTGCCATCGAAAGCTAGAGAACCCGATCTGTTCTGCTATTTACCCATAGCTGGGGGTGAAGATGAGGATTTATACGTTTACCAAGGGTATTAGCACGCAAGTGAATGTCATGGATTCGACTGGAATTCGAACTCGGCTCTCCGATTCCTTAGTCCGAGACGCTATCCATTATTCCACCGTGCCTCTTCAGCTATGGATTAATAAGTCAGTCTTGTATCAATAAACCATTATTACCTCCAAAAAAAGCCTTCGTTATACTACTGCCCTTAAATAAATAATTTGACTCGGGACATTTCGTTCATTATCGCTAGGGACTGCGCCAAGGCAAATTTTCTCAAATTTCCAGCATTTTTACTTAGTATCTCACGGACTCAATTCCTATAAGGAACTTAACAGCTTACCTCCCTTTTTTCAAATCATGTGCATCACAAGGCTTGCCTCTAGTGTTTGTAGCCTTAAGGTCATATCACGTTGAAACACCGGTTCCCGTTCGATCAACTAGTTAAGCAAGGTCGACTCTGGTTAGTAGCTAGATGGATGATCGTTTGGGAATACCTGTTGCTAAAACTTGCACGTGCGGGTGGTGGAATCAGAGAGCCATGTTCCAATTCCAGTCGAGATGGTTATATTCACTTTCACGTAAATACCACTGGGAAAATTATGATTCTACCTCTTCCCCCTAGCTATGGATTAATAAGTCTGTCTTGTATCAATAAATCAATATTATCTCCAAAAGGTCTTATAATCTAAAATAGTTTCTGGCTTTAATTAACCTGAAAAAGGTTGAAAAGCCGTAAACAAATTAATCAATCTAGTGCTTGGAAAACGGTTCCAAGTATTCCAGTTCTTATTGTGATCCACAATTCCCTAAGATATCGGGCGAGGTCCTGATAATTTTAGGCCTTCACCGTGTAATGTTCTAGTACACATGTGTTCGTAATCTAACAATCTTCTTTTTTCTTTTCCAGACTTCCAGATGTAATTTACTTCCGACGATGGTGTGATCAATCTAGATCCATAACACCTACATATTCCGTTGTTAAAATTTGTTGATATTCGGTCAAATTCACGTAATTTGCACATTTCTAAGTAACAGATCATAGCTATTTTAAAAAAAACGCTTTTAAACGCCACATCTCTTCATGAAGTAGCGGGTCATGTCTCCCCAAAGTTTCCATTTCCTTAATATCTGTAAATTGCCATGATTCTTCATAGGAAAGATAACGGAGTGGTTTTCCATTGCCTTATCTACTGTTTTGAATTCAGAATTGTCTTTTCCTAGTCTGAAGTTAAAGAGTTCACCTTGCACTATAAAGTTACACATAGCTAGCGGTAGAGAAAAAATAGAGTTATGCTTTTCCCGAGGGAAATAGTACGCAATAAACTCAACAGACTTCGCCGGAATTTTAACATGACTTGTTTATTCAAATTTCCACACCGATAACTGCTACGCCATCACACAACCCAAATAATACTACGTGTTATTCAAACACCAAAATATTCCTTCATTTTTATATTGCAATACATTGCGCATTGTTGAGATCTTTGAAGTCCGATTAGTTGTGCTGGTTTCAGAGATATTCCGATTCTACTCAAATTTCAGGAAACGGAAAGAAAACGATGCGTATGCTGTTAGACTTGTAATATTTTTCATTTCGCTAAATTCACGCCCTGGTCGACCAGTTCGTTTATACATGTTGCTTGGTATACTTTAGTTCGTTACATCCAAAATCAAAAGGCTGATGTAAATGGCTTTGAAGCGGTCTTACACTGAAGTCCAGTCAGCTCGATACTTTTTCCCTCGTTCTTAATACTTGATATCGAGCTGCAATCAGATGTTGATAAAAGATGAAAGGCTTTTCTCTAGAAGAAAAGATCCAATGACAATCGAACGACTAATTGCAGCAAATCCCACAAGTCATTACATTTAGTTCTGACTGTTTAAAAAGACGCAAGAAATCTGAGGCGAGAAAGAAGTCAAAACAAAGAAGATAGGGGCCTTCTCGAAAATGTGTTATCTTCTTTTCAAATTAGACACTTGCCAATGTTATATATATATATATATATATATATATATATATATATATATATATATATATATATATGCACATACAGGCCGGTTTCGCTCTATCACAGTGTGGTTAGATATAGTGTTCTGACAGTTTAAAAAGATGTAAGAAATAAGAGACGCGAGAAAGAAGTTAAAACAAAGAAAATTTGTTACCTTCATTTCAAATTAGACACTTGGCTGCCAATGTTATATATATATATATATATATATATATATATATATATATATATATATATACATGCAAGCCTATTTCTCTCTATTCCAGCTCATCAGTGTGATTAGACATCCAAACGCTTCAAGCCAGGATCGAAACTCGACCGATTTAATATCAGTGAGTGACTCTGCCCCTAAGCTCTCCCTCCCTCTCTCTATCTCCATATATATATATATATATATATATATATATATATATATATATATATATATATATAGTGTATTGGGGCAGCAGATCATTATTCAAACATATAGTGTCAATATAATGGACAACGAATGTCTATTATGTTTGATCATGAGCCGTTCTAAGCTTCGTATAGTTGCTTTATTTTCGGGAGGAAATAAAAACAGAAACTTTCCAATATTTGGATATATATTTACTGTGCTGTTGCTGGATCTAAGAATTCGGCTTACATGAGACCTCATCAGGGGTGTTTATATGGACATTTCAACAAAGATATTCACCATCAAATGTGATATCCTACAATGTTTGCATAGAAGTTTGCTACAAACGCAGGTCGTTAATCCTTGATGCGATTGTATGATGTCGTACCATGTGAGAGAACGAAATATTAACAACAGAACCATATGTTTAGATGCACTGTAATGTGTTGTGACTAGTTTGAAATGTAAATTTGTTGAGAATATCATCTACTTGGTATGCAGAAAATATATATATATATATAAGTATACATATATATACACGCATATATATTCACAAATATCTATACATACACAACATATAAACACACTCATATATATATACATATGCACACACACATATACATATGCGCGTGTGTGTATATACATATACACACAGATATATATATATATATATATATATATATATATATATGAAGAAATATAGTCTTAAAGTGTGCTATATTTATTGGATAATATATCTCAATATCAGAGATAGAGCGTGTGTAAATATAAAAGTAAACATAGAAGTCAACACTTAGAGGTGACAGTTGCCTGACGATTGCATCTAGCATGAAACAGACTGTCGCCTCTAAGTGTTGACTTCTATGGTCACTTTTATATTTATATATATATATATATATATATATATATATATATATATATATATATATATATATATATATATATATATATATATGCAGATATATATACAGATATATATGCATACATATACATATATATGCATCAGGGATGTGGCGTTTAGGTAGCCAGTGCCGACCCTGAATAAAATAGATCACCAACTACATTTTCTTTCTGTGTCACACTATGCACCTAATCCAACATAATTATGAAGAATACTCTGATAATTATGCATAAATGACACCCATATAATCAGTATGAAAAACATTTATCAACTAGGGGACAAAAATGAAGCGAGGAGATTGAGGTTCCAAGTTGTGTGAGAGACGGTGGAGATTCTACCAAAGCCTCATGAACTAATGTTGGATAGGCTCCACCGTCCGTCTGTTTATTTCTCGCATCCGCTGATAAAGAACACAGGCGTGTTCGAAAATTCCGAATTTGGAACCTCAATCTCCATGCTTCATTTTTGTCACCTGGTTAATATTAATAAATGTTTTTTTCATACTGATTAAATCAATATACTTTCGTTGGACTTTGTTTTATTGACCAACTTATCTACTCTATTTTATAAATCATATGAATCACACGTGGACTGTTTTATATATATATATATATATATATATATATATAGTGCTCCGCAAACGTAAGTGAAACCTTAAGATAATATTCAAGAAGTCTCTTTTATCCAGATAATCAACAAATCCTCATTAAAATTAATTAACTAAAAAGCTTTATTAAAAAAATGACAAAATTTATATCAAACTCGTTTTAAATGTCGAGCGATTTACCATAAAAACAAGTCAATCAATCATGTGTGTGTGTGTGTGTGTGTGTGTATGTGTGTGTGTGTGTGTGTGTGTTTTATTTTGTTATTTTTAATTTATTTTGTTTAAACGTTATTTTTTTTACGGGTGATCATATTCGAGTAGAAGCTCTGTGTTGTTTTTTTTTGTTTGTTTTTTTATTAATTAAACAGTATTTTTCTTATCCATCTACATCTACATCTGAATATTCAAGAAATCTTGTCTGGAAAATATGCGGCAGGATTCCAACTTGCATCTCCTATGAGCAAACGTCATTGCCTCTGACGTGCCTAACCGCTTAGCCACGTAGAACCTCCGTTTCAAAACAAAACCGGAACAGTTCCTTTTGAACACATACTTCTCTACCGATTCTCGAAACATCAATAACGGCTCTGTATCGTTTCGCCAAGATATAATTAAAAATAACAAGATGTCGGATTTAATCAATTTCCTAATCAATAACTTGTCTTTGTTTACGTTAGGATACGATACAGGCATGCATTATGTGTTTGTCTATGTGCGATTCGGTGAATTGGAAATATATGCGAGTTATTTAGTCCTGTGTGTTTTACGATGATAGCCGGTATCGGAGAACTCACAAAAACCATCCATCGTAACTGAGATAGAGATTTTCCGAAAGTAAGGAGCACCCAGTGAGGATCGAACTCACTACTCAGACGTAATTGTTCTAGCGAGACAAGCTTGCTAACCATTACACCACCTCCAGGCGCCCAATCGTAACTGAGGTAGAGTGTTATCTAACTTTTTAACTATGTCTGTTGCAGAAGAAGATCCATTTCGAAATTTACCGCTTGGTTTCTGATTGGCTCACGAGTGTCATTGTTTGAAGCAAATCTTGTTTCTGATTGGTTCCTGGTCTAGCGATTTTCTTTGTTTGGTATATTTCAAATTTCTGTCTATTATTTCAACGATGCTTCAATTTTTATCGTTTTAGTCGTCATTACACAATAACCCGTTAAGGGTTGACATGCTGTAAAATCAATGTAACCATTTGGAAATGAATGGCGCTTCGACGACGTATAATGGTTACGAAGCTTGTCTCCCTAAATCAATTTACGTCTGCGTAGAGAGTTCGATTCCACACGGGATGCTCCATACGTTCGACATTGTGCCTCATGTAAATACAGTCAGTTATGCGCCATGCGTGATACACGCGTAGGCCATCGTGTATCTTTTGATACATGACTGACGAGGCAGATTTTTTCCCCGCAGAATGTTGCCATTTTTTTCTGCAGTTGCCATCCAAGGCTATAGAACCCGCTATTGGGGAGAAGAAGAGGATTCATACCTTTCCCAAGGGTATCAGCACATAATGGATTCGACTGGAATCCGAGCCGCTATCCATTACTCCACCGTACCTCCTGCCAATAATAATAACAAATTACTCTACTGTGCCCCCAAAATACACGTTCCCATGTCGGTAATCGAAATATTTATCGGGTATCTTTTTGCCGGGAGAGTTGAAAATAATATTAACTTTAGCCCAAGTGGGGACTTAAGTTTAATTTTTTCCACAAAAAGGGGAAGTGTTAAGGGACCTTGAACAATCGTATACAGGTTTCACGAAATCCCACATTAAAATGACTTTTTGTCAGACGTGGATAAATACACCCGATACTATAGAGAACTCAGTGTCCTTCACTTTGGGGAAAAAACTATGTAGCATTAACCCTCCAGATAGAAAGAAAGAAAGAAAGCAACATTTGAAACGTGATGAGACTTTAATTCGAACTGCGAATGCTAACAACGGATTCATAGTGTAACAGTGATTTTATGCAGTTGAATGATAATGTTGATGTGAAAGTGCAAGACGATAATGTTGGCATAAATTGACTTGATATCTGTGGAAATAATGGCGGTCGTTGTTGCTATTATAAAATGAGAATTGGTCTAAATGGCTGCCGGGACTAGCCCAAGTCATTGAAAATGGCTGAAGTAAATAAAAATGTTGGAAATAATATTTACTGGCTGACAACAACTCCCTGGCGTATTTCATTGATTAGCCTATTTGTAAAGTTTATTAGCATTCAATTGGTTGATTACAGAAATCTGGCATACCCCATTAAAGTAACCAGACGCAATAGACTGATTTAATTCTTGGCAAATAGTAAATCATATGTAATGTGTTTCAAGCGAAGGAAATATTACATTGTCATGTTTATGCATTAGCCTGAAACACGGTTCACGAAGACATGCAAAGTAGACTTAATACCATAATGTTTAGTCCAAAGATTACGGTCCTGGGTAAGACGATAAACTATGTCCAACGGCAAAGCATCTGATCAGGAGGTTGTGAGGAGCGTGGAACTACCTCGTTATTGCTTTTGTTCCTAGGTCTACCCTGACCTGGGGCGGTAGCACCCGTAAGAGTCCCAGCCATGGGCAAATAGTTTAACCCCAAAATTGGATCAAAACACTATGAAAGTGTAAAAATAGGTTTTCGTACCAGAAATAATTTGTAAAAAAATATTATTACCAGAAATAAAGTTTTGAAAAAAAATATTACCAGTAATACAATTTGGAAAATAAAAATATTACCAGCAATACATTTTTGAAAAAAAACAAAAAAAAAACAATATTACCAGGAATTAATGTTTTGAAAAAAATATTACCATTTTCGGAGGAAAAATATTACCAGAAATAGATTTTTGAAACAAAAACTATTACCAACAATAAAAATTTTGTCGGCATTAAATAACCTATTGAGGTTGATATTCTGTAAAACAAAGCAAACCAAAGATTACTTCCCTGACAAATTGCATACCGTCTGCTTCTTCGGTGACTAACAAAATATTTATAGCTATGAATACATTAGAAATTGAAACGTTTCCTTTGTTAATTTGGCACCAGTTCCTGGACATCTATACTTGATTAAATCGGTTCACTTTATCCCGTTTCACATCATTGTAGATTTTTATGTATTTTTGTAAAAAAAAAAAAAATATATATTTGTGAAATATTCTGAAATTTTTGCGATCATGCGTGTATTATTAAATCCCCTATGAAAATGCGGCAATTTGGTAAATATTTGGATTAAATAGAGATGGATAAGTTCTTGTGGTGATTGTTGAATATCCAATGGCATTAACAAGTCGCACGATCATTAAAAACTTGCGCCCGGGACAAGCTTATTGTTAAAATCGAGTAGCATTGATTCTAAAGACGTTGGCTAGACAAGATTTGCCAATAAATTTGGTCTTTCATTTCTCAACTTGGAACAGAGAAGAATATCGATCAGAAATACCTAAGGTATATTTCCTCTCAATACTTACATTACTTCAGGCTACTATGAACACTAGTATGTATGGAATATGCATCCATTTGTACCAACACACACACACACACACACAAACACACACACACAGACATATATATATATATATATATATAACATTAAATTATATACATACATATATATATATATATATATATATATATATATAGTGTGTGTCTGTTTGTAAACAATGACTATTACGGCTAATGACGCAATACTCTTCGGTAAATCGAATCGAGTTCTCTCAGTCACAGTGTATTTATCTAAAAATAAATACGCTTAAATTCACCTTCATCCCTGCTATGCGCCAATGGATTAGTCGTAGAATTATTTGTGAAAATATTATGAATTTTTTGCGATCATGCGTGTATTATTAGGTCCCCTGTGACAATGTGGCAATTTGGTAAATATTTGGATTAAATAGATATGGATAAGTTCTGGTGGTGTTTGTGTCATTTGTTTGATTGAATGGGAGATGAATCAGATTAGCTTGTGGTAGAATAAACTGTGTTAACCAGCTCTTCCTCCGAAACTATTCGGCATTGTACAAAAAAAAAATGTAAAAAAAATGTGTAACATACACAGTCCTTGACCATTCGTGGTCAAGTTTCAACAAAAAGTTATCATATCTATCTTCAGATGTCTACCTCCAGATGTCTACCTCCAGATCCCTACCTCCAGATTGCACATCCATATTATAGGAAATGGCATAGACGAGGGGGCGCGGTTGAGTAATGGGTAGTGGCTCGGATTGAGGAATCGGAGAGCCGAATTCGAATTGCAGTCGAATCAATTACATTCCCTTACGTGCTGACACCCTTGGGAAAGGTATGAATCTTCCCACTGCACTTATGGATAAATTGCTTGACAAACCGGGTTCTATAGCCTTGTATGGCAACTGATCTACCGCAGAAAGAAATGGCAACCTACTGCTGGTAAAAACTGCTTCGTCAGTCTCGTATCGAAACATACATGATCGGATAAGCATGTATCACGCATGGCACATAACTAACTGATAGACGTACAGGAGGAAATGTTACGGTGGCAAATTCTTTGAGCTGCAATCCTTCAAATAATTTGCCATGAAAATACCCCGCTTTTGCCCTGAAATATATAATTTCTCCCACCTTGCTTTTGTTTCCAACAACACGTATTCCTCCCCCACCTCGTGTATGTATATATACATACATACATACATATATATATATACATACATATATATATATATATATACATATATATATATATATATATATATATATATATATATATATATATATATATACGCGTGATACACGCTTAGGCGATCATGTGTATATGTACACACGAGGTGGGGGGAAGAATACGAGTTGAAGGAAACGAAAGCAAGGTGAGAGAAATTGTATGTATATAAATATATAGAGAGAGAAATTGTAAATATAGAAATATATATATATATAGAAATTGTATATATAGGAATATATATATATATATACACACGCCAGTTGGAAGGAAGAACACGAGTTGGTGGAAACGAATGCAAGATGGGAGAAATTGTATATTTCAGGGCAAAAGCGGGGGATTTTTATGGCAAATTATTTGGAAGATTGCAGCGCTCATAGAATTTGCCACCATACCATTTCCTCACGCGATACACGCTTAGCCGATCATGTATATATATATATATATATATATATATATATATATATATATATATATATATATATATATGTGTGTGTGTGTGTGTCTGTGTGTGTGTGTGTTTGTGTGTATGTGTGTATACACGAGGTGGTGGGAAGAATACGAGTTGGTGGAAACGAAAACAAGTTGGGACAAATTGTATATATATATATATATATATATATATATATATATATATATAGATAGATAGATAGATAGATAGATAGATAGATAGATAGATAGATAGATAGATATAGAGAGAGAGATAGATGCTTCCTCCACCTAGTACTGATATGCAGAAAACGGCTAAAGTCATGAATATTCTCTGATACCTGTGCAAGATAACAATAAGATTACGTAAACTAGACAAACCCCATTGAAAACGATATACGCTGAAGACATTTCTATGGTAGGTCAGAAAATAAACAATTTAACATTTACCAGGATTTGATATCGCAGATATAAAACCATAAATAAAACTTCGAACGCAACTGATGTCTCCTGGAAGAAACTTACTGAAGTCAAATGAATCCCGACGTTATATTTCAGACAACATAAATGACGATAAAGTATTGGCAAGATTTCTGTTGAATATCCGATGGCATTAACAAGTCGCACGATCATTAAAAACTTGCGCCCGGGACAAGCTTATTGTTAAAATCGAGTAGCATTGATTCTAAAGACGTTGGCTAGACAAGATTTGCCAATAAATTTGGTCTTTCATTTCTCAACTTGGAACAGAGAAGAATATCGATCAGAAATACCTAAGGTATATTACCTCTCAATACTTACATTACTTCAGGCTACTATGAACACTAGTATGTATGGAATATGCGTCTATTTGTACCAACACACACACACACACACACACACACACACACACACACACACACACACACACACACACACATATATATATATATATATATATATATATATATATATATATATATATATATATATATATATATATATACATGACATTAAATTATATACATATACAGTTGCGGCCAAAATGGTCAGAACGGCATTGTTTTCGTCAGAAAAGTAGGTATAAGTTTTTATCAAAGTTGTTTTATATTCTATAATTTTCACAGACAATAAATACGATATTCATTGTTATTTTCCGAGATTTTGGTGTAATTTGAGAGGATAATACAAAAGATTTGAGAGGATAATACAAAAATGATCAGAACGGTTGAAAAAATAACAAAATAATCAAAAATGACAGAGAATACTGGAATTATTTAATATTTAGTGTGAAGACATTTAGCTTCAATCACACTTTGACATCTTCGACTGCATGAGGAAATTAAATTTTCAATTTCTTGCTGGGTGATCTTATTCCATTCTTCCTGGAGGGCATTCCATAATTGCTCGGTTGTTTTAGGATTTCTAGCTTTCGAACGTTCTCCTAGAATATTCCACACATTTTCAATAGGATTGAGATCTGGGCTTTGAGCAGGCCAATCCATAACAATAACCTTTTCAGCCTTGAGGAAGTTCATGACCACCTTAGCCTTGTGACATGGGGCATTGTCCTGCATGAATATGGGTGGTCGCTTAGTTGAATTTCTCAGCACAGGCAAAACATGATCTTTTACAAGTTGTTTATAATCTCCTGCATTTACCTTTCCATGTAATCGCACCAAAGGACCCATACCATCTCCAGATATCATCCCCCAAACCATGACACTTCATCCACCGAAGGGATTTAGGCGGCAATTTTTCACCTACTTTTCGACGAACGTACCTTTTCCCATCTGAGCCAAATAACATGAACTTAGATTCATCACAGAAATGCACCGTTTGCCATTTTTCTTGAGACCACAACATGTTCGGTTTCAGAGGTAAGACGACACTTTTTATTCTTGCAGCTGATCAGTGGCTTCACTGCAGGTGCTCTTGCTTGTAGGTCATGTTCAACTAAACGACGAGACACAGTTTTTCGAGATAAAGTTTTCTTCAGTACAATCCTCATTTCCCGAGATACAGCAGCAGCAGTTTTAAATCTGTCCTTTTTAACCAACTTTAGCATAGCACGATCTTCTCTCTTGGTCGTTTTTCTTGGCCTACCTGCAGACTTTCTTGCTTCACACGAACCACAATCATTGTAGACCTTAAGAATACCGTGGACAACAATTTTTGACTTGTTAACAATCTTTGCAATAGACCCAATACTTAAATTATCTTTCTTTCGAAGCTTAATAATCTGCTGACGAATTGGTAATGGAATAAGTGTCATTATATTAAGAAAGTACACTGCAGATATTCTTACTAATGTTCAGTAAACGAACCGTCACGTAAACAAATTAAAAAGTTAGAGTTCGCTGATTAAATATACTAAAACACGGAGTAAAAGCAACCGTTCTGATCATTTTGGCCGCCATTGGTTTTGCAGTAAATCACTAAATGATCCATAACGTTTGTATTATCCTCTCAAATTACACCAAAATCTCAGACAATAACAATTAATATGGTATTTATTGTCTGTGAAAATTATAGAATATAAAACAACTTTGATAAAAACTTATACCTACTTTTCTAACGAAAACAATGCCGTTCTGAACATTTAGTAAATCACTAAATCATCCATAACGTTTGTATTATCCTCTCAAATTACACCAAAATCTCAGACAATAACAATTAATATGGTATTTATTGTCTGTGAAAATTATAGAATATAAAACAACTTTGATAAAAACTTATACCTACTTTTCTAACGAAAACAATGCCGTTCTGAACATTTTGGCCGCAACTGTATATATATATATATATATATATATATATATATATATATATATATATATATATATATATATATATATTACAAATAACTGCTTCTTACCACGAAAATGCTCTGTGGAACCGGCTCCCAAGAGGACGCTTCCCCAAGCACTACAATCTTTCAAGTCTAAAGTCTACCGTTATATTCCCCACTCTGCAACTCTCAGACTCGTGTCGCTCTTGGGCATTGTAAAAAGTGAAAATCATTGTAAAAATAGAACTCTAAGCACTATGTACATTATTCGGCTTATTGTCCTCATTTTTGACGCCATATTTATTACAACGTTTCGGCCGTTGTACACTCCGGCCTTCTTCAGGTGGTTGGAATGTCGAACTGAAAACTTTATTTCGCTCACTGGGGTAGACTGTGCTAGTTCCACGTGCCATGTCTAATGGATGTCAGTTATCAGTTATCTCCTGTAAATTCCCTTCTTCAATTCTCCATCGCCTTAACCAGGTATTGAACTCACACAGTTTGAGTCCTGTCACTGGATCTACCTAACGCGTTTATCCACTGTGCCATCAAGGACACATGGCGCTGTGGATAAAGGCGTTAGTCCAAATATAGACAGATACTGAAGGATCGGATAAATATGTGTTATGGGATCTTACCCATAATAATAATGGACTATTCCGTACATCATAAATACTGCGCCTCAAGAGGGTACAGCAGGTCCAGTTTCAGTTCAGAGTCAGAGTCAGTTAGAGACAGAGTCGAAGTCAGACGATTTCTGTAAGACATTGGAAGAGTGACACTTGTCGAGCGATATAGTTCACTCTAATCAAATCTGATATTCATTACTAATACTTCTACTTCTTTTGTACATATTTCTGTTTGTAATAAATCTGTGTTATTCCATACCTGTGTTCGAGTTATTCTTCATTGCTTCTACCTTGGACCATAACAATAGGACAAAAAAGATGAGTCCAAATAATGTAAATAGTGTACATAATAACTCATCTCAGAAATATAGACAGATAATTCTAAGTAATATCTGTTCCCTTACAAGTCTCGTCCTGCTATTTGTACAAGTTACTTAGACAGGTTACTCAGTATTTCTCTTTGCATCTTTTGACTTCAAAACTGTTCTGCGAATGTCAAATTTTCATAGCCAATCCCCAGATGATAAAGAAAAAGAAATTCTACGGAGCCATTATAGGCCTAAGGAAAATGGAATTATTAAAAATAGGAAACTGTTTTGCAAAATGATATCATTGTTAGGATTTCGATCATTTTTGGCTCACAATTGTGGTTTGATTGTGAACGAAATTAGCCTTTCGTTTTCTCTACTGAATAGCTCACTTGAATTCTT
Organism: Acanthosepion esculentum; assembly: GCA_964036315.1. NCBI lineage: Eukaryota > Metazoa > Mollusca > Cephalopoda > Sepiida > Sepiidae > Acanthosepion > Acanthosepion esculentum. The sequence continues at coordinate 36,683,338 of OZ038512.1, forward strand.
TGATTCTATTAATATAATAGCGCTTTAATATGGGTGCGTAAAGTAATTTTGTAATTTTAATTTTTAGTCTGATATTTGACATAAGAATCGTTCTTTTATAGTACATACTTCAGTATAGTGCGAGTTTTTATGTTGTTTTTTTATGCAAAAATAGTTGGTCGCACTATACACAGGTAATTTTTGAAGAGGTTCAAAATCAGGCATTTTCGGTGAGCGGGTGGAGTAATGGATAGGGGTTTGGATTAAGGAATCGGATAATCCATTACATTCACTTACGTGCTAGTAACGTTACGGAAGATATCGACCCTCTTCTTCTCCTCCCAGCTATCGATAAATAGCAGGACAGACCAGCTTCTACAGACTTAGATGGCAACTGGTCTACCGCAAAAAGAAACGGCAAACTACTGTGGAAAAATCTGACTAGTCGGTCAAGTATCGAAACATACATGATCGCCTAAGCGTGTATCATGCATGGCACATAAGTGAAGAAGAAGAAGAAGACGAAGAAGAAGACGAAGAAGAAAAGAAAAAGAAGACGAAGAAGAAGAAGAAGAAGAATTAGAAGACGAAGAAGAAGAAGAAGAAGAAGAAGAAGAAGAAGAAAGGAAGAAGAAGAAGATTAAGAAGAAGAAGAAGAAGAAGAAGAAGAAGAAGAAGAAGAAGAAGAAGAAGAAGAAGAAGAAGAAGAAGAAGAAGAAGAAGTTGTTACACTATACACCGTTAATACCTTCGATGAGGAAGGTAAAATTAATGTAAAAATATCCATGGTTCCCTCTGTAGAGGAAATCGACATATACAGGAGTATGTTTAAATTCAGATTCGTAACTCTAATAAAGGGTAAAACGAGGAGATATTTGTTTTTTTCCTGCAATCGTGCCAGACCTCGGTCTGATTTATTCATGGGAGGGTTACATTTCAGCAACCATAAATTGACTTCATGTCAACACACTTTTTTCTGTAAGAGATTACCAAACAAACAGAGTGAGAATAAACAGAGAAACAGCGAGATATAGAGTGCACGAGTGAAGGGGAGAAAGCATTGAAAAGGAAATTATCAGAAGAAGAGAAAAGAAGAGACATAAACAGAGGAGGGGGAAAGATGTAGAGAGGGTGAAGTATGCAAGAGAAGGAAAAACACTGAAGCGGGAATTATTAGAAAAAGAGAAAGAATGAGATATAAACAGGCAGATATAGAGAGGGAGATGCATACGAATGAGAGAGAAAATATTGAAAAGGGAAATTATTAGAAAAAGAGAAAGAATGAGATATGAACAGGCAGATATAGAAAGGGAGATGCATACGAACGAGAGAGAAAATATTGAAAGGGGAAATTATTAGAAAAAGACAAAGAATGAGATATAAACAGGCAGCTATAGAAAGGGAGATGCATACGAATGAGAGAGAAAATATTGAAAAGGGAAATTATTAGAAAAAGACAAAGAATGAGATATAAACAGGCAGATATAGAAAGGGAGATGCATACGAATGAGAGAGAAAATATTGAAAAGGGAAATTATTAGAAAAAGAGAAAGAATGAGATATAAACAGGCAGATATAGAAAGGGAGATGCATACGAATGAGAGAGAAAATATTGAAAAGGGACATTATTAGAAAAAGAGAAAGAATGAGATATAAACAGGCAGATATAGAAAGGGAGATGCATACGAATGAGAGAGAAAATATTGAAAAGGGAAATTATTAGAAAAAGAGAAAGAATGAGATATAAACAGGCAGATATAGAAAGGGAGATGCATACGAATGAGAGAGAAAATATTGAAAAGGGAAATTATTAGAAAAAGACAAAGAATGAGATATAAACAGGCAGATATAGAAAGGGAGATGCAGACGAATGAGGGAGAAAATATTGAAAAGGTAATTATTAGAAACAGAGAAAGAATGAGATATGAACAGGCAGATATGGAAAGGGAGATGCATACGACTGAGAGAGAAGATATTGAAAAGGGAAATTATTAGAAAAAGAGAAAGAATGAGATATGAACAGGCAGATATGGAAAGGGAGATGCATACGACTGAGAGAGAAAATATTGAAAAGGGAAATTATTAGAAAAAGAGAAAGAATGAGATATAAACAGGCAGATATAGAAAGGGAGATGCATACGAATGAGAGAGAAAATATAGAAAAGGTAATTATTAGAAACAGAGAAAGAATGAGATATGAACAGGCAGATATAGAAAGGGAGATGCATACGAATGAGAGAGAAAATATTGAAAAGGGAAATTATTAGAAAAAGAGAAAGAATGAGATATGAACAGGCAGATATAGAAAGGGAGATGCATACGAATGAGATAGAAAATATTGAAAAGGGAAATTATTAGAAAAAGAGAAAGATAGACACATATACAATGGGAAACAGAAAAATAGAGAGAGAAAAGTGCGTGCGAATAAATGGAGAAGATATTGTGAGGATAAGAAAGAAGCCCAGTGAAAAAAATGAAGAGAAAAAATATATACGGTTTCCCCGGTGTGGCTTGTTTTGTTTTAAGGTATATTAACCTCAGTGGTTTATTTGATGCCGACAATTTTTTTATTGCTAGTAATATTTTTTTAGAAAAATGTATTGTTGGTATTTTTTCATAAATGTATTGCTAGTAATATTTTTGAAAAATGTATTGTGATAACATTTTTTATCAAACATTTATTGTTGGTAATATCTTTTTTTTTTTCCAAAAATGTATTGTTGGTAACATTTTTTCATAAATGTATTTCTGGTAATATCTTTTGAAAAATGTATTGTTGATAATATTTTATCAAAAATGTATTGTTGGTAATATCTTTTTTTTTCCAAAAATGTATTGTTGGTAACATTTTTTCATAAATGTATTTCTGGTAATATTCTTTGAAAAATGTAATGTTGATAATATTTTATCAAAAATGTATTGTTGGTAATATCTTTTTTTTTCCAAAAATGTATTGTTGGTAACATTTTTTCATAAATGTATTTCTGGTAATATCTTTTGAAAAATGTATTGTTGATAACATTTTACCAAAAATGTATTGTTGGTAATATCATTTTTTTCCAAAAATGTATTGTTGGTAACATTTTTTCATAAATGTATTTCTGGTAATATCTTTTGAAAAATGTATTGTTGATAATATTTTATCAAAACTGTATTGTTGGTAATATCTTTTTTTTTCCAAAAATGTATTGTTGGTAACATTTTTTCATAAATGTATTTCTGGTAATATCTTTTGAAAAATGTATTGTTGATAACATTTTACCAAAAATGTATTGTTGGTAATATCATTTTTTTCCAAAAATGTATTGTTGGTAACATTTTTTCATAAATGTATTTCTGGTAATATCTTTTGAAAAATGTATTGTTGATAATATTTTATCAAAACTGTATTGTTGGTAATATCTTTTTTTTTCCAAAAATGTATTGTTGGTAACATTTTTTCATAAATGTATTTCTGGTAATATCTTTTGAAAAATGTATTGTTGATAACATTTTACCAAAAATGTATTGTTGGTAATATCATTTTTTTCCAAAAATGTATTGTTGGTAACATTTTTTCATAAATGTATTTCTGGTAATATCTTTTGAAAAATGTATTGTTGATAATATTTTATCAAAAATGTATTGTTGGTAATATCTTTTTTTTTCCAAAAATGTATTGTTGGTAACATTTTTTCATAAATGTATTTCTGGTAATATCTTTTGAAAAATGTATTGTTGATAATATTTTATCAAAAATGTATTGTTGGTAATATCTTTTTTTTTCCAAACAATGTATTGCTGTCAATAATTTTTTTCCGAAAATGTATTGTGGTAATATAATTTTTTTTTTAATCAATAATGTATTGCTGGTAATATTTTTTTTCAAAAATATATTGCTGGTCATGATTTTTCATACACAAAGTATTGCTGATATTGAAACCTGGTTTTATTCTCTCATACTATTTTAACTATTTGCCCATTGCTGTGACCATGACAGGTGCTACCACCCCGGTCAGTATCGACCTGTGAACACAAACAATTAAGAGGTGCTTCCACGCTCCTCAAAACCTCCTGATCAAAGGCCTTGCTGTCGAATATAGTTTATCATCTTACCCAGGACGCGGATGTAGTTTATCATCTTACCCAGGACGCGGATGTAGTTTATCATCATACCCAGGACTCTATGGTTTCCCTATATAATTTTATTTTATTTTTTTTTTTTTTTTGAGAATTTCCATTAATGTTCTACGAAAAGATAATCGGGGGATTTTTGATTGATTTCTTCACGACGTTAAAATTCAGATTGTGCTTCTTCGTAACTGTTTGATCTGCCAGTGTTAAAGTGTTCAGTTTGACTTACGACGTTACAGATAGCTAACTAGCGAGAAAAGATGAATAGATGCCTCTCCACTTGCAGTAGTGAGAAGGAGAGGCAAAAGTACCAGTCGGAATTTGAACACGACTTGCTGATTACATATTTCGCGCTGGTAAATTCTACAGCAAACCATACAGAGAGAGATAGATAGATATGAACTCAGATATATATAATGATATATATATATATATATATATATATACATATATATATATAGATAGATAGATAGATAGATAGATAGATAGATAGATAGATAGATAGATAGATAGATAGATATACAGACAGACAGACAGACAGATAGATAGATAGATAGATAGATAGATAGATAGACAGACAGACAGACAGAGATAGATAGATAGATAGATAGATATACAGACAGACAGACAGACAGATAGATAGATAGATAGATAGATAGATAGATAGATAGATAGATATACAGACAGACAGACAGATAGATAGATAGATAGATATACAGACAGACAGAGATAGATAGATAGATAGATAGATAGATAGATATGAACTCAGATATATATAATGATATATATATATATATATATAGATAGATAGATAGATATGAACTCATATATATATAATGATATATATACATATATATATATATATATAGATAGATAGATAGATAGATAGATAGATATACAGACAGACAGATAGATAGATAGATAGATAGATAGATAGATAGATAGATATACAGACAGACAGAGATAGATAGATAGATAGATAGATATACAGACAGACAGACAGACAGATATAGATAGATAGATAGATAGATAGATAGATAGATAGATAGATAGATAGATAGATAGATAGATAGATATGAGCAAGAAAGACGACTTGTTTACGCACATCCCATTATACTAACAATTGAAACACGAAAACATTCGTCCGTTTTATGTTGCTATAGATAGATATGAACAGACTGAGATAGATAGATAGATAGATAGATAGATAGATAGATAGATAGATATGAATAAAGGGATTGAGAGAGAATGTACGTTCTTACGCAACCTAGCCCAACTTCACCCACATATACAAACATACACACATAGGTGTTTGTTTTGTTTTGTTTGTTTTATTTTTAATCGTCTCCTTTCATACCAGGCGGCAATGACACTACGATGCATTAGGGGGTCACAGGAGTAAAAGAGGATGAAGAGTCTTTACTGAGAAGTGAGGGAAAGGACAATAAAGGAACAGAAATCAGTAAGACAGAAGATGGTGATGGACGTTGCATTTTATATTTTGATGACTGTATGTGACAAAGAAGCAAGCACTCGGAAGGTAGTTGCACAGGCGAGAAGAAACAATTACAAGAAAACTTACGGTTGCAAAGGAACAATAATATTCAAGAGTGAGACGCAGTCAGTTTCCCATCGTGTAGCACGTTTAGATTTGTGCAGACGAGGCATCAAGGAGAGCTCATCAAAACAATTGGCAATAAAATATCTGGAGTAAAGACAGAAGGGCGTCAGTCCACGTCAGAGGGAAAGTGACTGATGCCAAGATGCCAGGTCAGGATGGATTATATTTTATAGACATTTCTCTGGCTTTTGTCATGAATCTCGGGAGAATTAGAAGTACTAGACTCTAAATAGCAGCAATAGAATAAAAGAACCAGACTATAGCATTAGAAGGAAAGCACCAGACCATATATGGCCGCAATACAAAGAAAACACGAGACTATATATGGCAGCAATAGAAGGAAAGCACCAGACTATAAAAGGCAGCAATAGAAGAAAGCAAGAAGACCATATATGGTAGCAATAGAAAGAATGCCTCAAAATACAAATGGCAGCAATAGAAGCAGAGTATATATGGCAGCAATAGAAGGAAAGCACCAGACTATAAAAGGCAGCAATAGAAGAAAGCAAGAAGACCATATATGGCAGCAATAGAAAGAATGCCTCAAAATACAAATGGCAGCAATAGAAGCAGAGTATATATGGCAGCAATAGAAGGGGAGCACCAGGTCATATATGGCCGCAATAGAAAGAAAACACGAGACTATACATGGCAACTATAGGAGGAACACCACACTATATATGGTAGCAATAGAATGAATGGAAATCACTAGACTATATATGACAGCAATAGAAGGATATACCAGACTATATATGGCAGCAATAGAAGGGATGCAACGGACTATATATGCGGCACCAGACTCTACATGGCAGAAATAGAAGGAATGGAAATCACCAGACTATATATGGCAACTATACAAGGAACACCAGATTATATATGGCAGCAATAGAAGAAAATCAACAGACTATATCTGGCAGCCATAGAAGGGAAAAAAATAAACTATACATGACAGGAACTGAATGTAAGCACCAGACTATATATGACAGCAACAGAATGAATCACCAGACTATATATGGCAGCAACAGATGTAAGCACCAGACTATATATTGCAGCAATAGATGGAAAGCACCAGACAGTATATGGCACCCATAGAAGGAAATAACCAGACAATATATGGCAGCAATAGATGGAAGCACCTGACTCTATATAGCAGCAATAGACTGAAGCATCAGACTCTATATAGCAGCAATAGACTGAAGCATCAGACTATATATGGCAGCCTTAGATGGAAGCACTAGATTATATATGGCAGCAATAGATTGAAAGTACTAGTCTATACCTGGCGGCAACAGAAGGGATGGAAAGCACCTGAGTATATGTGGCACCAATAGAAGAAGCACCCGAATATATATTACAGCAATCAGAGGAAAACAAATTAAGCGAATCGCAAGAGAATACAAACCTGTACAGGTGTTTTTTTTTAATTTAGTTAGAAACATGAGCTCAAAAAACGTTTCGAAAGGCGAATGAAGGAAAGTAAAATAAAATAACAGAACGTCTCATTTGTTATTCCCTATGTTAGTCTAAACTTGTCGGGATAATATAAATATTGATATATTGTCAAAAAAGAAAGCCCTCGATAGAATGAAATAATGACGTTTCTGTAGTTCCTGGTGATTATCGCCATGAATGTAAACAACTCTCTTGCCCAACTGGTATAGAAATTGTTCCTTGTTACATACATAAAGAAGACTGTGGGAAGTCTTAGACTGGTAATGAAGGAACGCGCGAAGAAAAGACTAATCAGGACTGAATGAATGACCGTTGGCGAGAAAGACAGTTTGAGATGCAAACGACGAAACGGCAACACAGAAATCTAAATGCACATTAGAAGAAAGAAACATAAATCCCAGAATCTATGTCAAGTATTAAGAAACAGGAAGATTTTCGTTAGAAACAAAGAAATGGGTGTTGAATTGCTAAGGAATATCAGTCCTCTTATATAACAGTAAAATATGAACAATTTTCTAAAACTAAGCAAAGTATTAAGAAAGTGGAAAATCTCGTTAGAAACAAAGAAAAGAGTGTTGAAAGTATCGAAGTAACAGAAGAAGGAAAACCAAGAACATGTTTATCTAATTGTTGGGGCGCACCCACCTTCACAACCATAATAGACTGATCCTATTATTATAAATAGAACAGTAGTTCTAGAGCAGTGTAGTGCAGCGTAGCAGGGACTTCTCTAGTGATCAGTTACAACTTCCGTTTCTCGACCGGAAGATACCGTTGGACTTTATTACTATTACTTATTGTTACTACTAACCTACGTTCGTTCTACTACTAATCTCTCTGATGTAAATACCTCTCTGAATATACCAGTATTTTTCCCTACAACTGTGTTTGTTCGTTATTACCATCTACTCACATGGAAACACTCAACATCTCAACACTAATATTCATACATAAAATGGTAAAACTTGAGTAAATCAACACCTACTCAAATCCTACTCTAATGTGCCTACTTGCCATATTTATTTTTAGGGGCAGTCCATGATCACAGTAGTAAAGAAGAGCAGGAAGTACGCCGAGTCTACAACAGATAGTTAACGCTGGACACAGATTAAGAAGAGACTTGAAGCAACTGAAATGTGGTTCTACAGAGAATACTGAGAATACCATGGACCGAACTTCCGAGCAACAAAGAAGTTTTAAGGAAAACGGGAACAAAAAGAACACCAATACTTCGAATAAAAAAGACGGTTAAAGTAAACAGCGATTAGCGTAATGAACTAGCGTAAATGGATGGCAGAATTGGAAAGGATAGTAGAGAGACAAATAATTTTGAGATACAGATAGGAAGTTGTGGAGAACCGTAGTTACCTACGTCCTGAAGGGAGACGGCACATGAAAAGGAAAGATTACTTTTAGTGCAACCTAATAGATTTAAACAGATAAAGCGCGGGAAGCACAACTGTCATAACCCGTGCATGTGGAATCGGTGAGTTGAGTTCAAATTTTTATTTATTCACTAATGTTCGCCTGTCCTATTCATTTCTTCTCTTCTCTCCCCCACTTATGGGTTAAATAACAGAGTAGCATTGTGTGGGGCCCGTTTTAGGAGAAGGAAACAATTTCACTGTCTTTCCCAAGAAATCACAGCAATTCAGTCCAAGAATGAAACTGTCAAGGATCGTCACCGCCTACGTCCTGTGGGGTGGTATATGGCGTCGAAAATTATTTCAATTTTGCCTCTCAGATATTTTTTTTTAATCATTTCACCCCAAGAAAGGTGGGAATCACACTAGTAGTGAGGTGGTTACTGACAATGAAGGAGAGAAAAAAAATTGGTTATAGTGGAAAACGATAAAATCTAAACGGGATTCAAGGATAGAATTTGGCGATTGACATTGCATTTAAATTTTTGAAGATTATCATCAGGGAAGCAAGTGAACGGTAGGGCGTTCTGCAGACTGGAAATGCGAGAAAAGAAAATGTTACAGTCGAAGAGTCGGTTTCATTTAGCTATTTAAAACGTAACCCGGAGGACCTAATTGTCAATCTAGTAGGACGCTTAAATTCAGTGCAGTTGTCATGAAAATATATGCAGAAAAGACACAAGGAAGGCACGCCACGTCGGTGAGAATGTGCCTGAGGTCGAGATGCAAGTCAGGATCAGTTGTATTACAGATCGTTGAAGGTTGTAGTTTTCAGTGAATAATTAAACGGAAGGGAGTACCAAAAGCAGGAAGTAGGAGAAAAGAAACTGTTGGGGCTGAAGTGGCGGTTATTTTTAACTATTTTGCAGTAAAAAGGTGGGACCTAAATACCAATCAAGTAGCACGCTTAAATTCACGTAGTCGGGACTCTAGGCAAAAAAGCTCGTCAGAGCAGTTTCCACGAAAATATTTGTAGAAAAGACAGAGAAAATCTACATCACGTCTGTGCGAAATTGACAGAAGTCGAGATGCTAACTGTCACTCAGCTTCCATTCATTTCGACGGGCACGGCATACGCTGGGCCCAGAGGTGGAAATTGGTCAAAAATCATGTTATTTCTAAAATAAACCTTTGTTTATAAGATATATCTACATTAAATTTCCGAAAAAAAAAGTATCTCTAGCATATCTAGAACTGATTTTATGTTATTTTAAAGTTACGGAAATCTGAATAAAATCTTTGGTATTTCTTTGCCATATCCTTGCCACATATTTTTATATTCTGATAAGTGAATGGGCTAAAATCTGTTATGGTTAGTTGAGGAAATACAACTAGTATCATTTTTCTAACTTGGAATGCCATATAATTGAATTCTGATTGAATAAATCATTGTTTCATGATGAATTCATTGAGATTTTGACAAAGTAAAATAAGAATTGCTACAAAATTTGTCCGGAATATGTCCGATGTTCCCCATTTGCACCATTTCTTTGGTCAAAAACATCAAATATACCAAAAACGGCTAAGTTTCATTTACCAAAGTATATACTTTTAAAAACATTCAGGCTAAGCGCATTTTGAATCTTTTCAGTTTGTAATGTGACTCTTAGCCCTTTCTTCTTCATTGCAGGACCAAATTTTATTTCAGAGACCGTAAATATATCTAATTGGTAAATTTTGTGTGCATGCTAGAAATAAAAATTAGGCTCCAATAGATGATAATGGTTGTAATATTACTATTTCCGGGTTACAGACTGGATATTAGCTATGAATTGCCTCAGGATACCATCAAAATAGATGAAAACATTATCTTTGATGATTTTCACCCTTAAATTGGGCGGAAATTGGTCCGATTTTACTCATAATGCAGCAATATTTTGCTCTAATTCATCCGATACACTAAAAATGGCTAAGATCGATACATCGTAATATCCCAATATCAAAGATGTATTGGTTAAAATATTTCAGAATATTCAAAACCTTCCTCCTTCAAATCAATCATCCAATTTCTGTACCTTGGGACGGCAAGATGTCAAATAAGGAAATCCCACCCCAAACCCCCAATTTTTAAGAAATTTTACCTTTCATGAACTCAGCTTGCCCATACACTTCCAAAAAGACTTTAATCACTTATCAGGAACACATTGGGCCAAGTTTTACATCAACATACCTCTATTTTCCAATGTTAGCCCATCTGGGCCCATTGAGCGGCACCTACGCCAAATTCACAGGAATGGGGCCGTAATATTGTGTTACGTCAGTCATTCAAGTGGGAGATGGTGACAGCATTCAAAATGTGGACTTGAGCATCCCCAGTGGCACCGATGAGAAATATTGTGGCATCAGGGAAAAAAAGCTCGTCAGAGCCATTTCCGCGAAAATATTTGAAGAAAAGACAGAAGGAAACAACGTCAGGTCTGTGTGAAATTGACTGAAATCGAGAGGCCAACTGTCTGTCAGCTTCCATTCATTTCGACGGACACGGCACCTACGCCAAATACAAGGAAATGAGACCGTAATATTGTGTTACGTCAGTCATTCAAGTGGGAGAGGACGTCAGCATTCAAAATTCAATATTGGACATAACCTCTGTCACCGATGAGAAATATCAATGAAATTTAGCCATCAAGTATGTCTGTCACCTTTTACTAAAGTGAAAATTGTCCACATTCGTTCATTTGGTGTAGTCATTTCGCTCCCAGTTTTTCTTCCATATGGACCAGATATTTATAGCCATTTATTTAATGTCACAATTGACGCAAAAAGAAAACGACGAAATCTCCTAACGAAGGTGGTGAAGGAAAGCGAGAAGAAATGATTAAACATCAACTGGAAGAAGACAGAACGCATATTCGTTAGCAAAGGGGTGGGCCCAAAATTGTAGATACACATCGGAGATACCAAAATCAAACAAGCGCGGAAATTTCAATATCTGTGAAGTGTTTCAATAGGAGATGGAAAGTGTGACGCTGAAATTCGAAGCTGTACTGGGATAGTGAAAGATGCATTCCAAAAGCTAAGCTGAGTAATAAGTAACAGGAAACTTTTGTTAGAAACAAGGAAAAGAGGACTAAACTGCTACGAGATATCTGCCCTCCTGTGTGGCAGTCAGTGCTGGGCGATCTCCTCAAAGTTGAAGCAACAGAAATGTGGTTCTACAGAAGGATGCCATCGACCGAACATGTGAGAAACAAGGAAGTTTTAGAGAAAATGGAAACAAAAAGGCAGCTTCTACATAACATTATAAAGAGAGAGTTGAGGTTTCTACGACTCAAAATGAGGGAAGAGGGGCACCTCGACGTTGTGTAATGGTAAGCAAACTTGTTTCGCTAGAACAATTAGAACTTCGATCCTAACTGGGTGCTTATACTATCGGCCTTGTGCCACATCTAATTTATGCTTAGAAAATCATCATAATGAGGAAAGAGTGCTTCGAAAATCTGACAATCACAGGGAATAAACGCATAACATACTTAGTGAGATTGTATTTCTTCTGTAGGGTTCTCATTGCCAGCCTCTCCAGTTTCGTGGTGCTTGATTTAGGTGGCTTAGCTATTTTCAGTGTCTGTCTCACATTCCATCTTAGTTCCTACGCCTGAGTCCGAGGGAAGCCCGAGGGAAGTTCAAGGCCTCGATTCGAGCAATGATGTCAAAGTATGGTATCCGCCTGATGGTTGTGACGAAGTTGAGACCCTTGTTTAGCATGAAGATGAGGCTAACAGTCCGAGTAATGTAATCAATGCAAGTAATCATAATACCTCATCTCAGAGATATAGAGGCCGAAACGTTGTGAATATGGCAATGAAGATGAGGCTAACAGTCCGAGTAATGCAAGTAATCATAATACCTCATCTCAGAGATATAGAGGCCGAAACGTTGTGAATATGGCAATGAAGATGAGGCTAACAGTCCGAGTAATGCAAGTAATCATAATACCTAATCTCAGAGATATAGAGGCCGAAACGTTGTGAATATGGCAATGAAGATGAGGCTAACAGACCGAGAAATGCAATTCATCATAATACCTCATCTCAGAGATATAGAGGCCGAAACGTTGTAAATATGGCAATGAAGATGAGGCTAACAGTCCGAGTAATGCAAGTAATCATAATACCTCATCTCAGAGATATAGACAAATATACACAATAAAACTGATGGCGGAAACGGGGTTTAGGAGAAATAATAGAAAGATAAAATTTCTTAAAACCTACAAGGTAGATGAAGTTGTGGAGAGTCATGAACCCCAACGTCCCGAGGTGACACGGCACATAAAGAAGTGTTGTCTAATTGGAAAAGTCGGTATGAAATTAATTTTTCTTGTGCAACTTTTGTACAAACTGTTATACATGTTCACCGTAGTCTGAATGTAGAATCCAACGTAGTAAGTAATTCGTTCCATGAAACAACACCAATATCTAGTAGCAGCTGTTCAATAATTCTTAAGGTCTTCCATATCAGAGGTTGGCAGTGAATATTCGGAGAGAGTAGGAAAGCGTAGTGCTTCAGGTCTTTCATCTGATAGGTTAGCAGTGGATATTCCGACAAGAAAAACAAAACAAAATGGCCGCCGTTATACACATCGGATTGAATATTTCAAGTCTTCTGATTGGTTAACCTTCCATTGGTAGACTATAAAATGAGTCAGCCCATTTTGGTTGACTCACTAGTATATAGAGATGTATCCAAAAATTGTAACACAAACTGCCTTGGCGATGGGAGAAGTGCACGCTGTTTTACTTTGTTTATCTTAATGGCATGGCACCTCGAGGTGATGTAATGGTTAGCAAGCGTGTCTCGCTAGAACAATTACGACTGAGTAGTGAGTTCGATCCTCACTGGGTGCCCCTTACTTCCGGCCTTGTGCCACATCCAAGATACGCTTGGAAAATCGTAATCTTAATGGCACCATGCGATGGTCAACAGGACGACTGTTGTAGAGCTGTGATTAGTAAGTTCGTCTCATAGGCCGGCGGTCTCCAACCACCGGGTAGTGGACCCTTAGATATCGCTGTTTTGTTTATTGTTTAGTTATGCGCGCAATCGGCACCGAGCCCACCCCGGTAAGTGGAAAAATTGTCTTACGTGACACCGGCCTGTGGCGCAAAAAGTTTAAGAACCGCTGCCATAAGCCGTTTATCTCAAAAATAAGGCTGGACTCGGAAATAACTGAGTTATTACAACCATTATAATGATGAATTTGGCGATCTTCAATATTTGCCAAGTTTGAATTAATTTCAGGAGATCCAAGAAATTTTTCTTTTTTTTTTTTTTTTAGAATCTACGACTTTATCACGAAATATTTGTTATCCGACTTTAATCTTTATCGTCAGTTTAAAACGAACCCAAATGAAAGTATTGAAAAAGGGGATTTTTCTTTCAAATAGCTCTAAAATACATGTCAGGGGTTAATCGCAAGACCACTGATTGTCTACAAAGCGGGACAGATTGAATGCTTCCTGAGGCAAAGTGACAAGAGGTGTGTCAGTGATTTATTTCTGGACAATGCTAATTGCAGTTTCCAGACAATAGTCGCATTAAAGCAGACAGTAATTAAATTTAAGAGTAACTGAAGAATGAACATGACATTTGAAAATTATTTCGGCACTTGAAAAAAAAAAAAATGAAAGAAAAGAAAAGCCGAACAATTTTTGATCGAAGACAAGTGTTTCTCCCGGTTCTTTCATTTGATTAGGTTTCGTTTTCAGGGGAAGTTTAACTTTCTCATCAACCTCTGGCCATCTTCAAAGTGTGTCTGGGACACAAAGGTAGGAGCAGCTGCTGTAAAGCTTAAGAATTATGGAATTTCTCAAGATAGATTTTGAATTGAATGACAAAAAAAAAAACAATTTTCGACAAATGAAATAGGGGAATACATTTTTAGAAAAAGAAATAAAGAAAATGGGAAAATGAAGTGTGAAGTGGAAAGAGAGAAGGAAGGAAAAACGGAGAAATAGGAAATAGAAGAAGTATATATAAATTAGAGAAATGCGAGGGGAATTGAAAAGAGACACTGTGTCAAGGAAAGAAAAGAAGGTAATTAATGAAAAAAAAGAAAGAATGAAATGAAATGAAAAGAAAGAGAGAAGGAAAAATTTAATAGAGGAGAAAAAAGAAAGAAAGAAAACAGAGAGTTTAAATGAAAAGAAAGAAAGAAAGAAAGAAAGAGATTAAGTGAAAAGATCAGGAGAAAGAACAATATGAGAAAGAAATAAAGAAAGAAAGAAAATAAAGAGATTAAGTGAAAAGAATAGGAGAAAGAACAATATAAGAAAGAAAGAAAGAAAGAAAGAAAATAAAGAGATTAAGTGAAAAGATCAGGAGAAAGAACAATATGAGAAAGAAAGAAAGAAAGAAAATAAAGAGATTAAGTGAAAAGAATAGGAGAAAGAACAATATAAGAAAGAAAGAAAGAAAGAAAGAAAGAAAGAAAGAAAGAAAATAAAGAGATTAAGTGAAAAGATCAGGAGAAAGAACAATATGAGAAAGAAAGAAAGAAAGAAAGAAAGAAAATAAAGAGATTAAGTGAAAAGAATAGGAGAAAGAACAATATAAGAAAGAAAGAAAGAAAGAAAGAAAATAAAGAGATTAAGTGAAAAGATCAGGAGAAAGAACAATATAAGAAAGAAAGAAAGAAATAAAGAAAGAAAGAGATTAAATGAAAAGGGAAAGAAAGAAAGAAAGAAAGAGATTAAATGAAAAGGGAAAGAAAGAAAGAAAGAAAGAAAGAAAGAAAGAAAGAAAGAAAGAAAGAAAAAGAAAGAAAACAAAGAAATTAAACAAAGAGAACAAGAAAGAGAAAGAAAAATATAACAAAGAAAGAATTGAAATAATAGAAGATTTTGTGGACGTATTTGCAAAAAACGGAAAGGTGAAGACAAGTCAGCAATAAAAGGATGTCCTTTTATTCTAATGATTGAATATTTTCTATCACCCAAAGACATTTCCGAATCCAGACCAGATTTCATTTCCTTGGGTTTCCTTCCAATTCGATTTGTAAGTTTTCCTCTATTCTCCTTTTTTTTTTGTTCTTGTTTGGGATTTACTTTTTTCTTTTGATTTTTTTTTTGTTTCGTTCGTGTTTGCTTTTTCCTTATTTACTTCCCGTGTTCCTCATTGCAAAGATGCTGTTCCGAAACAAGCGCTGCTCCAGTCCCCATTTATCATCGTCAGTGCGAACAAGTTTTCAATTTCTTTCTACAATTGTCGGTGGCATTTTCGGGACACTGGGTCCTTTCAACCTTTTATACCGGCAGAGATTTCTAAAACAGAAAAGTCTGTTTCATTTTATTTTTGCAGACTTATATTTTAACGACACAGACCAATAATAATTCCACCTAAACAGTCATTTCCAAAATCCCCATCTTCTTATTATAACAATGTTTAACCTATCAATAAATGGCTATACGCGACATTCCAAACAGCGTCCACATATATATTCCCTCATATACGAAATCCCTCATATCCGGAGTGCCTCATATCCGGAATCCCGCATATCCAAATATGATTTTGATGTGTATATTTGAATATTTCGGTGATATGTAACTGATGTGAAATTGCCGTTTTTCAGGAAATTTATTGTGTATAATTGCTTATGATTAATGGCTAGTAATGGTGCAAAAGATAATGGGAATAAGAGGAAAAGAACAACTTTGGAGTTATCGCTAAAAGTGGATATGTTAAGCAGTCTAGACGCTGGTGAAAGTTCGTTGTAACTAATGGCTGAGTTCAACGTAGGAAAGTAAACATTGTATGATATAAAATCTTCCAAAGAAACTATTCTCCAGCGTTCACACTGACACAATGAACAAGGGAATAGAAAATATGACTGTGATGAAACGTGGCCTGAAATTGAAAAAGCTATTAAAAAGGTTGTTAGTTTTATGGAAAGAAAGCCAGCATTCAGCTATGACGACTGCAATAACGCACGCAGAGTTAAAAAGTGTCTTTCGTTTAAAAAATTTCAAGAACAAAAGCAAAATGAAATGCGGAAAAAGTTGAGAATGACATTAGAAGAGAAAGAATCATCATGCAACAGCGATTAAAAAATCCTCGTTACATTATTTGTTTTGCATACGTGGCAGACTTAATTTAATGAATTTTCATTAACAATACATAATTTCTTTCTTTTTTCTTAAAATCAATTCCGTTATATTTCGCTAAATATTAGCTTATTTTGTTTGCTATAAAACATTGAAAATAAATGTTAAACCTGATTTCAGTTCTTTTATTTTAATCTCAATATAACCTCTCATATTCGGACTTTGTAATCAATTCCTCATATCCGGAATCCCTCATATCCGGAATCCCTCATATCCGGACTTTGTAATTAATTCCTCATATCCGGAATCCCTCATATCCGGAATCCCTCATATCCGGAATCCCTCATATCCGGACTTTGTGATTAATTCCTCATATCCGGAACCCCTCGTATCCGGAATCCCTCATATCCGGAATCCCTCATATCCGGACTTTGTGATTAATTCCTCATATCCGGAATCCCTCATGTCCGGAATCCCTCATATCCGGAATCCCTCATATCCGGAATCCCTCGTATCCGGAATCCCTCATATCCGGACTTTGTAATCAATTCCTCATATCCGGAAGGCGTCCTCAGTCCGGTTGTCAGGGATTCTACCGTAATAAAACATTGCAAAGAAATAGTAGGTTATTTAAAAATGGAGTGGATATTTAACTTATATTATTCATTAGAATGCAAAAGAAACATATGACAGCAAAGAAACTATAAATAGCTATTCTATAATTTTCTTGTGTAATGGATTATAAAATAACGTTCAAGTGAAAAATAACACAATGTAATTTTATATATTTCTCGATCGCACAACATGTGAAATATTCCGATATTATTTTAACAGGAAGCATTACTCCAAGCCAGTAAGAGACTGTGTTATTGCGCACGTCGACGCGGTGTAATCGTTAACAAGCTTACCTTGCTATATCAATTACGACTCAATAGGGAGTTCGAATCTCATTGAGTCTTTCATATTATCGGCCTTATGCCACGTCTAAGCTACGCTTAGTAAATCGCTTTTGTGGACTTCGAAGTGGTGTAATGGTTAACAAGCTTGCCTCTCTATATCAATTACAACTGTGTAGGAGGTTCTATCCTTACTGGGTCCGTCATATTATAGGCCTTGTGCCACGTCTAAACTACGCTTAGTAAATCGCTTTTGTGGATTCGACGTGGTGTAATGGTTAACAAGCTTGCCTAGCTATATCAATTACAACTGTGTAGGAGGTTCGATCCTTACTGGGTCGGTTATATTATAGTCCTTGTGCCACGTCTAATCTACGGTTAGTAAATCTCTTTTGTGGACTTCGACGTGGTGTAATGGTTAACAAGCTTGCATCGCTGGATCAGTTACGACTGAATAATGAGGTCGATCCTCACTAAGGCCTTCCTACTTTCTGTCTTGCGCTACATTTAAACTGCGCGTAAAAAAATCTCTAATAGAATATGTTATTGATAATTAAGTTTATTTACTGGGTCAGGCTGCTAATGTAACGTTTTTACGTCTTGTCTTTCTTTGGATACTTTTACATTTATTCCTTCAAAAAAGTCTTTCTTGTAACAACACCACACACCCGCACCCCCACCACCACCACCTCCCGGCGTGGACGTGTATATACGTTTTTGCTGAAAGTAATTTTTCAGACACGGACAAATAATCATGTCCAAAATAATGTTCAATTACTAGCTCCAGACGTATTGATACCTCGATATTGAGTCATTTTATGTCCTTCTGAGCTTGAAACAGATCCAATAGTCAACTCATACGTCTGGTAGAGGTGTTAGCCACCGCTCGGGTACGTCAAGGTGCCTCATTTTCTTAGTTACTATATTAAAAACAAATAAAAAGTCGTCTGAAAATGCAAAGCTTATTCCCAAAATAATTGGCGGGAAGGGGTTAAACCCTAAATATCACATTTAGAAAATATAACCGCTTCAACTGTAAAATAACTTAAATATGGCCGTCATTTCTGTATCGGTAGAGGTTACCTGTGTATTCATGTGTAATGGTTAGATAGGATCGAAATGAGAAATAAGACAGCCATGGGTTAAATAGTAGACGGGGTGCTCTATCCGTGGTCCGCCACCCATTCACTCAAGTTCGCCAAGTAGGTTAGGCGTTTCCCCATCTCCCTTTTGCCTTCAATTTGTCCTGTGAGTATCAGATTTCCAAGTCCTCTTTCCTTATTATGTGTCCTAGAAATGTCAACTGTTTCTTCCTGGTGTTAAGCCTAAATGTCCTTTTAGCTTCATTGCCTCTAGAACTTCGTCGTTGTTCATGTTTAGTCCATGGTATCCTCGGCATCCTTCTGTAGATCTATGAATCTTGCTTTAAGTCTCTTCTTCATCTGTACGGGAATTGTCCAGCATCCATTGCGATATAGGAGGACTGATATACATAACAAACAGTTCAGTACTATTTTCTTTGTTTCTAACGCAATCTTTCTGTTTCTTAATATTTTGCTTAGTTTTTAAAAGGCATCATCGCTATATGTTGCATTTTCCGTCCTCTGTTAAAAGACATCCCAAATATTGAAATGTTTGTACTTGCTTGATTCTGTTTGTTACCAACATTTTCTTTGCAATCCGCATTCATTTCAATTTTAACTCGTTTATTTCTTCATTGTTTTCTTAAAATTCGTCATATTTTGTTAAATTCTTCATATTTATTATTTGAAGGCATATCAAACTTGAAATGTATGTTTTCAATTATTATTGCTATAATTTTCTCTTTTCCAAGGTGATTATTTGTGGTTTTACTCGTTTCTTTGCCTCCCATTTAACACTCATTCCTTAGCCTTTTTTCTCTTTTTACATATATATATATATATATATATATATATATATATATATATATATATATATATATATATATATATATAAGTAGACACTGAGGTCGACATATGGTGGCGTTAGTCTGTTTCATTCTTGAAGATCATCTTCAGGTCATGTAAATTGCTTCAAGTCTTTTCATCTTTGAAGTTATTGCCCAGCACTCACTGCTATGTAGGTGGACTGATAGCACGTAGCAGTTCAGTACTCTATTCATTGTTTCTAACGTAATTTTTCTGTTTCTTAATACTTTGCTCAGCTTTTGGAAGGCATCTTTCGCCTTCAGATTTCAGTATTGCACTTTCTGACCTCTGCTAAAATGCTTCCCAGGTATTCAATTTGTTTTACTTGTATGATTCTGTTTGTTGCCATCTATTTTTGTAATCCGTATTCATTTAAATTTTACTCGTTTATTTGTTCATTGTTTTCTTAACATTCCTCATATTTTGATAAATCCTTACTATTTACCATTTAAAGGCTTTCACAGGTGAAACTTGAAATACATGTGTTTTCAATTATTATTTATATAATCTTCTCTTTTGAAGCCGTCCTGGGTATGACGATAAACTATTGGGAGGTTTTACAAGTCATGGATTTTTACAAGTCAAGGCTTCGTAAATATTTTGGAAAAAAAATAACACTGACACTTAATGTCACCAATGTAAGAAAAATATGTGTCATAAAGAAAATAACTAGTTAAAATTATACACAACTTTATGACGTATTTTATTAAAATTATTATACGTGAAATATTTTAAATAAAATGTCAGAACTTTATTCGTTGTGATGGTTACATTATGAGGATAACGAATAGGATGCATTATAGGCCATCAACATTTTATCTATTCGGCCATATTACCGCCAGACATTTTATCCGTTCTACATTACAGCTGACAGACATGTTATTCGTTCAACATTATTGCTGGCAGACATTTTAGCTGTTCCGCATTATAGCGGATATAGATTTTATCAGTTCTAATTTATGTCCGCCAGACATTTTATCCGTTCTACGTTATTTCCGACAGTTATTTTATCCGTCTTAATTTATGGCTGACAGATATTTCATCCGTTCTGAATTAATAGACGACAGACATTTATCTGTTCTACATTATAACCAGCAGACATTTTAATCTTTCTAATTTATGGCCGAGACATATTTTATCCATTCTAATTTATGGCCGAATAACACATTATCCGTTCTTATTTATGTCCGACAGATATTTTATCCGTTCTGAAATAATAGACGACAGACATTTTATCTGTTCCGCATTATAGCCGACAGACATTTTAACATTTCCAATTTATGGCCGAGAGATATTTTATCCGTTCTAAATTATGGCCGACAGATATTTTATCCGTTCTAATTTATGGCCAACAGATATTTTATCCGTTCTGAATTACAGACGACAGACCTTCTATCTGTGGTACATTATAGCTGACAGACATTTTAACATTTCCAATTTATGGCCGAGAGATATTTTATCCGTTCTAAATTATGGCCGAAAGATATTTTATCCGTTCTAATTTATGGCCAACAGATATTTTATCCGTTCTGAATTACAGACGACAGACATTCTATCTGTGGTACATTATAGCTGACAGACATTTTAACATTTCCAATTTATGGCCGAGAGATATTTTATCCGTTCTAAATTATGGCCGACAGATATTTTATCCGTTCTAATTTATGGCCAACAGATATTTTATCCGTTCTGAATTACAGACGACAGACATTCTATCTGTGGTACATTATAGCTGACAGACATTTTAACATTTCCAATTTATGGCCGAGAGATATTTTATCCGTTCTAATTTATGGCGGACTGATATTTACTTCGTTCTAAATTATGTCCAACAGATACTTTATCCGTTCTGAATTAATAGACGACAGACTGTTTATCTGTTCTGCATTATAGCCGACAGACATTTTAATATTTCTAATTTATGGCCGACAGACATTTTATGCGTCCTGAATTATACACAGCCGAGATTTTATCTGTCCTCCATTATGGTCAACATATATTTTATCCTTTCTACATTATGGCATACGGATATTATCTTAATGCGATCTTACTGCTTTTTAGAATATAACTTCGCAGAGCGGGAATTATTTATGTCGACTAATTGGATCCTGTAGATCAAAATTCCGACGTAGTTCAACATTGAATGAGAAAATTGTTGTGGGGCAGACCCCTTTTACACAAGATGGACTCGTCCAAATTATACTTATACTGACAGAGAGAATACCTGCGGGTTGAGATACGTTGAGTCAGGGTGAGAGATACGGATACAGTACACAGGGTGTTCACAGAGAGTTATACGAGAGTCCAGAGAGAGATAATTACGGCTTCACTTACAGGGAATTGTACATATACTTTCTACTAACCAGAATTCCTGGACTACTAATCTTCACTTCAAGTCTGTATTCTTACGTTTAATACACTTATTTTTCTATCTCAATTACTGGCGTTGTTTATTTATTTGTGCAGGATTCCATTCCCGGAATCCACAACAAAAATGTAAATGAATGAACTGCAAAAAAGAAGTGCATGAATTGAAGATGGAATCTGGCTGACACACTGATAATGATTCCGAAATATTATATTTGTTAGCTCATATCCCGTTTGGCCCCGAAAATGTTTTAAAAATATATCTTTTTATATATCTATTTTTCTTTTACATACGGAATTTTATTTCGTCTTCGTTTGACTAAAATATAAAATCCACAATGGCCTGTCCTATTATTCTGCATGTCTGGCTTTTACGCTTTTATATCTAGGATCAGAGTGTTGTATCTTCTCGGTTTCCGGACTCTCTAAACTAGAACCAATTACGATTTTTCTGGCCTAGAAACCTGAGTAATAATAAAGGGTGACCCCCCCAAAAAAGGTAACTTTTTAACAATCCAATAAAACCTAGAGTAATGGAAGAAAAATATTTAATTCATAGTAATTGAAACCTTAAAACATGCCATTTAAGAAACAATGATGGAATTTTCATTTTTTTTTAATTTACGTCCTGTAGATGGCGTCCTCCTGTACGAATGCATTCTTGAAATCTGCTGTTGAGATTCCTCATTGACTGCTGCAACATCTCAGCTGGGATACTGTGAATTTCATTCTCGTTACTAAAATGGTGAAATGTTTACTTGCTCAAGGTCACTGTCTCGCAGTGTTGACCCTTGCTCATGTCTGGCAATACGCACTTCAAAAATTCCCGTTTTTTTTTTGTGGGGGGTCAACCTGTATTAAGCGCATATGAATTTGAAGAAGCGTAGGAAAAATTTTAGTGAATGTCTGGAACAACTGACGAAATTGTACCCGATAATAAAGTCACAGAAAGAAGTCATAATTTCGGCCAGGAAAAAAGTCACACTTGACAAGTAATAAAGCCTTCTATTTTTGCCAGGTACTTAATCAGTTTATGTCAGTAAACTGAATCCAGTTTTTGTGCTTTTTGTTACTGTATTACTTGTTCTTCTGTTGTTCTCAGTAGTTTTTGATAGTGGGTGACAATACTTTCGGATCATCCAGTAAGTTAAAATATTATTTTTATAATCTTTCTATATAATTAAAGAGGAAGTAAGCATAAAAAGTACCCTTTACAAATTAACTTTCTCGTTTTTTGACCAGTCCGAGAATCCTTTTCTACCGTTTAAGGGTTAATTTAGCGTACAAATTCTCCAATCGCAAATTTCGAAAGTTTTAACATACAAAACAACGGAAACCTTATTACCCCGATGAAACAGAGATACTTCCTAGTGAATTGCGTGGTGACCGTTTAAGGGAAATTATTTAAAAATTATTAGGAATAAGTCATTTTATAGTTAGGGTTGAGATCTGATCCCATGATTAAAAACAAAAAAAAAAAAGCTTGCTATCCAAAAATAATTATTCCTTTTATATTAGGTTGTTCGAGAAATGATGTCGGTTTTTAGAAACACCTTTTCTTCCTGAATGAATGTATTTAAACGGTGCTTAAATCAGTCGAAACAGGAAAACCCGAACATCCATACATTTCTGCCGTCGAGCTACAAGGTTATGTATACCTTTACGATAAATCTCTAAAGGTTTGGACGCCATGAAAGCTTTAAATGCAGTTACGGTATCTTCTTTACAACGTAATGTAATTGGGCTTAAAATATCAAGATGCTTGAAAAGAAGTCGTCAGTGTGCGAGAGATCAGGAGAATATGAACGGTGTGCCAGGAGGTAGAGAATTTGACCAGCCCAGCTGGAAACGAATCTCTAACTGCCGACTAACACACTGTATTTATGTGAATCGGGACATACCCATTATCGTCCGTAGGTTTTTCTACAACAAACAAGATAACAATGGCTTGTCATAATGCGAGAATATTGACAATTATTCATCTCTTAAATTAAATACTAAAATATACCATTCCATTTTGCATGGGATCCTTCAAAGAGTATCATTCTGTTAAAGAATATTAGATTTACGAACCTAACATTTGTATATTTTCCGCTTCCTTTATTTTTTATATTCTACAGCCTGGTCCGAAAGTCCTGTCACCATTATATAATATCATTTTCTATTTCAGATGGCTGACATGAAAATGATGTTCATATAGACCTTCCCGATGTGAGACAGTGTCAGTGAAAGTGAGTAAAGTGAATCCAGTATATGTTCTTTGTATTACTTTTTCTTCTATTCTCAGTACATTTCGGTAGTGGATGACAAAACATTCAGTAAGTTAAAATATTATTTATATAATGTTTCTATATAATTTCCAAATGGTAGCCAGTGGGCGAGAAAGCAGGAAATATGATGTGTGCGGCAAAGTCTCGTATCCCAAGTCGGGGAGCTTTTACAGTGTTATCTTGGCATTATGTGACCAAGAGCTATGAAGCAAAATTGAACCAGTGTCGGTTACATTTTGCTTAACTTAATCAGAATTTCATCCGGTTGCTGGCAGTAGCTATCTGCAGTGATGCTCTGGTTAGATTCCAGAAAGTTGTAATGGGTAATGACAATGGCAGACCATCAAACAGTCACCTTAATCTTATTAAGGACAATTTCGGCTTTGGAAAGTGTTTGGATACTCCGTAATGGTCAAGCCGTTGAGCCAATCGTTTACGATTGTCATAAAAGAACAATTTCCCATCACAAATCACTATTCAATCAAGAAATTGACCATTCGAATTTCGCAGATGCAGCACACAGTAAAACGTCGAACTCTTTGATATTCATTGAGTTCGTGTGGAACCCATTTATCGAGATTCTTCACCTTGCCAATTTTCTTGAGATGACCTGATATTCTTGAAATGCTGACACCCGTCATCTGAGACATTTCTATGACACTTTGACGTTGGGTTTTCTTCAGCTATTGTATTCAGATGTTGATTAATAATTGCAGATGGACGTCCTCCACCACCTTGATCTTGATCTGCATAACGTCAGAAAGCATCCCCGTCCTCTCCGATCACGAGTGGATCCTTCATCCCGCGTCTCTGTTAATGTTGGCAGCGGCACGAGAAGCATATACTCGTCATCTTTAAAGTAATACAATGAACATATACTGGATTCAGTTTACTCACTTTCACTAGGACTGTCACACATCGAGAAGGTCTATATGAACATCATTTTCATGTCAACCATCTGAAATCGTAAAGCTTGAACAAAACAAGTAAACTTCGTTTTCATATTAAAGATGACGAGTATATGATATCTGAAGTTAAATTCTGAAAGTTATTATAATATTAACAGAGGACACTTTACTCATTACGAATGGGCAATATTCTTTTGATTAGCTAGTATAATAATACATTTGTCGTAGCATACCTACGGACAATAATAGGTATGTCCCCATTCACAAAAATACAGTAATAAATACTGTGTGTTGGTCTGTAGTTGGAGATTCGTCTCCAGCTGTGCTGGTCAAACACTCTGCCTCCGAGCAGTGAGGATCCCCAGACGAGGATATGTCGAAGGGCAGAGTCTCGTCTCGAGAAACAGCTACCCGATCCCGTTTTATACGGAGTCTAGCGGGGATTTTGGGCCGA
Source organism: Acanthosepion esculentum (assembly GCA_964036315.1). NCBI lineage: Eukaryota > Metazoa > Mollusca > Cephalopoda > Sepiida > Sepiidae > Acanthosepion > Acanthosepion esculentum. Next base: position 36,708,810 of record OZ038512.1, read on the forward strand.
GCCTACGGGCTCGGATACCCCACATTAAATTCGACCTTGTACCACATCAGACCGAGTGGGGCGGTTGGTAAATATCCTGCAGTCGGACATTTGTTTCCAGCAGTTCTGGGCAAACTCTCTGCTTCCGGACAGAGAGGGTCCCAAGACAAGGCTATGTCGAAGGGCAGAGTCTCGTCTCGGGAAAAAAAATACACGACCCCGTTTTATACGGGATCTACGGGAAAATCTTTGACGAGCATACGGGCTCGGATACCCCACATTAAATTCGGCCTTGTACCACATCAGACCGAGTGGGGCGGTTGGTAGATATCCTAGAGTTGGAGATTCATTGTGGAATTCACTTGACTCACTTCTAGCAGTTGACTACTTCTTCTACGCGCCGCTGGCGATTCTTATATGTGTTGTTCTTGTCCTAAGTATTATCGTTCATTACCAACCTTCGTTTGATTATACTATACAGTAAACTCCCCAAGATTACAACGTTAAAATACGAAAGTTTTATTCTAAGATCGAACATTATTTTCAATCTAATACTATTTTCGGGTGTATACACAAGGTGCATCATGTATTTGTGAACAGAATTTTGAAAGAGATTGATATAAAATTAGCAGAGCGGAAACATTAATCTTGAGGAATGAGTAATACAGGGTAAGCCAAAAGTAGACTTAGAGTTGATTTGCTATTTGTTTCACGTTTCCACGGCTCAGAACCAGAGCTACAATCGCCGAACTGTTCATTCACCAGGATGGAGCACCTTACCATTAGGCTTTGGCAGTAAGACACTACCTTAACCAAAGATTTCCACAGAGTTGGTTCGGACGAAGTGGCAGCATCGAAAGGGCACAACGTTCACCTGACCTAACACCAATGAATTTGTTTTTTTTTCTGGAGAGGGTTAGTAAAGAACAAGGTTTATGGGATATATATATATATATATATATATATATATATATATATATATATATATATATATATATATATGGTGTGTCGAATGTAGGCTTATAGTTATTTTGCTTTTTGTATCAAGTTTCCACAGCTCAGAACCAGAGCTAACATCGCCGAACTGTTCTTTCAGCAGGATGGTTTGGTTTGGTTTACGGCATATCAACACCTCAATGGGTTATTTAATGCCGACAAAATTTTTATTGCTGGTAATATTTTTTGTCACAAATCTATTTCTAGTAATAATTTTTTTCTTCAAAAATGTATAGCTGGAAATATATTTTTTTTTTCAAAAATGTATTGCTGGTATTATTTTTTCCTCAAAAATGTATAGCCGGTAATATTTTTTTCAAAAAATGCTTTACTGGTAATATTTTTTTGTCAAAAACGTATTGATGGTAATAGTTTTTTTTTCTTCAAAAGTTTATTGCTGGTAATATTTTTTTTTACAAAGTATTTCTGGTACTAAAACCTATTTTTACACTTTCATAGTGTTTTGACTCCAGTTTGAGGGTTAACTATTTATCGATTGCTGGTACCCTAACAGGTTTTACCACCCCGGCTCAGGGTGGACCTGAGAACACCAGCAATTAAGAGTTGGTTCCAAGCTCCTCAAAACCTCCTCATCAGAGGCCTTGCTGCTGGACGTAGTTTATCGTCTTACCAAAGACGCGGATGTAGTTTATCGTCATACCCAGGACGGTCAGCAGGATAGAGCACCTCACCATTATGCTTTGGCAGTAAGAGACTACCTTAACCAAACCTTTCCACAGCGTGGGGTCGGAAGAAGGGGCAGAACTCAATAGCGACAATGTTACCCTGGCCTAACACCATTTTTTCTTTTTTTAATTTTTTTTTTAGTAAAGAACAAGTCTTACGCGAGAAATCCCCACATAATGAACGAATTAAAAAACGTACATCTCAGAAGTATTTATTGACAATGATGCAGAAATGATTTGAGTCGTGCTGTGTGTCATAGTATTTTAGAGAGGTTCGCGGAATTTTGTAATGTTGATGGAGGACATTTTGATCACTTAACAGATTAAACTGTGCTAAAAAAATGTAATTAAAGACTTAAAAAAATGTACATAAACAGTTTTGAACTAATATGACTGTATCAAATAAATATAAATGTAATACAATGTTGTTTTTTTTTAATGTAAAATGCATACCTACTAAGTGTAAGCCTACTATTGGCCCACCCGTTTATTTTTGTGCAACTGCTATAATAATGTCTGGGTAACCACCAAATCTTGACATCATTTAAAATGTGAATAGCTGAGTAACTACTTGTCCCAGGCATAAAAAATTAAATAGGCTTCATGTTAAATAATAACAGATCTATTTATCAAAACTCGAACAAGGTATTCAAAGGGATGTAGATTTTATAACAGATTTCACAAAGATTCACAAATATTCCATATGCGCACCACCTGTGACAAAACACACGTAAAGTCGTTAGTCCAGCTCCTGCCAAATAGGCTGTAGCATGTCTTGCGTAACATTCTCTAGTGTCTCAGTGATTCTCTGCTGAAGTTCCTCTAGGCTTGTAGGAATAGGGGGGTACAGATCTGTCCTTTCACATAGAAAAAATCACAAGGTGTCAAATCAGTTGAACGTATTGGCCGTCTCACCTGCACATCGTCATTGTCATTGGCACACCCTACCCATCTTTATGGTAGATTCTCATTCACATAAGTCCGCAAAAGCTACGCAAGACATGCTACAGCGTGTGTGGCAGGAGTTGGACTACCGGCTTGGCGTATGTTGCACCACAGGTGGTACACATATTGAACCTTTGTGAAGCTTTGTGAAATCGGGTATAAATCCCTTTAAATATCTTGTTCGAATTTTGATAAACAGATCTTTTACTATCTGTCTAGATCTCTGAGATGAAATATTACGATCACTTGCATTATTTACATTTTTCGGACTGTTATCCTCATCTTCATTGCCATATTCTCAAGGACACATGTCCCAGTGGATAAAGACGTTGATTAGATCCAGTGACTAGATCCAGTAGAGTTGTAAGTTCAATACCAGGCCGCAGCAGTAGTGAACTAAATCATGGAGAGTTGGGTTAAAGGGAAATAACTAAAAAAAACGGAAGAGACATGGAACGTGGAACTAGAACTATCAGCCCTGGTGAACGAAATAAAGTGCTCGGTTCGAAATTCCAATCACATGAAGAAGGCTGGAGCATACAACGGTTGAAACATTGTGAATATGGCAATGACGATGAGGATGACAGTCCGAATAATAATGTAAATAATGCAAGATAAAGATATTAGTTAGAACCGGGGTCTAAAACCAAAGAGTTGTGAGTTCAATACCAGGCCACAGCAATGGTGAACCAAAAATCTTGGAGAGTTGAGTTAAATGGAAATAACTGAGGGTTCGTTTCGAAATTCCAAACACCTGAAGAAGGCCAGAGCGTACAACGGCCGAAACTTTGTGAATATGGCAATGAAGATGCGCATAACAGTCAGAATAATAATGCAAGATCTTTTACTCTTCAATATGAAGCCTATTTAAATTGGTTTGTTTGGGGTATGTAGTTACTCAGATATTCACATTTTAAATTACGTCAATTTTGAGAGTACACCCTGCATTAGAACAGAAAATGTTTATTCTAAAATCGGATATTATTTTTTTAACAATATTATATATATATATATATATATATATATATCGATAGATAGATAGATATTATTTTTTGAACAATCTAATATATATATATATATATATATAATTTAAAGAAAAAACAGACCACTTTAACGATACATTGTTATAATTTATTTCACCAGAGATTTTATTTTTCTCTGGATCTTCAGCCATCATTTTCAAGGGTAAAAGTGAAGTCTGAAGATCCAGAGAAAAATTAAATCTCTGATGAAATAAATTATAACAATGTAACCTTAAAGTGGTCTGTTTTTTGTTTAAATAAAATTATTCGCTCTGACTTAACATTGAGCTCTCCGGATTTCATCCTTCTTGGCATTGTCTATACGGATAACCAAGATTTTCGTTAATTATATATATATATATATATATATATATAAGAGCTTAGGAGGTAAGTTCAAACTCGTTGACATTTATTGTCACAAATGTCTTAACAGATTTATTCTTATATATTTAAGGGTTTATTTGAAGAATTATATTAACTGCATAATTATTATTCCTTCCTCTTTTCTTTTTCGTTATATTTGTTTACAATCGACTGTCGCGGAATTATTTTTCCTTGTTTTATTGTCTCTTTTGGAAGTTGCGTTTCATTTTTATCAATTGTTTTGGCTTCGTAATGCGAACATTACACACGGGGTTCATTTTGACTGATAGGACTTCTTAATTTAATCAATGATATCGCCCCAAAGAAGATCGAGGCGACAGTACCATCGAGTGGCAGCTTTGGCAAGAAATCCTAATCTTCTTTTTCAATCAATTTTCTATAAAAGAATGACTAATGAATGACCTTAAGATATTCTCAAGACATAACTGGTTGTGCGTTTATCAAGATATGAAACCTTTGTTAGAAAATTTGATGAAATAAGACAAGGCAAAACTACAGTTTTAGATCATTTATATTTGATAAAGAAAAAAGAAAAATACAATTTTGGTTGAGTTACGATAGAAAGAAGGCGGAATAAGATGAAAGAATTTTCCATATCAATAATATATGGCTGTCAATACGCCAACACACAACTTAACATTATTAATATTAAATATAAAGAAAGAGAAAGCTTAAATAAATACAAAGGAATAATCTATATAATAAATGTAAATGTCACAGTGTCAAACTTTTTCAATCAAAGGGACACAACTCTCTACCTTAGAATAGCTCAGACAACAGAAATTTTGGATTTCCGAGCCTTCATTACTGCAATTGTTTTCGGCGATTTTATGCGTGATTTTTTGCAACAAATTTATTTGTACGATAACAGTTTTTATAACTTGGAAATAAATTAGGGAAATCGAAATTGATTGCGAAAATCATCCATGAAATGAAAATAATTTTTGTACTGAAAGTAAGGACGTACGTACATCAAATTGTCTTTAAATTACGGGGCAGCAGAAGAATTATCGTTGAACTTTTTAAACATAAGCTTAAATATTAATGCAATACTTAAATGCAGCGATCAATTTTGAGTTATTCTGTAGTTTGCCTCGTAAAAAGAAGTCACCGCTAACAGAGCGTCAGAATGCAATCAAAGGAGCCAAGGTTGCGTTGTAGAAAAGAAAGACCCTTGCAAATGAAAACCCAGATCAAACGGCATCCAGGAGAGCTTTTAATGTTGAGAATATGCATAGTCTTAGAGATTCTCAAACTCCTGAACAAGCCGAAGGCCCAATCAAAAAAAAACTCCACATGAGCTAGCTTAAATGCCGTCTTATCGGGCGACTTTTAAGCTAGTTAATAATAATTAACAATGCTTCATCTAAGGAATACAAATATTATTAAAATTGATTCCATGACTGATGCTGACCTCCAGAAACGTGTCTCATTGCATCTTCTCAGGCAAATGTGTTCCATTGGCATGAAAGACAGGCATGATGGTTAGGAGCTCGTATTGAGGAATAGGAGAGCCAACTTTCCTGTTGAGTTTCTTATAATGGCTTGCGTCCAAATACCCTAAGGAAAGGTACAATTCCATTTCTCCTCACTATGGGTAAATAGAAGGAGAGAGCAATTCCTATAGCTTTCGATGACAACCGATCTTAAATATTTTTACGCTTTACTAAATGCTTTATCCAGAAAACAAAGGGAAATTGTACAAAAGGTAGTGTAACTGGTTATTCCTTATTTTATGAAGTTGAAAAAATGTTGCGGGGTTTAGTTTAGGCTTTTTACGGAAAGAACATGTCAATTTCAAAATTTTCAGATTTCACTACAGTTATTAAAACTGATTTTTTTTTATTTGGAATATTTACATTAGTTGCACTGTTTACATTACTCAGACTATTATCCTCATCTTCATTGACATATTCACAACGTTTCCAAAGACGTTGATTAGATCTACCCCGGTTCGAAATTCTCATCACTTAAAGAAAGCCGGAGAGTATAACGGCCGAAATGTTGTGAATACGGCAATGAAGATGAAGATGACAGTCCGAATAATGTGAATAACGCAACATAAAGACGTTGGTTAGATCCAGGGACTAGGCCCAAAGAGTTGTGAGTTCAATAGCAGGCCACAGCAGTGGTCAACCAAAACCTTGGAGAGTTAAGTTAAATGGAAATAACTGAGACATCCGGAAAAGGCACAGTACGTGGAATTATAATACTTCATCTCAGAGATATAGACAAATTATTTACATTGTTACAGTTGCATGCTTCGGCCTTCTTCAGGTGATTGGAATTAAAGGGGGATAACTGATACGTTCGGAAGAGGTGTGGCACGTAGAACTTGAACAATCTACCACGGTGGAGGAAATAAAGGGTTCAGTTCGAAATCCCAGTCTCCTGCAGAAGGCCGGAGCGTACAACGGCCGAAACGTCGTGAACGTGACAATAAAGGTGAGGACAACAGTACAAACAATATAGATAATGTCATTAATTACAATATCACATCTCAGAAATCTATCTATCTATATATATATATATATATATATATATATATATATATATATATATATATATATATATATATATATAGTTCAGTACGCTCAGTATCTATCTATCTATCTATCTCTGTTCATTATCAGTCTATAACAAAATAAAGGGTTCAGTTCGAAATTCTAATCACCTGTAGAAGGCCGGAGCTTACAACGGCCGAACTGTCGTGAACATGACAATAAAGGTGAGGACAACAGTCCAAACAATATAAATAATGTAATTAATTACAATATCACATCTCAGAAATCTATCTATCTATCTATCTATCTATCTATCTATCTATCTATCTATATATATATATATATATATATATATATATATATATATATATATAGTTCAGTATGCTCAGTATCTATCTATCTATCTATATAGTTCAGTCTAGTCTCTCTTGCCCTCTCTCTCTGTTTTATCTATCTATCTATCTATCTATCTATCTATCTATCTATCTATCTATCTATCTATCTATCTATCTATCTATCTATCTTATATTGTCTATATCTATCTATCTATCTAGATCTCTATCTATCTCTGTTCATTATCTGTCTATAATAAATAAAGGGTTCATTTCGAAATCCCAGTCTCCTGCAGAAGGCCGGAGCGTCCAACGGCCGAACTGTCGTGAACATGACAATAAAGGTGAGGACGACTGTCCAAACAATATAAATAATGTAATTAATTACAATATCACATCTCAGAAATCTATCTATCTATCTATCTATCTATCTATCTATATATATATATATATATATATATATATATATATATATATATATGTATATATATAGTTCAGTATGTTCAGTATCTATCTATCTATCTATCTATCTATCTATCTATCTATCTATCTAGTTCAGTCTAGTCTCTCTTGCTCTCTCTCTTTCTATCTCTCCCATTATCTATCTATCTATCTAGTTCAGTCTAGTCTCTCTTGCTCTCTCTCTTTCTATCTCTCCCATTATCTATCTATCTATCTATCTATCTATCTAGTTCAGTCTAGTCTCTCTTGCTCTCTCTCTTTCTATCTCTCCCATTATCTATCTATCTATCTAGTTCAGTCTAGTCTCTCTTGCTCTCTCTCTTTCTATCTCTCCCATTATCTATCTATCTATCTATCTATCCATCCATCCACCCATCTATCTATCTATCTATCTATCTATCTATCTATCTATCTATCTATCTATCTATCTCTGTTCATTATCTGTCTATAATAGATAAAGGATTCAGTTCGAAATTCTAATCACCTGTAGAAGACCGGAGCGTACAACGGCCGAAACGTTGTGAAGATGACAATAAAGGTGAGGACAACAAACCAAACGATATAAATAATGTAATTAATTAAAATATCACATCTCAGAAATATAAACTGTTTTTTTTTTTTTTAATAATACCGCAACAATAATAAAATGGAAGGCAAATAGTGAATAGGGTAGAGAATCACAGAATATGGCCGGGAGAAGGATTGCGCTCAATTATTAGAGCTTCCGTGGCTGAAGTGATTATTAAAAGGGCGCCAATGAAGGGCAAGTTCTCCTGATGTGGCGATGTGGACTCAAGTCTAATTAAAAGCAAGTTCTTTAATTTTCTTTTATCGGACCGTTTTGCACTGTCGGCCAAAGTGTTTATCGACACGCAATATGATGCCAAAGGAAAATGGATTTGAGCTAGGTAGAAAAAAAAATGGAAAAAAAAAAAACCTTGGTTAAAAAAAAAATGGAACACAGAAATAACCGTCATTCAAACTGATTCTTAGAAACGTCGAAGAAAGGAAAAGCTTACAAAGATATTAAATACGTTCTCAAAAGATTATAATATTACACAAAGTCAGTCTATATTTGTGAGATGAGGTATTATGTACAGTATTTACATTAGTCGGACTATTGTCCTCATCTTTGTCGCCATATTTGTCACAACGTTTCGGCCGTTGTACGCTCCGGCCTTCTTCAGGTGGTTGGAATTTCGAATCGAACCCTTTATTTCGATCACTGGGGTAGACTCAAGGACACATGGCACATGGCACAGTGGATAAAGGCGTTGGTTAGATCCAGTGACAGACCCAAAGAGTGTGAGTTCAATACCAGGTTAAGGCAGTGGAGAACTTTCAGAGGGAAAATTAGCAGGAGATAACTGATAACTGACATCCACCAAAACATGGCTCGTGGAACTAGAACAGTCTACCCCAGTGATCGAAATAAAGGGTTCGGTTCGAAATTCCAACCACCTGAAGAACGCCGGAGCGTACAACGGCCGAAACGTTGTGACAAATATGGCGACAAAGATGAGGACAATAGTCCGACTAATGTAAATACTGTACACAAAGTCAGTTGTACCTTGAATGCTCAAACATTCTCAGATCTTTAGTAAATATATATATGCAGATCACACCAGGTTATATGGGTATACTTACTGTTATGGGTCCTTACCTATAACTACAGAATGAACTCTTCCTAACTCTATGTATACTACGCCTCTCAAGAGATAGAGACGAAACGACTCGAGCCGATAGTAGTTCACTCCAAACCAGACTGACAGTCATACTAACACCTTCCACATCTTGTATTATTATTCCGTGTAATATATCTTCGTTAATTCTACTCTTGTGTTCGTGTTGTTCTTCCTTGGTCCTAACCTGGACCATAACACTTACAAATATGTTTTTGTGACAAGTGCCTGTGGCCTGAGTATGACGATAAACTATATGCGGCAGCAAGGCCTCTGATCGGGAGGTTTTGAGGAGCGTGGAAGCATCTCTTAATTGCTCTTGTTCCAAAGTTCACCCTGACCTGGGGTGGTAGCAACTGTTAGGGGTTCTCAGATATGGGCAAATATTTAACCCACAAATTGTGGTCAAAACACTATGAAAGTGTAAAAATAGATATTTTATACTAAAAATACCAGCAATACTTTGCGGGGGGTGGGGGGAATCAACAGCAATATATTTCACTGTCGACAGAAACTCTTTACAAATATACGTCAACGAAACCTGATATACAAACTGATTCCATATTCTATTCTGCATATATATTCTAACCATGCGAACCTATCCTAAAAATCTTGTTGGCGTTAAATAACCCATTGTGATGTTGATATGCCGTAAAACAAAATAAACCTAACCACACTATCTGCAAATCCTGTTTACAGAAATACGCTGATGAAACCTAGTCTACAAACTGATTTTTTTACAAAGAATACATATTCTATTCAAGCGAACCTGTCCTAAAAATCTTGTCGGCGTTAAATACCCATTAAGATGTTGATATGCCGTAAAACAAAATAAAACAAACCTGACTGTCTACAAATCCTCTTTACAAAAATATGTTAATGAAACAATCTACGAACTAATTTTTTACAAAGAATACATATTCTATACAAGCGAACCTATCCTAAAACTCTTGTCTGCGTTAAATAATCGATATACCGTAAAACAAAATAAACCAAATCAGTGCCTGACAGCTGATCTCTCTTCTGAACTATCTCTTACAGCTCTCATAGAATAGACTGGTTTTAATCATTCAATACGCCACAAACAAAACTATATCGCAATCGAGCGGAAACTAAATTCGCTCCAATCCTGATGAGCGGCCATTCTCTCTAAGAGGTACCTTGCTTCGAACTCTTATTAGGTCTAAAGATGCTCCCAGACCTCAAATGAAACATTCGTACCATCACTAAGGATACTGGAATAATCGCTCCAGAAAATACCTAACTCTTGTTGACATTCTCCATGTTTACAATAATCAAATCGAACCAAGAATGAAGCGTTGCTATCATATATGGACTGGTACTGCAAGGTCCTCACTTTCAAATCTCAATAGAGTCCAAAAGCAATTACGCGGCCTTCTGGGTGATGAATTATTTTTCACCCTGCAACTCAGATAAAATGCTGTTAGAATCTCACTACTATATCGCTATTTCCATGGCAAATATTCAAACGAGCTATATTCCTTAGTACCACCAGTTCAGACCTTCACATCCAGGACCAGTCATGTTACCTTCGTGTTAGTAAATAGTTCCCATTCCCTTCATGTTCCTTTGATAAGGAGCAAGATCCACTCGGATAGCTTCCTTTCCAAAACTGTTACTCCCGAAGGAATACTTCCCTGATCACTACGTCTTCAAATCGAGTGTTATCCAACGTCTATCCTACATATCTTCATAATGTCCACTACTTCCACCTTACAGCAATTTCACTGAGTAATCCTCTGCCTTGAGGTGTCTTCAAGGCTTTTAATGGATGAAGTATAGTAACAAAAAAAAAGAACAAACAACATATACACTCACCAGTCATTTTATTTGGTATATTACGCTAGTACCAGTTTGAAAACCATTTGCTTTGAGAACCGACTCAATTATTGTTCGCGTGGATCCAACGAGATTCTTTCGAAAGTTGGAACCATAATTATTGTAGATTGTTTAACTGTCCATCCAGGTGTCGAATCTCCCTTTCCACCCCATCCCTTAAGTCCGCTATGGATTAAGATCAGGTGACTGCGGAATAAACATTCATACAGAATATGATAATTTCTAAAATTTGTCATATGTTCTTAGGATGTTTCGTTGAATATTATTGTGTAGGCAGTTCCTTCACGACAAGAGACAGAAACTAAAAAAAATATCAAAAGATATCGACATAACTCGTCTGTTATCTTGTTTAATTATATTGACTTCAATTACGTCACTTATTCGATATAGGTATATTTAATCTACACAGCTAATAAAACGACACTGTGACAACGTTGCATAGAGGTTACAAACACGTTAATTTTTACAGGGTGCCATTTTATATTTTTTTAAATTTTGCGCATGCGCGTTGTTTGTCGACTGCACAGAATAGTAGTGTCATTTGAGCACCGTCTGTGGGGAAAAGAGTACCCCGACGCAATTCACTCCACCCGAAATTTGGAAACGGCATGTTTTACTGCTTGACGTTCGCATCGGAATTTTTTTGTGTTCTATGAACCAGTTTGCCATTATTTTTGATTTGTGATACTGTGTTCTGCTGGAAGTGACCACCAGGAGATGGTTGCCATATAGTCATTAATTAAGGCAAGGGGTCAACCACCTTAACTGGGCTAGTACTGTGTATGACTATAAACTACATGCAACAAAATGGCCTCTGGTCGGGTGATTGGAGTTTTGGATGAGTGTTGGAACCACCTCTTAATTGCTGTTGTTCCCTGGTTCACCCTGACCGGGGTGGTAGCATATATCAAAATTTTCTTTGGATCAATGAAAAACCTCGTCTTCACATAGATTGGCCAGCGGGCTGAGAAAAAGATGCAAATAAATTCGCGAGCCTTTGTGAAATTTCATTTGAACCATTGAAAACCTTGTCTTCGCAGAAATTGGCCGTTGAGACAAGATAAAGAAAGAAAAGGAAATAGGGAGCTTATGCGAAATCCTTTTTTATGTAAAATGCGAAAAAATATTAAATTAACAACAGAAGAATGTCTGAAGTCATGCGAAAGGTTTCGTTTCTATTCACGCGTCCAGTGCCAATGTAAAATTGTTCGCTAATTATATTATCGGTTTTAACCAGGTACGGGGTACTTCAAAGAGATTTCTTTCAACAATACAAGAAAGCTAAGTATTTCAGACTATTTCTCTTCGTCTATTTTTTAACGTATGCAATCATATATTCCTTCTATGAACAAGGAATTCTCTTACCTTTGTTTTAAACATTTTTTTAATATTATTTTGTGTCAGATTATTTAATCTCTTGTATTAACATTACCTCTTAATGACAGTTTTCTGTAACTACGAACTTTAAAAATGTGTTATTTATTTTCCTGAAAAGAGCTAATGGCACAACTTCAAGCGTGTAAATTCGTAATCTATTCCTTATCTTGTTTTGTTAGTATTACCCGCGTGTTTCCTCGTCATTATAATCTTCCTTTAATCTTGGAGTGGGCAAATTAACTGTTCATTCTAACTCCTAAGCTTCACGATAACTACACTTATGACCTTTACTGAGTGCTTAACACTCGTGGCCTTCTTTATTAAACTATCGGTTAATGTGTTTTGTTTGTTGTTTTTTTTACAGTAAGGTTCTCTCTTTATAAGGCTCGGGAGCCATTCGAGTTAGAAGGTTAAGTTAAGTGGAACATTATATGGTGTAGCTTAAATGAGTCTCTGTTACTACGACGTCACTTGTACAAATCAAGATACCGCTGGTTCAATCGGCCGTTCTTGCTTTCTGAACAAATCAAAACGTAAATCTGTCTTTTTTTCTCCCCTTTTCACTGCTTCAGCCCCGTTTTATCAGGCCAACAGTGCGGTCGACCAACCAGTCAGCGTTCTTCAGTTTTATTCTCAGTTACCCAGGCAAATAGCCTCCTCCAGTTCGACCAATCAGCACACGACTTGCTATTGGTGGAGGCAAGCCGAACTGTACAAAACCCCTCGTTACCGCACATACTGCGAGACAAGAGAGTATGTGTGGGGGCAAGCTGCTCGGCCTGGAGACCTGGATCAAAATGTAGTATCTGTTCGCAGATTACTCACTGAATGATCGCCTATGGGGCCGGGATTCTTCCTCCGATACAGGCCAGCGGCAGGGATTCGTCCCTGCGCTGGTAGTATCGTGGCTATGTCTGACCAGCTTGGACAAGCTATGACCAGCTAAGACCAGCCAAGACCAGCTATGACTAGCTAAAGCCAAAGCACTGCGACCCGGGTGAAAACTCGGGTCCATTCCCCCTCCCTTCCCACGTTAAACTCCGACCTTGTGTCACAACCTGGCCCTGTGGGAGGTCAAGTGAATCTCGTGTAGTATCTGTTCGCGGATTACTCACTGAATGATCGCCTATGGGGCCGGGATTCCTTCTCCGATGCAGGCCGGCGGCAGGGATTCGTCCCTGCGCTGGTAGTATCGTGGCTACGTCTGACTAGCTATGACCAGCTCTGACCAGCTTGGACAAGCTATGACCAGCTAAGACCAGCCAAGACCAGCTATGACTAGCTAAAGCCAAAGCACTGCGACCCGGGTGAAAAATCGGGTCCATTCCCCCTCCCTTCCCACGTTAAACTCCGACCTTGTGTCACAACCTGGCCCTGTGGGAGGTCAAGTAAATCCCGTGTAGTATCTGTTCGCAGATCGCTCGCTTGGTCGGCCTTCTGGCTGAGAGCGTCATCGCTTCTCGGCCTTTTGGCTAAGATCAAAGTGTAGTATCTGTTCGCAGATTACTCGCTGAATGATCGCCTTTAGGCCGGGAGCGATCACTGATACAGGCCGGTCGCAGGGATTCGTCCCTGCGCTGGTGGTATCGGGGCTACGTCTGACTAGCTATGACAAGCTAAGACCAGCCATGACCAGCTATGACTAGCTAAGACCAGCTCTGACCAGCTTGGACAAGCTAAGACCAGCTAAAGCACTGCGGCCCGGGTGAAAGCTCGGGTCCACTCCCCCTCCCGTCCCACGTTAAACCCCGACCTTGTGTCACAACCTGACCGTGTGGGAGGTCAAGTAAATCCACGGCCTTTTGGCTAAGATCAAAGTGTAGTATCTGTTCTCAGATTACTCGCTGAATGATCGCCTTTAGGCTGGGAGCGGTCACCGATACAGGCCGGTCGCAGGGATTCGTCCCTGCGCTGGTAGTATCATAGCTAAGACTAGCTAAAGCCAAAGCTAAAGACCAGCTTGGACAAGCTATGACCAGCTAAAGCCAAAGCACTGCGGCCCGGGTGAAAACTCGGGTCCATTCCCCCTCCCGTCCCACGTTAAACCCCGACCTTGTGTCACAACCTGACCGTGTGGGAGGTCAAGTAAATCCCCGGCCTTTTGGCTAAGATCAAAGTATAGTATCTGTTCTCAGATTACTCGCTGAATGATCGCCTTTAGGCTGGGAGCGATCACCGATACAGGCCGGTCGCAGGGATTCGTCCCTGCGCTGGTAGTATCATAGCTAAGACTAGCTAAAGCCAAAGCTAAAGACCAGCTTGGACAAGCTAAGACCAGCTAAAGCCAAAGCACTGCGGCCCGGGTGAAAACTCGGGTCCATTCCCCCTCCCTTCCCACATTAAACCCTGACCTTGTGTCACAACCTGACCCTGTGGGAGGTCAAGTAGATCCCAAGACCAGCTTGGACAAGCTAAGACCAGCTAAAGCCAAAGCACTGCGGTCCGGGTGAAAACTCGGGTCCATTCCCCCTCCCTTCCCACATTAAACCCTGACCTTGTGTCACAACCTGACCCTGTGGGAGGTCAAGTAGATCCCGGCCTTTTGGCTAAGATCAAAGTGTAGTATCTGTTCGCAGATTACTCGCTGAATGATCGTCTTTAGGCCGGGAGCGATCACTGATACAGGCCGGTCGCAGGGATTCGTCCCTGCGCTGGTAGTATCGCGGCTACGTCTAGCTATGACCAGCTTGGACAGGCTAAGACTAGCTATGACCAGCTAAGACCAGCTTGGACAAGCTATGACCAGCAAAGACCAGCGACCTGAGTGGAAACACTCGGGTCAATCCCCCTCCCGTCCCACGTTAAACCCCGACCTTGTGTCACAACCTGACCGTGTGGGAGGTCAAGTAAATCCACGGCCTGGAGGCCAGGATCAGAGTGTAGTATCTGTTCGCAGATCGCTCGCTTTGTCGGCCTTCTGGCTGAGAGCGTCACTTGATACTTACCTGGTGTAGGGATTCATCCCTGCGTTGGTAGTATCATGGCTACGACTAGCTTGGACCGGCTCCGGCCTGGACCAGATATGACAAGACTAGCTATGACCAGCTTGGACAAGCTAAGACCAGCTATGACTAGCTCAGACCAGCTCTGACCAGCCAGGACCAGCGGCCCGGGTGAAAACACTCGGGTCCCCACGTTAAAAACCGACCTTGTATCACAACCTGACTCAGTGGGGGGGGGGGTCAAGTAAATACCGAGTATGGGAGGGGGCTAGATATTGCTAGACGAGAGAGTAATCCCATTTTCACGGAGCAAACTTGCCGATGTCACGTGCCGCCCGTTAAGGTTAGAGCCTTATTTTCCTATGCACCAGATGCAAGCCACTCTGGCTCGCTTGCGTCTACGGGACTGTTCGCCAAATATGGATACGCAGGGAAGATAACGGTTAAGTATGGAATTTAACAGGTTAAGATTATAATCGGGAAACCTCCACTTGAGTGTCTGTTCCGCAGAGCCGTGGTTCGCGGGAAGATGTTCGAGTGGAACTTCTCGTCAATGGAATACGGAGGGAATAACATAATATGGGTGTTTTGTTACAATGTAAGCGGCATGGCAGGTCCTAGCCGTGAAGGTTAAACCTGACAGAATGTATTTCGTCCGATAGAGCAGTGAGAGGCTCGCCGCACCCTGCCTGGTAGAGAGACGTTGAAGGGTTGAACATAATTCTTCTCCAGGAAGAACTCGGAGATGCTTTTGAACTCTATCAAGAAAGTAGAGTGAGGACTGGGCATCTCTCACCCGAATATGGCAACTGTATTCCATTTCGACCTGATCTGTTTCTTATAAAGGTAGATGATTTCATGAAGATTCAGGTATTTACTGAAGCAGTACAGGGAGCCAGTCATTTTATCTGCATATTTCGCGACAGATCGTATATAAGAGTTCCACTTGAAGTGGTGCATGAGTTTGATGACCAATATTCTCTCAAAGCACGGTGCCTCGTCAAGGGTACATCCATTCATTGTGACTGGCGTTAGTTCGAGGTCTGTTCGGCGGTAGTTCGACATCTGTTCGGCGGTGATGGGATGTAGTAAGACACTATAACTTTTCTACTGGATTCAGTGTTTCTTTTTGATTGTCAAATAAAACCGACACTACCATCTTGAAAATCCGAATGAACACAATCTTACTATTCGATTTTCATTGGCATTTGTGAGCCCGACTGAGCAAGTATTAAAAACTGCATTAGTTTCTTTAAGAATAATTCAAATAAATAAATGCTTTTTGTAATCCATTCGCATTTGAGAGGAACAGTTTTCTAAAAAAGATTAAAATTAAAACAAAATAACTATTTGATTCTGTCTTAAAATAATAAAATTATTAGCATATTTTATTTTCATGACAAGAATCAGTTTTAGAAATAAAGACAAATTATTTTTTTTTCAATACATTCATTATTTTAAATTTATTTTACATACTAAAGAATTTCTTTTATTGTAAATTCTATTTTAGGTTTGAGAAATGTTTGGTGCCCGGAAAAATGTTTAATCAAAGCAAAATTTTAAAGAGGAAAAGTCTCAGAGGGTTACTCCTGGAAGAAATACTTTACATAAAACATGATGTAAAATGTCTCTAAATTGCTACTTCACTAATAAATTCCATATATAGCGATGCTATTTTTGATGCCGTTTTTCTTTTGTTCGTTTCTGTTTTTAGGAAATATGTTCACTTACTTACGAGCTGCAAGCCTTATAAATAAATAATACAAAGCAACATTGACATGGGTCTTTTGAAAGATAAATGAATGAACACGCGCAGCACTTTGACGACATGCAAAGCATCAACACAAGAGCTGCGAAAGGAACGTTGTTTTATCGCCAAAGCAGATTTCATTGGTGGCTGTTTCAAAATTATTGTAGGTCAAAGTGACTTTCGCGCTTCGTGCTCTACTTTTGGTATTGCTTTTAAAACTTGAATGGCGGGAAAAGTGTTTTTTTTTTCCAGAGATAATCAAAATAATGCTGCTTGCAATAATGTCATAATGTTATTGGTTTTTTTAATTCTTTTTTAAAGTTTAGGAACGCTCATAAATATTCATCAGGTCAGCTGAAATGTCTGGCAAGCTATGGAAGACACGAAGTGACACAATTCAATGACTAATAAAGGAAAGTGCGTAAAGTGATGTAGCTGAGATTTATTTTCAAAACTTTACTTAATCACTTTTTTTCATTAATTTCTAAAAACCGATAACATTTGCTCTTGCATATGAATACTTGTTACAAAGTAAAATCCTTACAGTGATAAAGTCCCTCAGTGGACGAAACGCGTCGGTGAAGATAAGTTTTCTTTTTTCTTTATTCATATTTCCCTTTTACAGATATACTCTATCTGAAATGTTAACGCATAGACACACACATATATATATATATATATGTGTGTGTGTGTGTGTGTGTGTGTGTGTGTGTGTGTGTGTGTATTGATAGATAGATAGTATGACTGGCCACTCGTATTCGAGGATATCTATCTACTAGGGGGGGGCTAACCAATCCCTATTGCGGTCCCTCGCTCAGGTACATTTTTTCCTGTTCAACACACATAAGGCCCACTTGTGGTTTATATTGCAACTATGTTGAGCAGACCTTAGAGAGAGCGTGTTATCTAGCGTGATCAATCTGAACAAGGCCAGCACACTCAAACCCTCGGTCACGATGACTTGTGACTTTGTGCTAGCACAGCTATCAACGGAACCCAAGTATTCCGTCTACCCTCACAAGGCTTAGGGTCAACTCGTGGTATGGTTTTCAGGCACTTTCCAAATGTACCGCACGCTGGGATCTCCCCCCTCCAAACCGATAAAATCAGGAAGTCTCCTTCCTGACAAATCAACCATATAGTTGCATAATACATTTTCGATGCATAAAGGGTGGTTTTCAGTGATGCACTGTCCTCATCGCCGATTTTGGGTTTGGCATCATATTGGCTCAAAATGCAACCCCGACCTGACTCCCGACGAGTCAGGCCGCCTCCTTGAAAGCGTCGTGCTACGCAAACTATGCCGTTCCCCAATTCATACCCAAACTCTTCCTTTTATATTTTGTCTTTTGTGTGGTAGAACACTTCCGGTTCCTGTCCGAGAGGCTTCTAGAATCACGTAGGGTCTCCCAGAAAAGACCAGACTTCTCCCGAACCATCTCGAATCGTAAGTCTTTCGTCATTTATTTATTTATTTAACGGATTAGATTTCCGGCCTAATTTTTAATACCATTGGTCAATCGCATTCACCTGTGGAAGCCTGGCGTGCCCATGAAGCGTGGTGACCTTTCTCACTGAGGAGTCGACTCTAAAAGGTTTTCACAGAATAACGTCTGTTGTTTGGCGTAATTTCTAGTGTTACAAAAAATTCCTTTTTTTTCTTATTTTCTTAAATTAACTTTTATTTTTATTTTTAAAACAACTTAATATAAATTTACGCTGAAATTTTTCACATGCCACTCATAACATATATATTATTAGATACCTCACATAAAAGCGTTTTACATTATTTTTTAAAATGAAAAACTTTTCTTGAGACTTTTATTTTAGTTTCAATTTCAAGTTAATAGATTAACTTTAATATTTCCAATAAGTGAGATACTTTGCTCTCTTTCAAAACTAATTTAAAT